>CM064504.1:36891308-36997201 GCA_032716605.1 Paralithodes platypus | reverse complement strand
CAGGTAGTAGTCACAGCTAGACAACCTTAGCCCCGAAACGCGTATGTTTTAGAACCACGGAATTCTAGTAACCTCAAGTGGGAGTACTGATAGCTATAGTTTTCATTCTGATGGCAGAAATACGTAGAACACAAATCAGTGGGCGATACGTTTAGATATCACTAGGGTTTAAATATCTGGATGAACAAGGTAATATACGAGTAGTTAATGAGTTCGCCTTTTTATTAATGAACACTGATACCGGTTTAGTACTTCACACAAATTGAATGGTTACACTATGGCATTACACTCGGCAAAAGTTATAGCCACATTCCATAGAAAGATTAATAAGTGAATTGCGAATTAGGACTATAACACGGTAGTACTAATAAAATGAATCGGCGATAGTAGTTATGTTGGTCTGGTCCTGGTATATCTTCGCGTCCGTGATGTTGGGGGCTAGCGACTGGTTCCTCGGCCGTCCAGTGGTCCAAAATGTACGGAAGTTCTCAAGTCGGATCTCTGGTGGCGATCGGTTGCTGGCTGACACGCGTTATATTTTTTTTTAAAACACCCTAGTGTATGTGCGAAGGTTATAAGGTGCACGTAGATACTTCGTATGTGTACAGATTGCTTCTATTTTAAACTTCTGCCACGGAGTAGTGCCGGCTCTAGGAATCTCTCAACTCAGAAAGCCAAACACAAAGGCAGAGCTAGAGGTTAACTTCAGGGGGTTGACCACTGGGGTTGGACTGTCCTAATTTCATTCTATTTTTTCACTGGGGGCTAGGAGCTAGGGTTTATTAGGGACTACGGTTTATGGGAAACCCTGTAGGCCATAGGGGGGGGAAAAAATCTCGCGTGAGTCGTTTGGAATTAGTTGAGCTACCTCAATAGCTATGGGGACTGGGTATAGGGTGTGTGAGTTACGTGTTGGTGGGCAAGCATGGCTATTAGGAGGAAGGTCCCTTCACATAACTTTAATATAACCGAGCCGTAGTAAGAAGGTTCGCACTATTTTGGGCAGTTTTTATAATGGATAGTATTGAGGGGAGGGAGACTGCATCGTACTGTTGCGCGGAGGAGGGGACTGGTCGACAAGCCTGTGATACGGGGCGGTCTCTCTTATTATGGTGTTCAGTCTTCAGTCTCTGGTATAGTCCGAGGTGCTAAATTTGTATAATCCGAGTATGCAAGAAAGGTGAATGGGCTTATATTGTGGGTAAATACTGAAGGTTAGTAAGGGGGTTAGACATGCATGTTAGTTTCATTGATCGGGAAGAATTCTTGTGGCTAACCGGCAAGTGACCCGGGAGGTCCACAAACAGAGGGTCAGGTATACCTCTGCCAGGGTGGGGGTCTCCCTCCTCGGGTTGGTAAAAAGGGGTAGCTGCGGCGCCCTCTCTCTGGGATGGTCGTCCGGCCGGCTAGTGGCTAGGGGCTTGCACATATCACCAGTGTTTGTAATAACCCATCTGTTCTAGTGAGAACAGTATGCGGGTGTCCTTAAATAACCAAAAACCGAAGGATGCCGTTGGACTCTAAGCTGGTTTTAATCGATTGGTTGTTAGATGTATGGTTTGCTGGATGTGGTGGAGACTGGGTTACTAACTCTGCCTACATTTATCTTTAGAGAAGTATGGCAATAGAAGTTAGTTGCTGGCTGAGGCGGCTTGGAGCCTCGGCACATACACGACGACCATGGGGTGCAGGGTTTTTGAATGGGTTGTAAGAGAGCGTAGATGGCAGTGCAAGGGGCTTAGTAAAGTTCTACATGTTTGTTCCGGTCCTACTAAGGAAAGGTAGGCTGGATAGGAGTATATATATATAAAGGTTGGAGAGCTTTAGTCAACGGAAAAATCAAGGTACTCTATCAAGAGCGTATGAGGGAGAGGCTGAGGTAGTGACAAGGAGTCGAGGAGCGCGGGCGAGTGGGCGCTCTCAGGCGGTTAATGATGAGGGGGGGAGCTTCAGGTGGGGCCTACGGTGGAAATTTGACCCTAAGGTCTCGCGTGGGCGTGGGGGTGGCATTAGGCTACAGTTGATTTTGGAGTTGGAATATGACAGCGAAAGTACGACTTGGCCAAATGCCTACCGGGGGACGCAACTTGTATGGTGTGGTATATGATGGTCTGGAAAAAGATAGAATCATGTGGACTGTGGGGCCGTGGGGGAGATGAGGTTACCTGTAGGTGTGGTGGCATTTGACGTGTGGGATAAAGTTAGGGAAAAATTCATGGCTGTATTATTACTCGTCAATACGCAATCAGAGGTGTTATGCGGACACTGATTAGTTGTACACCCGTTTTTGTACGGTCCTAGCTGTTCCCTGGGAACTGCGTTTTTCTATGAAACTATAGACCTAGGAAAAGCGGCGGTTCGTCCGGGGGTTACTTAGTTATTGTTTCGTGACACTATGATGGCAATGGACAACGAAAAGGTTATACTTATACAATATCTGGTTGGGGTACAGCATTAAAGTTATAGCAGTGGGGTGGCTAACATCTGTAGTCACGGCTGTCTAGGTCTTACAGGGGCAATGGTTCTAGATAAATGGTGTAACCCGTGGGGTAATCTTAACACCTTACGAGCGCGCTATGCGGTTATTTATTGTACCGTCACAGCGGGTGTGTTTTAGCCCAAAATAGGGCTTTTACGTGATCATTTTCATGCCTAAATAACCCAGACAACGTAAAACAAGTACCTATCTCCTGAAAGGGCATAAACAGAGCTTATCGAATGACAACCAATAACGACCTTGTAATGCTTGGATAGTTTTCTTGTCATAACCGTTGCAAACGCGAGTGCAAAAAGCAATGGTAATCGGTACTTTCCTACATAATCTGAGAGTCTAGAGCGCCCGTGTAGAGCAGCCTACGCCCGCTAGAGCCGCCTGCCGTGACCCCGCCCGGGCCCCCCCCGGTTCCCCCTGCTAGTTGATTTGAGACCCTGCGTGGTAGTTTCGGGCATGTTACCCCTGTCCGTGCGCTTTTCCGATCCCCCCCGTGGGGGAGAGACCACAGCGTCAGCGGGACGCACCAGGCCCCCCATCCGCCCCCCCTCGAGGCTGGAGGGCGGAAGGAGGCAGCTGATCGCCATTTGTTGTCAGTAGGTTCGCCGCGTGGTCCTTCGAGGAGTCATAACGCTCGCGTAGTCTCCTGCCACCACTTGTCTCGCTCTCTCAGCCACATTACGTGCTGACGTTTGCCATCGAGTTATGTCCGATCGCCCAACGCGAGAGATGGATAGTCCAATACGCGACTAGCTTATTTAAACTCGATTAATGTTGCTCGCCGCTAAATAAGGGTATAATATCCCTCTCTATTAATTTGGACATGGGGTTTTAACATCTCTTTTCTGCGTCGGAAGAACAGTACATAGCTAATGGCCTGTCAGATTTGGTTGGCATTGGCTCGAAAAGAAAACAAAACACCTAGGTGCACATGCATGATTTCTTTAATATGAATGTATATGCCTGTTCATCATCAACCGTATGTAGAGTTTTCTTTTCCGAGGTGTAAAACACTAAGCAAAGGAGTAGTGTGGACTGTAGATACGAAGGAGGTGAGTGGAAGACGTCTACAATTGTGGAAAAGTAAATGGAAAAGATGAACACAATGGTGGATAAAGATAATTAACCTAAGGATTTAATACATATGGGGGCGATGTTCTTCAGAAATTAGTCTGGCAAGACAAGGTATTTTAGGGTATGATATTAATTAATATTAATTTAGGCATACATAGATTTATGGGGGCGATTGGTCTTCAGAACTTAGTATGGCAAGACAAGGTATTTTAGGGTATGTTGATATTAAATACTTACCTAAGGATTGCATACATAGATTTATGGGGGTGATTGGTAGTCTCAGAAACTTATAGGCAAGACAAGGTATGTTAGGGTATTAATATTTTAACTTAGGACAGAGCATGGGTGTATTAACTTTAAGGTGTATTTATGTTCGTCATCATGTAGGTAGAGGTGTAGTACACGAGGGGTAGTGTATGTGAGGTGTGGAAAACGGTCAGTTTAGAAGGGGTAGGTATGTGTGGTTTGGAGCTGCTTAGCCCTGCGGGCTTGGGCCTGTCTGAATTGGTTGGCTCGGTCAGCTGGTCCTTTCGTTCTGTGGACCTTCCTTTCGGGTGTTTCTGTGTGATGTTCGCTCGTGGCTTCTGTGGTGGGCTTCTTGTTCTGGGGCATTTTAAAGCTGTTAAGCCGTACAGTACCAGTGACATCTTTTAGTAAGCTGTTAACCCGTACAGTACCAGTGACATTTTTTAGTAAGCTGTTAACCCGTACAGTACCAGGGACATCTTTTAGTAAGCTGTTAACCCGTACAGTACCAGTGACCATCTTTTAGTAAGCTGTTAACCCGTACAGTACCAGTGACATCGTTTAGTAAGCTGTTAACGATACAGTACCAGTGACATCTTTTAGTAAGCTGTTAACCCGTACAGTACCAGTGACATCGTTTAGTAAGCTGTAAACCCGTACAGTGACAGTGAACTCTTTTAGTAAGCTGTTAACCCGTACAGTACCAGTGACATCTGTTAGTAAGCTGTTAACCCGTACAGTTCACGTGACATCTTTTAGTAAGCTGTTAACCCGTACAGTCCAGTGACATCTTTAGTAAGCTGTTAACCCGTACAGTACCAGTGACATCTTTTAGTAAGCTGTTAACCCGTACCGTACCAGTGACATCTTTAGTAAGCTGTTAACCCGTACAGTACCAGTGACATCTTTTAGTAAGCTGTTAACCCGTACAGTACCAGTGACATCTTTTAGTAAGCTGTTAACCCGTACAGTACCAGTGACATCTTTTAGTAAGCTGTTAAAACCCGTACAGTACCAGTGACAGCTTTTAGTAAGCTGTTAACCCGTACAGTACCAGTGACATCTTTTAGTAAAGCTGTTAACCGTACAGTACCAGTGACATCTTTTAGTAAGCTGTTAACCCGTACAGTACCAGTGACATCTTTTAGTAAGCTGTTTAACCCATACAGTACCAGTGACATCTTTTAGTAAAGCTGTTAAACCGTACAGTACCAGTGACATCTTTTAGTAAGCTGTTAACCGTACAGTACCAGTGACATCTTTTAGTAAGCTGGTTAACCCATACCGTACCAGTGACATCTTTTAGTAAGCTGTTAACCCGTACAGTACCAGTGACATCTTTTAGTAAGCTGTTAACCCGTACAGTACCAGAGACATCTTTTAGTAAGCTGTTAACCCATACAGTACCCCAGTGACATCTTTTAGTAAGCTGTTAACCGTACAGTACCAGTGACATTTCTTTTAGTAAAGCTGTTAACCCGTACAGTACCAGTGACATCTTTTAGTAAGCTTGTTTAACCCGTACAGTACCAGTGACATCTTTTAGTAAGCTGTTAACCCATACAGTACCAGTGACATCTTTTAAACCCCCTTCAAGATAATATTGTACATTTTTCGATAGAAAAATTTCCCGGCCAGAGGACGGTAATTACCACTATATTACAGGCTCGCTATCGCTCGCCAGGAAAAAATATGACACCGAATTGTACGAAAGGTCTTAATATTGACAAAGAAATGGGGGAAAAGTCTGAAAATCGCCAAACTAATGGAACGAACGTCTTAAAATCTGAAATCTAATGGGGCTAAGCATGAGGAAGAAGGGGGTCCAAATATACCGACCAAAAATAGAGACAGTGAACAGCGACTGAAATACGGACTCAAAGTATGAGGGCTGAACCCAATACGGACTCAAAGTATGAGGCTGAACCCAATACGGACTCAAAGTATGAGGCTGAACCCAATACAGACTCAAAGTATGAGGCTGAACCCAATACGGACTCAAAGTATGAGGCCTGAACCCAATACGGACTCAAAGTATGAGGCTGAACCCAATATGGACTCAAAGTATGAGGCTGAAACCCAATACGGACTCAAAGTATGAGGCTGAACCCAATACGGACTCAAAGTATGAGGGCTGAACCCAATACGGACTCAAAGTATGAGGCTGAACCCAATACGGACTCAAAGTATGAGGCTGAACCCAATATGGACTCAAAGTATGAGGCTGAACCCAATACGGACTCAAAGTATGAGGCTGAACCCAATACGGGCTCAAAGTATGAGGCTGAACCCAATACGGACTCAAAGTATGGAGGCTGAACCCAATACGGACTCAAAGTATGAGGCTGAACCCAATACGGACTCAAAGTATGAGGCTGAACCCAATATTTCACAAGGTTACTTAAGTACGTGTCAACAGGTTGGCCATTTTGTCTAAACCCATTCAGTACCATTTATATTTTTCTGGCAACTATTAGGACGATTTTATTCACCTTAGGAAATACCTCTAGTAATAATAAGGCTTCAAACTGTCTCAACCAACAATTTTAACTACCACAGCTCCTTCCTATGCTACATAATGTCGTCTAATTATAGCTAGAATAATATATAACACACGTCGCTGGTACTCAAAGGGTTAAAGACTTGACTGAATATGAGAAGAAATAACCAATTAACGTGGCCTAGCATTGATTTGGCCATGTTATCACTGCCAAAGATATAATGCGAACTATAAACCATAATATATAATAATATAATAATATATCATTATTTTTATCTTTACCTGTCCAATAACAAAGACTATACCATTAAGGGGATAGTGCTCGTTTTTTATGGACCCCCTTCTCCCTCATGTTTAGCATATTAGTTTTGAGGTTTTAAGACGTTCGTTCAGTTAGTTTGGCGATTTTGAGACATTTCGCCTCATTTTGTATTCAATATTAAGACCTTATGTGCCCTTTAGGTGGCGATTTTTTCCTGGCGAGCGATAGCGAGCCTCTAATTTTAGAAGGAAGGCCGGGACATTTGTCTACCGAAAAATTTACAAATTTATCTTGAAAGGAGGTCTAGGGCGTGTATTTCTAAGCTTGATGTAGATCTACCGAGGAAACTAAAAAATAATTATATTTATGAATATATAGCCCCAAAACCCCCTTAACCCCTTCTGTACCGCGACGACGTCTTTTTCATCTTATTCTAGCTATAGATGATTATGTGCAGCTTAAGAAGGATCTGTGATAGTATAAAGGGTTAAATAAGATAGTTCAAAGCCTGTGAAATGCTGGAGGTTCTTTGGAAGATGAATAACATCGTCTAATAGTAGCCAAAATAAAATTAAAAGGACGTCGCTGGTAGAGAAGGGGTTAATGAACTTGGCTTTCGTTCACTAGCCTTGTGTAAGTTTGGTCCACCTTATGATTGCAGACGACTGTACCGGCGTGATGATGATGATGATGATGGTACAGGGACTACAGGCGGCCCTCTACGTCATCACTCTCTGTATCTCAGGTCAGTCAGGTCAAAGGTCACATCATCTATCTATCTATACGCTGAGGCCCAATCCCCACTTTCCTTTTTTTGTCCCGATTTGCTATGTAAGGGGAGATGGTTAACTTTTTGGTCGATTTGTTTTCAGTCAGGTCATAGGTCACATTATACCAGGAGCAAAAGGCCGATTATTGTATGTTCGATTGGCTTTGCTTGATGGCTTAACCCTTTGAGTACCAACGACGTGTTATATAAGTCTAGCTCTATTGAGACGATATTATGCAGATTAGGAAGGATTTGTGGTAGATAAAAGGGTTGGTTGAGATAGTTTGAAGCCTTATTATTGCTAGAGGTTCTTCCTAAGCTGAATAAAATCGTCTTATAGTTGTCAGAATATGATGACAAAGTTGTCCCTGGTATTGTATGGGTTAACCCCTTCTGTACCGGCGACGTCTTCGTAATTTTATTCTAGCTATAATTAGACGATTTTGTGCACTTTAGGATGGATCTGAGTTAGTAAAAAATGGTTAAGGGGAGGCAGACCGTTTTTTCTGGACCCCCTTCTCCCTAATGTTCAGCTCCACTAGTATTGAGATTTTAAGACATTCGGCCCATTAGTTTGGCGATTATAACTCCTTTCGCCCCATTTCGTTGTTAATTTAAGACCTTTCATGACATCTAGGTGTCGATTTTTTCCTCGCGAGCGATAGCGAGCCTGTAATTTTAAGAAGAATCGGCCTTCGGCCCGGAACATGTTTCTACCGAAAAAATGTACAAATTCATCTTGAAGGAGGGTCTAGGGTGTGTTTTTCTAAGCTTGATGGAGGTCTAGGGAGGAAACTAAAACAAATTATGAATAAATTAATTAATAGACCAAACAAACGGTCTACCTCCCCTTAAGTGAGATCATTCGAAGCCTATTAATTACTGAATAAAATCGTGTAATATGGTAGCTAGAATAAACATACAAATCGTGTTATATGGTAGCTAGAATAAACATACAAATCGTGTTATATGGTAGCTAGAATAAACATACAAATCGTGTAATATGGTAGCTAGAATAAACATACAAATCGTGTAATATGGTAGCTAGAATAAACATACAAATCGTGTTATATGGTAGCTAGAATAAACATACAAATCGTGTAATATGGTAGCTAGAATAAACATACAAATCGTGTAATATGGTAGCTAGAATAAACATACCAAATCGTGTAATTATGGTAGCTAGAATAAACATACAAATTGTGTTATATGGTAGCTAGAATAAACATACAAATCGTGTTATATGGTAGCTAGAATAAACATACAAATCGTGTACTATGGTAGCTAGAATAAACATACAAATTGTGTTATATGGTAGCTAGAATAAACATACAAATCGTGTAATATGGTAGCTAGAATAAACATACAAATCGTGTTATATGGTAGCTAGAATAAACATACAAATCATGTTATATGGTAGCTAGAATAAACATACAAATCGTGTTATATGATAGCTAGAATAAACATACAAATCGTGTTATATGGTAGCTAGAATAAACATACAAAACGTGTAATATGGTAGCTAGAATAAACATACAAATCGTGTTATATGGTAGCTAGAATAAACATACAAAACGTGTAATATGGTAGCTAGAATAAAACATACAAAAATGTGTTATATGGTAGCTAGAATAAACATACAAAACGTGTAATATGGTAGCTAGAATAAACATACAAAACGTGTAATATGGTAGCTAGAATAAACATACAAATCGTGTAATATGGTAGCTAGAATAAACATACAAAACGTGTTATATGGTAGCTAGAATAAACATACAAAACGTGTAATATGGTAGCTAGAATAAACATACAAAACGTGTAATATGGTAGCTAGAATAAACATACAAAACGTGTAATATGGTAGCTAGAATAAACATACAAATCGTGTAATATGGTAGCTAGAATAAACATACAAATCATGTTATATGGTAGCTAGAATAAACATACAAATCGTGTAATATGGTAGCTAGAATAAACATACAAATCGTGTTATATGGTAGCTAGAATAAACATACAAATCGTGTAATATGGTAGCTAGAATAACATACAAATCGTGTAATATGGTAGCTAGAATAAACATACAAATCGTGTAATATGGTAGCTAGAATAAACATACAAATCGTGTTATATGGTAGCTAGAATAAACATACAAATCATGTTATATGATAGCTAGAATAAACATACAAATCGTGTAATATGATAGCTAGAATAAACATACAAATCGTGTAATATGGTAGCTAGAATAAACATACAAATCGTGTTATATGGTAGCTAGAATAAACATACAAATCGTGTAATATGGTAGCTAGAATAAACATACAAATCGTGTAATATGGTAGCTAGAATAAACATACAAATCGTGTAATATGGTAGCTAGAATAAACATACAAATCGTGTTATATGGTAGCTAGAATAAACATACAAATCATGTTATATGATAGCTAGAATAAACATACAAATCGTGTAATATGATAGCTAGAATAAACATACAAATCGTGTAATATGGTAGCTAGAATAAACATACAAATCGTGTAATATGGTAGCTAGAATAAACATACAAATCGTGTAATATGGTAGCTAGAATAAACATTACAAAGACGTCGCCGGTACAGTAAGGGTTCACTTTTTGGTCGATTTTGTTTTCATTTATTATTATTATTTTTTTTTTTTAGTTTCCTCCCTAGACCTCCATCACGCTTAAAACAACATCCATTTAGATACTCCTAGATATATTTGTAAATTTTTCGGTAGATAAATGTTCGTTTCTTCCAAAATGTCAGGCTCACTATCGTTCGCCAGAAAATGGGGCCGAATGGAGACAAGCCAGAGAAAGAGAGAAAAGGAGAGAAAAAAGCAGGTGACACGGAATATTAAGTCCCAGAAGAACTCCGGTGGTAAAAAAGGCATACATGATTCTAACTGTAATTAAATCTCCAGCTACACCGTAATTTGATTATGGCTCCAATATTCACCGAACAGGAATTCACCTTTTCTATGATGGTCGATTAAATCAGATTAAATCTGACAAGTAATTGAATTTCAATTGATTCCCTAATTGACAATTTGAGATCCTTCCAAAGGTGACCTTTTTTGCCTGGTGGTAGTTAACTAAATAAAAAACTATAAACATGAATTGTAGTTTGAGGATAAGATAACATTTGAAAATATAATCATAAATATAATTGTTGCTTCGTATGAGGTTTTGGTGGAAATAGATTATAAGTTGGATCCATTCACGAAAACATTAAATTGAAACAACAAAATTGAGGAGAAATAGAAAGAAAAGGACAGTAAAACAAATGTCTTATGAAATAATCCAGACGAATCACATATTCTAATTATAGTGGATTACATGTTAATACAAAAATACAAATATAATTAATTACGCAGAGAAAACAAGACACGAATTTCCCCTGGTTGACATTATTGAGACGAGATGAAACTTGGCAAGATAAATATATTAAAAGACTATTGATTTGTAAACTGGATATAATACAATATCCCTCTGATCAATTTTACGCCACTTGTGACATTAAAGGAGAAAAATTAAGTTTGTAAATCGAATAATCAATTAAGTTAAATTTAGAAAACAAAAGATATTACGAGTACTCTGATAAATAATACTTGTATGACTTATCAGAATAGGAGTTTATAAATAGAACCAGGTGTCAGACACTAAAAATATTTACAACTTGCCATCTCTTTACGACCGTCGTATCTTACCAATAAAGCCGCGGCGGTCGAGTGGATAACACGCTCACGTGTGAATCTGCTTGACATGGGTTCAATCCCAGCCAAGGCGGACATATGTAGTGGGTGTGGTAGTACGTCCTAGCATGCTTCACATTCTCGCACCCAGTCGGGGGACATCTCGACGATGTATACAGAATAATAACACATGACAAAGCTACTCCAACAGCTTCTTCTCTCTAAAACACCCCTTCTACCCTTTCAATACTCTTCGAAAAATAGAAACGAGGTGCCGTTCTAAAGGCTTATCCCTCAATACCTTCACCTGACCTGAACTAACAGCTGACACCGTAATTCCCGCAACAACAATACTCAAAACATGCTACAACCGAGTCTACTATCTTTAGACCGACTTGCTATTTGGAGTAGGTTAAGGTTAGGATGTTTATATATCTTAATAGTGTGTTTGGTCATAGGTCAGAAGTCGTAACTTTATGACGTTGAGAAGACTTAAGGCCGCGTCATACAAAGGTCGACCGCGACCCGACAGTAACCCGAAGGCAATGACTTGCACATTTCACCCGAATTCACCGAAGTCCCCGAATGAGACTCGTACCCCGACTATGACTAGAAAGCAATTCGAATGCAACCCGAGGGACTCGAATGCGTCTCGAATACGAGTCGATGTTATCCCGTATATTACTCGAAAACTAACCAGAAGTAGAACGGAATTGAATCGACCATGAGTCGAAAGCTAATCGACGGTGACCCGAGTAGCAGATACCAACCCGAGTTAAAACCGAATCACACCCGAAGTAACCCGACTTAAAACCGAATGAAAACCGAACCCCACCCGAAGTCAGGAACCCAACCGGAATGAAACCAGAATGTAAGTCGAACGTGACTAGAATAAGTCGATTATGACACGATTATGAGGTTATGCATCACCCCACTATATAAAGAGAGGGTGTGCTCACACAAGCTTCATTTGTACAGTGCACCCAACACAGCAACATGTCACAGGAAAGCAACCTCCCGGACCCATCACGACCAGAAGAGATGGATGACGAGGCATTGGAGTTGGCAATCTTGAGGCAGGAGATAGTTAATGCCAACCTCAGATATCAGATTACTGCCCGCGCCATCATGGACAAAGAACGTGAACCCCAACGTGCTCAACCTCGACGGCCACGACGACCAAGGAAACCCCGAAGCTGCAGCGTCAAGCCATGGGTGGCACAGCGAGAGACACACGGACACTACCACCAGTTGCTGAAGAAACTCCAGGAAACTGACGTGGTTACCTATAAATACTTTCTGCTTATGGACGAGGAGCTGTTTAATATGATTGTCGAACGTGTCACACACAGGATCAAGAAGGACGAGACCAACTGGAAGAAGCCCCTGGAGCCCAGACTGCGAGTTGCCATGACACTACGCTTTTTGGCCACTGGCGAGGCCTATAAGAGCATGACACTGAACTTCCGTGTAGGTGCCAACATGATATCACTGGCAGTGCGGGAGATGTGTGAGGCAATCATACAGGAATACATGGAGGAGCAAATAGTGTGCCCATCAACACCTGAAGGTTGGAAGGAGGTCGCCAAGGGCTTCAAGGATAGGTGGGACTTCGGACACACCATTGGGGCAATTGATGGGAAGAACAATGCCATACAGCCTCCAAGCAACTGCGGATCCTTGTACTACAATTACAAGCACTACCACTCCATTGTGCTCCTGGCAATAGTCGATCACCTGGGAAAATTTATGTACGTTGACGTTGGAGCGAACGGGTCAGTATCTGATGGTGGTATATTCCAGGTGACTGACATACGGAAGGCCCTGGAGGACGGAGCAGCAGGATTGCCACCACCCGAGCCATTCCCAGGGGAGGACCAGGCAGTGCCCTACTTTCTGGTTGGTGATGACGCATTCCCAATGAGGGAGTGGTTGCAGAAGCCACACCCACACCGAGGGCTCGATGATGACAAGAGAAACTACAACTACAGACTGTCTAGGGCCAGGAGACAGGTAGAGAATGCCTTCGGTATGCTAGCCAACCGCTTCAGGTGCCTACTGACTACCATCAACGTACACCCCAGTACCGTGGAGAAGGTAGTCCTGGCTTCATGCATACTCCACAATATGCTAATCGACCGACGTGAGCCCCAACCAGAAGCCGGACTTCGTCGCCCTGAAATACCCCAAAGTGACTGGGCGAGGGACCCTTGGATGGCTTGGAGCCACTTCGGCGCCAGAGAGGACCAGTCGCTGCCAAAGTGACGAGGGACTACCTGACCCAGTACTACAACTGCCCTGAACAGCGCCTTGCCTGGCAGGACGAGTAAAAAGGTACGTTTCCATTTTTTTTTTTTTTTTTTTTTTTTTCTATATTCCAACTTACTTCCTCTCGGGCATAGGCTGAGAGCCTTAACATTCACCGCTTTACAATGAACAGTGAAGCCCGTGAGGTCTTGCTCCAGTCTAGGGAGTGAGATATGTGAAGCACGTAGAGCACAACGAGCACCTGCCATCTTGCCTTCAAATGAGGCACGGTGCTCACTCATGGCCCGAAACGACCCCATCTCTGAAGCCACCTCGCTCCCGTGCTTCACTGTCTCACCCCCTACACTCGGACTCTCACACTTACACACACACAACGCCACCTGCTGAGCAGATAACTCACCAGGCATTGCACCCCTATAGCATATTTTGAATATGGGAATATTCATACAGTGCTATTTAATCAGGGAACAATGAGGGTATTTTATTGACGTTTCGGTGGGCTTGTGGTAATGCACTAATACTAGGTACAGCACAAATTCCATCCCAATAATATCTTCCCATGGGAACAATGAGGGTATTTTATTGACGTTTCGGTGGGCTTGTGGTAATGCACTGATACTAGGTACAGCACAAATTCGATCCCAATAATATCTTCCCATTGATACATCGGGATTTGAACCCGGGACCTTTGGATTACCAGGCCAGTGGCAAGACCACTCCACCACACCTCCCATATGCAGGTCCATAATATCCCACACCCGTTTTATAAGTGTTGCACAATGTTGCAGTGTGACTGCCGTAGGTGTCCCAATACTGTCATTGCAATGACATAAATCAAACTCCATTCGATGCCGTATTATAAAAGTGCCAAAATCTTTGATAAATATATTGTATACAAACCCGAAAGTGAATCACAGCACTAAATATCCTGACCTGTTATAAAGTTGTTATAATATATATTATATATATAATTATATATATATATTATATATATATATATATATATATATATATATAGTATAATCCTTGAAACATAAGTTCATTAAGATATAGCCCCTAATTTATTATTATTATATTTGGTCAAAGTCTCGGTTCATTAAGATAAATCCCCTAATTTATTATTATTATATTTGGTCAAAGTCTCTAATTACAATAACAAAAGAAATTGTTACCTTATTTTGGACTGCATGTCCACGTCACTTTATATGTTAAACTTTTATATTGTTTTCTGATTAATATTCACGAACATGTTGCTCAAGGATGTTGATTTGGTTAAAGTAATAACATGTTAACTTTTAATTATGGTCAGATTTTGTCAATGTCAATATTATTTATATCATATTGGGATGTGTTAAATTTCTCAGGTTTTTTCTTATTTGTTGATGTTGATCTTGTCTGTTGATTTGTTTAAAGTAATAACATGTTAACATGGTCAAACAATTTCAATGTCAATTTAATATACTGTATATCATATTGGGATGTGACACATTTCTCTGTTTTTGTTCGTTTTTTTTTTTCAATTTAATTTTCTTTTATATCCTATTCCCATGTGATCTACTCGATCATATATTTTAACTTTATATTCCCTTTAATTATTATTAAGCAAGCAAATTAACCTTAGGAACAAGTAAAACATAGAAAATAAATTTTAGGAGTAAGCACAACACAAGTCAAACATAGAAAATCAATTTGTATTATAATTAATGAGGTACAGAGGTAGAGGTATTGGTTTGTTAATGAGGTAGATCCAGCATGGTCTCCAAGAAGGCAGGGTCCAGGGCTGATTGTTGTACGGGCGTGGCACAAGGACGTGAAGGCCCATAGGCCTTCCACTGAGAGGGTGTGTCTGGCTGCTGGATTGGAGACTGTTGAATTTTGTTCCCTATATGGTGGTAGGACGTGCTAGTGGTAGGGACATTGAGAGTTTCATAATACTGTTGACGTTGGGGATGATGTTGGGAAGGGTTTGGGGACAGGGGGTGGGAGAGGGGTCCTAGGCCCTGGTTGTGGGAAATCATGGCATTGGAGAATCTTAGCACGTCCAGCTGGAAGGCCTGAATCAAGGGTAATGGAAGGTCACGCATGTTTGTCTGGAGTGTCTTGAAGTAGGGCTTCAGACTCGCCTCTGCGGGGGTGTCCACCTGGTGGCTCCTCTGCCACACATGGTAGAGGTTGTCCAGCTCCTTCTCACCTTCACGAAGCTGTGTGAGAAAAATAAATGTATTAGAATGAATCAGATAATACTTCATAAACATTAATGCAGTGTACCTTCATTACAATAATGCGTGGCAAAATAACCTCTTCATCATTAATATTGCATAATAAACGTTACTGCATTGATATCAAATATGTTACAAATTACCGATATATGATACATCGAAATGTATAATAGATTTATTGTATGAAACATTTTCTTTTTATATATACTAAAACATTTACATAATTGCGAATGTACAATTAAATGTGTTCAATACTATAATGGGTGACAGTCAGTGAGCGGCTGAGTGAAGGCACAGAGGGTGGGGTGTTTTGTGTTGCATGTGGGTGTATGTGTTTACGAGTGGAGAGATTCAATTATGATGGCATGTTAACATTGGATACATAATAATGATATTTACCTTGTCATACAGGTCGGGTTGGGCGGCTGGCGCCTGGCTGGTGGTGGCACCGGACCCAGATGACCCGGGAGTTGCCACCACGGCTGAGCTCCCGGTCGCGGTGTCCTGGGTAGCAGTGTTTTTTTTTTTTTTTTTTTAAAGACCTCCGTCTACGTATTGTGAAAAACCTGTTATCCTCTGGCAAATTGTGGGGTTGAGTGAGTGAAGGGGGGGGGACAGTGAATGAAGGAGGATACATGTTTTTCATAATACGTGTTGCTAGCCCCAAACGCGCGAGCAACTGTGGCTTTCAACCATCCGACACATCCCCTTTTATTTATGTGCATCACACATGTTACATACAAATAAAGTTTATGTTTTGCTTTACCCTACTGTGGAAAGACTACGGATACACCACTCCTGCCCGGGCCTCACGCAGTGGCATGACCCAGTCCAGTCGAACTGAGCTCATGACGCTGGTGGCATTGCCAGGAGGATAGCCATCCCTAGTCTTTGCTTGAGCCAGAGGGTTTCCCGGGGTTCTCCTGAAACTTCTCTGATTTACGGCCTATTTCATTCACCATCTTAAGGGTGGTAGGGCCGAAGACTCCTGAAGTTTCGAATGCCAGGGGCTCGAACTGATGATTTCTGGCGATGGCTTGATATTTGTCTCGCTTTTTATTTTGCTATCCGGGCGGCTTCACCTGCTTCGTCGGCGTTTCTGGCGATGTTGGTTGTGGAGAAAGTGTCAACACATGTGGCATCCCACACGAGGCACCGGCCATTCTTGTAAGGGAAAGTGGTCATCCCATCTGGCCGTTTGCCGTCTTCTCTGTGAAGTCCATGTGGTTCGAGGATTGATGCACGGTTAGCACTCTGCAGGGCCCGTTTTATGACATCATTTAGTGCAGAGTGTCTTGGCAGGCGGCCTGCGTTGTAATTACATGACAAGGCATGGTGACCTTGAGCATCCATCCCCCCACAGTGGTTTGGGTTGGAGTGGGAGTTGACTCTGGCCCGTCCTCCCCTTCCGATTCGACGTCGTCAGCCATCTCCTCCTCCACAGTCGTTGTCTTGTAGAGCTGTGGAATGTATCAGGTTATTAGTTTATGACAGTGTTGAACATCAATTTATAAAGTAAATAATTATCTAGCAACACTCATACATATATATATATAAAATATATTATATATATATCTATATATATTATATATATATATATATATATATATATATATATAATATCAATGGTTATTTAATTTGGTCACTTTTACATAGCAATAAATATTCACAATAATCTGGGGGCAGCTTATTATTTATACATAGAAAAAATTAAAATAAGTATTATACATGTTACACAATATTAATATTCGATTTTATTCTATTTACAACATCCAACAATAATGGTGAAACATTTATGTAACTTATGTTTATTAAATCTTATGTTGAACAGCACCAAGATATTTATTTATACCTTTAACATTTATTTTTGATTAAAAATAAAATTGCAATAGACTTGATAAACGTACCTTGCTCTTTCTGGTGGGCAACTTCACAAGATGGGGTTTGAGGAACGCGAAGTGGGTCTTGATCCAGGCGTCTCTCTCCGTCAGCTGGACCGCACCTGAACCAGACACGGGAATCTTGTCAAGCTTCCCGTACCTGGTCCTCATCCCTTCCATCCACTTGTTGAGTGTTTCCACTGAAAAATTTAAATAATATATATTAGAAGTGTTTACGTACAAAATATAAATAGTATGGAGACAAAGATTATCACAACCGAATTTATTATCAGTCAACATGAATAAGTATGGTTCACCTGGGCAGGTAACCACACTGCACACATTGGTATGAGGGAAGTACAATGCAAGACTGCACACGAAACATTATCTATTATTAACTCCAAATATTACCTAGTTATTTCAATTCCGAAAACAAGATTCGCCAGCAATGTTAATGCCAAACTTTATGATAAATATGTATCCACTTTGCACGGCACAGGTAAATTATTCCAGAAACATAGATGTGTTTGGTATTTGTAAGTAATATCACTCAATATAATGGTTATTATATCATAAGAACGCACACAACCAACCTTCAATGTTGAGCTCCTTTGCCTTCGTGGCGAGTGTTTTCTCCCGCATGTTTTTATCCTTGTGGGCCCTCATTTTCCTGTTGTACAGGAACTCCTGCTCTGAATACCACTCGGCCACTTCCACCTCCTTCTGATCAGGGAGCCTGGCGTAGGTCCTCCTCCTCCCGGCACCGGTTGTACTGGGTTGAAGGGCGGCGTGGTCTGGGTAGGCGTCTCGGTGTATGTCGTGGGTGTCTGGGTATGTGGCTTGGTGAGTGGCGTGAGGTCATCTTGGGTGGCGTCATCATCCTCGCTTTCCTGTTCCGAAGGACTGTCACCTTCGGTTGACACGATAGGGTGGGTCTTTTTGTGAGGGACATGGGCTTTCTTTGCTATAATAATAGACTGTGACTCTGCTTCCTCGGTTGGGTTTTCATCGTCGAAAACAGGGTTGGAGTCGATGTGCTGCCTCTCCTCTACTTCCTCCTCACTTTCATCTTGGGATTGCTGGGTGGCAAACAGGTCCACAGACTCCATGGTAAATTTGCGGGGCCTCTTCACTGCCTTGCCTCCTTTACCATAGTTTCCGGGCATGTTGGCGACAAGAGTTGGAGAGAGAGACGTGGTGGGCGAGAGAGACGTGGTGGGCGGTGGGTGCTGGTGTGGAATGGAGCGAATGCCTCCCACCCGCTAATATATAGGGCCCGTGCGGGGGTGGCAGTGTACGATAATTCGGGCCGCTCCAACCGCACACGGGCCTGCTTCACGTGGCTCCGCCCATCGACTCGCGTTCGGGTTTGATTCGACTTGGCTTCGACAACCCTTTGACTTACATTCTAGTCATTCGGATCACGATCGAGTATTCATCGAGTCTAATTAGGAATGTCGGACATGCATCGAGTCATTTTCTAGTAGTATTCGGGTATCCATCCAGTCACCATCCTAAAATTTGGGTCAGCATCGAGAACAGTAGACTTTCGAACAAGTTTATGTAGGAATTTTCCACTGAGCATCGAGTCTAATTCGGGTTACGGTCTACATCATCGGGTCTAAGTCCACTTAGGTTCGATTTAGGTTCGATCAATTCTGGTATGAATAGAGTTAAATTTTTTGACTCGAAAGTGACTCGCATAGGTCGAATGCGATCAGAATATGGTAGAATGTAAGCCGAATACGAATCGAATGTAAATCGAAGGTGACTCGAGGATTTTGTAATGGTTTTTTTACCCGAACGCACTCGAGGATTTCCCAAAAGTTAACGCATGCACTAACTTTTGGCCGACTCATCCGAACATTCGGGTGATGACCAGAGCATGACTTGAACGACTCGAACATACCAGAATCATACTCGATGTCGCCCGATTATTGGGCCGAATACACTCTAACCGCAAAAATTTGAATTTTTTTTGCAAGTCATTGCCTTCGGGTTACTGTCGGGTCGCGGTCGACCTCTGTATGACGCGGCCTTTAGTAATGTGTTTGGTCATAGATCGAAAGTATCTCACCAGGTCGTAACTTTATGACGTTGAGAAGACTTAGTAATGTGTTTGGGTATAGGTCATAAGTCTGTCTCTCACCAGGTCGTAACTCTATGAAGTTGAGAAGACTTACTAATGTGTTTGGCCACAGGTCATAAGTCTCTCACCAGTTCGTAACTTTATGACGTTCCCCCAGTATTCGGGCCCAGAAGTGGTGTTATTCCTGGGTCATATGAATTATATTAATATTTTGAGTCTAGTATGAGTCTATTACTCTGTTTCTTTTCAGCTGACGATAAATTAAATCCCTTAGCAGATAATTTCTCGATACTTAATGGAAAAATGTGAAACTACTATGTCTCTGCATCATATTCAGACAAAGTTTTTATAATTAGCACCATATTTCACTCCTAGATATTCATAATAACTGAGAAATCTTGATGGGAACTTTGCAATTTACCATCAGTTTGAAAAGAAACAGACTTTTAGTCAGTTTTCAGACCCCTATCACAGTCTACCTTCAGTTCTATAGTCCATTCATTATAGTTAGGGAAATAATCTTGATCACTAACCTCTATTACTCGGAAACAGCTAGAGTAATTGAGCTAATACTTGTACCGTTTGGGAAGGGTCAGCCAGGGAATAAGTTTGGTAAATTACAGCCCATTTGCTCTAACCCTTTTTGAGTTATAGAGGTTTGTGGTCTAGATTTGTGCCAAACTTATAATGAATAGACTATAGTTTCCTATCATACCAATGTAAATAATCCCAGAAACCATGAGCGGATAATAATGCTCATCAGAGGTTACCGGAATAATTGTTCTAGCGATAGACTATATAATTAACCCCTTCTGTACCGGCGACGTCTGCTATATTCTGGCTACTATTAAACGATTGTATTCAGCTTAAGGATGCTTAAGGATGAGCTTAAGGATGGGCCGGTTTTCTGGACCACTTTCTCCCTCATGATTAACCCCGTTAGTTGTCAGGTGTTAAGATGTTTGCCCCATTAGTTAGTAGATTTTAAGACCTTTCACCCCATTTTCTCGTCAATATTTAGAACTTTCGTGCTATCTAGGTATCGATTTTTTCCCTGGCGAACGATAGTGAGCCTGTAATGTTGGAAGAACCGGCCTTCGGCCGGGAAATTTTTCTACCGAAAAATTTACAAATTAATCTAGAAGGGGGATCTAATGGATGTTTTGTTTTGTTTTTAATTTGATGGAGGTCTAAGGAGGAAACTAGAAAAATAATGAATACATGCAAAAATCGCCCAAAAAGTGAACCATCTCCCCTTAAAAAGAGCCTCCAGCAATTACCAACCTTCGAACTATATCTCACTTAACCATTTTTGACTACCACAGATCCTTCTTAAACTGTACACAATCTTCTAAATATAGTTAGAATATACTGAAAAAGACGTCGCGGTACAGAAGGGGTTAACGACAACTCAGATTATTCTAAGTCCCACTGGTAATTATTACTATAGTGTATTCGCTGTATGTTGGCGAGAAATCATGATCTCTATCCTCTGTAAGTCAAAAAGTGCTAGAGCAAATTGGCTGTAAATTTCCACATCAATTCCTCGACTGACTCTTCCCAAATGGCAGAAATATTAGCTTGATTACTCTAGTCGTTCTAGAGTTACAGAGGTTAGAGTACAGATTTCTCGCCTACTTACAGCGAATAGACTATACAGTTGTTGCTTTTAGTCAACATAATGACATTTCTCGCCTACTTACAGCAAATAGACGATACAGTTGTTGCTTTTAGTCAACATAATGACATTTCTCGCATACTTACAGCGAATAGACTATACAGTTGTTGCTTTTAGTCAACATAATGACATTTCTCGCCTACTTACAGCAAATAGACGATACAGTTGTTGCTTTTAGTCAACATAATGACATTTCTCGCCTACTTACAGCGAATAGACTATACAGTTGTTGCTTTTAGTCAACATAATGACATTTCTCGCCTACTTACAGCGAATAGACTATACAGTTGTTGCTTTTAGTCAACATAATGATATTTTCAGAATGTTCCATCCTATTGCAGAGATAACAGATTCTTGTCTGTCATATTCAATTATGGAAGATGAAAGATGAAAATTGCTTAAAACCATATTTTGGACCTAAAATCATAACTGTAGGATAAATGATGGTAATACTTGTGACAGTAGTAATGATGATGGTTATAGTAGTAGTGATGATGTTAACAGTAGTAATGATGATTGTAAGATGGTGGTGATGATAATAGTAATGATGGTTGATAGTTGTAGTATCAATGATGATAGTAGTGATTAAGATGGTAGTGACAATGGTTATAGTAGTAGTGATGATGTTAACAGTAGTAATGATGATTGTAAGATGGTGGTGATGATAGTAGTAATGATGGTTGATAGTTGTAGTATCAATGATGATAGTAGTGATTAAGATGGTAGTGACAATGGTGACAGTAGTAGTGATGATGTTAACAGTAGTAATGATGATTGTAAGATGGTGGTGATGATAGTAGTAATGATGGTTGATAGTTGTAGTATCAATGATGATAGTAGTGATTAAGATGGTAGTGACAATGGTGACAGTAGTAGTGATGATGTTAACAGTAGTAATGATGATTGTAAGATGGTGGTGATGATAGTAGTAATGATGGTTGATAGTTGTAGTATCAATGATGATAGTAGTGATTAAGATGGTAGTGACAATGGTGACAGTAGTAGTGATGATGTTAACAGTAGTAATGATGATTGTAAGATGGTGGTGATGATAGTAGTAATGATGGTTGATAGTTGTAGTATCATAATAATAATAATAATAATATTTATTCAGTCAGCAATTTACAGAGTTGGTACCACATAGTTTGTTACAAATATGACATGTACCAGCCTTGCATAATTCCAACTAAGGATAGCCCAATAAGGCCGTTAGGCGTATTTCCATTGGGGTCCTTGTGGGATTAGGTTAGCTGGGGAAAAGGGGAGGATAAAGAAATAGATACTTTAGAAAAAGTATTTCTAGGGGGTTATTTTAAGATACCTTACATCCTATAGTAAATATCAGTAATCCGTAATCAGTAATCATTTCAGTTTGGTTTGCCTATCTCTTATGTCGTATTTAGTAGTAGACATAAGCTTGGTGCTCCCTTCTCGCAGCTGTCCGGTTCAGGTGTTCCTTCAGGCTACGTCTGAAGGAATACAGTGTTCTCTTTTCACGGACTGACTGGGGTAGGTCGTTCCAGTCTTTGATGGCAGTGAAGAAGAATGTTTGCTTACCCTGTCCTTGGATTCTCGGGACCTTAAAATTAAACATCATGTTTCTTGTATTATGTCCACTCCTCTCATTTGCTTTAACAAAATCATTCTTTAGATACTCTGGAGCTCTGTCATAGAAAATTTTGAAGGCATTAGTTATCCTGATTTGTTTGGCCCTGTCAGAAACATTGAGCATACCTAGTGACTGAAGTTGTTCCTGGCCAACATGTGATCTGGGTCCTAGGTTCAGCATGAACCTAACCATTTTATTTGAGTGACCTGAAGTTTGTGCTGTGCTGATTTAGATGATGCAGAGTACCAGGATGACACAGAATAGTCAAAATGACATTGAACAAGCGCTTGGCAGAGGGTCTTTTTGGTCGCCGCGGGCAAGCATCCCACCTGTCTATACAGGTATATTATACGTGCTCTACACTTACTCAGGATAGATTCCAAAATTGTTTCACCTGACAAACTCGCGTCCAGTTTCAGTCAGAGATATTTAACTTGTGACACTGTTGTTATAGGAATATCATTACAGTTGACCGAGAAGCCCACAATGTCTTTCAGTTTGCGTTTTGTTCCACATAAGATGGCTTCTGTCTTGCCCAGGTGAAGAGATAGTCTATTGCCCACTAGCCATTCACTACATGATGCTAGTTCTTTGGAAAGTGAAGCGGCAATACTTATTGGGTCTTTTCCTGAAACCAGAAGCACGCTGTCGTCTGCATACAGTAATAATTTACATGAGACGCTCAGTTCCATGTCGTTCACATAACAGAGAAAGAGTAAGGGACCAAGGATGCTTCCCTGCGGGACCCTACAGTTAATTGGCATAGGATCAGATATATTATCATCAATTTTGACTCTTTGGGTTCTACCACTAAGATAAGATTTAAACCAGTTCACAGACCCTATGCCCATAGCTTGTAGTTTATTACATAGGATATCATGGTCTACTGTGTCAAACGCTTTTTGTAGATCAAGAAGAACCATACCGGTGTAGTTACCTTTAGACATTTCTTTACGAATGTGATCCGTTAAGTGGATGAGACAGGAGTCTGTCGAGTACATACATCTGAAACCTGATTGAAACTTATAGAATAGATCATTTTGTTTGAGGTAGTGTTCAATTTGGGTGTATACCGCTCTTTCAAGGATTTTAGATACAATACATAATATGCTAACTGGTCTGTAGTTGCCAACTTCTAGTTTATTTCCTTTCTTGAATAGAGGGGTTACAATAGCTTCCTTCAGTTCAGCAGGTACTGTGTTGGTGTTAATTGACAAGTTGATGATGTGGGTTAGGGGTCCTGCTATACCAATGTCTCCATCTCGTAGAAATTTGGCAGGAATTTTGTCTGGTCCTGTGCTCTTATGTACATTTAGGTTAGACAGCTCGTCAAAAGTGTATTTTGGTGTAACATTTTGCAATCTAAATGTGTTCGGGTGTATGTCTTTATCTCTGTAGAAATTACGAAAGGTGGCCGTTGTTGTCGTGTATTTATTGAGAGGTTGAGGTAGGTTCTGTGCAAGTGTGTTTGCTATGGAAGTGAAGAAGGAGTTGAAGTAGGTTGAAATTTGTCGTTTATCGTGGCAAACCTGATCATTAATGGTGAGAGCAATATTAGTGTTAGACGAATCCCTTGTCTTGTTGCTGTAGCCTGTTGTTTTTAGGTGCCTCCATAGTTTCTTTGGGTTATTCTGATATTCCTCTGCCTTATTGTGAAAATAATTATTTTTCGCTGATTTCATTTTCCTACTTAGTTTATTCCTGGCCCTGTTGAACTCATGTTTCAGACCTTGATCCTGTCTATGTTTCGCTAGCCTTTTTAACGGATTGTCTCTGTGTTCCAGATGGTGTAGTATGTCATTGTTGATCCATGGGTCTGACCTTGCTTTAATTCGTATGTCTTTCAGAGGAGCTATTTCGTCTAGGATGTTTGTGATGATGGTTCTGAAGCCAACCCTTGCGTCATTACCGTTTGTACTTCCAAACACTGGAGACCAGTCTGTATTCCATAAAATGTCCAGAAATGTTTCCTTATTGTAGTTTCTGAGTGACCTTGTTTTGATAATCTTGTGATTCTCTAGGGTAATTTTTGTGGTTTTCCGTGTGCAATATGTGACGAAGTGATCACTTATCCCAGTCTGTATAACCCCTGATTGGGATATTTTGTCCTCTCTGTTACAGTTTATGTGGTCTAATATTGTGGCAGTGTTCTCAGAGATACGTGTGGGGGTTGTGATGAGTTGTTTGTGATTGTGCATTGTCAGTATATGCCTATTCTCGTACAAGCCTATCATTTCGTTGTTTGTAACACAGGTTAAAATCCCCTAGTATGATGGATTCATTCCGAGGGTCTAGCGAAATTTGGTCAAGAATTGTGTGTCGGCTGGTGGCCTATAGCATACCCCAATTGTGATGGGTCTTGTCCTCGGCAGGTGTAGGTCGATCCACAGAGCTTCGTGATTTTCTACATGGAGGTCGGTCCTAGTTGTGTGTGTGAGGTTGTTTTTTACATACAGACATACTCCTCCCCCATGCCTATTGCGATCATTCCTAACCATGTTGAAATCTTGAATGTTTATTTCACCATCGTTTATACTTGAATCCAGCCAGGTTTCTGTGATTGCAATTATTGAAGCTTTGGCCTTATTAGCTAACAAGTTTATTTCTGACAATTTATGGTACATTGATCTGGCGTTAATGTGGATAAGATGGAGCCCTTTGTTGGTGAACACTCTGTATCAATGATGATAGTAGTGATTAAGATGGTAGTGACAATGGTGACAGTAGTAGTGATGATGTTAACAGTAGTAATGATGATTGTAAGATGGTGGTGATGATAGTAGTAATGATGGTTGATAGTTGTAGTATCAATGATGATAGTAGTGATTAAGATGGTAGTGACAATGGTGACAGTAGTAGTGATGATGGTGAGAGTAGTAGTGATGATTGTAATTGTAGTAGTGATGATAATCATAGTAATGGTGATGATGACAGTAGTCTTGATGATTGTGGCAGTTGTAGTGATGATGGTGATTGTGATTGATGATGGTATTAGTAGTGATGATGGTAACCCATCGCATAGTTGGGTATGCCGTTTTGATTTTGGGCAAAACGGCACGTCTACTTTATTGTTAGTGTATTTTTTTTTCTTTTTCACCTTTAGCATTACAATGCCCAGCTTCTCCACTTGTAGGCTTCTGTCACCCACACCCACACCCACACCCACATACACACACACCCACATACACACACACCCACACCCACACGCACATACACACACACCCACACCCACATACACACACACACACACACACCCATACCCACAAACACACACACACCTATATAAAGGAATGTCCTCTATAGTATAACCCGACGTAAGGGGTTTACACTTTTGTTCTCTTTGATCCCTTACTTGACCTCGCCCCAGGATTGACTTCGAACCCCTCTCTAACCTTTGTTTCCGTCTCTTAAGAGGCTGTTTTTGTGGTCTATTCATTAATTTATTTTTTAGTTTCGTCGCTAAATCTCACTCAAACTTAGAAAAACACTCCCAAGACACCCCCCCAAAATAAATTTGTAGATTTTTCGGTAGAAAATGTCCCGGCCAAAGGCCGGTTTCTCTTATAATTACAGGTTCTCTATCGCTCTCCAGGAAAAAATCGAAACCTAAATGACACGATAGGTCTTAAAATTGACAACGAAATGGAGCTAAAGGTGTTAAAATAGCAAAATTAATTGGCCGAACGTCTTAAAATGTCAAAATTAATGAGGCTAGACACGAAGGAGATGGGGGTCCATAAAAATGACCCATCTCCCCTTAACCTGACCCACCTGCACACTCACACAACATGCCTCCCTCTCTTAACATGCACAATTCTTACCATACTCTCTCCTGGCATTGGAGCAATATTTCTATATATAGACGTATTGCTGTTCCAAAGGTACATGTACAGTATGCTGTATGTATGTGTGCACATGTATAATATATGAGCGTGTTTATGTGTGCATTGTATGTATATATGTTTATATAGTTACCCCAGACCAGATGGCTGGAGTAAAATAGGAAAGAAGAGTAATTGGACAGAGGAAGAACAAGCGGAGAAGTGAGAAGTACAGTAGAAGACTGAAAGTTCTCGGGCTCAACCAAGTTGTTACGTGAACGTGTATGTAGGCTACAGTATACTGTATATGCATGTACTGCACATAATTATATAATATTGAATATCACTACGGTTATATGTGTGTTCAGATATTAAGTATACACTATATAAAATAATATATGTATAATGGGTTTGTGAGCTATATATTTATTTATGTTTTCACATACAAAACATACGTGTTTCCTACCTTAAGCAGATAACTTATACTGCACATGATATCACATAGACCCAAGGTTAATTTAAGTAGATTTGTATTTTACACTTGCACTCGGTATCTTTAATGTATATAGGTTTTAATTTATATTATAGTCTTATATTGTAAGCTGAGCTTACATTTTTCATTTTTATATTTATGTACATCATCTTCTCACGTTCATCCATTAGATTGTAAAATTTGCATTTTCAGCTCATCAGGCTGACATTCTTTAAATAAACCATTGATTATTATTATTATTATTTGTATTATTATTATCATTTGTGTTATTATAACAGAAACATACACTTATACAAAATAAGAAACACTCATAAATTATTTTTTCTTCTATGTGAGTGAGGGAGACAAAAGGCAGAACCGCCTGTAGCGAGTGCCTCCCCCATAGTTAAAAGAGTGACAGGGCCAAAATCAAAGGACGTTCGAGCCAAAATGCCTGGACACACGGAGTTTAAGCAATTTAAGTCATAGGAAGAGGGAAAGACTGATTCTGGGAGAGTTCCAGAGCTCAGCTGTTGAATAGAATAAAGTCAGAGTAACGTTTCACTCTTGGGTTGGAGAGTTGCAAAGAGTATGGGTGGGATTGTGTTGCAAGACGGGTGCTACGTGCTCTACAATGAGGTGGTATACACTGGGAGAGCTCTGAGGAACACTGATTATTGTAGTAGCGATAGAATAGCGAGACAGATGCAACATTGCGGCGGCGAAGAGAGAGAGATTGCAGAGAGTTGGTGAGTGGACGGGAGTTAATGAAACGAAAGGCCTTCCTTTCTACTTTGTCTAGGAGTGCGGTGTGAGAGGATCCTCCCCACACATGTGAACAATACTAAATACAAGGACGCACTGTGCCCCTGTACAGAGCAAGAAGCTGTACATACATACACAGTCACACACATAAATTGTAATATTACTAACCCACAAATTAACTTACAAATAAACCTTATTTTAATTAAATCAATTAAATTAATGAACATCTGTGGCACTCCCAGGCACATAAATCCAGCGCACTAACCATTACGCTATCAAGACAGTTAAAGGTTTAAACACACTCTCACGAAATGCAGTTTTAACCATATAGAGGCATTTACAGTTATGCAATATAATTTTCTATCTATGAAACTTCAGACTATGTGAACGATGGCCGTCCACGACTGCAGCTATGGAACGGCCAGAAAGGACATTCGAGATAAAGGCACAGATGGAGCGATAGAAACCGAAGGAGGCTAGTTTGGATACTAGAGATTTGTACCAGACTCTATCAAAGGCTTCAGATATGTCTAGCAACTCTAGCGCAATAGAGAAGGTCTCACCGAAGTACCGAAAGGAGGATGACCAAGAGTTAGTATATGGAAAGAAAGAAGATGATCAGTAAGGAAACCATACTGGCAATCTGAAAGTAGATTATGGGAAGATAAATGCTTGACATTTTTTTGAATCAAGAATAGTTTAAAAAACTTTAGATATGCAAGAAATGAGAGCAATCGGATGATAGTTGAGATTTCGGACTTCGGTGAGACTTTTTCTGTTGCACTAGACATATCGAAGGTCTTCGACAGAGTCTGGCACAAATCCCTCATTTCCAAACTACCATTTCAGTTTCTATCCCTCCATCTGTGCCATTGTCTATAATTTCCTTTCTGGCCGTTCCATGGCTGCAGTTGTGGACGACTTTTTCTTCTGCTCTCTCTTAGAAAGATCATATTACCGCTTATGCTAAAACAGCTTCCCAAAAGCTGGGTGTGCTCAACTGCCTTCGGGGGTTCTTCACCCCTGCACAGCTTCTTGCTCTGTACAGGGGCACAGTGCATCTATGTATTGATTATTGTTCACACGTGTGGGGACGATCCTCTCACCAGCGCTTCTAGACAATGTAGAAAGGAAAGCCTTCCGTCTCACTAACTCACGTCCACTCACCAATTCCCTGCAGTCTCTCTCTCTTTGCCGCAATGTTGCATCTCTCTCACTATTCTACTGCTATTAAAATAATAAATGTTCCTGAGAGCTCTCTCAGTGTATACCACCCCCTCTTTGTAGAGCATGTAGTACCCGTCTTGCAACACAATCCCACCCCTACTCTGTGCAACTGTACAACCCAAGAGTGAAACATTATTCTCAATCTTTCTTCTATTTAACAGCTGAGCTCTGGAACTCTCTCCCAGAATAAGTCTTTCCCTTTTCCTATTAATTAAATTGCTTCAACCTCTGTGTGTCCAGGCATTTTGGCTCGAACGTCCCTTAATTTTGGCACCGTCACTCTTTCAACTCTGGGGGAGACACTCGCCACAGTCAGTTCTGCCTTTTGTCTCCCTCAATCACATAGATTTTTTTTTTTTTTTTTTTTGGAAGGTTGAGAGCAGTCACCCTGCTTTGGGACAGGTTGAATGAGAGCAAACTTCCAGCAAGAAAGAAAGGCATTAGAGGAAAGACAGAGACGGTAGAGTTTGCCTAGGCAGTGTGTCAGCATGGAAAAACAGTTATTGAGTACAACAGGAGGAACACTATCCAGTCCTTACGCCTTCTTAGTATTAAGCCCAGAGAGGGCAGAAACTACATTCTTAATAGAGATTATGATATTCAGCATAAGTAAGAGAGGGGGGTGGAGAGGGAGGAATAGCACCGTAATCATCCATGGTGTACTTTTAAGCAAAAATTTGAGCGAAGAGTTCAGCTTTGTCTGAGGAAGATGGTACCGTCAGAGTGGAAAAGAGGGGGAAAAGTCGAGGAAGTAAACATTGTTGGAGAGGTTTTTGGCTAGCTACCAAAAAGCTTGGGAAGAACTGGAGTTAGAAAATTCAGAGCATTAATGCAAGAGTTTTTGGGCGAATCGAAGAACAGATTAGGCTTGTTTCCGGGCAGAAACCTAAAAAGTCTGAGATTTTTTAGCTTGAAGGCGATGGTATTGACTGAATGCTTCCTCCTTATTGTGGACATCAGTAGAATAAGTGTATATAAACCAAGATTTTGTGAGATAGTTTGAGAGAAAGACAATGGAATATACGCTTTTATACCCGAGAGGATTACCTCAGTAATGTACTCGGCACTCTCTGAGGGTCCCAAGCTATGGAAGCAAAAATAGTTCCAGGAAAATCATAGAAGTACTGCCAAAGAGCCTCCCAGTCAGCAGCGCCAAAGTGCCCCAAGTGCCGGCGGCTGGGGGGTTCATAAGGCCGTATCGGAGAGAAAGGACAGGTAACAGAGACATGGTTATGATCAGAGGAGCCCAGCAGAGGGAGAAGATTTCCATTGTAAGCAGAAGGCTTTGAGGTTAGAAATATGTCAAGGATGTTTGGCTGATCTCCAAGGGATATGGGTCGGTGCTGAACTAACTGCTCTAGGTCATTAACCTGGGAAGCGCGTAGCTATGGTATTTGAAAGTGCTCGCCAGGCAAAGATATTTTTATTCACGCCCGCCGAAAATAGTAATTTTACCATAAATATCGTTATTACTTATTCATATGCGCCTATGTTACGCTTAATATGAAGATATTAACATGTAACAGCAATAAAACAAGTGGGAATAGTATTTGGGGAGTGAAAAAGACGTATTATTGCCAACCGATCGTATCGGGAGGGGAGAGCCGGCGTGCGGTATAACCACTCTCTCTCACTTCCCGATCAATACTGCCGTCTTGTAAGTGAAGTCTCTTTGTTGCTAGGATCTCTAACTGCCTCCCGAGTGACCCTGAAACAACGGGCGGGAAATTCGCGCAAAAAATTACCCGATAAAAGGGGGAATAAGAGCAAAAATAGGTGATTATTAAGGGGAGGGGGGGAAGGGGGGGGGTTGAATATATATGGAGGAGTTATAGGAGGTATGGAGGGGAATTATCTCACCTAATCACATATTGCTTTGTTTGAAGTGCCAGTGGGATGTTTTGAAAGGCTTTTTTTAGGCCTTGGTTCATATGAGGACACTCACCTTCGCTCACTACATACTCAATTGAGGACGCTCTCCGTTCTTGGGTTAAGGATAGAAAAGATGTAGGCTTGTTCACTAGGTTGGTCAGTGAAATGAGAGGAGAACCATTGGTGGTGGTGAACATTGAAATCACCTAAGATGGAGATTTCAGGGAAGAAGAGATGGATAGAATGTGGTCCACTTTAGCAGTAAGATAGTCAAAGATTTTTGGATAGTCAGTAGAATTATGGGAGAGATAAACAGTAACAGATATATTTAGTGAGAGAGTGACAGAAGAGTCAAAGTTGGGAACATGAGAGCAAGAGAGATTGTTGCGAACATATATGCAATGTCCACCATTTACTTTGAATTGAGGATAGAGATAGTAGGAGGATACAGAGAAGGGTTTGCTGTGTGTTGCCTTAGACAACTGGGTTTCGGTGAGGAAAAGTAAGTCTGGTTTGGCAGAAGAGAGATGGTGTTCCACATAGAGGAATTAGAGGATAGGCTGCGAATGTTACAAAAATTGATAGATAGAGTAGTAGGTAGTCTTAGAGGAGTCCCCACCAGTCTAATGGGTGCATTAATGGTCCTCCCCCCTGGGGACTCTGAGGCTGTGTATTTTGAGTCATAATTACTTTACGGAAATTTCGCAAAGGAGTGTAGTATGTAATGTGTGTGTGGTATAATGTATAGATATGAAGAGAAGGTGTTTTGTAGAGCAGACTGGGGTACTTGCCCTCAATATTGGTGAGGCACTGAAAGGATCAGCAAGGAAGGCCATGTGGTGAAACAGGAGTTCCAGCTGTCCTTATTAGCCACCTGTAGCATTTTCCAAGAGTACTGACCTATTCGGCTGGTGCCTGCTGCCTCTTCCTAACAAACTACCATCAACACCACCACAATCATCATAACTACCACCAAAAAATTAACCACACCAATCACCTCATTTTTGGTGTCCTTCGGGACCGTAGTCATTAGCTGCTCTCCCGCCACACACAGCACAGTCAAATGGGAGTTAACTTTTATCCCCCCCACCCCCCCCTCTCTCTCTCTCTCTCTCTCTCTCTCTCTCTCTCTCTCTCTCTCTGCTTTGGTTAGTTATCTACACCAATTGAATTTTGTGGAGACTATGTGATCGTCATTATATGCTTGTTTCTTTGTGTGCCTGTCGTTTCATAACCAGGAATTATCAAAGCTACTGGACGTACTATATTAGTAAACTTCGTCAGTACCTACATTTGAGACCAGAATAAAATATTTTGGGGCTAACATCCAATAACGATCACACTTCTCTCTATCTCCCCCCCCCCCCCAAAAAAAAAGAAAAAAAAAATGAAAAAGAAAAACGGTTCTGATGAGTGATAATGAATGGGAGTTGAAGGGTCTGGTAAATATGTTTGGAACAGTGTGCGAAAAACAGAATATGCAGGTAAATGTGGGGAAGAGCAAGGTTATGGTCTTCAAAAGGGGTGAAGCCACAGAGTGTGAGGTGAAGTTGAACGGTCAGGCTATGGAGATTGTCAGGTCATTTAAGTATCTGGGCAGTGTGCTGAGTAAAGATGGGAGTATGGATGAAGAAGTGCGGGAGAGGGTACAACAGGGGAAGAGGGTTGTAGGAATGCTGAAAGCAGTAACAAGAAATAGGGTGTTCAGCATGGAAGTGAAGAAGTCCTTGCATGACAGTGTGGTAATCTCGACATTGACTTACGGAAGCGAAGCATGGACTCAGAGCAAGAGTGAAAGGGGTGGAAATGAGTTACTTGAGAAGTGCGTGTGGAGTTACATAGAGGGATAGACAGACGAATGATGAAGTAAGAGAGAGGTGTGGTGTGGATGTAGACTTGCTGGAAAGTGTGAAAAGGAACACCTTGAGATGGTTCGGCCATATGGAACGTATGGGAAGCGAGAGAATGACTAAGAGGGTGTACGAAAGCGAGGTGGAAGGACAGAGAGAGAGAGGTAAAATGAGAGCGAGGTGGAAGGATGGAGTGAAGAAGTATATGAATGAAGGCGGTGCTGGTTGGAAGGAGGGGCGTCGACTGACTGGGTACAGTGCATGGGGGCGTTTCGTTTGTGGTCACCCCTTCGGGGATCACGGCGTCAGGCAATAGATAGATAAATAGACAAATAATTATGATGGTTGGATGACCTAAACTGACAGTTCAGAGACAGAGAGAGAGAGAGAGAGAGAGAGAGAGAGGCAGGCAGAAAAGTAGGGGAACTCATCATCGAGGGGAAAAACTAACCAGAAACTGAGTTAAGATTATGAGGCTTCAATCTTACTTTCTCAAACTCTTTCTTCATCGAGACCCACATACGTACACATACAGATACACGCACACGAACAAGAGCGTATACGAACATAATCATACACATATACTGTAGAGTGTAGACACTTACAGGTACATGCGTCACCCTCACAACATGCGCACATAAACACACATACTGTACATACAGTATATATGTATGTATCTAAAGGACTTGTGAAATTATAGTAGCTATCTATCTATCTATCTACTGTATAATGCTCAGGCTCAATCCCCATTTTTCCTATTTTTATTTTTATTTTCTATTTAATTTAATTTTATTATTTGTTTTCCTTTTTTCTTGGGGGTGTCCGACTCAAGACAGAGCAAGAACAACATAAAACAACGAACAATCACAGATAAAAACACAAATTCACACACATCTAGGTCACCCAGAAGAAGACCCAGAGACCAGGGTCACCCAGAAGAAGACCCAGAGACCAGGGTCACCAAGGTCGCTCCAGCACTCCCCCGGCCTCCGACCACCTGGAGAGGTTCCAATCTCGGCAGGCAGACAATCAGCGGAGCCAAAGCCACAAGCCCTCCCACCACACTTCCAGGCGCACCCTTCATATTAATTGTCTGCCCGGGCCAGGCGCCTGATGGACTACTATCTAGTCCAACTTGCGCCCGACCCCTTCCCCCAAATGACCACGTGTTCACTAAACTATTGACAAGCATTCTCCAGTCACTCCTGTCCACCACCACTTCCCCTGCCTGATCTATAGTCATTCCTCTATCATCCAAAGCTTTTCTTACACAGTCTCTCCATCTCAATGGGGGTCTTCCTGCCCTTCTATCTCCCCTTATATCTGACTCACATATTCTCTTTGTAAGCCTTTCATCTCCCATTCGTTCAACATGACCATACCAGCTCAGCACCCTTCTGTCCACTCTGGCTGACAAATGTTCCTGCTGTCCCATTCTCCTACGTATCTCTTCATTCCTCAAACCGTCTCTACTAGTAACTCCACACATACTCCTCAAGCAGCTCATCTCCATCACATCCACCTTTCTTTTCTCCTTTTTCTTCAGAGCCCATGTCTCAGCCCCATACATCACTGTTGGTACAACAATTCCTTGATACAGTGCACTTTTTATTTTCATTCCGAGATTTCTCGTCTTCCACATACTTCCCATTGCTCCGAAAACCTTCCTTCCTTCACACACTCTCTGTTTTATCTCCATATCCATACCTCCGCTCCTGCTTATTGTTCCTCCTAGATATTTCAAACACTCTACTTGTTCCAATACTTCCCCATCCAGCCTCACATCTAGATTCACCCTATGATCTCCTTTATTACACACCATTACTTTACTTTTATTGACGTTCACCTTCAGTTTCCTCCTTCCACAAACCACACCAAACTCTTTGACTACCCACTGCAGTTTCTCCTCAGAATCCGCCACCAATGCTGTGTCATTAGCGAACAGCAACTGATTCAACTCCCAATCTCTACCATTCTTTCCTACTATACCCAATCCTCTTCCCATAGTTCTCCTTTTTACCTCCCTCACCACACCATCCATAAACATATTAAACAGCCATGGTGACATTACAAAACCCTGTCGCAAACCTACCTTTACCTCAAACCATTCACTCAACTCACCATTTCCTACTCTAACACATGCTCTGCTCCCTTCATAAAAATTCTTAACTGCTTCTAACAAATTTCCTCCAATTTCATAAATCCTTAACACCTTCCACATTGCTTCACGATCCACACGATCATACGCTTTTTCCAAATCCATAAACGCCCAAAATATCTCCTTATGCTTCTCTAAATACTTCTTGCATAACTGTCTTACTGCAAACATCTGATCCACGCACCCTCTTCCCCTCCTAAAACTGCACTGTTCTTCTCCTATTGCAACTTCAGTACACTTTATTATCCTCCCTATCAACACTCTGCCATATAGCTTTCCAACGACTGACAATAAACTAATACCTCTATAACTTGAACACTCCTGCCGATCTCCTTTCCCCTTGTACAACGGCACAATACATGCACTCTTCCAGTCTATTGGTACCATTGACACAGCAAAGCACACATTGAAAAGTCTCACCAACCAATCTATCATCACATCTCCACCCTTCTTTATACACTCCACAGCAATACCATCCAAACCTTCTGCTTTTCCCACTCTCATTTGTTTCACTGCTTCTTTCACCTCATTTCCCTCAATCCTTTCATTCATTCTCTGCCACCTGGGTGGCCTGGGTAACCTATCTCCATCCACCACTGCTTCAATCACTGCTTCTCTTCCATCTCTTGCATTTAACAAAGATTCAAAATACTCAGCATATCTTTTCCTCACTTCAACTGGTTCCACTAGTAATTCTCCATTTGCACCTTTCACTGACTCTTCCCTCTTTTGTCCTCCTTTCCTTACTTTATTTACCTCCTTCCAGAACATCTTCTTTCGTTCTTCAAAATTCTCACTCAACCTTTGACCCCACATTTCATTTGCATCTTTTTTCGCTTCTCTAATTTTCCGTTTTGCCTCTCTCCTTTTCTCCTTGTACCTCTCCCATACCTCAACACTACCATCCTGTAAAACCCTCTCAAAACACTGTCTCTTCTCCTCAACTGCCTTTCTGACCGTATCATTTCACCACTCGCTTCCCTTCCTGATACCTCTGCCTCCTACTTTCCTTTTACTGCACACTACCTCTGCACTTGCTTTCACTCCTTCCTTAACCCCTTATTGGCGGCGCTCGACTTAAGTCGTGCACCAATTTGCAGCAAGTTAGGAGCATTATTAAGGCTTTTAAAGGGTTAAAATCGAGTGAAAATGGCTGGGAGCGCAGCGGGCCAGACAGCCGACTCCCAGGGCTTACCGCCGCCCATTAACTCATGTTCCCTGTGTTCTCAAGAGGCCGGCAGTGTAGCCAGTAGTGAGCATAGCTGGGAAAAATATACCGCAATACGCTAAACTCCCATTTTCGTGGCACCACGAGTGCTACGTAGCTCGTTCTGGTCTCATTTTGAAGCTTTTAGCGCCTAGTTCTTTGCTGAATACATTTCTTTTCATGCAGATACTTGATTGATCATTCAGGAGGGCCTGAATATGCCCAAATGAGCCCAAAACACCCCGCTAGACAAGGGTTAAACTGTTGCCATTCAACCTCTAGTTCTCTCTCTTCCATCTCTCTCACTTCCATCCACTTTTCATTTAACCTTTACTTGTACTCCCTCTCTTTTGCACTCTTCTCTAACTCACTAACTTTTATTACCTCTCTTACTTCACGCTTGTCTCTCATTCTCCTGTAACTCCTAACTCTTAGCTTTCCCTCCACCAGGTAATGATCCGATATACCCTCCGCCTCACCTCTCATCACATTCACATCCAGCAGTCTATACAATCTTTCCCTGTCACCAGCAAATAATCTATCAAAGCTCTCTCTACAATCTCTCCCCTCACAAGTCTATGCCGTGTGTACTTGTGTATACGCCTTTTTTTGAAGAACGTATTTCCTACACTCAATCTGCACTCTCCACATACATTTTTCAGTCTTTCTCCACTCTCATTTACACCATCCACACCAAAACTGCCGATGACTCCCTCAACAGGCTCATTTCCTACCCTAGCATTTAGGTCCCCTAAAACTATAACATTTTCATTTTCATCAAACCCTTGTAAACAATCTCTCAAATCCTCCCAAAAACCCTCCACCTCGTCTAGCTTCCTTTCACTTCCTGGCCCATAAGCACTTACAAAAACCCACCTTTCACCCTTAAACTGCGTTCGCACCCACATTAGCCTTGATGACACCTCTTTCCACTCTTTTATAAACTCTCTCAACTCCTCCTTCACAATAATAGCCACTCCCTCTTTCCCACTGACTCCCTCATCTACTCCAAACTTTCTAACTATCACGTTTCCAAAATCCTCTTCTCCCTTTCCTTTCATCTTTGTTTCATTCAGTGCAAGCACATCATACTTCCTTCTTTCAAATAACCTTCCAATGTCCTCTCGCTTCTCATTCGTACTACATCCTTGCACATTTAAAGCTCCTATTGTTAGGGTCCGGGACCACGAACGTGTTCCCTCGCCCCTATCTCTGTCTCAATTTTTTGGTAGATTTATTTACGCCCTCGATCCCCTTTTAGCCGACTTCTATGTCTCACAGGAGAAAAACGGTAGTGGAAAATTCTCACCCCTCCACCACAGAGGAGGCTATCTGCACCAGAAAGTGGCGGGCGTTGGGGTCGCCGCATCCCTACGCCATTTGAAAACATTAGAGATGCAGAGAGAGAAAAAGATAAAAGGGGCTATGGGAACTAGAGGACACCAACCCTCACTCTGACAAAGGGTCAGCCCACCACCCAATAGTATCAAAATGTATTATTTGATAAGAATGATTTTCATGATGCTTTAAAAAGGTTACCTATTATCACAATTTATATGCTAAGGCAGCCTCCCAGAAGCTGAGTGTGCTCAACCGCCTCAAGGGGTTCTTTACCCCTGCACAGCTTCTTGCTCTGTACAGGGGCACAGTGCGTCCATGTATTGAGTATTGGTCACATGTGTGGGGAGAATCCTCTCACACCGCATTTCTAGACAAAGTAGAAAGGAAAGCCTTTCATATCATTAACTCTCGTCCACTCACCAACTCCTTGTAATCTCTCTCTCTTCGCCGCAATTTTGCATCTCTCTCGCTATTCTATCGCTACTACAATAATCAGTGCTCCTCCGAGCTCTCCCAGTGTATACCACCTCCTCTACGTAGGGTACGTAGTACCCATCTTGCATTACAATCCCACCCCTACTCTGTGCAACTCTCCAACTCAAGAGTGAAACGATACTCCCAATCTTTCTTCTATTCAACAGCTGAGCTCTGGAACTCTCTCCCTGAATCCATCTTTCCCTCATGATATGACTTAAATTGCTTCAAACTCTGTGTGTCCAGACATTTTGGCTCTAACAATCCTTGATTGTGTCCCTGTCACTCTTTCAACTCTGGGGGAGGTACTCGTTCACATGCAGTTTTGCATTTGGTCTCTCTTATCCACATAGAAAAAAAAAAATCAGTATTTGTTTCTTAATAAATACAAAAAGTTATATAGAGGATATAGTCGATATGAGTGAAAATGTTGTGATCATTCTAACCTAAACCTCAATAGAAGTAAACTGACAGAGTCAGAAGATATCATATTATAGAAACGCCACATTTTTTACAAACATATAGACTGAACTCTGTAAACCAAGGAAGAAATAAAAGAAGTCTGGGATTAATATTAGAAAATAATGATGAGAGATAAGCATACTTAATTTTTCATATCTTGCTTATTAGAAAGATTTAACAAAATGTCTGGCAACTGTCCCCTAGAATATAGCCTTGGCATGCATGGCTACAATGGCTTGACTAAGAACTTACAGAGAGAAACAATTAATTGAAAGAGTACTCTATATGTTGTCAAAAGTATTTTCAGTATTTGGTGCTTGAAGCTGTTGCTCATGATATCGTTTAATTGCATTGTAATAATGACGTGCAAACTAATATAATGTTGATGATGTTAACCCTGTGCCTGTGGGCATTTGATAAGGAATCGCTGGAACTCCTGTTTCTATGCCAATTAACTGTGGGGTCCCGCAGGGAAGCATCCTTGGTCCCTTACTCTTTCTCTGTTATGTGAACGACATGGAACTGAGCGTCTCGTGTAAACTATTACCGTATGCTGATGACAGCGTGCTTCTGGTTTCAGGAAAAGACCCAATAAGTATTGCCGCTTCACTTTCCAAAGAACTAGAATCATGTAGTGAATGGCTAGTGGACAATAGACTATCTCTTCACCTGGGCAAGATGGAAGCCATCTTATGTGGAACAAAACGCAAACTGAAAGACATTGTGGGCTTCTCGGTCAACTGTAATGATATTCCTATAACAACAGTGTCACAAGTTAAATATCTCGGACTAAAACTGGACTCGAGTTTGTCAGGTGAAACAATTTTGGAATCTATCCTGAGTAAGTGTAGAGCATGTATAAAATACCTGTATAGACAGGTGGGATGCTTGCCAGCGGCGACCAAAAAGACCCTTTGCCAAGCGCTTGTTCAATGTCATTTTGATTATTCTGTGTCATCCTGGTACTCTGCATCATCTAAATCAGCACAGCACAAACTTCAGGTCACTCAAAATAAAATGGTTAGGTTCATGCTGAACCTAGAACCCAGATCGCATGTTGGCCAGGAACAACTTCAGTCACTAGATATGCTCAATGTCTCTGACAGGGCCAAACAAATCAGGATAACTAATGCCTTCAACATTTTCTATGACAAAGCTCCAGAGTATCTAAAGAGTGATTTTGTTAAAGCAAATGAGAGGAGTGGACATAATACAAGAAACAGGATGTTTAATTTTAAGGTCCCGAGAATCCAAGGACAGGGTAAGCAAACATTCTTCTTCACTGCTATCAAAGACTGGAACGACCTACCCCAGTCAGTCCGTGAAAAGAGAACACTGTATTCCTTCAGACGTAGCCTGAAGGAACACCTGAACCGGACAGCTGCGAGAAGGGAGCACCAAGCTTATGTCTACTACTAAATACGACATAAGAGATAGGCAAACCAAACTGAAATTTTTACTGATTACGGATTACTGATATTTACTATAGGATGTAAGGTATCTTAAAATAACCCCCTAGAAATACTTTCTCTAAAGTATCTATTTCTTTTATCCTCCCCTTTTCCCCAGCTAACCAAATCCCACAAGGACCCCAATGGAAATACGCCTAACGGCCTTATTGGGCTATCCTTAGTTGGAATTATGCAAAGCTGGTACATGTCATATTTGTAACATACTATGTGGTACCAACTCTGTAAATTGCTAACTGAATAAATATTATTATTATTATTATTATTATTATTATTCTCCTCCTATATACTTCACTACACTTAACATGCACACCACACTTCCTCCTTCATAATTATTAAAAAAAAAAAAAAAAAAAAAATATGTACAAAGGAGCAGCCTCGGATTCCCCAAGGGGTGGGGGGTGGACCATAAATGCCCCCACACATGCCCGACCTTCCCCTGACGACCCATCTAAAAGCTCTGGACCACGGCCTGTCACTCTTACTATCAACTTCTGCAATATTCTCGGCCTTTCCTCTAATTTTCACTCTATCGAACACCATCTCTCCTCCTAAAAACCTGATCTTCTTTTTCTCACCGAAACTCGGGTGTCTGAAGCAACTGCCAGCAGCCCCTTCTTTGTATCCTCCTACTTTCTCTATCCTAGTTTCAAAGCCAATGGCGGATGTTGTGCATACGTGCACAACAAACTCACTTGCTCTCGTGGTCCCGATTTCGACTTCTCTGAATTCTCAACTTTATGGCTCAAACTATCCTGTCATTCTCATACTAAATATTTCTGTGCTGTCTATCTTTCCCCTAACTCTACCGACTTTCCCAAATTCTTCGACTATCTAAACTCTAAAGTGAAACACATTCTATCTATCTCTCCCTTCTCTGAAATCTCCATCTTAGGAGATTTCAACGTTCACCACCGCCAATGGCTCTCCTCTCACTCTACTGACAAACCTGGTGAACAAGCCTACGTCTTTTCTATCATAAATGACCTAGAGCAGCTGGTCCAGCAACCCACCCGTATCCCGGATCGCTTCAGAGATCGGCCCAATTCTTGACTTATTTCTGACTTCTAACCCTTCTTCTTATACTGTCAATCTTTTCTCTCCTTTGGGCTCCTCCGACCATAAACTTATCTCCGTCACCTGTCTTATCTCTTCAGTACGGCCATCCGATCCTCCCAGCCGGCGGCGCTTGTGGCACTTTGGCGCTGCCGACTGGGAGGTTCTCCGGCAGTACTTCTTTGATTTCCCATGGAATGACTTCTGCTTCCGTGGCCGAGGACCCTCAGAGAGTGCTGAACGCATTACCGAGGTAATCCTCTCGGGCATGGAAGCTTACATTCCATTTTCTTTCTCTCAGTCTAATGCAAAAATATCTTGGTTTACTCACGCTTGTTCTACTGCTGTCCACAACAAGGAGGAAGCATTCAAACGGTACCGACGCCTTAAAACTCAAGAATCTCATTCTTCCTATGTTTCTGCCCAGAATCAAGCCAAATCTGTACTTCGACTTGCCAAGCACTCTTTCATCAATAATAAATGCACTGAACTATCCAACTCTAGCTCTTCCCAAGCTTTCTGGCATCTAGCCAAAAACCTCTCCAACAACTTTTCTTCCTCGTCTTTCCCTCCCCTTTTCCACTCTGATGGCACAACCATCACTTCTTCCTCTGACAAAGCTGAACTCTTTGCTCAAACTTTTGCCAGAAACTACCTTGGATGATTCTGGTGCTATTCATCCTTCTCCACCCTCCTCTCTCCTACTTATGCCTAATATCCTAATCTCTTCTAAAGATGTACTTTCTACCCTCTCTGGGCTTATTACTAAGAAGGCGTACGGTCGGACGGTGTTCCTCCTGTTATACTTAAAAACTGTGCTTCCGTGCTATCCCCCTGCCTAGGCAAATTCTTTCGTCTCTGTCTCTCCTCTAACGTCTTTCCTTCTTGCTGGAAGTTTGCTCTCATTCAACCTGTCCCAAAGAAGGGTGACCGCTCTCAACCCTCCAAATATCGTCCAATTGCTCTCATCTCTTGTATCTCTAAAGTTTTTGAAACTATTCTTAATGCTTCCAAATTTCTTAAGCATTTCTCTTCTCATAATCTGCTCTCAGATCGCCAGTATGGCTTCCTTAAGGGTCGCTCTACTGGTGATCTTCTTTCATATCTTACTGACTCTTGGTCATCCAACTTTCGGGACTTCGGTGAGACTTTTTCTGTTGCACTAGACATATCGAAGGCTTTCGATAGAGTCTGGCACAAATCTTTAATTTCCAAACTGCCCTCCTTCGGTTTCTGTCCCTCCTTTGTCAATACCTTTGTCTCTAATTTCCTTTCCGGCCGTACCATAGCTGCGGTTGTGGACGGCCATCGCTCAATTCCTCATCCTATCAACTCTGGTGTTCCTCAGGGTTCTATCCTATCTCCTATTCTCTTTCTAATTTTCATAAATGATCTTCTCAACTGTACATCCAGTCCCATCCATTCATATGCAGACGACTCTACTTTACACCACTAAATTAGTTTTCCCGAACGCCCCAGCCAGCAGTCCCTCAAAAGTAAACGTAATGAAGCCATAAAATGCTTATCTTCTGATCTAGCTACTATTTCCAATTGGGGCAGAGAAACCTTGTTACATTTAATGCTTCCAAAACTCAATTTATCCATCTTACTACCCATCAGGAACTTCCAGAGGACTATCCCTTATTCTTCAACAATACAAAAATCAACCCTTCATCTTCCCTCAATGTTCTCGGTGTCTCCTCTTCTTCTGCTCTCACTTGGAAAGACCATATTACCAGTCTCGCTAAGGCAGCCTCCAAGAAGCTGGGTGTGCTCAACCGCCTCAAGGGGTTCTTTACCCCTGCGCAGCTACTTGCTCTGTACAGGGGCACAGTGCGTCCTTGTATTGAGTATTTTTCACATGTGTGGGGAGGATCCTCTCACACCGCACTCCTAGATAAAGTAGAAGGGAAAGCTTTTCGTATCATTAACTCCCGTCCACTCACCAATTCTCTGCAATCTCTCTCTCTTCGCTGCAATGTTGCATCTCTCTCACTATTCTATCGCTACTACAATAATCAGTGTTCCTCGGAGCTTTCCCAGTGTATACCACCTCCTCTACGTAGGGTACGTAGTACCCGCCTTGCAACACAATCCCACCCCTACGCTGTGCAACTCACCAACCCAAGAGTGAAACGCTATTCTCAGACTTTCTTCTATTCAACTGCTGAGCTCTGGAACTCTCTCCCAAAATCAGTCTTTCCCTCTTCCTATGACTTAAATTGCTTCAAACTCCGTGTGTCCAGGCATTTTAGCTCGAACGTCCCTTGATTTCGGCCCTGTCACTCTTTGAAATCTGGGGGAGGCACTCGCTGCAGGCAGTTATGCCTTTTGTCTCCCTCATTCACATAAAAAAAAAAAAAAAAAAAAAAAAAAAACGGCAGCTGCGGGGAGACTCTTAAGATCCTAGGCCTAAAAAAAAAACTTTTAAAAGGCCTCAGTAGAACTTAAAACAAGTATTTTTTTCCCCCTTCATACCTCATATCACCCCTTCAAATCCGTCAAAATCCCCTCCTTCCCCCCTTTCAATTATCACCTATTTTTCCTCTTATTACCATCTTTATTGGTGTATTTAGCATGCCAATATCTGCAACCCGGTTCCAGGGTGTGGTGTTGTTGCTACCGAGTGTGTTGGGTAAGGTAGGGTGTGGGTGAATGAGTCAGTCAAGCTTGAAACCTCGCGAGGGGAGGATCTGGCTCGCTCTGCTCCACAATTCATGAATGGACCTGCCGACTATAATTCGCGATTTTGACCATACAAACACTATTCCCACTTGTTTTATTGTTGTTGCATGTTACTATCTTCATATTAAACGTAAAATAGGTGCATATGAAAAAGTATTAATTATATTAAATTAACGATTTTAGTGAGGAATGAATCAAATTACCTATGCACAGGGGTATGGTATATACTACAGGGGCTGCGCATTTAAGAGGTTAATAATCAAGCACAATAGATACTTTGCTGCAATTTCACTAAGTTCAATGAAGAAAAACAAAAAGCGATTTTTTTTATCGTCACACTATATTATTCTTGAGTCAGTTTTAAAATATATTATTAGCAATTATAATTATCTAATGTTAAACAACCAATACAAAAAGAGCATCACTAATACGTAACTACATAATTTCCAGATTAAATTATATACCATACAAGGAATGTCTGTATAAATTACACCTATTCAATTTAATAAAACACAAATAAGAAGGGTCGTCTTTATAGTTTGAGGTGAGTGTAGTTGGTGTCCCAAAGCGAAATGGAAGCTCCAGTACCGTGTAGGATCTCCTTCAGTATTGAGTTGCAGCTGCTCTTGTTCAAGCAAAACAACCAATTGAAGATTAAGGGGAGATATGGGCCATTTCTCTGGTCCCCCATTTTCCTCATGTTTAGCCCCATTAGTTTTCAGATTATAAGATGTTTGGCCTATTAGACTTTTTGTGTCATTTAGGTCTCGACTTTTTCCTGGCGAGCGACAGCGAGCCTGTAATTTAAGAGAAAGGGGCCTTTGGCCGGGACATTTTTCTATCGAAAAATGTACAAATTTATCTTGAAGGAGGGTCTTGGTCGGGCATTTTTTAAGCTTGACGGAGGTCTAGGAAGGAAACTAATAAAATAATTAAAAAGACACATAAATGAGCAAACAAATACGCCCATCTCCCCTTGAATTGTTTTAAGTATGAGTGTCAGTGACAGACGAAGGATGATAACCAGTTGCAGTTGACATTATTGTAGTGTGTTTCTCAGTTGCAGACAAAGAACAACAGCCAGTCAAAGACAACCAGACAAAGTTATATTTATTCCACCAGTATCAGACAAAAAGGCTTAAACCTCAGTTTCACACAAAGGGTTGAGAGCACCATATACAGAATAAGTACTTAGACCATTTGCCCTCGAAGCCTCCATACACGTGATGAAATTGGAGATGTTCTGGCACACCGGCATGGTAGTGGCAACTTCCTCTGCTACATCTGGGCGAGTCAAGGTCAGGGTCGCAGGAGCATTTGTGATAGGCCAATCTAGTATGGAGCATGGTTGACTAAGATCAGGACTGTATCTAATGGCTCCTTGGAGGAATAGTGGAGATGAGTCATTGGACTTGCACACTTACATAGGCGCCATATGGGGATTTCATGACTTTACAATTGCATTTTCAACAAAGGATATGTGTATAAACTACCCAAGTTTCTACTCATTTCTAAGATTTTTTGTTATCAACCAATATGTAAATTTATGGAGCAAATAATGTTGACTATTGTGTGGCTTAAGAATTAAAGACTAACGTATATCATCTAAGTCACCTATTATGTCATCTTAAATGCCAATGAGTGTGGTATCTTGCAGAATCATGATAATTATCATAAATAATTATAGCTGGAATTTCCCTTTGTCATAAGTGCCAGTTCACCACATAAGCGGAGTCAAGTGCACTCACATTATGTGATTACTCAAAGATCCTTAAGTTTAAAGCCTTTATTTACAACAATGTTTTCTGTATCACCCTGTAGTATGGCTGCAGGCTGATGTCACACTATCACCCAATAATATATGGCTGTAGGCTGAGGTCACAGTATCACCCTGTAGTACGGCTGTAGGCTGAGGTCACAGTATCAACCAATAGTATATGGCTGTAGGCTGAGGTCACACTATCACCCAATAGTATATGGCTGTAGGCTGAGGTCACAGTATCACCCAATAGTATATGGCTGTAGGCTGAGGTCACACTATCACCCAATAGTATGGCTGTAGGCTGAGGTCACAGTATCACCCAATAGTATATGGCTGTAGGCTAAACGCCACAGTATCACCCTGTAAAGGCCTTCAGCACAAATAGCCGACTAAAATATTTGTGTCTGAAGGAAGAAGGTGAATTCATCAACCTCTGGGATAATTTCTATAACCAGCCTACTCTGTTCCGCAAGCATGGCACTCATCTAAACCCTGTGGGTTCAGCCCGCATGGGTCGTCTCCTACACGAAGCAGTCCGCAGCCATGGATCAAAAATCGCCATCCGAGAAGACATAAATCATCTAACGCCAAGCAAAAAACAGAGGCAACCGAGGACCACCAGCGATAAGGACCGAAGACAGCGAGGACCGAGGACAGCCATGAACATAAATGTAGATCCGACAAGAACCAAAAATATTATTAAAGCGCGTTCCGTGAGTTCTAAAATAACAAATTTAAAGGTTTTCTATGCAAAACGCTCGTAGCATACGCAATAAATTTTCAGATTTAGAGGAGCTAGTGTTTACAGAATATTATGATGTGATTGGCATAACAGAATCTTGGCTCAATACAGAAGATAGAGACTTTTTAGCAGAATATTCACTTCCCGGTTATGTAATGTTTGAGAAAAGCCGAATAAATAGAAATGGAGGTGGCGATTTACTTTATATCAAAGAAAGTCTTAACCCTACCCTCTTGTCAAAACCTCAAATTGTGAACGTCGACACATCTTTTGTGCTAATAAAGAATAATAAAGGTACAAAAATAATACTTGCGTTAATATGCAGACCTCCAGCTCAATCAGTGCAAACTGACCAAGAAATTTACGAACAAATTGCAGATGTAAGTAACTCACAAGATACCGTAATTTTTGGCGACTTTAAATTACCTGTGACCAAGTGGGGCGATACTCTTACTTCACACTCCGGACATGACTTGTATACGAACTTGCAAGAGAGTTCGCTTTATCAATTTGTTCGAACGCCGACCCGTGGTAATAACGTTCTTGACATTGTACTTGCAACAAAAGAAGAATTAATAGAGAATTTGAATGTTGGTGATGAATTCAGTAACAGCCAGCATCGTACGATAACTTTCACTTTAAAGTTTACTAGTAACGAACCAAATAGTAGCATCGAAAAAGTCCCTAATTTCAAGAAAGCAAACTTTCATAAACTTAGAGCTATGTTTAAAGAAACTGACTGGAGCTTTTTAATTAACAATAACGACATAAATACATCTTGGAAGTTATTCGAAACCACTTACCTAAAAGCAGTGCAAGACTGCATACCATCGAAAATACGGCATCCAGGCCATAATAATAAGCCCAAATGGTGGAATAAAGATATTTCAAACTGTGTGCTTGCTAAAAAATTTGCTAATGATAGATTAAAATCCTCACAAAATGACGAAGAACGGGTGAAATTTGTAGAGCTACGATGCAAAGCCAAAAAGTTAATTAAGCAAAGTAAAAAGACCCTAGAGTTACATATTGCGAATCAAAGTAAAACAAACCCGAAAGAATTCTATAGTTATATCAGAAAGAAAAAATTAGTTACTTCAACTGTTGGACCATTAGTCGATGAAAATGGAGAATACACCAAAGACGAAGTACAAATGAGTAATGCCCTCAATACCTTCTTTGTATCAGTTTTTACAACAGAAGACCTCGGTGATATCCCTACACCATCGCCGATTCAGATTGATAATTCAGATGTTCTAAGCAATATCACCGTTACGGAGAGAGAAGTATTGAACTGTTTAGATAAACTCAAGGTAAATAAAACGCCTGGACCTGATACAATCTCGCCTAGAGTTCTAAAGGAAGCTAAGGATGAGCTCTCCAAACCACTGACATTACTATTCAATAAATCCTTGCAGTCTGGAACTATGCCTGATCAGTGGAAGCTAGCCAACGTAACACCGATATTAAAAAAAGGCAGCAAATCCCTACCCAGTAACTATCGTCCAATTAGCTTAACCTCAGTTGTATGTAAAATGCTAGAAACGGTCATAAGAGACAGACTCGTAAATCACTTGGAGGAAAATAACATACTTAAAGATACTCAACACGGCTTTCGTAAAACACGTTCCTGTTAACAAACCTCTTAGACTTCTTCCACGATATCCTCAACCTCTACGATGAGAGTAAAGCTGTAGATATTATATACCTTGATTTTCAAAAGGCCTTTGACAAAGTTCCCCACAAACGTTTACTGCTAAAACTAAAAGCGCATGGAATACAAGACGGTGTGTTGAAATGGATAGAAAATTGGCTCAGCGACAGAAAGCAAAGAGTAGTCATAAACGGTAAGGCATCTAAATGGACCAATGTAAGTAGCGGGGTACCACAGGGATCGGTACTAGGACCAATTCTCTTTCTAATTTACATCAACGACATAGATGAGGGTCTCACCTGTACAATCTCAAAATTTGCTGACGATACAAAAATTGCAAATAGCGTACTCTCAAAAGAACAAGTTGACGATATGCAACACAATCTAGATAAATTGTCATGTTGGGCCCAAATTTGGCAAATGAGTTTCAATGCGGATAAATGTAAAGTACTACATATCGGATACCTAAATGAGAAAGCAAACTATTCGATGAATGGCACTCAGCTTAAGAATGTAAACAGAGAAACCGATCTGGGAGTAACAATATCGAGTAACCTAAAACCGAGTCAACAATGTTCAGAAGTTGTTAAGAAGGCAAACAAAATAATTGGCTTTATAGGCAGGTCATTTGAGCATAAATCCAAAGAAGTTATCCTAACCCTTTACAATTCCTTAGTCCGCCCTCTTCTGGAATACTGCGTTCAATCCTGGTGCCCTAATTACCAAAAAGATATAAACAAGCTAGAACGAGTTCAACGTAGAGTTACCAAAATGATACCTAGCCTAAAGAACAAACCATACGAAGAGCGTCTTAGAGAATTAAATCTATTTCCTTTAACCCAGCGCAGATTAAGAGGTGACTTAATTCAAGTGTTCAAAATCATCAAAGGCATCGACAATATGAACTGTAGTAAGTACTTCACTATCGACCAATCTAATTACACGCGGGGAAACGGTTGCAAAATTATTGGTAAATCTTTTAACTCCCACGAATTATTATGTTCCTTCCAACAACCAACTATACTCCTAAAATCGATTAATGAAATTTACAAACACATGTGGCAGTCCGTGGATTCGAACCCAGGACGCTCACACCGAAAATCAACACCTTATGCATCACACCACGAAGACAGTTAAAGGATGGTGGACACTGCCTACGATTTATTATGCAACTTCGAATCCTGCATATCAATCTAAGCATGTACACACATCCCAACTGCAACTCACGTAGGCTATGCATATGTGAATGGAAAGAGCAATTAATGGGGCCTTAACCACTAGGGAAGTCCTCTCGATAAATTACCCTTGAACCAATATCAATTATTATGTTCCTTCCAACAACCAACTATACTCCTAAAATCGATTAATGAAATTTACAAACACATGTGGCAGTCCGTGGATTCGAACCCAGGACGCTCACACCGAAAATCAACACCTTATGCATCGCACCACGAAGACAGTTAAAGGATGGTGGACACTGCCTATGATTTATTATGCAACTTCGAATCCTGCATATCAATCTAAGCATGTACACACATCCCAACTGCAACTCACGTAGGCTATGCATATGTGAATGGAAAGAGCAATTAATGGGGACTAAGAATTTCTTCTTCAATCGAGTTGTCAACTTGTGGAATGGGCTTCCCCGAGACGTTATAGACTGCAGCACCGTTGATTCATTTAAACTCCGCCTAGACAAATATCTCGCATCAAACCCGCGACTGACTGCGTTTGTAAATTAATAACTTTATTTTATCCTCCCCAAAGTTACTAACCCATCTGTCCCCTACTAACTTCCTAATCCTGCCACGGACATTAGTTCCCTTTCCAATGTTCCCTTACCCACTCTAAACCACTGTTTGGACACTTGATCCTCATTGTTTTGGAGGACAAGCAGCCTAGAAGGGTCACTAGACATGTTGTTGCTTGATTTCCTTTGTACTCCTTTGTAGTATATGGCTGTAGGCTGAGGTCACAGTATCACCCAATAGTATATGGCTGTAGGCTGAGGTCACACTATCACCCACTAGTATATGGCTGTAGGCTGAGGTCACAGTATCACCCACTAGTAAATGGCCGTAGGCTGAGGTCACACTATCACCCACTAGTATATGGCTGTAAGCTGAGGTCACACTATCACCCACTAGTATATGGCTGTAGGCTGAGGTCACACTATCACCCACTATTATATGGCTGTAGGCTGAGGTCACACTATCACCCACTAGTATATGGCTGTAGGCTGAGGTCACACTATCACCCACTAGTATATGGCTGTAGGCTGAGGTCACACTATCACCCACTAGTATATGGCTGTAGGCTGAGGTCACAGTATTACCCACTAGTATATGGCTGTAGGCTGAGGTCACACTATCACCCACTAGTATATGGCAGTAGGCTGAGGTTACAGTATCACTCAATAGTATATAGCTGTAGGCTGAGGTCACACTATCACCCAATAGTATGACTCTAGGCAGAGGTCACACTATCACCCTGTAGTATGGCTGTAGGCTGAGGTCACACTATCAACCAATATTATATGGCTGTAGGCTAAAAGTCACATTATCACCCACTAGTATATGGCTGTAGGCTGAGGTCACACTATCACCCACTAGTATATGGCTGTAGGCTGAGGTCACAGTATCACCCACTAGTATATGGCTGTAGGCTGAGGTCACACTATCACCGACTAGTATATGGCTGTAGGCTGAGGTCACACTATCACCCACTAGTATATGGCTGTAGGCTGAGGTCACACTATCACCCACTAGTATATGGCTGTAGGCTGAGGTCACACTATCACCCACTAGTATATGGCTGTAGGCTGAGGTCACAGTATCACCCACTAGTATATGGCTGTAGGCTGAGGTCACACTATCACCCACTAGTATATGGCTGTAGGCTGAGGTCACACTATCACCCACTAGTATATGGCAGTAGGCTGAGGTCACAGTATCACCCACTAGTATATGGCTCTAGGCTGAGGTTACACTATCACCCAATAGTATGATTCTATGCCACATCCTAGGTGGATTTTAGTCTTAGGTCTAACCCATCCATTTGTGGTGAATTAACTTTAATATATTATATTCCAACCACAAGTATCTTCTTTCTTTCCTCATTCCTTTCTCTCTAATTCTTCAGAGACCTCTCACTTCCTTAACCTGTCTGTCCCCCTTTATATTTAACTTTAACTTTAAGTATCCTCGTGAAGATCAATAGGTTTGTCATTGCTGTTCTATTGTTTATTAAATTGTATTGTAATATTGTGCATGGGACAACTGTGGTTGAAACTATTGCGTTCATGTTATTTCCTACAAATGTTACCAACAGAGTTTTCTCAATTTATTGGTGTGTTTTTCCGCCTCGTTGTTATGTGTCTATTTCTGCTGTACTGGGGGAGAAGTGGTAAAAAGAGAGATTCTGCTGTATAATCCTTTCTTGTTGCAACATTGTTGACTCACACCCTTATAGTCTCTCTATAGATTACTGGCGAACACAGAGATTGCCAGGTCGGCTTAACCCAGGATTTACAATTACTAATATAGTTTATAAATTAACTACTGTACAGTGAAATTCTTAATTAGTGTCATTACGAATTTAAAAACGCTATGAGGATGGAAGTGAAAACGGTATATACTCAATACTAGGATGTGACAAAGTCTTTACAGGGTAGATTTGTTTTACCTAGAACAAAGTTTCTACAACATTTGCAAATAGTTTTTTTTAGAACAGTTACACAAACACACACACACACACACTCACACAAAGATGGTATTTGCATTGCATGCAATCTCTTATATATTTTGTGTAATTGTACGTCCTTGGAATGGACTGCAAAGTCACTGAAATGATCATATTTCCACTATCATAATTATTATACATACAATCACACACACACACACACACACACACACACACACACACACACACACACACACACACACACACACACACACACACACACACACACACACACACACACACACACACACACACACAGAGCACGCGCGCAAAACATAAGCCCCCCTTTCCCCCGACCATATCTCGTTTTATATTCTTACTTTCGGATTTATAATATGATGTTTAGCCTCAATATGAATACAGCATCCAACCATAGCTGGAAGTTAGAGTTAAAAACTTTAACATTAGTATTTTTTTTCCTATGTGAATGAGGGAGACACAAGGTATAACTGCCTGCAACGAGTACCTCCCCCAGATTTGAAAGAGTGACAGTGCGACCGCTGTTGTGAAGAGTCCGTCCACCATGGCTGGTATCATATCAGCTGTGTTGGGGACTTCACGACGGCGTTCGACGGATTGGAGGGCCAAAGTCTCTCGTGGATCTGCTGGGATTGTGGAGCCCCGGACTACAGTGCTTCCCTTTCCCATAACCCTATACCCACTTCCAATAGATTTAGCATCCCCGAATTTACACTTTCCCCTCCGCGACCATCAACACCACCGAATCACCTTATCTCCCCTTTAGCTAACACCCCTCTTAGACTTAGGCAAGACTTAGACTTTTCCTCCCCCACACATAACGGACCGCATGACCTGACTTCCCTGACACCACATCAACCAAATCATTCTACTCCAAACCATCCTACCCATAAACCCCATTTATCCATAACATCCATAACACCACCCAACTCCCCTATTGCCTTTAGTCCCTCCTCTACCACAGCCTCCACCGAAAACTCCCTCATAAAGGAACCCTCCAAGCTCAGAGCACTAATCATCAATTTCCGCAGCATAATTAACAAACGAGCCGCTTTTCACCACACCCTAGACACCTATGACCTTGACATTATTATAGGGACAGAGACATGGCTCAACCCTGACATATTGGACAATGAAGTCTTCCCGATGGACAGTCCCTATAAAATAACTCTACACAGGAAAGACAGACAGGACGGAGACCATGGCGGAGTTTTGATAGCAACAAAGCCAGGACTAGTCGCGACACCAGCCACCGAACTTAGCGCGGACTCAGAAATTATATGGAATAAAGCACAGATAGATGGCTGCAGGACATTATGTATAGGATCATTTTACCGGCCCCCTAATAGAATACTTGCAGTCCCATGACGAATGTTTATCTAAAATTGACCCCTCCAAAAATATATGGTTGGCTGGAGACTTCAACTTACCGGACATTAACTGGACAGCATACGCGACACTGGAGAATGACAACCATGGCAGCGAAATTATATTGCCACAGACTGACAGAAGATCATTACATGAAACATTTATTGACATAATCAACACCCACTCACTCTCACAAACAGTACTAGAACCAACACGTACGCAAGTTAGTGTAACAAGGAATAACCCTAACACAAGGCATGGGGTCACATCCAACATACTAGACTTGTTCCTTACGAACAACACCTTTCTTATAACATGAACACGGGTCTTGCCGGGGCTTAGCGATCACGACATGGTACTCGTTGACACAAACAATAAACCTAACCTACAGAAACAACTACCCAGAAAGATATACCAGTACAACAGAGCTGACATGGAAGCCATCTCCAAGGACTTAGCTAACTTTAGAGACACCTTCCTTGACAACAACCCAATGGATAATACTGTTGAGGTTAACTGGACTAGACTTCGTGACTTTATTCAGGACACAATGGACAAACACATACCCAAGAAAACTGTTACATGTAACCAGTCTCCACCATGGTTCAATAGACAATTAAGAAGACTACATAGAAACAAGGTAAAAGCATACAAGACAGCTAAACGATACAACGATACAGAACACTGGGAACACTACAAAAATACCCAGAAAACATTACAACGAGAAATTAAACAAGCAGAAACTAACTACACAACCACTTTCCTCACAAACAACATGCAAAATCACAAAAAATTCTACAGCTTCTTCAAAGCACGCAAACAAGACTCGACTGGCATGACAACATTACGACACAACGATTCCATGGTCACACTCCCACAAGATAAAGCACATGCACTTAATTCACAGTTCCAGTCAGTATTTACACAAGAACATGCAGACTTGCCGGAACTGTCACCATCACCACACCCACCCATACCTCCACTGACTTTACACACCCGTGGAATCGAGAAACTTTTATCTGAGGTAGACACTGACAAAGCGACTGGACCAGACAATATATCCTGCAGGATACTTAAATTAAGGGGAATGCTCCTATTCTTGCTCCTATCCTGCAGGTTAAATTCTCGCAGACTATAGACACCGGAGAACTTCCCAATGACTGGCTTTTGGCGAACGTGACACCAATTTTCAAATCCGGAGACAGAACCCTCCCTGTCAACTATAGACCCGTTTCAATTACCTCAGTTCCCTGCAAAATTTTAGAACATATCCTCCACCGACATATTATGGACCATTTGGATAGGTTAAATATACTTACTGGCGCACAGTACGGCTTTCGACCTAAGAGGTCGTGCGAAACTCAGCTACTGGTGACCACACACGACATTTCCCGATCCCTTAATGACCTCAAAATTAGACAAGTAGACGCCATAGTACTTGACTTCGCCAAAGCCTTCGACAAAGTCCCGCACCAGAGACTTCTAGCAAAATTAGATTATTATGGCACCCGAGGACCACTTCTTCACTGGCTTAAGACTTTTCTAACTAATCATGAGCAACGTGTTGTTCTCGAGGGCTGTCATTCTTCTTCTGTATCTGTAACTTCTGGGGTCCCACAGGGCACCGTCTTGGGCCCCCTACTTTTCCTTTCATACATTAATGACCTTCCACTATCTCTTACTTCTACTACTAGACTTTTTGCAGACGATAGCTTAGTTTACCGACCAATTATCAATAGGGACGATTTCCTCCGACTACCAGACGACTTAACTGCGCTTGAACAGTGGGAAGCCAAGTGGCAGATGACATTCAGACCTGATAAGTGCCACCATATTTGCTTCACCCGTTCCAGTAAAACCATCCCATTCCCTTACAAACTTCACAATACCCCTTTAGATACCATTCTCTCCCACAAATATTTGGGGGTCCACATCTCAGTGGACATGAGGTGGACCACACACACGAGCAGCGTGAGAGCAAAAGCTAATAGGGCCCTGGGCTTCCTTCGCAGGAATCTCACAAAGTGTAACGCAAACATAAAAATTCAAGCTTTCAAATCACTAGTTCGGCCACACTTAGAATACTGCGACACCGTCTGGGATCCACACACTCACAATAATATCAATAAATTAGAGGCCATACAAAACAAAGCTGCAAGATGGATCAGACGTGATTACAGACATACTACATCAGTCACTTTGCTCAAACAAGACATTAAACTAGACCCCCTTGTAACAAGAAGACAAATACACAGACAACAAACGTTATACAAAATCACAAACAATCTAGCGGGCATAGATAAAAATACATATTTACACCCTACAAACATACGATTTACGAGACGCAGCCACAAATTAAAATACCACACATATCAGGCAAGCACGGATATATTCAGACATTAATTTTTTCCCCGCAGCATCCAAGAGTGGAATCACCTCCCATCTCACATAGTTAATAGCCCCACTCTTCATTCCTTTACAAATAGGATCACTACTGATTATCTCCCTAATCCTTGACCCGATCCTATCCCTTGCTCATAATTCCCCGGCACAACCCCCGCATATCATGCTTCCCGAGAGCAGCCCTCTGCGGGTCCCCCTAACAAAATCAAGAACAGGGCCAACATCAAGGGACGTTCGAGCTAAAATGCCTGGACACACTGAGTTTGAAGCAATTTAAGTCATAGGAAGAGGGAAAGACTGATTTTGGGAGAGAGTTCCAGAGCTCAGCAGTTGAATAGAAGAAAGTCTGAGAATAGCGTTTCACTCTTGGGTTGGAGAGTTGCACAGAGTAGGGTTGGGATTGTGTTGCAAGACGGGTACGACGTACCCTACGTAGAGGAGATGGTATACACTGGGAAAGCTCCGAGGAACACTGATTATTGTAGTAGCGATAGAATACCGAGAGCGATGCAACATTGCGGCAAAGAGAGAGATTACAGAGAGTTGGTGAGTGGACTGGAGTTAATGATACGTAAGGCTTTCCTTTCTACTTTGTCTAGGAGTGTGATGTGAGAGGATCCTCTCCACACATGTGAACAATGCTCAACACAAGGACGCACTGTACAGAGCAAGAAACTGCGCATGGGTAAAGAACCCCTTGAGGCGGTTGAGCACACCCAGCTTCTGGGAGGCTGCCTTAGCAAGACTGGTTATATGGTCCTTCCAAGTGAGAGCAGAAGAAAAAGAGACACCGAGAATATTGAGAGAAGATGAAGGATGGATTTTTGTATTGTTGAAGAATAAGGGATAGTCCTCTGGAGGTTCCTGACGGGTAGTAAGATGGATAAATTGGGTCTTGGAAGCATTAAATGCAACAAAGTGTTCTCTACTCCAATTAGAAATAGTAGCTAGATCAGAAGATAAGTGTTTTATGGCTTCATTATGTTTACTTTTGAGGGACTGCTGGCTGGGGCGTTCTGGAAAACTAATTGAGTAGTGTAAGGTAGAGTCGTCTGCATATGAATGGATGGGACTGGATGTACAGTTGAGAAGATCATTTATGAAAATTAGAATGAGAATAGGAGATAGGACAGAACCCTGAGGAACACCGGAGTTGATAGGATGAGGAAGTGAGCGATTACCATCCACAACCGCAGCTATGGAACTGTCGGAAAGGAAATTAGAGACAAAGGCACAGATGGAGGGATAGAAACCGAAGGAAGGTAGTTTGGAAATTAAAAATTTGTGCCAGACTCTATCGAAGGCCTTCGATATGTCTAGTGCAACAGAAAAAGCCTCACCGAAGTCCCAAAAGTTGGATGACCAAGAGTTAGTAGGATATGAAAGAAGATCACCAGTAGGGTGACCCTTAAGGAAGCCATACTGAAGATCTGAGAGCAGATTATGAGAAGAGAAATGCTTAAGAAATTTGGAAGCAAGAATAGTTTCAAAAACTTTAGATATACAAGAGATGAGAGCAATTGGACGATAGTTTTAGGGATGAGAGCGGTCACCCTTCTTTGGGACAGGTTGAATGAGAGCAAACTTCCAGCAAGAAGGGAAGACGTTACAGAATGTCCCAAAGTAAGTGTGCCAAATTAAGTAAATGCAATATTCTAAGCATTAGATATTTTATAATAATAAAATGTCAACCGTTAGATATATTACCTGGTGAAAATGGTATTTCCCGATAAGGCTTGCGCAGCTGTCATAAAGTGTACAAACCCTCACCTCCTATATAATTATGTATTTGTTTTACCATATTTTAATCAAAATATTATAATGCTGTAAGCTGAAAAATTAATAAAAATTCTAGCTCACAATTGACTTGTAAGAAACTGCTTGCCCTGGAAGAGTCCACTCAGGTGCAGGGGAAGATACTAAATAAGACAGTCAATATATCTATAATGGTTGAGATTTTCAAGAAGAATATGGAACATGTTATGCTTTGAATCATCCATATAATTAAATCCTGAAGTTGGGCACACTTATTTTGGAACACACTGTATCTGCAAACTTCTTCATGTATAATTGATTTACCTTGAACAAACTTCCCTCAGACGTTGTTAATAGATCCTCAGTTTAGCAGTTTAAAAAGAGAGTATTTCCACAATTTAAACTGAATTGTTGCACTATGCAATCATTTTGTTTGCTTCTCCTCGAGAATCTCCATGAAATAGATTGCAAGGACTTTGAAATACTACTAATTCCGTGTAACTCTCTCTCTTCTGACCAAAGTCCCAGAAGGCCTCCCAAACTTGGCACAGAGTTTGGCATTGTCCTTTCGCCGCCCTTCCTTCCCTCCCTCCCTCCTTCCTTCCCTCCCTCCTTCCTTCTCTTTCCCCAGTCACTCTCTAATCTTCCTACTTTTCTCTCTCTCTGAATTAGGTGCTTGGTTGCCGTCTTTTTGTTCGGTAATTTACTGTATTGTTTTCCTTACATCCTAATTCCTGCCCTTTCTCCAGGAATTCACTAATTATCCTTTTTTCCTCGCACTGCAGTTTATGTTCTGTTAAGGGGCTAGTGACTGTTTATGTTCTGTTAAGGGGCTAGTGACTGTTTATGTTCTGTTAAGGGGCTAGTGACTGTTTATGTTCTGTTAAGGGGCTAGTGACTGTTTATGTTCTGTTAAGGGGCTAGTGACTGTTTATGTTCTGTTAAGGGGCTAGTGACTGTTTATGTTCTGTTAAGGGGCTAGTGACTGTTTATGTTCTGTTAAGGGGCTAGTGACAGTTTATGTTCTGTTAAGGGGCTAGTGACTGTTTATGTTCTGTTAAGGGGCTAGTGACTGTTTATGTTCTGTTAAGGGGCTAGTGACTGTTTATGTTCTGTTAAGGGGCTAGTGACTGTTTATGTTCTGTTAAGGGGCTAGTGACAGTTTATGTTCTGTTAAGGGGCTAGTGACTGTTTATGTTCTGTTAAGGGGATAGTGACTGTTTATGTTCTGTTAAGGGGCTAGTGACTGTTTATGTTCTGTTAAGGGGCTAGTGACTGTTTGTGTTCTGTTAAGGGGCTAGTGACTGTTTATGTTCTGTTAAGGGGCTAGTGACTGTGTATGTTCTGTTAAGGGGCTAGTGACAGTTTATGTTCTGTTAAGGGGCTAGTGACTGTTTATGTTCTGTTAAGGAGCTAGTGACTTTATGTTCTGTTAAGGGGCTAGTGACAGTTTATGTTCTGTTAAGGGGCTAGTGACTGTTTATGTTCTGTTAAGGGGCTAGTGACTGTTTATGTTCTGTTAAGGGGCTAGTGACAGTTTATGTTCTGTTAAGGGGCTAGTGACTGTTTATGTTCTGTTAAGGGGCTAGTGACTGTTTATGTTCTGTTAAGGGGCTAGTGACTATGTTCTGTTAAGGGGCTAGTGACTGTTTATGTTCTGTTAAGGGGCTAGTGACTGTTTATGTTCTGTTAAGGGGCTAGTGACTGTTTATGTTCTGTTAAGGGGCTAGTGACTGTTTATGTTATGTTAAGGGCTAGTGACTTTATGTTCTGTTAAGGGGCTAGTGACAGTTTATATTCTGTTAAGGGGCTAGTGACTGTTTATGTTCTGTTAAGGGGCTAGTGACTGTTTATGTTCTGTTAAGGGGCTAGTGACTGTTTATGTTCTGTTAAGGGGCTAGTGACTGTTTATGTTCTGTTAAGGGGCTAGTGACTGTTTGTGTTCTGTTAAGGGGCTAGTGACAGTTTATGTTCTGTTAAGGGGCTAGTGACAGTTTATGTTCTGTAAAGGCACTAGTGACTGTTTATGTTCTGTTAAGGGGCTAGTGACTGTTTATGTTCTGTTAAGGGGCTAGTGACTGTTTATGTTCTGTTAAGGGGCTAGTGACTGTTTATGTTCTGTTAAGGGGCTAGTGACTGTTTATGTTCTGTTAAGGGGCTAGTGACAGTTTATGTTCTGTTAAGGGGCTAGTGACTGTTTATGTTCTGTTAAGGGGCTAGTGACTGTTTATGTTCTGTTAAGGGGCTAGTGACTGTTTATGTTCTGTTAAGGGGCTAGTGACTGTTTATGTTCTGTTAAGGGGCTAGTGACTGTTTATGTTCTGTTAAGGGGCTAGTGACTGTTTATTTTCTGTTAAGGGGCTAGTGACTGTTTATGTTCTGTTAAAGGGCTAGTGACAGTTTATGTTCTGTTAAGGGGCTAGTGACTGTTTATGTTCTGTTAAGGGGCTAGTGACTGTTTATGTTCTGTTAAGGGGCTAGTGACTGTTTATGTTCTGTTAAGGGGCTAGTGACTGTTTATGTTCTGTTAAGGGGCTAGTGACTGTTTATGTTCTGTTAAGGGGCTAGTGACTGTTTATGTTCTGTTAAGGGGCTAGTGACTGTTTATGTTCTGTTAAGGGGCTAGTGACTGTTTATGTTCTGTTAAGGGGCTAGTGACTGTTTATGTTCTGTTAAGGGGCTAGTGACTGTTTATGTTCTGTTAAGGGGCTAGTGACTGTTTATGTTCTGTTAAGGGGCTAGTGACTGTTTATGTTCTGTTAAGGGGCTAGTGACTGTTTATGTTCTGTTAAGGGGCTAGTGACTGTTTATGTTCTGTTAAGGGGCTAGTGACTGTTTATGTTCTGTTAAGGGGCTAGTGACTGTTTATGTTCTGTTAAGGGGCTAGTGACTGTTTATGTTCTGTTAAGGGGCTAGTGACTGTTTATGTTCTGTTAAGGGGCTAGTGACAGTTTATGTTCTGTTAAGGGGCTAGTGACTGTTTATGTTCTGTTAAGGGGCTAGTGACTGTTTATGTTCTGTTAAGGGGCTAGTGACTGTTTATGTTCTGTTAAGGGGCTAGTGACTGTTTATGTTCTGTTAAGGGGCTAGTGACTGTTTATGTTCTGTTAAGGGGCTAATGACTGTTTATGTTCTGTTAAGGGGCTAGTGACAGTTTATGTTCTGTTAAGGGGCTAGTGACTTTATGTTCTGTTAAGGGGATAGTGACTGTTTATGTTCTGTTAAGGGGCTAGTGACTGTTTATGTTCTGTTAAGGGGCTAGTGACTGTTTGTGTTCTGTTAAGGGGCTAGTGACTGTTTATGTTCTGTTAAGGGGCTAGTGACTGTTTATGTTCTGTTAAGGGGCTAGTGACAGTTTATGTTCTGTTAAGGGGCTAGTGACTGTTTATGTTCTGTTAAGGGGCTAGTGACTGTTTATGTTCTGTTAAGGGGCTAGTGACTGTTTATGTTCTGTTAAGGGGCTAGTGACAGTTTATGTTCTGTTAAGGGGCTAGTGACTGTTTATGTTCTGTTAAGGAGCTAGTGACTGTTTTTTTGGTCTATTAATTCATTTATTTGTGAGTTTCCTCGCTAATCCTCCCTCAAACTTAGAAAAACACCCCCTAGACCCCCCTCAAGATACATTTTTACATTTTTCGGTAGAAAAATGTCCCGGCCGAATGCCGGTTCCTCTTATAATTACAGGCTCGCTATCGCTCGCCAGGAAAAAATCGACACCTAAATGGGACAAAAGGCCTTTATATTGACAAAAAAAATGAGGCGAAAGGTATCGAAATCGCCAAACTAACGGAACGAACGCCTTAAAATCTCAATACTAATATGGTAAACATGAGGGAGAAGGGGGTCCAGAAAAAACGACTACCTCCCCCTCAACTTTCTTCCGGTGTGTGTGTATGTGTGTGTGTCCTTTCTGGTTTGCCTTTCCCATTTTCCTTTTCCTCAGACACTATTATAATTGTCCTATTCTGTATCTCACTACTTATAACGCTTTGCTCTTTTTCTTTCTACCTTCCATTCCTTTCCTTCTTTCCTTACTTCTTTTTCATTCTACTTTCTCTTTCCTTCCTTTATTTGTTTTCCTCTTTCCTTTTCCCAGGCTTTCTCTAATTTTTTGTTTTTATTTCTTGCACTTCATTTCCCTTCATAGTTTTTTGTTTTTATTTCTTGCACTTCATTTCCCTTCATAGTTTTATGTTTTTATTTCTTGCACTTCATTTCCCTTCATAGTTTTATGTTTTTATTTCTTGCACTTCATTTCCCTTCATAGTTTTTTGTTTTTATTTCAATCCTTCCTTTTTGTTCTCTCCTTCCCTCTTCCCTCTTTCGTTTGCCGTAAACATTTCTCTAATTCACCGCTTTTATAATATTATCTCTCTCTGCATTGGAATGTTCAGTCCTTTCGTTTCTCTGTTTATCACTTCATCTATATATTTATTTATTTATTTTCCTTCCTGTGTTCCTTCTATTTAATCATTATATCTGTATCCCTTTGTCTCGGGTCATGATAATGGTAATGGTGTTCGTCTCTGGCTGCATTCATAATACTTTTTTATATGACCTTTCTTTTCATTTGTCATTTTTGTCTTTCCTCGGGCCATCTCAGTGTTATTATTTCATATTGTCGTGTCCGCTGTGATTAATATCCATGCATATATTATGATATAGAATTATACATATCTCTCTCTCTCTCTCTCTCTCTCTATATATATATATATATATATATATATATATATATACACCGGTATATACAGTATATATATACATATACTGTACATATACACAGGTATATATGTTAAATGTATTTTATATGCTATTCTTCAACACAAATATTATTTTTATTATGTTCAGTAAACGAAGGACCTCTTGGAAATAGAAGGTTAGAAAGTATCTTAATATATTATGTTTTACTCGGGGAAGTCCTGCTAAATAATGCATGCAATTGCAGGGTGATACAATTATACAGACAATTATCATATTATTGAAATGGTCATATAAATATATAGTTTGCTTGTTTGTATTCATGCTTGTGATGGACAAAATGAAGTTACTTTAATATAATTTATTCTCAGCTCATTAACTAGGATATACCTTCCTAAACTGAGTAAAGTTATTTAGTTAACCTGTTAGTTATATTGTAATAACACAACTCTATAATATATGTAATTAATCATTACTCATCCATTACAAACTCCAATGTACTTGAATAAACTAATGCAAGAATATGGTCCTCCCGGGATTCGAACTCGGGGCACCACACCCAGAAAATAAGCATCTAAAGTGACTCTAAACCATTACACCACAGCATTATTTGAGGTCATTTTAATTACTTGAGATAATGTCTAAGATCACAAAAAGTGCCTAACGTTAGCCACACTATATAATGTAAATATATCTTGGTTACGAAGGATTGAGGGGGAGGTAGTCGCTTTTTATGGACCCCCTTCTCCCTCATGTTTAGCATATTAATTTTTATATTTTAGGACGTTCTTTCCGTTAGTTTGGCGATTCTGAGACCTTATGCCCCATTTATTTGTCAATAATAAGACGTTTCGTGCCATTTAGGTGTCGATTTTGTTCCAGGCGAGCGATAGCGAGCCTGTAATTTTAGAAAGAAACGGCTTTCGGCCGGGACATTCTTCTACCGAAAAAATGTACAAATATATCTTGAAACGGGGTGGGGTCTAGGGGGTGTTTTTTAAAGTTTGATGGAAGTCTGTCAAGGAAACTAAAACATATACAGTATTACTAGATGAATATATAGACCTCAAACATATACAGTATTACTAGATGAATATATAGACCCCAAACATATACAGTATTACTAGATGAATATATAGACCCCAAACATATACAGTATTACTAGATGAATATATAGACCCCAAACATATACAGTATTACTAGATGAATATATAGACCCCAAACATATACAGTATTACTAGATGAATATATAGACCCCAAACATATACAGTATTACTAGATGAATATATAGACCCCAAACATATACAGTATTACTAGATGAATATATAGACCCCAAACATATACAGTATTACTAGATGAATATATAGACCCCAAACATATACAGTATTACTAGATGAATATATAGACCCCAAACATGCACTACCCCCTTAAACCCTGACACCAACCATGTTACTCTAAATATATTACTTCCTCCCTATAAGCCTACAAGCATTATAGATATATTGGTCTTACAGCTGTCCATGTCTTAGGTTTACTGAGTCCCAACAAATATATTACTTCCTCCCTATAAGCCTACAAGCATTATAGATATATTGGTCTTACAGCTGTCCATGTCTTAGGTTTACTGAGTCCCAACAAATATAAGTTGGTTAGTTTAAGGGGAGGCCTTTTCTTTATGGACCCCCTTATCCCTCATCTTTAGCCCCATTAGTTTGGTGATTTTAAGACCTTTTGTGCCAATTAGCTTGAATTAGGTGTCGATCCTATCCTGGCGAGCGATAGCGAGCCTGTAATTTAAGAGGAGCCGGCATTCAGCCGGGAAATTTTGTCTACCTAAAAATGTACAAATTTACATCAGAGGGTGGTCTTGGGGGTATTTTGTAAAGCTTGATGGAGGTCTTGGGAGGAAACTAAAAATAGTACATAAGTAAATGAACAAATAAATACTACTAATACAAATCTCCCTTAACCCCTTGTGTACAGGCGACGTCATTTGTATTGCATTTGAGCTACATTTAGACGATTTTACGAAGCTTAGGAAGGATATATGGTAGCTAAAATGATTGAGATAGTCTGCCGTCGTTTAATGATTGAGATAGTCTGCCGTCGTTAAATGATTGAGATAGTCTGCCGTCGTTTAATGATTGAGATAGTCTGCCGTCGTTTAATGATTGAGATAGTCTGCCGTCGTTTAATGATTGAGATAGTCTGCCGTCGTTAAATGATTGAGATAGTCTGCCGTCGTTAAATGATTGAGATAGTCTGCCGTCGTTTAATGATTGAGATAGTCTGCCGTCGTTTAATGATTGAGATAGTCTGCCGTCGTTTAATGATGAGATAGTCTGCCGTCGTTAAATGATTGAGATAGTCTGCCGTCGTTAATGATTGAGATAGTCTGCCGTCGTTTAATGATTGAGATAGTCTTGTTAATGATTGAGATAGTCTGCCGTCGTTAAATGATTGAGATAGTCTGCCGTCGTTTAATGATTGAGATAGTCTGCCGTCGTTTAATGATTGAGATAGTCTGCCGTCGTTTAATGATTGAGATAGTCTGCCGTCGTTTAATGATTGAGATAGTCTGCCATCGTTTAATGATTGAGATAGTCTGCCGTCGTTTAATGATTGAGATAGTCTGCCGTCGTTTAATGATTGAGATAGTCTGCCGTCGTTTAATGATTGAGATAGTCTGCCGTCGTTAATGATTGAGATAGTCTGCCGTCGTTTAATGATTGAGATAGTCTGCCGTCGTTTAATGATTGAGATAGTCTGCCGTCGTTTAATGATTGAGATAGTCTGCCGTCGTTTAATGATTGAGTCTGCCGTCGTTTAATGATTGAGATAGTCTGCCGTCGTTTAATGATTGAGATAGTCTGCCGTCGTTTAATGATTGAGATAGTCTGCCGTCGTTTAATGGGTAAAAGTCCTTCCTAAGCTGAATAAAATCGCCTAACAGTTTCCAGAATATATTGAACAGGACGTCACCGGTACTGTACGGGTTAAAGGGGAGATGGGTTGTTTTTCTAAACCCACTTCTCCCTCATGTTTAACCCCATTAGTTTGCAGATTTTAAGAAGTTTGCCCCATTAGTTTATCGATTTTAAGGCCTTTCGCCCCATTTCTTTGTCAATATTAAGACCTTTCGTACTATTTACGTGTCGATGTTTTCCTGGCGAACGATAGTGAGCCTGAAGTATTGGAAGAACCGGCCTTTGGCCGGCACATTTTTCTACCGAAAAATGTACAAATTAAGCTACAAGGAGGATCTAATGTTTATGTTTGATGGAGGTCTAGGGAGGAAACTAGATAAATAATGAATAAATGAAAATAAATCTACCAAAAATTGAACCATCCCCCCTTAACAACTATACACGCAGTAATACAGGCCGTTCCCAGTGGATATTGAACCATCCCCCCTTAACAACTATACACGCAGTAATACAGGCCGTTCCCAGTGGATAATGAACCATCCCCCCTTAACAACTATACACGCAGTAATACAGGCCGTTCCCAGTGGATATTGAACCATCCCCCCTTAACAACTATACACGCAGTAATACAGGCCGTTCCCGGTGGATAATGAACCATCCCCCCTTAACAACTATACACGCAGTAATACAGGCCGTTCACAGTGGATATTGAACCATCCACCCTTAACAACTATACACGCAGTAATACAGGCCGTTCACAGTGGATATTGAACCATCCCTCCTTAACAACTATACACGCAGTAATACAGGCCGTTCCCAGTGGATATTGAACCATCGCCCCTTAACAACTATACACGCAGTAATACAGGCCGTTCACAGTGGATATTGAACCATCCCCCCTTAACAACTATACACGCAGTAATACAGGCCGTTCCCAGTGGATATTGAACCATCCCCCCTTAACAACTATACACGCAGTAATACAGGCCGTTCCCAGTGGATATTGAACCATCCCCCCTTAACAACTATACACGCAGTAATACAGGCCGTTCCCAGTGGATATTGAACCATCCACCCTTAACAACTATACACGCAGTAATACAGGCCGTTCCCAGTGGATATTGAACCATCCCTCCTTAACAACTATACACGCAGTAATACAGGCCGTTCACAGTGGATATTGAACCATCCCTCCTTAACAACTATACACGCAGTAATACAGGCCGTTCACAGTGGATATTGAACCATCCCTCCTTAACAACTATACACGCAGTAATTCAGGCCGTTCACAGTGGATATTGAACCATCCACCCTTAACAACTATACACGCAGTAATACAGGCCGTTCACAGTGGATATTGAACCATCCACCCTTAACAACTATACACGCAGTAATACAGGCCGTTCCCAGTGGATATTGAACCATCCCCCCTTAACAACTATACACGCAGTAATACAGGCCGTTCCCAGTGGATATTGAACCATCCCCCCTTAACAACTATACACGCAGTAATACAGGCCGTTCCCAGTGGATATTGAACCATCCCCCCTTAAACTATACACGCAGTAATACAGGCCGTTCCCAGTGGATATTGAACCATCCACCCTTAACAACTATACACGCAGTAATACAGGCCGTTCCCAGTGGATATTGAACCATCCCCCCCTTAACAACTATACACGCAGTAATACAGGCCGTTCCCAGTGGATATTGAACCATCCCCCCTTAACAACTATACACGCAGTAATACAGGCCGTTCCCAGTGGATATTGAACCATCCCCCCTTAACAACTATACACGCAGTAATACAGGCCGTTCACAGTGGATATTGAACCATCCCCCCTTAACAACTATACACGCAGTAATACAGGCCGTTCACAGTGGATATTGAACCATCCACCCTTAACAACTATACACGCAGTAATACAGGCCGTTCCCAGTGGATATTGAACCATCCACCCTTAACAACTATACACGCAGTAATACAGGCCGTTCACAGTGGATATTGAACCATCCACCCTTAACAACTATACACGCAGTAATACAGGCCGTTCCCAGTGGATATTGAACCATCCCCCCTTAACAACTATACACGCAGTAATACAGGCCGTTTCCAGTGGATATTTATGGATCACTAGTGCATTACTTTGGTTTCAATACCACCAACAAGATATACAGTATATGATAATTAAGTTATTCAAAGTACTTCATAGCATAGAGAACCAAATTTGCCTATAGAAAATAGAGACTGTATTTTTATTTTCTAATAAGACTAATTTATCTGAATCCAAGCTTATAAATCATCAATACTCCGGAGTTATGACTTACTAAACAGCTAGCAATAATGAAATATGTTAACATTATTTAGCGGTAACAATCTTTAACCCCTTCTGTCCCGGCGACGTTTCTTTGTTATATTCATGTTAAATTTATACATTTTTGGTACAGTTTAAGAAGGATCTGTGACGCTCCTGCATAGTAGCCACGTGCGGGCATGCGCGCGCGTCGGCTGCCCAGCCGTTTAGAAACTGGCTGGCGGCAGCCGGCCGGCCGGCTTTTCCTTAGTATATATCCTACGACAATATAACTAATGTCTGGGATATTCTTATGTTGTTTCACAGCTTGAAGCTGCCCTTATTCTTAACCAACGCATCTTAGTATATTTTATTCTCGATAGTTGATTGTTTCATTATAATATATAAGATGTAAGTCTAGTGAGAGTGGGAGGAGACGAGCGGGAGAGAGAGACCGGCTGGGTGACGTTGCTTCGCGCGGAGAGTCCAGCTTGGGACGAGCCTGATGTTGCCACGTGCATTTGATAGCAACGTTAGGCTTAGTTTCTACTCATGCCAGGGGTAGAGGATTTTGACCCGGCAACTGTGTTGAGTGTTGCCAAGCATGGGATGTATTTTGCATGCCTAGGGTGGGGTCCAGACAGATTCAAGACTCAGAGCTCACCTAACTGTCGTACCCTTCGGACCCCCTTGATATCTATCCCTCTCAACCCCACTTAGAAACTTTCTCTCTTACTTTGTATACCTTCCTTCCACTACTTCACCAATCTATTTAATTATCCCATCCCCTTGATAGACCTTATATCTATTATTGTATTAACGACGAGCTCTCAGATAACTAGATAGGATTTTGGGCCTTATGCAGAGATTTAATTGTTAATGAGACCTAGGAAGCTTTTTTGTTGTCTCATATTTGGTGGTTTCATGCTTGCTAGTGTGTTCTTGTGTCAGGTTAGCAGGGGCTAGACCGGAGGGGAGGCTTTTTGCGATCCTTTAAGTAAAGTCTGCTGGTGCGAGTCCTGTGGACCCGCACGACTTTACTAGGATACCCGTGGGAGTCTGGGGGCATTTTCTTGTCTGTGTCCCTGTGTGTCTAGCGTTGTGTTGTGTGAGGGCCCTTGCCTAGTCCACTCAGCACTGCGCTAGCACGTCTTGCTTTTGTTTTAGGGTCGCCAGGAGAGAGTCAGATACTTGCGATCTGAGTCTCTCAAGAGAGCACCCTTTCAATTAGAGTAATTTGGCGCACAGACTTGGGAACGTCCCTAGGCTAGAGCAGGTGGCTCAGCCCGGGTATCCGAAGCCTATATCCTTCCGGCTAGACCTCTGCCGCCTGGCAGATTAACAGCTAGGGGTTTATTATCTCTGTATGCTTGTTATTGTGCCACAGTTTACCGTTTTTGTGAGCATTGTGAGTCAGGGTGTGGCTTAGAGACTCTGTCCGAGCAGGCTTGCCTGACTAAGAGTGAGAAGCACACCTGTGTGTGTTTATGTTGCGAGTTGCTACCTTTATTTAATTATACCTATGCCATTATACACTGTAGGTCCTATCACTAGTATTTATTCCTGCTTATGAGTTAAGAGTTCTCTAAATCCGTAACATATTTTCTTTGCTAAGCATCAGATCCTACAGTAGCCGCATGCAGTTTACAAACCCGCATATTTTCTACCGGTACGATGATTTGAGGACTGTTTGCTTTCACCTTCTTTCACGCAGGGGTGATTAGTTGTATTAATTAACGTAACGTTAAATGTACTTTCTTCTAGTTTGTTATTAAATTGTTTCTGCAATTTAATTCCGTTATCTATCTTTTCCTTGAAGCTTTAAGTCAACTTAATTGTGTGATCTTTTATATAGCCTGCTTGACTATCAGCAGTCTATAGTGCGTGCACCCTGTAACCGAGTCATAGGATACCTCGTTGTCCAGGCAGGACTCTTGACGGTTTAGGGTGGTTTGTTGCCTGGGTTTATAGATAAGGGTTGGATCTAGCGTTTTCCGTTGTTGCTTGTTGCCGCATACCTAGTCCAATAGAAAGAGCCCAGTGTTTATATATCCCAGGACGTAACAAATGGCGACCTTGCATAGGATTTACTGAACAGAGGAATATAGTGGTCATTTGTTTTGAGATTCATTATGATTAGAGGAATACAGTGGACATAGAGTTTTTTTTTGGAGCAACCAATATAACACATTAAAGACTTTAAATAACATTAGTATATACATACTTGCATAGGAGATAAGGCACATTCTATAACCGTGATAATTACTGCAGTACACAAACATGTCTAAAACATCGGAACACAGTGATGGGTCAGGTCACGATACGGGCTCGGAGGGAGAAAGACCTGTGGAGTGGCTAGTCGATAGCGAGGAGGGTGCTAGAAGATTTTTAGAGGTGCCCCTTACCGCTGCCAGGGTGTTGAAGCTGAATAAGTATGGCTTAAAGTGTGTGGCAGGTCTTCAGGGTCACCAGGGTTTAAGTGGCATGAGGAAAGATCAGCTGAGGACTTTGATATTGGGTTTAGAAGGGAGAGACCTGGGTGGAGAGGCGACTGGGGGCCCCGGTCCCCAGCCCCCCTCCACTCTACCCCCATATCAAACGTCAGGGTGCCTGAATTTAGTACATACCCCCAAGTTGATGGTCAATGGCAGCGTGGAATTCAATCACAGGGACCCTCTCCATTAAATGCACCTTCACCTCCTCAAGGGTTGACTCCAGATTTGTTGTTTCGGCTTGAGATGGCCAAGGTTGAAGTTGCTAGAGCTCAGGTTGAGGCTACCGAAAGACAGGCTAGAGCTCAGGTTGAGGCTGTAAAGTCAGTGAAAATAGGCTATCCTAAACAGACCTCGGATGCGGAAATACCCTGAGCCGAACAGGCCAAGTGGGATATCTCTATTGGTCTAACTGGTAAGGTGCCTGCCTCACACCCAAGGGTCGAGAGTTCGTGCCCCCACCAGGGCATGATATTTTCGTGAGGCTATTTCCGCATTTAAAGAAGTTTAGGTGTGCTGGTTAAATTGTTCAGATGGTTGAGAGTAAGATCGGAGCTCCATAAATCCTCTTTCGGGTAAGGTGTAAAAACCGACCCCCACAGGACAAGGAAGAGGATAGGAGAGAGCAGGGAGTGTTGTGAGACTCGATTGGGTTGGGTTGTGGAGTTGCCAGCCGCCCAAGCGAGTTGCCAACTGGGCAGTTTGTAGGTGCGTGTAGCATCGCTCAGTGAAGTTGACTCACCATTCCCGTTCATCTCTCTGACGGACTCTCGGTCGATTCGGCTCAAGCTTGTTCCTCTCTGTTCGTTCCTCTCTGTTCGGAGCTTTCGCTTCCCGGAAGGTGAAGTAGTGTAAAGTCAGTGAAAATAGGCTATCCTAAACAGACCTCGGATGCGGAAATACCCTGAGCCGAACAGGCCAAGAGGGATATCTCTATTGGTCTAACTGGTAAGGTGCCTGCCTCACACCCAAGGGTCGAGAGTTCGTGCCCCCACCAGGGCATGATATTTTCGTGAGGCTATTTCCGCATTTAACGAAGTTTAGGTGTGCTGGTTAAATTGTTCAGATGGTTGAGAGTAAGATCAGAGCTCCATAAATCCTCTTTCGGGTAAGGCGTAAAAACCGATCCCCACAGGACTAAAGTAACGAAGTTTAGGTGTGTTGGTTAAATTGTTCAGATGGTTGAGAGTAAGATCGGAGCTCCATAAATCCTCTTTCGGGTAAGGTGTAAAAACCGACCCCCACAAGGCTGCCGAGAGACAGGCTATACGAAAGGCTGAACTGCAGGCAGAGTCTACTAGGTATCGGGCTGACAGGGAGCTGGAGAGATCTCGAGTGGAGGTAACAGGGCGAAATATTGGGGGAAGTAACAGACATCGGGACCAATCATTGTCGCACCTGCTTAAACTAGTTCCTGTGTTCGATGAATTAGGTGTGACTGAGTTTTTTATGCGATTTGAGAAGAAGTGTCAGGAACACCAGTGGCCTCAGGAAAAGTGGGCAGCATTAGTTTCATCAAGACTCCTAGGAAAGGGGCTAAAAGCGTATGATGCACTACCTTTAGAGTCCTGTGTAGTTTATGATGAGCTAAAGAAGGCTGTGCTACGGGCCTATGAGTTACAACCAGAAACTTACCGCTTGAAGTTTCGGGGTGTTACTAAGGGCAAGGATAGTACCTTCCTAGAACACGCCCGGGACTTGTCTGATGCACTACGACATTGGCTGCGTTCTGAGAGGGCAGCTACTTTTGAGGAGTTGAGTGAGCTGATTCTCTTGGAGCAGTTCTTTAAGTGCACAGGCGGGGACTTAACATTAAATATAAAGGAAAAAAATCCTAGAACTCTCCAGGAGGCAGCAGAAATGGTTAATTCGAGGGTGCGGAGCAGCAGCTAGGAGTGAGTCGGGTGCAAAGGATCGTACCCCTCCCCCTCCCAAGAATTTTGATACACATAAATACACAACACCATCTAGCACTGACAATAAAACTGAACATAAACCAAATACCGTCCCGTATAAGAAGTCTAATGGTACCTCCCACTCCCAAGGGAAACCAAAGAGTAAAGAGTGCTTTGCATGTCACAAGGAGGGTCACTTTGCAAATGCTTGTCCGAACAAGCCACCGAACAAGGTTGTGTCATTGGCCCGCAGCATAGGGGTGTCGCCTATATCTTCTGAGTTTGCCAAGGGTAGTTCGTCAGAGGTTGGGACACAGCCTGTGTTCAAGAGTCCGGAAGGCTCGAACCCTGTCCGCGACGTCTTTGGGGGTCATAGAGGGCATGGTTTTGTGAGGTGGGCTGGCGAAAGGCGAGGAGTTAAGCTATTGCGTGATACTGGGGCTTCTCAGACCTTGTTAAGGAACTTTACTGGTAGACCGATTAACGCTGCTCGGGTGGTGGTAGTTCAGGGGATCAATGCTACGAAGTCCTACCCGCTGGTGTGGATGGAGCTGGAGGTGGATGGTGTGGCGAAGGAGCTGGATGTCGGAATTGTAGAGAACTTGCCTGTTGGGGGCGTCGACCTCCTCCTCGGCAACGACTTTGCGGTGCCTGCTTCTAAGGTTTCACCCTTGGTCGTTGCCGAGAAGGCGGCCGACGTTAGTAGAGAGGAACAGGAGTGGGTTGAGAAGTGTAGCGTACAAATCATGGCGTGTGTTGTGATGCGTTCTCAGACATCCGGAGCCTTGCAGCCACCACCTCAGTCTATCAAACCGCGGAGGAAAGGTCACAAGAAAACGGGAAGTGTTGGTCAATTGGAGAGTTTTGAGCCGGCAGTGTTTCTTGGTGACTCATTATTGGCACCTATGTTAGAGTCTGGAGAGGCCCCGGGGCCTGTCACCGCTAGTGCAGGTGCAGGGCAGGAAGAGACTCTGCGACAGCATCGTTATGCGCAGCGTGAGGAAAGGATGGCTCAGCGGGACATTGGAGGTGGAAATAAATTATTTAAGATGAATTTGGATAATCTCGCACCTGCTGATATATGTTCCTTGCAGCTGGAAGATCCTGAAGTCAGGGCGTGTGGTAATGGTGCTGTCGAACTGGAGAGCGATGGGGATGCGCAGCCTGGTGATTTTTTCTTGTCCGAGGGGATCTTGTATCGGAGACATCAGGATCCCAAGAAAAAGTGGGATGGCGGGTCAGGATTAGTGGACCAGTTAGTAGTACCGAGGGTGTGCCGTGAGAGCTTATTGAGATTAGCTCATGATGTGCCTTTGGCAGGGCACCTGGGGGCACGTAAGACGGAGGCAGCTCTGAGCAAGCTTTTCTGGTGGCCTGGGTTAAAGGCGAGTGTCGTGTCATGGGTGTCACAGTGTCACACTTGTCAAGTGGTTGGGAAACCCAATCAGGTCATTCCGAGAGCCCCGTTACAACCCATCCCTGTCATTGGGCCGCCCTTCAGCAAAGTAGTTATCGATATGGTTGGCCCATTGCCCCCCACTAGTGCCGGCAATACATTTTTACTAACTGTAATGGATGTAGCAACACGGTATCCAGATGCTTACCCCATGCGCAACGGGATGGCCAAGACTGTTGTCAAAAACCTACTTGTCTATTTCTCTCGTTATGGCTACCCTCAGGAGATCCAGTCTGATCAGGGATCCAATTTTACTTCTGCTCTGTTTAAGCAGACCATGCAGCAACATGGGATAGTGTCTGTGGTGTCATCTGCCTACCATCCCAAGAGTCAGGGAGTTTGGAAAGGTGGCACTCGACTCTCAAGAGTATGTTGCGGTGTTATTGCATGGAAAATGGGAAGGACTGGGATCTAGGTCTCCCATACGTTTTATTTGCTGCGAGAGAAGTACCTGGGGAGAGCTTGGGATTTAGCCCGAACGAGTTGGTTTTTGGACACAGGGTCAGGGGCCCCTCCACATAGTCAAGGAGATCTGGGAGGGAGTCACAAAGCCATGCTCGCTTCTAAAGTATGTAGTTGAAAGCCGTGAGAGAATGCTAAAGAGCCTGGAGGTAGCAGGTCGGAACCTTAAGAGTTCACAAGCTCAGATGAAGGACAGATACGACCAGAAGGTGAAGCTGAGGGAGTTTGAAGTAGATCAGGAGGTACTGATACTACTGCCTCTGGTGGGACACCCCTTGTCTGCCAAGTATTCTGGTCCATATCGGGTTGTAAGGAAGGTTTCTGATCTAGACTATTTAGTAGCTACTCCTGATCGTAAGAAAAAGAACCAACTTTGCCATGTAAATCTGATGAAAGAGTATGTGAGGCGCCCCTCCGAGCCTCTCACTGTCCCGGTGTTGATCTGCAGCGATCGTGGTGGAGAAGGAGGAAGGGACAGTCAAGCTGCGGGGGAGGATAATTGGGATTGTCATGTTTCCGTGGATCAGTGGGCGGGGAATTCTAGACAAGTGGCTCACGAGTTGATATTGCACCTGCCTGAGCAACAGCGTGTAGCTGTGCAGCACTTGTTTGATTCAAACCCAGCTGTTTTCGCGGAGTATCCTGGCCTCACTACTCAAGCGGTGCACGATGTCGATGTTGGGGACCACCCGCCCTTTAAATCAGTGCCATACCGTGTTCCCCCTATTAAATTACCAGCACTTAGGGAAGAGCTGGATTATATGCTGAAACGTGGGCTGATTTCTGAGGGTGCAGTAAGGTGGACTTCCCCCGTCACACTGCAGCCCAAACCAGATGGCAAGGTGTGGTTTTGTATAGATTTCCGCAGGTTGAATGGTTTAACCCCCACAAATGCCTACCCTCTCCCTCGCGTGGACGACAGTGTGGATAAGATAGGAAAAGCCAAGTTCCTCACTAAGATAGACCTTGTTAAGGGTTATTGGCAAGTGCCCTTGTCTGAGCGAGCGCGAGAGGTGTGTGGGTTTGTGGTGGACGGTGCCACATATCGTTGCCATGTTATGCCCTACGGGCTGAAAAATGCCCCTGCAACGTTTCAGAAATTAATGAACGACATTGTAGCCGACATTCCCAACTGTACGGTGTACCTAGATGATGTCATAATATACGACGATGATTTTAACAGTCACTGTGCTCACATCGGACAGCTTTTTAATAAACTGAATGAAGCAGGTTTGGTGGTAAACCTGGGTAAGTGCAATTTTGTCAAAGCCACAGTTTTGTACCTGGGGTTCGAGGTGGGGATGGGTCAGGTGTGCCCTCCACAGACAAAGATCAAAGCCATCGATCAGTTTCCCCAGCCTACGACTAAGAAACAAATCATGCGGTTTCTAGGTATGATAGGCTATTATCGACGCTTCATCAAAGGCTATTCGACTGTACTTGCACCTTTAACTGACTTATTAGCTAAGGACAAAAAGTTCCGGTGGTCTCCTGAGTGTGCAGAGGCGTTTTCCTTGGTGAAACACCTGTTATGTACCCACCCCATACTCAGGGCCCCAGACTTCAGCAGACCTTTTCAGCTGGCGACTGTTGCCAGTGGCGTAGGGGCTGGGGCTGTCTTGTTACAGACAGATGATGAAGGTATCGAACATCCAGTGAGTTTTTACAGTAAAAAATTCAATAGTGCACAAAGGAATTACTCTGTAATTGAAAAAGAACTCCTGGCGATAGTGCTGGCGCTCAGGCACTTTGATGTATATGTTCCTGCTTTCGGACCAGTCGTAGTGGTTTATACCGATCATCACCCTCTGAAATTCTTGAATCAGTTTCATAACCGGAATATGAGGCTGACCAGGTGGTCACTCATGCTTCAGGAGTATAATCTGGACATACGCCATATTGCCGGTTCTGATAACGTGATAGCGGATTGTTTATCAAGGGTGGATGATGTTGGTTAGACTGCCACAGGATTGAGGGTTGAGTGTGGAGGAAAATAGGCTGTCACTGTAGTTCAGCCGTAAAAAACAAATTAAAAAAGCAAAAACCTTATAAAAACTCTTTATTTTTATAACATGTAGAATTTTGTATAAGATGTTGTAGCAGTATCTAAGTTGAATGTTTTCGCTTATTGTCGCTAAGTTAGTTGAACTTGCTCGGTGGAGCACAACAGTCTTTATTTGTTTTATATATAGTGACTTGTGTTGCAACAGTGTGTGGTACTATGAGAAGCTTTCTGTTAGATATGAAGAACTTAGTCAAGGGTCTTATATCTTGGGGGAGGTGTGACGCTCCTGCATAGTAGCCACGTGCGGGCATGCGCGCGCGTCGGCTGCCCAGCCGTTTAGAAACCGGCTGGCGGCAGCCGGCCGGCCGGCTTTTCCTTAGTATATATCCTACGACAATATAACTAATGTCTGGGATATTCTTATGTTGTTTCACAGCTTGAAGCTGCCCTTATTCTTAACCAACGCATCTTAGTATATTTTATTCTCGATAGTTGATTGTTTCATTATAATATATAAGATGTAAGTCTAGTGAGAGTGGGAGGAGACGAGCGGGAGAGAGAGACCGGCTGGGGGACGTTGCTTCGCGCGGAGAGTCCAGCTTGGGACGAGCCTGATGTTGCCACGTGCATTTGATAGCAACGTTAGGCTTAGTTTCGACTCACGCCAGGGGTAGAGGATTTTGACCCGGCAACTGTGTTGAGTGTTGCCAAGCATGGGATGTATTTTGCATGCCTAGGGTGGGGTCCAGACAGATTCAAGACTCAGAGCTCACCTCACTGTCGTACCCTTCGGACCCCCTTGATATCTATCCCTCTCAACCCCTCTTAGAAACTTTCTCTCTTACTTTGTATACCTTCCTTCCACTACTTCACCAATCTATTTAATTATCCCATCCCCTTGATAGACCTTATATCTATTATTGTATTAACGACGAGCTCTCAGATAACTAGATAGGATTTTGGGCCTTATGCAGAGATTTAATTGTTAATGAGACCTAGGAAGCTTTTTTGTTGTCTCATATTTGGTGGTTTCATGCTTGCTAGTGTGTTCTTGTGTCAGGTTGGCAGGGGCTAGACCGGAGGGGAGGCTTTTTGCGATCCTTTAAGTAAAGTCTGCTGGTGCGAGTCCTGTGGACCCGCACGACTTTACTAGGATACCCGTGGGAGTCTGGGGGCATTTTCTTGTCTGTGTCCCTGTGTGTCTAGGCATTGTGTTGTGTGAGGGCCCTTGCCTAGTCCACTCAGCACTGCGCTAGCACGTCTTGCTTTTGTTTTAGGGTCGCCAGGAGAGAGTCAGATACTTGCGATCTGAGTCTCTCAAGAGAGCACCCTTTCAATTAGAGTAATTTGGCGCACAGACTTGGGAACGTCCCTAGGCTAGAGCAGGTGGCTCAGCCCGGGTATCCGAAGCCTATATCCTTCCGGCTAGACCTCTGCCGCCTGGCAGATTAACAGCTAGGGGTTTATTATCTCTGTATGCTTGTTATTGTGCCACAGTTTACCGTTTTTGTGAGCATTGTGAGTCAGGGTGTGGCTTAGAGACTCTGTCCGAGCAGGCTTGCCTGACTAAGAGTGAGAAGCACACCTGTATGTATTTATGTTGCGAGTTGCTACCTTTATTTAATTATACCTATGCCATTATACACTGTAGGTCCTATCACTAGTATTTATTCCTGCTTATGAGTTAAGAGTTCTCTAAATCCGTAACGTATTTTCTTTGCTAAGCATCAGATCCTACAGTAGCCGCATGCAGTTTAGAAACCCGCATCTTGTCTACCGGTACGATGTTTTGAGGACTGTTTGCTTTCACCTTCTTTCACGCAGGGGTGATTAGTTGTATTAATTAACGTAACGTTAAATGTACTTTCTTCTAGTTTGTTAATAAATTGTTTCTGCAATTTAATTCCGTTATCTATCTTTTCCTTGAAGCTTTAAGTCAACTTAATTGTGTGATCTTTTATATAGCCTGCTTGACTATCAGCAGTCTATAGTGCGTGCACCCTGTAACCGAGTCATAGGATACCTCGTTGTCCAGGCAGGACTCTTGACGGTTTAGGGTGGTTTGTTGCCTGGGTTTATAGATAAGGGTTGGATCTAGCGTTTTCCGTTGTTGCTTGTTGCCGCATACCTAGTCCAATAGAAAGAGCCCAGTGTTTATATATCCCAGGACGTAACAGATCTGTGGTACTAAAAACGGTTAAGTGAGATAGTTAGATGCCTGTTAGTTGCTAGAGGCCCTTTTTAATCCGAATAGAATCGTGTAATAGTAGCCAGCATGAATTTAATGGGACGGCACCGGTAATGAAGGGGTTAATAGGATGACTATATTATATGGATTAACTCGTCTCATCATACCCAATCAATTTATGTATTAAAAAATAAATAAAATCTGGAAATCTGTGGTAGGAGTTATGTCATTATAAAACTGTCCTTGTACTTCATCAGGTATTCTCTCTGTGTTGTTCCTACATTCCCATACAAGCAGCCTTTTCCTTCTCTGTCTGTTCGTATTTTTCCCACACCATTAACCCCTTCCTTACCGGTGATGTACTTTTCATTAATTTCTGGTAACTATTAGACGACTTTGTTCAGCTTAGGAATGATGTCTACTCATTTAAAGGCCGCAGACTATCTCCATTAATAATTTTTGCTACAATATATCCTTCCTTAACTTCATAAACTCGTCTAAATGTAGCTGATATCAAATAAAAAGTCGTCGCCGGTACAGAAGGGGTTGAAGGTTGATTGTTCTCTCCTCACGTACAGCACTCCCGCCCTTCAAGGCACGCACTCTCACAAATAGTTCTAAGTTTTATTGCTGAGTCCATCCGTTCCGTTATTCTTTTTTGTTTTGTTTTTTCTATGTGAGTGAGGGAAACAAAATGCAGAACTGCCTGTGACGAGTGCCTCCCAAAGAGAAAGAGTGACAGGGCCAAAATCACGGGACGTGTGAGCCAAAAAGACTGGACATACGGAGTTTGAAGCAATGTAAGTAATAGGATGAGGGAAAGACTGATTCTGGGAGAGAGTTCTAGAGCTCAGCTGTTGAATAGAAGAAAGATTGAGAATAACGTTTCACTCTTGGGTTGGAGAGTTGCACAGAGTAGGGGTGGGATTGTGTTGAAAGATGGGTGCTACGTGTTCTACGAAGAGGGGGTGGTAAACACTGGGAGAGCTCTGAGAAACACTGATTATTGTAATAGCAGTAGAATAGTGAGAGAAACGCAACATTGCAGCGAAGATAGAGAGAGTCTGCAGAGAATTGGTGAGTGAACGTGAGTTACTGAGACGGAAGGCTTTATTTTCTACTTTGTCTAGAAGCGCTGTGTGAGAGGATCCTCCCCACATGTGTGAACAATACTCAATACATGGACACACTGTGAACCTGTACAGAGCAAGAAGCTGCGCAGAGGTAAAGAACCCCTTGAGGCAGTTTGTGTTCCTGACTGGCGATAGTGTTGTACCAATACGTGATGGAAAGGTTTATACAGTTGATAGTGTTGTACCAATACGTGATGGAAAGGTTTATAAAGTTGATAGTGTTGTACCAATACGTGATGGAAAGGTTTATAAAGTTGATAGTGTTGTACCAATACGTGATGGAAAGGTTTATAAAGTTGATAGTGTTGTACCAATACGTGATGGAAAGGTTTATAAAGTTGATAGTGTTGTACCAATACGTGATGGAAAGGTTTATAAAGTTGATAGTGTTGTACCAATACGTGATGGAAAGGTTTATAAAGTTGATAGTGTTGTACCAATACGTGATGGAAAGGTTTATAAAGTTCTTAGAGGAAGACATACATCCCCATTCTCCACTTACCCTCAGCCTCATCTGTCTTGTGGAGTTCTTAGAGGAAGACATACATCCCCATTCTCCACTTACCCTCAGCCTCATCTGTCTTGTGGAGTTCTTAGAGGAAGACATACATCCCCATTCTCCACTTACCCTCAGCCTCATCTGTCTTGTGGAGTTCTTAGAGGAAGACATACATCCCCATTCTCCACTTACCCTCAGCCTCATCTGTCTTGTGGAGTTCTTAGAGGAAGACATACATCCCCATTCTCCACTTACCCTCAGCCTCATCTGTCTTGTGGAGTTCTTAGAGGAAGACATACATCCCCATTCTCCACTTACCCTCAGCCTCATCTGTCTTGTGGAGTTCTTAGAGGAAGACATACATCCCCATTCTCCACTTACCCTCAGCCTCATCTGTCTTGTGGAGTTCTTAGAGGAAGACATACATCCCCATTCTCCACTTACCCTCAGCCTCATCTGTCTTGTGGAGTTCTTAGAGGAAGACATACATCCCCATTCTCCACTTACCCTCAGCCTCATCTGTCTTGTGGAGTTCTTAGAGGAAGACATACATCCCCATTCTCCACTTACCCTCAGCCTCATCTGTCTTGTGGAGTTCTTAGAGGAAGACATACATCCCCATTCTCCACTTACCCTCAGCCTCATCTGTCTTGTGGAGTTCTTAGAGGAAGACATACATCCCCATTCTCCACTTACCCTCAGCCTCATCTGTCTTGTGGAGTTCTTAGAGGAAGACATACATCCCCATTCTCCACTTACCCTCAGCCTCATCTGTCTTGTGGAGTTCTTAGAGGAAGACATACATCCCCATTCTCCACTTACCCTCAGCCTCATCTGTCTTGGGGAGATATGCTCGGTTTTTATGGACATCCATCTCCCTCATGCTTATCCCCATTAGTTTGGCGATTTTAAGACCTTTCGCCCCTTTCTTCTGTCAACATTAAGACTTTTCGTGTCATTTAGGTGTCGATGTGTTTCCGTCGAGCGATAGCAAGCCTGTAGTCTAAGAGGAATCGGCCTTCGGCCGGGACATTTTTCTACCGAAAAATGTACAAATATATTTTGAAAGGGGATCCTGGGGTTGTTTTTTAAGTTTGATGGAGGTCTAGGCAGGAAAGTAAAAAAATACTCGTCAGTATCGTTTCCGATAACAGCATAAATAAACCAGAAATGTTACCAGACATATGTTGACAATCGAAGTTGAGGATAATAGCTTTCGTGTGATGCCCATCTTCACTCGGGATAGTTGTACACTCTCTCACTGCAAGAAGTCTTCTCTAAACTACATAAAGTCTTCTAATGTTATCTTACTCGAAATTGTCCTCTTATTCCATTATGGTACTGATAAACGTTTAGCTCTATGATAGCGCAGTTGGAATGTGTGTACATGCTTAGATTGATATGCAGGATTCGAAACTGCATAATAAATGGTAGGCTTGTCCACCATTCATTAACTGTCTACGTAGCGCAATGGATAAATGCACTGAATTTCGGTGTGAGCATCCTAGGTTCGAATCCCTGGACTGCCACATGTATTTGTTAATTTCATTAATTGAGTTTAGGAGTAAAGTCAGTTGGTGGAGGAAACATAATAATTTACAATAATATCCGACACAAAACTGACACATCTACGAAACTTAGCTATGTGGAAGTGTAGGGGGCTGTACGGCCGGCTAAGTAATTAGTGGCACAGTTCCCACAGGTTATTAAATATGTTTTATTATAAAGGTTTGGACCACCGACCAGCACCTACCTCACTGGATTAAGTTAATACAAGGGATTGCTTTCTAATGCATCTATATACATCCACACTACACTCAACATCTGACAGACATTACTATTGTGCAGATAAAGAAAAACCAAGCACACACACACACTCACATATATATATATATACCCGGTATATATATATATATATATATATATATATATATATATATATATATATATATATATACAGTATATATATAAAGCTATATATATATATATAATTATATATATATATATATATATATATATTTATATACTGTATATATATATATATATATATAATATATATATATATATATATATAGCAGACTTTTGCCCCCTTTTCCGCCTCCTCTGATCCTCCACCCTCTATATATACCCTTCCTGTTTACCTTTTTATCATTCCTTCCTTACTTGATAATGCTGGTTGTCCAGTGAAACGCGTCGTATATCCTGTATCATCATGTACTTTAATGTAACCCTGTACCACCATGAATTTTGCTCATCTCCTTCATCTACTTCCTGCCACCCAGCGAAAACTCATCAGAGACCTGGAAACTTTGAATAATAAAATTTCCAACGCAGAAATTGCCATTTCTTTCAACCTCGTATGTATTAAAGAAAAATATATATATATATATATATATATATATACAGTATATTGTTATGCCAGGTTTTTGATGGGGTTAATTGGATTAATTAGGTAGGTTCTTGCTTGACTGGAATTGTTGAATCCACTTAAACACATGCACAAAGGTAATAGAGGGTAAATATAACAGCGTACATTCATAAATTGTATTGATAAAGCAAACAGATATTGATCTAGTAAAAGGTAATAGGCAATATATATATATATATATATATAGACGCACGAGCGAGGATCCACAATACTCTCACGATTATGACACTGCCTGTTGATATTACTTAAGTAGGCTACTCCCTTAAATAAGGTACGTCACTTGTACTTCTTTGAGATTACACTACGTAGATTTCTATAAAGATTTTCACTTAAGCACTTCCCTTGAATAAGGTATGTCACGAGTACTTCTTTGAGGTTACACGTACTGTGTATTGAGATTATGAGGATATTACACCAAAGTACTTTCCTTTGAATAAGGTATATCACTTCAGTACTTCCTTTGAGTAATGTATATCACTTCAGTACTTCCTTTGAATAAGGTGCGTCACTAGTACTTCTTTGATGTTACACTGGGTATTATATAACAAGGCACTACTGTAGTGTTCTGATGAGGGTCTTGGCCGTGGTGGTGGTCCTGACGTGGATGGTGGACAGTGGATGGAACTCGATGACGAACTCTTGGGTGTTGGGTCTTAAATGTTATGTACAATATGCCAGTACATCTGTAACATATCATCGAGCGAACGTAGAGAGAAGCTCTCTAACTACTCTGACCGTTATAAGAGTTTTGATGCAGAACCTGCCAGTACTCTTGGGTTTTGGGCCTTAAATGTTATGTACAATATGCCAGTGCATCTGTAACATATCATTGGACTAACGTAAGAGGGCTGATTTGACGCAACGTCTCTTAACTATTCTGACCGTTATAAGAGTCTTTCAGGGACTGAGTGGATGAGGTGATTTTGCACCTTTTACAGTATACGTACCCCAGAACCAGTGCTTGGGATTCCGTACCGTAAGGATTCTAGATGCAGAGTGCCGTTATGCAAAGCTATGGTATCTCGCTGAGCCCTACCCTTCAAAAGCCCAGCCAGTGCGTTAACTTTAGAAAGGCTTAGAGGTCGGTTTACTACCAATAAAGCGCTTGACAAATCAGCATTCTTTATTGACAATAAAACCTGGTAATCAAGGCAGAAGAACTGTTATTAGGTTGTCTCCAGTGAGATCTAATAACGAATTCCTTTGATGAGCCAAGATCTAAATAATCCTAAATAGATCTTTACAACCAGTGCTGTCAGTGGTCTATTTAGTATTAAACCCAAATCTTCCAGCTGTTATTTATCTTCCAGTGAAGGATATTTAATAGCTTTCCAACTGTGTAGATCTTAACTTTGCCTGTCATAGTCATACCTCTTTTGGCGTTTCTCCCGGTGTCCCTTCTCCGGGTAAGAAGGACATCTGTGCAGGGAGGAGGCCCTGAGGTGGTTGGGGTAGCCCCTCTTGGCTTCTCTGTCATGGTGGTGATGCGGCTTTGAGGAAGAATGGGGCGTGGAGGTATGGTGTTCATGCAGCCGTTTGGTGGTCTTCCTTTCCTTTGTACTTTTCCTTCTCTTCATGGCATCAGGGTTATGAATGGTGACTTGGATATCTTTGCCGGGTGTTGGAGGGAGTGCAGGAGTTATGGAGGCGACTCTGGCGTATCTTGGTGGTGTGGTGGTTATGTCTTCCTTCCTCGGGGGTGTGGTGGTATGCACGGGAAAACTGCTTGGCGGTAGTGGCGTGGTATTTATTTTCTTCGTTATCTTATATATATATAGGCCTATATATATATATATATATATATATATATATATATAGTTTACATCCCGGAAGTTATGCTTGCTTAACCGCCTCCGTGGGCTCTTTACCCCCGAACAGCTTCTTGCTCTGAGTAGGGGAACAGTGAACCCATGTATCGAGTATTGTTCGCATGTGTGGGGAGGCTCCGTTCATACCTCACTTCTCGAATGAGTAGAGTTAAAAGCATTTCGTTTGATCAACTCACTTCCTCTTACTAATTCCTTAAAATCTCTCTACACGCTGCAATGTTAGGTCTCTCTCACTCTTCTACCGCTAATATAATAATCAATGTTCTTCAGAGCATACTTCGGTGTATACCTCCTCCCTTATGGAGAGTGGGGGGCACCCACCTTTCAACACACTCCCACCCCTATGCTATCCAACTCTCTAACCCAAGAGTGAATTGATATCCCCATTCTTTATTCTACTCAACAAGTTAGCTTTGGAGATATCTGCCTCAATCTGCCTTTCCCTCATCCAATGACTTAAACTGCTTCAAGCTCCGTTTGTCCAGACATGTTGACTCTAACGTACCTTAATTAAATTTGTCTCTCTGTCACTCTTTCAACTTTGAGGAAGACATTTGTTACAGGTAGCTTTGCCTTTTGTCTCCTTCATTCAATAATATATATATATATATATATATATATATATAATTATATATGATGATAACTATTAATCAACCGGGGGGAGAGAGAGAGAGAGAGAGAGAGAGAGAGAGAGAGAGAGAGAGAGAGAGAGAGAACCCCCTCCCCCCCTACCTCCACACACACACCTCAATCTATATTGTTCCCAACGACCAGCTGTTGGGTAATTTTTTGGGTAAGAGTTAATTGGGTTACCACAGAGCGCATGCGCACTGTGGCGATCTGGCTCAGAATGTACCCTGGTGAAATGTTGTGTGACACCTTAACTTATAACGACAGTGAAGAGCGAAACATAATAACTGTGACATGATTATTTTGCCTTCCTGTACTGTTATATAATCGTACAGTTTTATAAGTGGGGCTTCAAATGTAATGCGTTTCATCAGGATGTAGTGCCCCTTTAATTAAAGGGTTATATGTAATTGGATCAGAGAGAAGAGGCGAAACACACACCACACACACACAACGCACACACACACACAAACACACACGCACACACACATCAGACAAACCTTGTATTATATTTGTCAGCTATGGTCTTGTAATTGCACATGTAAGTATATCGACAGTATTATACTGTATATATATATATATATATATATATATATATATATATATATATATATATATATATATATATATATATATGTATATATATATATATATATATATATATATATATATATATATATATATATATATATATATATATATGTGTGTTGGCAGCAGGAGGCAACATATCGCGCTTGCTCACTGTGGCGATCTGGCTCAGAATGAACCCTGGTGAATTGTCACATGAAAACGGACGGACGTAAACAAAGAATATTTACAAGACTCTTCACAGTAACCTATTCCAGTCTTAAAAGTACTTGGTGGATTTTTTAACACCTTCTATACCGGCGACGTCTGTTTCATTATACTTTAGCTACATTTAGACGATGTTGTGCAATTTAAGAAGGATATGTGATAGTAAAAAGGGTTAAGTGAGATATTCTAGGCCTATTAATAGTCCTTTTGAAATTGAATAAAATCGTCTAATAGTAGCCATATTAAAATTAAATAGACATTGCCGGTACAGAAGGGGTAGAATATGATTGGTACTGTAACGCAATTTATGTGTTCAGCTGTACACCTATTAACAAATCCTCTGTGGTCAACTGCAATTAAAATAAATAAGCAATACTGATATGATAATTAATCAAATAATGTCACTAATTGGCCCGTACGAGTAAAGTTGTCTAGTCACGACCTCCAGACTAATTGGTTGATAACTTAGACCAAGCAGGACTAATTTGCCTGCCTTGCAAATGTTTATATTAATATTGGTTTTCATACTTAGTCAATAGTCACAAGTTCGTATATAATCTAACTAAATTATAACACACCATACTATTCACAATAATTAGGACAAGTATACTGTAGTTATAGCTAAATTGTAAAGTATAGTTAAGGTAGATTTATTGTTTTATATAATTATAGGCTATAGAAGTTTTTGTTTTCTATGCGTATGGAGGAGACAAAAAGCAGGTCGCCTGTACCGAGTGTCTCGATCCCCAAAGCCAAAAGAGTGACAGAGCCAAATTCAAGGGACGTTGGGGTAAAAATTCCTGGACACACGAAGTTTAAAGCAGTGTAAGTCATAGGATGATGGAAAGATTGATTTAAGGAGAGAGTTCCAGAGTTCACTTGTTGAGTAGAAGAAAGACAGAGACCTTGCCAATTCTGGGGTTGGAGAGCTGGACAGAATAGGAGTGGGACTGTGTTGAAAGGTGGGTGTACCTAACCTTGTCAGCACTGGTGATGGGCTGGTCTATCAGAGTGAGAACTGAGCGATCTCTGCCATACCCATAGCTTACTCTGACTGTTCCTTTTACTTTTATATTTTCTAGATCTCAAGTGACGGCGTCTCTTCCGTGGATTGACCTCCCAGTCTATCTAGATTGGAAGCCAAAGCGTCACATTTTTCCTTTGCCCCTCAACTTTCTCTTCATAATTGCTGAGGGGCACAGGGCCCTGGGTGGGGCTTTGGTTTCCTGGGCGTTTCCGCACCCTCCTCAGCTCCCCGCCATGGAGTGGCTTCGGTCACCCAGGCTTTATTGTGGTCGGCAGTGAGGGTTCTGTGGGGGCGCACGGTTATGGCCTTGGGGCTGTTCGGCCAGGCAGCTTGGGGAACAACAACAACAACAACAACCCTGTCAGCAACCGAGAACGCGGGTTTGTCTTTTTCTGGCTACGATTAGACGATTTTATTCAGCTTGGGAAGAATTTTGGAAGTCGGAGGGTTAATAAAGAGAGATTTACCCCCTTTCATTCCTACAGATCCTTCCTAACCTTCATAATTAGGAGAGATTTACCCCCTTTCATTCCTACAGATCCTTCCTAACCTGCATAAAATCGTCTAAACTAACCAGCACATAAAGAAGAAACACGTCATCTAATCCTGGATGCTAACACACTAACAGATCACTCGCAGAATTAACCCTTTCAGTACCATTACTCGATTCATTAAGGGGAGTTTTTCTTGTCCCCTTACTTCCTTATGCGTATCCCAATTAGTTTAGAGATTTTAAGATGTTTGCCCCATTAGTTTAGAGATTTTGATACCTTTCGCCCCATTTATTTGTCAATAATATAACCTTTCGTGCCCTTTAGGTGTCGATTTTTTTCCTGGCGAACGATAGCGAGCCTGAAATTGTGGTGGAACCGGCCTTTGGCCGTGATATTTTTCTACCGAAAAAATTACAAATGAATCTCAGAGGGGGATCTAATGGATGGTTTTTGTTTAAAGTTTGATGGAGGTCTAGGGAGGAAAGTAAAGAATATAAGAATATATATATATATATAATTATATATATATATATATATATATATATATATATATATATATATATATATATATTATATATATATATATGTATATATATATATATATATATATAGATATATATATATATATATATAATATATATATATATATATATAAATATATATATATATATATATATATATATATATATATATATATATAAATAGACCCCCAAAATATCCACTGTCCCCTTAATTTATGCTGGCTCTCATAAGAGGATAATACTGTTTTATCCTGTATCTTTCTCTATTATGCTCTCCTTTTTCTAGCATATTATCCTCTACTCTCTTTATCGTGCTTACTAATAATTCATCGTGTTTCTCTCTGTCATCTCTACGGTATTACAATTTATCTCAATGTGTCAGAAATGTGTGTGTCCATGTATATTCTTCATTTCCCAACTCTTCGCATCATTCTATTTTTGTGCATGTAACTCCTTTATGTGTTAGCAATCATTCATCTATTCATTCTACTAGAAACATTTGTCCTTATGCATTACTAGTTACTCACATGCTCTATTATTTGTTCTGTCTGACTCTTTCACTACCCCACTGCCCATGTAAGTCACAATATATCCTTGTAATTATTTTCTTTCCGGTCTTCTTATTTCCTTCCTACTTGTTATGAATCCTCTCCATTTGGACTTTTTCACTTAAGGGGGGTCACCAGCTTTTGTGTTATCTTTTTCTCCTTTTCTCTCTTTCCCTGGATTGTATCCATTCGGCCCTATTCAGCCAACTGTTTTAAAACGTTTATCCCCATCCAGGTGTCGATTTCTTCCTGCTGAGCGATAGCGAGCCAGCATTGTATGGAGATATCCGGCTCCGCCGGAGAAATGTGTCTATCGAAAAATGTACACATTTATCTTGCTGTCAAAGCAAAAGTATATATTATATGCTGGCTCGCGGAAAATATTGACACGTGGATGGGGGTATACGTCTTAATACAGTAGGATGAATGGGGCCGAATATATACAATCCAAAGAGAGAGGGAGAGAAAGAGATAAAAAGTGAGGTGGGCTCCCTTAATCTATTTATAGTTCCTATGCCTAGTTTAACTTTCACTCGCTCTGTTTGTTCCAATTAAGGATTTTTCTTCCTCTGTATTTTTGTTTGTCCTTGTTCTCTTTAGCTACATGCTTGTCTTTGCTTCAACCTGGTATATTTTTGTTTGTCCTTGTTCTCTTTAGCTACATGCTTGTCTTTGCTTCAACCTGGTATATTTTGTTTGTCCTTGTTATCTTTAGCTACATGCTTGTCTTTGCTTCAACCTGGTATATTTTTGTTTGTCCTTGTTCTCTTTAGCTACATGCTTGTCTTTGCTTCAACCTGGTATATTTTTGTTTGTCCTTGTTATCTTTAGCTACATGCTTGTCTTTGCTTCAACCTGGTATATTTTTGTTTGTCCTTGTTCTCTTTAGCTACATGCTTGTCTTTGCTTCAACCTGGTATATTTTTGTTTGTCTTTGTTATCTTTAGCTACATGCTTGTCTTTGCTTCAACCTGGTATATTTTTGTTTGTCCTTGTTCTCTTTAGCTACATGCTTGTCTTTGCTTCAACCTGGTATATTTTTGTTTGTCCTTGTTATCTTTAGCTACATGCTTGTCTTTGCTTCAACCTGGTATATTTTTGTTTGTCCTTGTTCTCTTTAGCTACATGCTTGTCTTTGCTTCAACCTGGTATATTTTTGTTTGTCCTTGTTATCTTTAGCTACATGCTTGTCTTTGCTTCAACCTGGTATATTTTTGTTTGTCCTTGTTCTCTTTAGCTACATGCTTGTCTTTGCTTCAACCTGGTATATTTTTGTTTGTCCTTGTTCTCTTTAGCTACATGCTTGTCTTTGCTTCAACCTGGTATATTTTCGTTATTTGAAGTATACATTTTCAAACCATTACACATATTAAAACTGTCACGAATTGAATCCCTTAATTTTTTTCTGGAATTGAATTATAAAAACAGTTATGATAGGAAAAACCTCACTTACTTAATGACTTAGACACAGTCATAATACATTCTGGGTGTAAAGTGATCTAGATAGAATATGTGAGGTTCTTTAATCCGATGACACCGTGTTGAGGTGTAACTTGAGTAGGCCTCTCTGTGATGAATAATGTTTGTAGAAAACTGCCACCACTAATAGTTTATAGACATATTAGGAGTCTGGAATCAATCAACCCATGCGATCAGCCTTTCCTATATTTGTTGTGTAAGTATGCAGGAACACAGTCAGGAATCAAATCAGGTGTGAAATGATGAAGTGGTGAGAATGGTGAAAGGGGTGTGTGAGAGCGTGGTGAGTGGACCTCCGCCCTAGACTCGTGTCTGTCGAGTTCTCTCGTGTGATCGCCATCATGCCTAGGTTCAACCGCACCTCGCCTTCCGAGAATGCATAACCAATGATGAAAGCGTGAATAATCCTGAATGACGAGTGAATAATAATACATGACGAGTGAATAATCGTGCATAACTCCAGTCCAGGGGTCTCCTGGTGTTTAGGTTAGCAAGTCGTTAATATAGGAACGAAATGATTAATCAGCATGTTTACCTTAGCTATTGATAAGGACACCTGTGGTCTTGCCTCTGGACCACAGCTAACAGCTCCTTGTACAGGCATATACAAAAGTCGTGTCACAAGTATGAATTGAGTTATGAGTTGTCTAAATATGAGTGAAAGGATCGTATATCAAATATGAACCTGTTCTACCAGTGCTATGCATATTATCTCATCGGACTAACATAAGTGGGTTGATATGCAACATCTCTTAGCTGTCCTGACCATTATATGAGTCTTTCAGGGACTTTTGGGTGGGTTTATTTGGGCCTATTACGCATATGTGTCTTATTGCCAGTGCCTGGGACATCGTACTGTATGGACTCTATGTAGAGTGCCGTTATGCAGTTGCTACGGTATCTCGCGAACCCTAACTTAGAAGAAGCTAATTGCCAGTGCATGAACTTCTAATAAGTACCAGAATGGGGTTAGTTTGCTACCACTAAAGCGCAAACGTCAGTACAGCTTTCTTTACTGACAGTAATTCCTAATAATCGAGGCGGAAGAATTAATATTGAGTTGACACCATGGTGATTCAATAACAATTTATTTGTTGAGCCAAGATCCAAAAATCCTCGATAAACCTTTATATGGGCATGCAATGCTTTAATAGTTTATCAACTCTGCGTAAGCAGAGTGGTATCGCCCCCCCTCCCCCTCGTATAGTGGTACCATGCCGGCCGAAATGTCTGTCTGTCTTTCTGTCTTTGTGTCTGTCTGTTGTGACGCCTGCAGCTTAGCAGAACGCCACGTGGGCTCAGCCGCTCGCTTGGCCACTCGCCAGGGCAATGTATTTGGCTACAGTCTATCTACAATGTTGTACTTTCTTTCTTGTGAATCGTCATGTCACAGGCAGTACAGAAGTGGTCTTTATTTTCGCCTGTGACAATGCATTATATTTTATATCATCAGTTATAAGTTTAATGTATAAGACTGAATGATACAGCTAGAGAGTGTGAGTGAGTAAGTACAGGAGACAGAGGGTAGTCGCGTAGGGTTACACGTTGCCTCGGTGATGTCATGCCTCGGCCGGGCCCTCTGAGTGGCTGGCTGCCGTACCACCCTCCTGCCGCATCAGGAAGTAGTCCCCCCCCCCCCGCACTCCTGCTGCCTCTGTGTCTTCCTTGCTCAGAGCTTGCCTGACCAGCATACCCTTAACATCTCCCTTGCCACCTGTCCCCTGACTTCTACCTATAGAACACTTTCTCTCTCTCTCAACTTCTTACCTCTCATTCTTCTAATCTATTTAATATCATAACTACCCTTTGGTTCTGCACAATTTCATATATCGGCCATCGTATTATATGCTGAAGCTCTCAGATATTACATGTTTAGTTAGGCATTTTGGAGGGGTTACCATTTTGTCTGTAGAGGTTCGACACACTCACGGTGTCTCCCTACCTATTCCTTGGCTGTCTGCTGGGCTATTTAATGCTAGACTGGGGTAAGGCTACTTGTGTTGTGATTTCCGATGTGTACCAGGTTTTGTTGAACCTGTACAATCGCAACGGAGACGTGGGAAGCCTAGGTGGTCTTTCTGACTGTGTACCTTGTGAGTTTAGCACTGTGTTGCGAGTGAGGGCTTTTGCCTCTGCCACCCAATACTGTGCTAACTCGTTTTGCTTTGACTTTGAGAGGGTCGCCAGGAGAGAACCAGATACTAGCGATCTGGATCTCTCAAGAGAGCACCCCGTCATTTAACGTAATTTGGCCGTACAGTCTTAAGGACCTCGCTAGGCTACGAGCCGCTTGCTCAGCCATTGTTTCCTAGCCTACTACATCCCAGCTAGACTTTATTCGCCTAGCAGACACCCGATTAAGTTTATAAACTCTTATGTTATGTATGCAGCATTTTTGTTCACGTTGATTGTAATCCTTGGTCATTGTTGAGTTGCACAACTCGAGCAGGCTTTTTGAGTTGCCTGACGAAGTACTTCTTTTGTTGTTGGAGATAATACTATTGTGCATTTATCGTTATTCCCTTGTCCCTACACTTATCATATCTTGTTCCTGCTTTATATAACAGTTCAAAATCCGATTCGATCATCTTAAGCAGCATCAGACTTTCTTCAGAAGATTCCTGCTCGATGCTTTAGGACTTTCATTCACTTTCTTTAATATAGGAGTGACAGTTTATTATTGTTTAGAGTAACTTTAATTATACCTTCTTCTTGGTTGCACTAAATCATTGCAGTGATTTAAGTAAGATCTCTATCTTTTCCTTGTATACCTTATTAATGTAATTGTATGTTGTTGTGATCAGGCTGTATCAGAGATCATCAGCCTGTAGTAGTAGTGCATTTATACCGAGTTATAGGATACCCCGTTATCGCAGATTTAACTCTGGAGGGTATAGGTGTTTTTGTGCGCCGGCATTATAAGTTCGAGGGTTGGATCTAGTGTTACCGTTGTGGCTGTGTGCCTTTCTAGTCCAATGATTAAGAGCCCTTGTTTTATACGAGTCCCGGTCGTAACAAATGGCAACCTTGCTTAGGATTTTGTGAACTTAGAGAAATATTGCAGGAGTGTTGTGGTCATTTGTTTTTTTGTTTAACCCGTACAGCCCCAGCGACGCGCCTGACGCGTCGGCGATGTATGTAACGCACAGCCCCAGAGACGCACCTGGCGCGTCACCCTAATTGCGCCGACCGTAATCTCAGGTGTAGCCACTCAAGAGGGCTCAGATTTGTATGGGAACTGTGTATGTATCCCATGCAACCGTACCGATGGTTGAAAACTCTCAAAGTCCACGTGCGTGCGCGTGAGCGCGCAATAACCTGGTTTTTTGGGGTAATTGCCTTCAAGTTTTTTACTCTTGTAAAATACGTTTTCGGGGGCTCTGTAGGACCATTCTTTAAGCTTTTTGAGCGGTTTTTCGTGGTTTTTCCTTCATTCCTAACCCATTCGCTATTGTTTCTGGAATAAAACCATTTTTTGAAAACCGGCCGGGTTCTGGTGAACAAACATTACAAAACTAGCCGGGGCTGGACGGGTTAAAGGAATATAGTGGACACGTGGATTTTTTTTTTGGCAAGTAGTATAACACTTAAGAGTCTTCAAAAAAAATTGAGTGAATAGTGCTACATAAGAGTTTAGGTACTTCTCTTTTTTTTTTTTTATATAAACGTTGAGAATTTTCGGTGGACAATATGTCGGACGACGGATCAGTGTACAGTGAGGACACAGTATGGGAAGCAGGCTCTGAGGTGCAGCAGCGGGGTTTGTTAGAAGGCATTAGAGTTATAACTAGTGAGGAGGATGCAAAGAAGTTTCTGGAGATGCCTATTACTGTTGACCGGGTGTCGGGGATTGATCGGTATGGTCTCCAGTGTTTGGCCACGGTCATGGGTCATGTGGGCACTAGCAGCATGACGAGAGGTGACCTGGTGGCCTGTGTACTCGGCGGGGTGCATGGGGCTTCGGGTGGAGCGGGAGCTGGGGCACCTTCGGCCCAGCCCCCATTCCACTCGACTCCTACCATGGCGCCCCCTCGGGCTCCGGAGCTGGGTACGTTCCCGCAGGCCGATAGTCACTGGCCGCGTGGTTTGCACTTGGGTGAGTCTCCAAATGTTGCATCTCCTCCTCCTCAAGGTTTAACTCCAGATATGATCTTCCAGCTTGAGATGGCTAAGATGAAGATTCAGGCTGAGGAGAGAAAGTCAATGCGAGAGGTTGAGTCTGAGGAGAGAAAAACCATGTACTGTGCAGACAGAGATCTTGAGAAGTCTAGGGTGGAGTCGACAGGGCAGCATCTCGGTTCTGGGAATCGAGGTCTTGATCAGTCTTTATCGCACCTGCTCAAGTTGGTCCCTGTATTTGATGAGTCGGGTGTCACCGAATTTTTTATGCGTTTTGAGAAGAAGTGCCAGGAGCACCAATGGCCCGAGGTTAAGTGGGCAGCCCTTGTTTCCTCTAGGTTGGTTGGCAAAGGACTCAAGGCATATGATGCGTTGCCCTTGGAGTCTTGCATCGATTATGAGGTATTGAAGGAGGCTGTCCTGCGGGCATATTAGTTACAACCAGAGACGTACAGATTGAAGTTCCGGGGTGTAACGAAGGGTCGTGAGTGCACCTTTCTTGAGCATGCCCGGGATCTGTCCGATGCATTTAGAAACTGGCTGCATTCTGAGAAAGCATTGACGTTTGAAGAGTTGAAACAGCTGATGCTTCTAGAAAAAAATGTCAAGTGTACGGGCGGCGATCTGACGTTGAATCTTAAAGAAAAGAACCCGAAAACTCTTCAGGGCAGCTGAGATGGCTGACCTTCGGTTATCTTTGATTCGTGGGTGCGGTTCTGCACAGAGAAGTGATGCAGGCAATAAGGAGCGTAACCCTCCCCCTCCCCGAAACACTGATACATATAATTACACTAAGAACAAGAGCAACGACACCAAAACTGACCATAAACCTAGTACCGTCCCGTTTAGAAAGGGTCCGGGTCCTTTCCCACCTCAAGGGAAGCCCAAGGGAAAGCTAGAGTGTTTCCATTGTCATAAGGAGGGTCATTTTGCAAGAGCCTGTCCAAGCAAGCCACCTAATGCAGTTGTGTCTTTGGCTCGCAACATTGGGGTGTCCCCAAAGTCGTCTGAGTTTGCCCGGGGTATAACGTCAGAGGCTGGGACACAGCCAATGGAGAAGAATCCGGAAGGCTCGAACCCTGTCCGCGATGTCTTTTGTGACCATCGAGGGCATGGCTGCATGAAGTGGGCTGGTAAGAAGCATGGAGTTGAGCTGTTGCGAGACACGGGTGCCTCTCAGACTTTGATGAAGAACTTTACTGGTAGACCAATAAACGCGGCACGGGTGGTTGTGGTGCAAGGTATCAATGCTATCAGGTCATACCCGTTGGTCAGGATGGAACTGGAGGTAGATGGTGTGACACGAGAGTTGGATGTGGGAATTGTGGAGAACTTGCCTGTTGGGGGCGTCGACCTCCTTCTCGGCAACGACTTTGCGGTGCCTACTTCTGAGGTTTCACCCTTAGTCGTTGCCGATAAGCAGGCCGACGTGAGTAGGGAGGAACAGGAGTGGGTAGAGAAGTGTCAAGTACAACCTATGGCGTGCGTTGTTACAAGATCTCTTGCATCCAAAGTGTCACAGCCTATTCCTCAGTCTTCTGATCAACGGAGGAATGGTTGGAAGAAGACGGCTAATGTTGGTAAAAGTTTGGAGAGTTTACTACCAGCAGCTCTTCTTGTCGACTCAGTATTGGCACCATTGTTGGAGTCTGGAGAAGCCCCAGGACCTGTCACAGCTAGTGAGGAGGTAGGGCAGGAAGAGACTCCGAGGCAGCAACGTTACACACGGAGAGAAAAAAGGGTTGCTCAGTTTGATATTGGGGGAGGACTTGGGTTGCTTCGGAAGCATTTAGACAGGTTGGTTCCCTCAGATATTTGTAAACTGCAGTTGGAGGATCCGGAGGTTCAGAAGTGTGGTAATGGTGCTGTCGTGATCAAACACGAGGATGGGGAAACATGTCATGTGGACCTGTTGGAGGAGTTTGTGAGGCAACCACCTGAGCAGCCTACTGTCCCTGCGTTGGTCTGCAGCGGCCAAGGTGGAGAAGGAGAGTGGGGCAGTAGGGCACAGGTGGAGGAGAGTAGGGATTGTCATGTCTCGGCGGAGCAGTGGGCGGGGGACACGAGTCTGGTGGCTGTGGAAGCGCTAGAGCACCTGCCTGAGCAGCAGTGTGCAGCGCTCCAGCACCAGCTCGGTTCATACCCCACTGGTCGTGCCGAGCACCCGAGCCTCACAACTCAGGTGGTGCAAGATGTTCCGCGGGCAGGTCACTTGAATGTTTATGGACCGTTAGCTTCGTTGTTTCGGTGGTTCAGGGTGGGCGACGAGGCTTGGACATGGTTGTCAGGTCAGGGTCGACCCATGGCTGCCATGGGTGGTGGTCAGAAGGAGGACATTGAGCAGATTGGTGAGGTTGGCTGTGGAGTGGATGTGCCCGGTCGTCGCATAGCCTCCCAATGCTGCTCTAGTCGAATGCAACAGCCCTACCATAGACCGACTGTATCTGGCCATGTCGCTAAAAGCGGTGATGCTGCGCAGGTAGATGTAGTCCTAAGGAATGCGGGGGTGCGCATGTACGGTATCGGCGGGGAAGCCTTAGCAATAATGAACTATGGGAGTGACTGCACAGGTGGTACTGATTGTCCCTCTCATGACCTGGCTGTTCTAGGGACGAAGGTGGAGAAGGAGGGAGACTACAGGTTAGAAGCTGCGGTCTCGGCTGGGTTGTGGGAGGGCACTAGGCATGTTGTTCTGCGAGATAAGTTGTTTACTAGGCTGTGGCAGTGCATCCGCATGTTTGTTGCTTCTCCAGGCCTGATGTACGGGGTAGAATCCGACATGGAGGCTGGAGACAGTGCAAGGCTTAGTTTAATTCCCTACCGTATAAATCCTGCTCAACAGCCTGTCGTGAAAACAGAGCTAGCCGACATGTGGAAAAAGGGTCTGAGGGATAAGGGATATCGTGAGTGGTCGTTGCCAGTGAGTTTGCAACCTGAGTTGAGTGGCAAGATCAGTGTGTGTGTTGATTGCAAGAGTGGGTGTGAATTATCCCTGACAGACGCCTATACCTTATCGAGAGTTGACGACACCATGGACCGCATCGGGGCTGCATCGCCTATCACGAAGGTAGAACTAGTGAAAGGCTTTTGGCAGGTCCCGTTGCCGGAAAGAGTGAAGAGAAGTGCCAGTCTTGTGATGAACTGGGCAGTTTATCAGTGTCAGGTGTTGTTGTGCTGCCGGAACACAAGTTGGATGTGTGGCATGCTAAGGGCACTGATAATGTTTTGGCTGATTGTTTGTCACGGGAGGGTTTGTTTGCAGGAGAACCCTGGCTGTTCAGTCAGTGTGTGTTGAGAGTGGAGTAAAATAGGCTTGCCCCTGTAAGTGCAGCCGCCATAAACATATTAAAAATGAAAATTCTATAAAAACTCTTTCTTTAACACCTTAAGAGCGGCCTATGCGGTTTATTTATATGTACCGCCCAGCGGGGTGTTTTTAGCCAAAATAGGGCTGTTTACGTGATCATTTTCATGCCTAAATAAGACCCAGAACGTAAAACAAGTATCTATCCCTGAAAGGGCATAAACAGAGCTTTCGAATGACACCATAACGATCCTTTTATGATGGCTAGTTTTCTTGCAATAACCGTGCAACGCGAGTGCAAAAAGCATGTAATTAGCCACTTTCCCGATACAATTCCTTATATAGCGAGTGAGAGAGGGAGGAGGGAGCTGGGATTCATGTCAGTATGTTCGCCGCGGTGGTCTGGAGCAGTCATACGCTCGATACTCTCCTGCCACCACTTGTCTCTCTCTCTCAGCAACATTACGTGCTGAAATTGCCACTCGACCTATGTCGAGCGCCGCCACATAGTCCAGCTTTATTAAATACGACTTATGGGGTGAGCCGCTAATTAAGGGTTAATAGTTAATTTTGTTTTAAGTATGTTATAGCTAAAGTTCTGAGTCGAACCTGTGCTTCTCTCAGAAGGCTGGGCTAGTAGAAGCTCGCTCTAGGAGCATAGCAGTATGAATTAATTAAGCTATTGTGTTGGGAGGGGTTGTAATTTTTTGTTGTTGATGAGAACTGAGCTTTGCCTTCTTTGTTGCGAAGTGATTAGGAGTGGCGAGTCTTATCGGCGTTCTGCTTGTCAGATATGGAGCTCATGGTTGAGCGTCTAATATCTTGGGGGGGGTGTGACGCCTGCAGCTTAGCAGAACGCCACGTGGGCTCAGCCGCTCGCTTGGCCACTCGCTAACACTCGCCAGGGCAATGTATTTGGCTACAGTCTATCTACAATGTTGTACTTTCCTTCTTGTGAATCGTCATGTCACAGGCAGTACAGAAGTGGTCTTTATTTTCGCCTGTGACAATGCATTATATTTTATATCATCAGTTATAAGTTTAATGTATAAGACTGAAAGATACAGCTAGAGAGTGTGAGTGAGTAAGTACAGGAGACAGAGGGTAGTCGCGTAGGGCTATACGTTTCCTCGGTGACGTCATGCCTCGGCCTGGCCCTCTGAGTGGCTGGCTGCCGTACCACCCTCCTGCTGCGTCAGGAAGTAGTCCCCCCCCCTCCCCCGCACTCCTGCTGCCTCTGTGTCTTCCTTGCTCAGAGCTTGCCTGACCAGCATACCCTTAACATCTCCCTTGCCACCTGTCCCCCGACTTCTACCTATAGAACACTTTCTCTCTCTCTCAACTTCTTACCTCTCATTCTTCTAATCTATTTAATATTATATTTCCCGTTTGGTTCTGCACGATTTCATATATCATCCATCGTATTATATGCGGAAGCTCCCAGATATTACATGTTTAGTTAGGCATTTTGGAGGGGTTACCATTTTGTCTGTAGAGGTTCGACACACTCACGGTGTCTCCCTACCTATTCCTTGGCTGTCTGCTGGGCTATTTAATGCTAGACTGGGGTAAGGCTACTTGTGTTGTGATTTCCGATGTGTACCAGGTTTTGTTGAACCTGTACAATCGCAACGGAGACGTGGGAAGCCTAGGTGGTCTTTCTGACTGTGTACCTTGTGAGTTTAGCACTGTGTTGCGAGTGAGGGCTTTTGCCTCTGCCACCCAACACTGTGCTAACTCGTTTTGCTTTGACTTTGAGAGGGTCGCCAGGAGAGAACCAGATACTAGCGATCTGGATCTCTCAAGAGAGCACCCCGTCATTTAACGTAATTTGGCCGTACAGTCTTAAGGACCTCGCTAGGCTACGAGCCGCTTGCTCAGCCATTGTTTCCTAGCCTACTACATCCCAGCTAGACTTTATTCACCTAGCAGACACCCGATTAAGTTTATAAACTCTTATGTTATGTATGCAGCATTTTTGTTCACGTTGATTGTAAGCCTTGGTTGTTGTTGAGTTGCACAACCCGAGCAGGCTTTTTGAGTTGCCTGACGAAGTACTTCTTTTGTTGTTGGAGATAATACTATTGTGCATTTATCGTTATTCCCGTGTCAGTTAACACTGTCTGTCCCTACACTTGTCATATCTTGTTCCTGCTTTATATAACAGTTCAAAATCCAATTCGATCTTCTTAAGCAGCATCAGACTTTCTTCAGAAGATTCCTGCTCGATTCTTTAGGACTTTCATTCACTTTCTTTAATATAGGAGTGACAGTTTATTATTGTTTAGAGTAACTTTAATTATACCTTCTTCTTGTTTGCATTAAATCATTGCAGTGATTTAATTAAGATCTCTATCTTTTCCTTGTATACCTTATTAACGTAATTGTATGTTGTTGTGATCAGGCTGTATCAGAGATCATCAGCCTGTAGTAGTGCATTTATACCGAGTTATAGGATACCCCGTTATCGCAGATTTAACTCTGGAGGGTATAGGTGTTTTTGTGCGCCGGCATTATAAGTTCGAGGGTTGGATCTAGTGTTACCGTTGTGGCTGTGTGCCTTTCTAGTCCAATGATTAAGAGCCCTTGTTTTATACGAGTCCCGGTCGTAACAAATGGCGACCTTGCTTAGGATTTTGTGAACTTAGAGAAATATTGCAGGAGTGTTGTGGTCATTTGTTTTTTTGTTTAAAGGAATATCGTGGACACGTGGATTTTTTTTTTTTGGCAAGTAGTATAACACTTAAGAGTCTTCAAGCATTTTTGAGTGAATAGTGCTACATAAGAGTTTAGGTACTTCTCTTTTTCTTTTTTTTATATAAACGTTGAGAATTTTCGGTGGACAATATGTCGGACGACGGATCAGTGTACAGTGAGGACACAGTATGGGAAGCAGGCTCTGAAGTGCAGCAGCGGGGTTTGTTAGAAGGCATTAGAGTTATAACTAGTGAGGAGGATGCAAAGAAGTTTCTGGAGATGCCTATTACTGTTGACCGGGTGTCGGGGATTGATCGGTATGGTCTCCAGTGTTTGGCCACGGTCATGGGTCATGTGGGCACTAGCAGCATGACGAGAGGTGACCTGGTGGCCTGTATACTCGGTGGGGTGCATGGGGCTTCGGGTGGAGCGGGAGCTGGGGCACCTTCGGCCCAGCCCCCATTCCACTCGACTCCTACCATGGCGCCCCCTCGGGCTCCGGAGCCGGGTACGTTCCCGCAGGCCGATAGTCACTGGCAGCGTGGTTTGCACTTGGGTGAGTCTCCAATTGTTGCATCTCCTCCTCCTCAAGGTTTAACTCCAGATATGATCTTCCAGCTTGAGATGGCTAAGATGAAGATTCAGGCTGAGGAGAGAAAGTCTATGCGAGAGGTTGAGTCTGAGGAGAGAAAAGCCATGTACTGTGCAGACAGAGATCTTGAGAAGTCTAGGGTGGAGTCGACAGGGCAGCATCTCGGTTCTGGGAATCGAGGTCTTGATCAGTCTTTATCGCACCTGCTCAAGTTGGTCCCTGTATTTGATGAGTCGGGTGTCACCGAATTTTTTATGCATTTTGAGAAGAAGTGCCGGGAGCACCAATGGCCCGAGGTTAAGTGGGCAGCCCTTGTTTCCTCTAGGTTGGTTGGCAAAGGACTCAAGGCATATGATGCGTTGCCCTTGGAGTCTTGCATCGATTATGAGGTATTGAAGGAGGCTGTCCTGCGGGCATATGAGTTACAACCAGAGACGTACAGATTGAAGTTCCGGGGTGTAACGAAGGGTCGTGAGTGCACCTTTCTTGAGCATGCCCGGGATCTGTCCGATGCATTTAGAAACTGGCTGCATTCTGAGAAAGCATCAACGTTTGAGGAGTTGAAACAGCTGATGCTTCTAGAACAATTTTTCAAGTGTACGGGCGGCGATCTGATGTTGAATCTTAAAGAAAAGAACCCGAAAACTCTTCAGGAGGCAGATAAGATGGCTGACCTTCGGTTATCTTTGCTTCCTGGGTGCGGTTCTGCACAGAGAAGTGATGCAGGCAATAAGGAGCGTAACCCTCCCCCTCCCCGAAACACTGATACATATAATTACACTAAGAACAAGAGCAACGACACCAAAACTGACCATAAACCTAGTACCGTCCCGTTTAGAAAGGGTCCGGGTTCTTTCCCACCTCAAGGGAAGCCCAAGGGAAAGCTAGAGTGTTTCCACTGTCATAAGGAGGGTCATTTTGCAAGAGCCTGTCCAAGCAAGCCACCTAATGCAGTTGTGTCTTTGGCTCGCAACATAGGGGTGTCCCCGAAGTCGTCTGAGTTTGCCCGGGGTATAACGTCAGAGGCTGGGACACAGCCAGTGGAGAAGAATCCGGAAGGCTCGAACCCTGTCCGCGATGTCTTTTGTGACCATCGAGGGCATGGCTGCGTGAAGTGGGCTGGTAAGAAGCATGGAGTTGAGCTGTTGCGAGACACGGGTGCCTCTCAGACTTTGATGAAGAACTTTACTGATAGACCAATAAACGCGGCACGGGTGGTTGTGGTGCAAGGTATCAATGCTATCAGGTCATACCCGTTGGTCAGGATGGAACTGGAGGTAGATGGTGTGACACGAGAGTTGGATGTGGGAATTGTGGAGAACTTGCCTGTTGGGGGCGTCGACCTCCTTCTCGGCAACGACTTTGCGGTGCCTACTTCTGAGGTTTCACCCTTAGTCATTGCCGATAAGCCGGCCGACGTGAGTAGGGAGGAACAGGAGTGGGTAGAGAAGTGTCAAGTACAACCTATGGTGTGCGTTGTTACAAGATCTCTTGCATCCAAAGTGTCACAGCCTATTCCTCAGTCTTCTGATCAACGGAGGAATGGTTGGAAGAAGACGGCTAATGTTGGTAAAAGTTTGGAGAGTTTAGTACCAGCAGCTCTTCTTGTCGACTCAGTATTGGCACCATTGTTGGAGTCTGGAGAAGCCCCAGGACCTGTCACAGCTAGTGAGGAGGTAGGGCAGGAAGAGACTCCGAGGCAGCAACATTACACACGGAGAGAAAAAAGGGTTGCTCAGTTTGACATTGGGGGAGGACTTGCGTTGCTTCGGAAGCATTTAGACAGGTTGGTTCCCTCAGATATTTGTAAACTGCAGTTGGAGGATCCGGAAGTTCAGAAGTGTGGTAATGGTGCTGTCGTGATCAAACACGAGGACGGGGAAACATGTCATGTGAACCTGTTGGAGGAGTTTGTGAGGCAACCACCTGAGCAGCCTACTGTCCCTGCGTTGGTCTGCAGCGGCCAAGGTGGAGAAGGAGAGGGGGGCAGTAGGGCACAGGTGGAGGAGAGTAGGGATTGTCATGTCTCGGCGGAGCAGTGGGCGGGGGACACGAGTCTGGTGGCTGTGGAAGCGCTAGAGCACCTGCCTGAGCAGCAGTGTGCAGCGCTCCAGCACCAGCTCGGTTCATACTCCACTGGTCGTGCCGAGCACCCGAGCCTCACAACTCAGGTGGTGCAAGATGTTCCGCGGGCAGGTCACTTGAATGTTTATGGACCGTTAGCCTCGTTGTTTCGGTGATTCAGGGTGGGCGACGAGGCTTAGACATGGTTGTCAGGTCAGGGTCGACCCATGGCTGCGAAGGGTGGTGGTCAGAAGGAGGACATTGAGCAGATTGGTGAGGTTGGCTGTGGAGTGGATGTGTCCGGTCGTTGCATAGCCTCCCAATGCTGCTCTAGTCGAATGCAACAGCCCTACCATAGACCGACTGTATCTGGCCATGTCGCTAAAAGCGGTGATGCTGCGCAGGCAGATGTAGTCGTAAGGAATGCCGGGGTGCGCATGTACGGTATCGGCGGGGAAGCCTTAGCAATAATGAACTATGGGAGTGACTGCACAGGTGGTACTGATTGTCCCTCTCATGACCTGGCTGTTCTAGGGACGAAGGTGGAGAAGGAGGGAGACTACAGGTTAGAAGCTGCGGTCTCGGCTTGGTTGTGGGAGGGCACTAGGCATGTTGTTCTGCGAGATAAGTTGTTTACTAGGCGGTGGCAGTGCATCCGCATGTTTGTTGCTTCTCCAGGCCTGATGTACGGGGTAGAATCCGACATGGAGGCTGGAGACAGTGCAAGGCTTAGTTTAATTCCCTACCGTATAAATCCTGCTCAACAGCCTGTCGTGAAAACAGAGCTAGCCGACATGTGGAAAAAGGGTCTGAGGGATAAGGGATATCGTGAGTGGTCGTCGCCAGTGAGTTTGCAACCTGAGTTGAGTGGCAAGATCCGTGTGTATGGTGACTGCAAGAGTGTGGAAGCATTATCCCTGACAGACACCTATCCATTACCCAAGGGTCTGAGGGATAAGGAATGTCGTGAGTGGTCGTTGCCTGTAACTTTGCAACCTGTGTTAAGTGGCAAGATCAGTGTGTGTGTTGATTGCAAGAGTGGGTTTGAATTATCCCTGACAGACGCCTATACCTTATCGAGAGTTGACGACACCATGGACCGCATCGGGGTCGCCGATCACGAAGGTAGAACTAGTGAAAGGCTTTTGGCAGGTCCCGTTGCCGGAAAGACCGAAGAGAAGTGCCAGTCTTGTGATGAACTGGGCAGTTTATCAGTGTCAGGTGTTGTTGTGCTGCCGGAACACAAGTTGGATGTGTGGCATGCTAAGGGCACTGATAATGTTTTGGCTGATTGTTTGTCACGGGAGGGTTTGTTTGCAGGAGAACCCTCGCTGTTCAGTCAGTGCGTGTTGAGATTGGAGTAAAATAGGCTTACCCCTGTAAGTGCAGCGGCCATAAACATATTAAAAATGAAAATTCTATAAAAACTCTTTCTTTAACACCTTACGAGCGGCCTATGCGGTTTATTTATGTGTACCGCCCAGCGGGGTGTTTTTAGCCAAAATAGGGCTGTTTACGTGATCATTTTCATGCCTAAATAAGACCCAGAACGTAAAACAAGTATCTATCCCTGAAAGGGCATAAACAGAGCTTTCGAATGACACCATAACGATCCTTGTATGATGGATAGTTTTCTTGCAATAACCGTGCAACGCGAGTGCAAAAAGCAGGTAATTCGGTACTTTCGGTACATAATTGAGTATGTAGCGAGTGAGAGAGGGAGGAGGGAGGTGAGATTTGTGTCAGTAGGTTCGCCGCGGTGGTCTGGAGCAGTCATACGCTCGCTAGTCTCCTGCCACCACTTGTCTCTCTCTCTCAGCCACATTACGTGCTGAAATTGCCACTCGAGTTATGTCGAGCGCCGCCACATAGTCCAGCTTTATTTAACTCGACTTAAGTGGTGGGCCTCTTTTTAAGGGTTAATAGTTAAATTTGTTTTAAGTATGTTATAGCTAAAGTTCTGAGTCGAACCTGTGCTTCTCTCAGAAGGCTGGGCTAGTAGAAGCTCGCTCTAGGAGCATAGAAGTATGAATTAATTAAGCTATTGTGTTGGGAGGGGTTGTATTTTTTTTTTTTTTATGAGAACTGAGCTTTGCCTTCTTTGTTGCGAAGTGATTAGGAGTGGTGGCGAGTCTTATCGGCATTCATGGAGCTCATGGTTGAGCGTCTAATATCTTGGGGGGGGGTTGGGGGGGTGACGCCTGCAGCTTAGCAGAACGCCACGTGGGCTCAGCCGCTCGCTTGGCCACTCGCTAACACTCGCCAGGGCAATGTATTTGGCTACAGTCTATCTGCAATGTTGTACTTTCTTTCTTGTGAATCGTCATGTCACAGGCAGTACAGAAGTGGTCTTTATTTTTGCCTGTGACAATGCATTATATTTTATATCATCAGTTATAAGTTTAATGTATACGACTGAATGATACAGCTAGAGAGTGTCAGTGAGTAAGTACAGGAGACAGAGAGTAGTAGCGTAGGGTTACACGTTGCCTCGGTGACGTCATGCCTCGGCCGGGCCCTCTGAGTGGCTGGCTGCCATACCACCCTCCTGCCGCATCAGGAAGTAGGCCCCCCCCCCCCCCTCCCTGCACTCCTGCTGCCTCTGTGTCTTCCTTGCTCAGAGCTTGCCTGACCAGCATACCCTTAACATCTCCCTTGCCACCTGTCCCCTGACTTCTACCTATAGAACACTTTCTCTCTCTCTCAACTTCTTACCTCTCATTCTTCTAATCTATTTAATATCATAACTCCCCTTTGGTTCTGCACGATTTCATATATCGGCCATCGTATTATATGCTGAAGCTCTCAGATATTACATGTTTAGTTAGGCATTTTGGAGGGGTTACCATTTTGTCTGTAGAGGTTCGACACACTCACGGTGTCTCCCTACCTATTCCTTGGCTGTCTGCTGGGCTATTTAATGCTAGACTGGGGTAAGACTACTTGTGTTGTGATTTCCGATGTGTACCAGGTTTTGTTGAACCTGTACAATCGCAACGGAGGCGTGGGAAGCCTAGGTGGTCTTTCTGACTGTGTACCTTGTGAGTTTAGCACTGTGTTGCGAGTGAGGGCTTTTGCCTCTGCCACCCAACACTGTGCTAACTCGTTTTGCTTTGACTTTGAGAGGGTCGCCAGGAGAGAACCAGATACTAGCGATCTGGATCTCTCAAGAGATCACCCCGTCATTTAACGTAATTTGGCCGTACAGTCTTAAGGATCTCGCTAGGCTACGAGCCGCTTGCTCAGCCATTGTTTCCTAGCCTACTACATCCCAGCTAGACTTTATTCGCCTAGCAGACACCCGATTAAGTTTATAAACTCTTATGTTATGTATGCAGCATTTTTGTTCACGTTGATTGTAAGCCTTGGTTGTTGTTGAGTTGCACAACCCGAGCAGGCTTTTTGAGTTGCCTGACGAAGTACTTCTTTTGTTGTTGGAGATAATACTATTGTGCATTTATCGTTATTCCCGTGTCAGTTAACAATGTCTGTCCCTACACTTGTCATATCTTGTTCCTGCTTTATATAACAGTTCAAAATCCGATTCGATCATCTTAAGCAGCATCAGACTTTCTTCAGAAGATTCCTGCTCGATTCTTTAGGACTTTCATTCACTTTCTTTAATATTTGAGTGACAGTTTATTATTGTTTAGAGTAACTTTAATTATACGTTCTTCTTGTTTGCATTAAATCATTGCAGTGATTTAATTAAGATCTCTATCTTTTCCTTGTATACCTTATTAACGTAATTGTATGTTGTTGTGATCAGGCTGTATCAGAGATCATCAGCCTGTAGTAGTAGTGCATTTATACCGAGTTATAGGATACCCCGTTATCGCAGATTTAACTCTGGAGGGTATAGGTGTTTTTGTGCGCCGGCATTATAAGTTCGAGGGTTGGATCTAGTGTTACCGTTGTGGCTGTGTGCCTTTCTAGTCCAATGATTAAGAGCCCTTGTTTTATACGAGTCCCGGTCGTAACACTGACTGTCCGAATACTCCTCCTAGACCGTTCGACGGGTTTTCACCAAACTTCACACAAACATTCGGTCATTCGGTGCGTGAATGCGACGGCCAGTCAAAAACTATTGTTTTAATTTGTGCAATAGTTATGATTTTAAGTCAAAAATATGGTTTTGCCCCCAGACCCCCCCCCCCCCAAGCCCCCACCTCCGGCCCCCCACCCCCACCCCTACCCGAAGGATACCCCCCTGACTGGGGACAGAGGTGCATGGGGGTGGTTCGTTCGTGGCCACCCATTC
>CM064504.1:36791308-36886308 GCA_032716605.1 Paralithodes platypus | reverse complement strand
ATGGTGTTCCTCCTGTTGTACTCAAAAAGTGTTTTAAGCAAACTCTTTCAAGTCTTTCTTTCCTCTAACGTCCTTCTTGCTTAAAGTTTGTCTTACTCAACCTGTCCTAAAGAAGGGTGACTGCTCTCAACTCTCCAACTATCATCCAATTGTTCTCATTTCTTGCATCTCTAAAGTTTTTAAAACTATTATTAATTCAAAATTTCTTGAGCATTTATCCTCCCATATTCTATTTTCAGATCGCCAGTATGGATTCCTTAACCTGACAAGCGCTAAATAGACCTAGGGGCTAGGGTAGTTATTTGTGCATTTCTAGCCTTGGATTCTGACAGAATTCGTTATATTTACAATATAGAGCATTATTTGTTTTCGGTATGCTTTTATTTTACATATATGATGTATATATGAACCTTCAAGAGTGCTAAAATAAGTGGGAAAAGCATTTGGGTGGTGAAAAACGAAGATATTGGCCACCCGGTCATAATCTCAGGCGAGAGAGAGCCACAGGCAACCCTCCTCTCTCGCTGTCTGTGAGGTAACTGAGACGAGCGGGGCGGTGTGGGCCGATGTCTGGGTGTTGCATAACGACCTTTCTGCAACCCACTTGTGCTACATTATCGCGGGAGAGAAAAATAACCGATAAATGATGATAATAAGAGGAAAAATAGGTGATAATTGAGGAGGGGAGGGAGGGGGGAATAAGGTGGGGAAGGAGGGGAGGAGGGTGGGTGAGATTTACATGGATGAGTACTGGAGGGGAATTATCTCACCTAGAGACAAATTCCTTTGTTTTGATAGGCCCTTTTTTTTTATGGAAGGCTTTTTTATGGTCTTGCTTCCGTTAGGCCTATCGCGTTCCCTATAGGAAGCCTTCCGTGAGGCCTATCGCGCTTGCCGGGTTAATGGCTGCTCTACTGGTGATCTTCTTGCATATCTTACTAACTCTTGGTCATCCTCCCTTCGGGACTTCGGTGAGACTTTTTCTATTGCGCTAGACACATTGAAAGCCTTCGATAGAGTCTGGCACAAATCTCTATTTTCCAAACTACTCTCTTTCGGTTTCTATCCCTCTATCTGTGCCTTTGTCTCTAATTTCCTGTCAGACCACTCCATACCTGCAGTTGTGGACAGCCATCGCTCACTTCCTCATCCTATAAACTCCGGTGTTCCTCAGGGATCTGTACTGTATCTAATTCTCTTTCTAATATTCATTAATGATCTACTCAACTGTACCTCTACTCCTATCCACTCATATGCTGATGACTACCTTACACTATTCAACTAGTTTTTCACATCAACTCAGCATGCAAGCACTCCAAAACAAATGTGACGAGGCCACAGAACGTCTATCTTCTTATCTATCAATTATTTCTGATTGGTGCAGAGAAAATCTTGTTACTTTCAATGCCTCCAAGACCCAGTTTTTCCCTCTGTCTCTCCATCACAATCTTCCACAAGACTTATAAACTATTGTTCAACAATACACACATCAACTCTTCATCTTCTCCTAATATTCTAGGTATTTCTTTTTCATCTGACCTTTCTTGGAAATATCATATTACCACTCTGTGCTCAACCGTCTCTGTGGGTTCTTCACCCCCGCACAGTTTCTTGCTCTGTATCGAGGCACAGTACGCGCCTGTATTGAGTATTGTTCGCATGTGTGAGGAGGCTCCACCCATACCGCACTTCTCGAACGAGTAGAATCAAAAGTATTTCGCCTCATAAACTCACTTCCTCTTACTACCGGTAGTTCCTTACTATCTTTTCCTACCTGCCGCAATGTTGCATCTCTTTCATTCTTTTATCGCTATTACAACAATCAGTCTTCTTCAGAGCTCCCTCAGTGCATAACCCCTCCCTATTCTGTCCAGCTCTCCAACCCAAGAATTGGCAAATTTTCTCAGTCTTTCTTCTACTCAACAAGTGAACTCTGAAACTCTCTCCCTCAACCAATCTTTCCTATCCTATGACTTAGACTGCTTTAAACTGTGTGTGTCCAGGCGTTTGGACTCCAATGTCCCTTGAATTTGGCTCTGTCACTCTTTTGGCTTTAGGGGATACAATCATTACAGGCAGCCTGCCCTTTGTCTCCTTCATACACATAGAAAAATACCCAAAACTCCCTGATGTGTCTCAGAGCACCGAGATGTACCGTGGCGTGTCGGCAAATGCCAGGGAATTTTCGAACGTTAACAAATTATGTGGTGTATGCCAATTTTCGCCCACTTCCTGGCACTCTCTGAAGAATCCCAGCTCATCCAAATTCAATTTTTGTGCTCAGGCTCGCATCTTTTTGTTTCGCAGCAAAAGAAAACCGTAACGAGACCATGGTATTGCAAGGACCACACAGCATACAAAGATCGGTCAGTCTGTCTCTCTCTCTCTCTCTTTCTCCATTATCAATCATACACTTACCACTTCATCATAATTCTAATGTCAGCTGTTGTTAACATACAGCAAAAACAAATCCTATCACTCCTTCATAATAATTTTGATCTTATTCTTAATTTTCTGACATTGTAACATTTCAAATTAATTCTCACAATATGTAGTGCAGGCTTTACTATTATTATTACAGCTACTATCGTTTACTATTTTCATCTTGTAATTATATAATCTCTCTTATATTACTAATTTGTCTTTCATATTATGACTATGCCCGTTTGCTTACGTGAATGTGCGTGTGTTACATTATTAGTTTTTGTGTGTAACTGTGTGTGAGTGTGTGTGTTTGTGTGTGAGAGAGAGTGAGAGTAGCGTCTATCGATCAATAATAATATTATGCAAGGTCAGTGGGTGGACATATGAATGACTTAAGGCTTTTATGGGGAGTCTTTTAATAGGTACTTGTTTGATTTCGCTCAGGGCTACGTATATGGCGCTAGGGTGACGTATATTGAACAGAAATAATGGGAAAAAACCCGCCTGTGCGTATCCTTATAACTCGCTGTAATAAAAGAGTATGCCCTGTACAATTTTGTAACCCTTTATAACAGCTTAGGTGATGAAAGTGATGTTTTATGAGAAGCAGCTTATAAACGAGCACAAGTAGATGTCGTGGGGCCGCTTGCAAAGGTAGAACTGTACTGGTCACCTGGCTCTCTATCTATAATGTCGTGGGGCCGCTGGCAAAGGTAGAACTGTACTGGTCACCTGGCTCTCTATCTATAATGTCGTGGGGCCGCTGGCAAAGGTAGAACTGTACTGGTCACCTGGCTCTCTATCTATAATGTCGTGGGGCCGCTGGCAAAGGTAGAACTGTACTGGTCACCTGGCTCTCTATCTATAATGTTTGGAAGCAAAAGCTGTGGTTCGTCTTGGGATCCTTGGGAATCCATAGATGGTTTTTATTAGTTCCAAGCTTATCTTTATTGCTCGTAGGTTATTCTCTAACTGCACCGTACCGCCTCAGTTTGACAGCGAAATTGGAGTGAAAATCTCAGGATTCAGCATGGTTTCCAGTTTGTGGCAATTCGGCATGTGGTTCTTCTAAGTGGGAAAGGTGCTTTAACCCGGGAAAGGCGAGCGTCCTCATAAGAGGTTTGGTGGGCAAAGGCGAAGGTCCTCATAAGAACCAAGGCCTAAAAAAAAAAAAATCAAAATACCTAACTGGCACTCAAAACAAAGCAATATGTGATTAGGTTATATTAATCCCCTCCATTACTTGCTACCACTCCTACATATGAGTCCCCTTCCCCTCCTTCTCCCCCTCCTCAATTATCAGCTATTTTTCCTCCTATTCCCCATTTTATCGGGTAATTTTTGGCGCGAATTTCCCTCACATGGTCTCTTTAACATAAGCGAGGCAGTTAGAGATCCTAGCAACAGAGAGACTTATATTGTAAGGCCTCAGTGTTGCTCTACAGCTCGGAGAGTGAGCTTGTATGCCGCCCTGGCTCTCGCTTGACGATACGATTGGGCGGCAATAATACATAATTTTCACCACCCAAATGCTATTCCCACTTATTCTATTGCTCTTAAATGTTAATATCCTCATATTAAACATGAAATAGGCGCATATGGATAAGTTTAATTATATTTATAGGAAATATTATTATTTTCGTCGGGAACTAACCAAAACATCTTCGCATGGCGGGACATTTCAAATACCATAGCTCCGCACTTCTCGGGTTAAGGGGGCCTGAGTGAGCCAATAGGGATGCGGGAAGGAGACATTCCCTGCCATGTCACGAGGAAGAAGGACTTACGAACTGGAATGACATTAATTAGAAGCAGTCATTTTCCACCTTACATTATTTAACAGAAAATACTTATCTCAATGCAAAAACATAGTGAACGAAATCTTATCGTAAACAAATTAAATGCACACAACTAATAGGATACGACATAGTAATAGGCTACTTTGGACTTCTATATATTAATGCAAACCTAATTGGTGTAACAGTATATATATATACAGTATATATACTGTATATACTGTATATATTTGTTTATTTATTATGTCGATTATTTCTGCCAATTTGGTTAGAGCCTATGTGTTATTTGTATGATACATAATTACTGTGTAGTAAGTGGTGTTATTTACGTAGCTTCCATCCCCACCAGGTACCATGAGTGATGAGCGAGAGTACCGACTGACTGGCTACCTACTGGCCAACTACGACCCTGCAGTACGGCCTGCCAGTAACGCCTCACTACCACTTACGGTCACTCTCTCTGTGGCAGTACTGTCTATTACTGCCCTGGTAAGTTGTGTGTGTGCTTGTATGCAACATAGATAGATAGATAGATAGATAGATAGATAGAGATAGGGGTTACCAATAGCACATCACGGTCACATACAATTACTCTCCCACCATCACAACTCTGCATCCCGTGCCTGGTAGTGTCCTGGGTATACTGTAGATCACTGGGTAACTGGCTCGTTTCACAACTAGAATAACTGAATTTCGATTCCTGAGTAGAACAAGGCAGGTCAGCCATTTCAATGGGTCGCCAAGAAGCAGGAAGCCTTGCATTGACTGAAGAACATTCTCTCTCACCCCCCATCGTCGACTTTCCAGACTTATCCAAGCCCATCCGGGTCTACACCGACGCTAGCACCTGCACCAATCGGACTCTTATGGAGTCTGAAAAGAATAACCCAGTCCATAAGATGGATTTTTTTTGGCCTAAAAACATTCTGCCTCGACATTGCTGGGGCCAGGGTGGAGACAATCACCGACCACCACTCCCTCAAGTGACTGAGATGCACTCAATCTTCAGAAGCCATGTTGGTCTGCTGGCAGGAGCTGTTGAAGGAATTAAGTTACACAGTGGAACATCACGCAGGCAAGCTCCACACCAATGCGGACGGTCTTTCTTGTGCCCCCAGTACCCCAGACCCCCACCAAGAGATACTTGGTGCTATTTAACTGGGCCCCAGGTGATTGAAAGAAGACACCCATTGGAAGAGATGGCCAAGGGCATCTCCTGGCCCATTCCTTGCTGACGACTCTATTTTACACTATTCAATTAGTTTTTGCCATTAACCTAGGATGCTATCACTCCAAAACTCACGAAAGAGAAACATGGCATGCCTATTTTCTGATCTAACAATTATTTCTGATTAGGGCAGAAAAAAACTTGTCAATTTGAATGCCTCCAACACCAAATTTCTCCCTCTATCTACCTATCGCAATCCTCCACAAGACTATCAGTTGCTCTTCAACAATACACAAATCAACCCTTCATCTTCTCTCAATATTCCTGGTGTATCTTTTTCATCTGACCTTTCTTGGAAGGATCATATTACCACTCTTGCCAAAACAGCTCCCAGAAGTTAGGTGTGCTCCACTGTCTCTGTGGATTCTTCACCCCTGCACAGCTTCTTGCTCTGTATAGGTGCACAATGCGCCCATGTATCAAGTATTGTTTGCATGTGTGGGGAGGCTCCACCCATACCGCACTTCTCGGAAGTGTAGGGCCAAAATTATTTCGCCTCATCAAATATTTTCCTCTTAGTAGTTCCCTACAATATCTTTCTACACGTCGCAATGTTGCATCTCTTTCACTCTTTTATTGTTCTTACAACAATCAGTGTTCTTCAGAGCTCTCTCAGTGCATACCTCCCTTTGCGGCGAGTGCGAGGCACCCGCTATTCAACACAGTTTCACTCCTATTCCGTCTAGCTCTCCAACCAAAGAGTTGGCAAGTACCGTCCGTCAGAGTGGAAGAGAGGAGAAAATTACGAGGAAGTGAAATTGTTGGAGAGGATTTTGGATAGGTGCCAAAATCGGAAAGTTGTAAAGTTCAGAGCATTTGTCGTTGATGAAAGAGTTTTTGGCGAGTCAAAGGACAGATTTGGCTTGATTACTGGCAGAGGCATATAATATACAGGATTCTTGAGCTTGAAGGTGATGGTACCATTTGAATGCTTCCTCCTTATTGCGGACAGCAGTAGAACAAGTGTGAGTAAATCAATATTTTTGTGAGTAGTTTGAAAGAAAGAAAATGGGATGTATGCTTCCATGCCTGAAAGGATTACCTCAGTAATATTATCAGCACTCTCTGAGGATACCCGGCCATGGAAGCAAAAATAATTCCATGGGAAATCAAAGAAGTACTGCCGGAGAGCCTCCCAGTCGGCAGCGCCAAAATTCTGCAAGCGCCTCACAAATGCTGGATGAGGTGTGCCATGATGTCCAAAGATAACCTGACATTCAGTCAGTGGCCAGACAGTGCTTGGCCCACATTACTGCTAATATTCTGAATGTAGCAAGAGTGGATGTAAGTGAGGAAGGTTCTTGGGCAAGAAACGAGAATGAGAAGAAACAAGCTTATTAAGAAAGAATTTTGAGCAGGGATGAAGGGAGCTTCACCCCCACTGGTTTTGTTGTCGTCGGGAGGAATGGGACTTTCAGCAAGTGTCTTCTATGCCAGGTTAGCTGAACAAATATCACAAAAAGAAACGCCAGCAGGGAAGTCAAGTCAGATCATGGATGAGATGCCGGCTCTCTTTCTCTCTTCTCAGGTTCTGCACTCCTGTGTCTGAGGGGTACAAATTCTTCCCCGTTGAAGAAGACAATGGTGAGAGACCTAGATTGTGAGATGGCTGTGGCAGAGGACCACATCGGTGAGCAGCTTGGTTGAGTTTAGAGACGTAAAATTGAATAATATATAAGATCATTTATATGAGCTATGCAGGACTTCTTTTTGTAAATTTCATACAAGAAAATAAAGAAAAAAGAATAGGACACATGCTTACATTACTTAAATATTTGTAGACATACAGGAATGCAAGCTTTTGTGTACATTTTAAATTACCTTCATAATTGGCAAGTCTCCTCTCACCCGATGCCATTGTTCAGTTAGTGGTAAGTAAGGAACTAGCTAGTTAACTGTCATTTGTGACGTCCCATCTGGGAAGTTAAACTGTATTAACCTATATAATATGCAGTAGCCCCTGTGCTCCAGGCTGGGTAACTCAACCGTCACAGGCTCTAAAACACAAAGAAACGGACATATTCACCAAGGCAAAGCACAGCATAGCGTTAGCCCTCAATCTATATACATTTCAGCCAAACCAAACCTAATCTAGTAAAAATCAGGCTAGACTCTTCCACGTCTCTATATTATGTAAAACACCTATAACACTAAACACATAAAGACAAACATCAGAGCAATACACTGTGTATACTGTATGCATGCATGTATGTGTGTGTGTGTGTGTGTGTGTGTTTGTGTGTGTGTCATAATAGAGAAGGTGTACATCAAAGCTCCTCCACCACACTGTGTTGACCATTGATGGGTTGGTGGAGGTGGATTAAGGCTGGGACTGAGAGATTCCATTTGGGTGAAGTAAGTCTAGTGCGAGAATCAAACCTATAAGCTGATTCTCGTAAATGCAGATTGTGTGTACGAGTGTCTCCCCCAAAGTCAAAAGAGTGATAGAGAACCAAATTTGAGGGACATTGGGGTTAAAATGCCTGGACACACAAAGTTTAAAGCAGTTTAAGTCATAGGATGAAGGAAATATTGATTGAGGGAGAGAGTTCCAGATTTCACTTGTTGAGTAGAAGAATGACTGAGAAAATTTGCCAATTCTTGGGTTGGAGAGATGGACAGAATAGGAGTGGGACTGTGTTGAAAGGAGGGTGCCTCGCACTCACCGCAAGGGAGGAGGTATGCATTGAGAGAGCTCTGAAGAACACTGATTGTTGTAATAGCAATAGAAGAGTGAAAGAGATGCAACATTGCGATATGTAGAAAGATTGTAGGGAACTAGTAAGAGGAAGCGAGTTGATGAGGAGAAATGCTTTGGACTCTAAACATTCGAGAAAGTGATGTATGGGTTAAGCTTCCCCACACATGCGAACAATACTCGATAGAGGGGCGCACTATGCCCCGATACAGAGCAAGAAGCTGTGCGGGGGTGTAGAACCCACAGAGATGGTTGAGTACGTTTATTATTGTTCTTGATACCATTGTATATTTCTTTAACCCCTCTGAGTTTCTGTTTGAATTCATCACAAAATTTATTTTACCTGCGCTAGTTCGTTCTGATTTCTTTAACCCCTCTGAGTTTCTGTTTGAATTCATCACAAAATGTATTTTACCTGCGCTAGTTCGTTCTGGCTATGTACATTCCCCAGGGCATACACTACTAGACAGTTATAAGGCGAGGAGGTTGAGAGTTGGGAGTACGACGCTTGGACTAAGGGAAGCTCAGCTCACATAGAACTCTCTGTCAATCCAATATTACATAATCCCCCCTTCTCCCTTTCTCACACACACATTTCTTAAATCTTTAAATATTCCTCCTTTCCATCAACCCAACTTTTATCTCCGAGGTTCTCATGACTCTCTCAATCTCTCTTGACCTTCCGACGACTGTAATTCTGTCACAATTTACCCCAACTTACATTTATATGTTCCTCCTGCTTTGTACCAAGATGCAGACTGTGATTTTTACTACTTCTCTAGGATGCTCGAGAGGGGCGTCTGGTGGTGGTGGTGCGGGTGAGGCTGGGATGGAGCGACGCTCACCTCACATGGAACCACTCAGACTTTGGGGGCATCAGGGCCATCAGGCTGCCGGAGGAGAGGGTGTGGAGGCCTGATGTACTATTGGTTAACAGGTTAGTGGGGAGAAGTTCTAGTGAGTTAGGTGGATAGATATTGTAAACAGACACACAGCTCCTTTTAACCCATACTATACCAGAGCGCTTTGAAATTTATGTACCCCTCAGTACCAGTCATTCTGGCCAAAATTACTCATCCGCGGTGAGACAGCATCCTCTCACCACGACAGCTAAGGGGTGGCTGAGTGTATGTGACTGCGAGTGCTAGCGGTGGTTATGTGCAGAAAGAAGGGCAGTTTCTTTCTACCCAATGTCTCTGTTCTAGAAGTAAATGAGATCCTGGGCCCTGATATTTAAGGTGAGATATTTATGATGGAAGAGCTTCTTAAAAATATGTGTTCAACTTAACTTGAATATTGAATATTGAAAATTGAATAGTTTTTGAGTCAAATGAAATGTATGCAGCTATAATGTGTTTTGAGTATTGCTGAAAGGAGTTATCAAATCAATTTGGGGATATTGTTGACACCAATCGAACAGAGCAATACCCAGGGGAGGCCTTTAGGCATGTGATAAGGTGTAGCTGGAACTCCTGTTTCATATATCTGGCTTTCCTCACTGTTTCTGTTTGTGTCTCACCTACACAAAGAGTAATCCAGCTAGTTCTCACAAACATTTCCTCCTCCTATTAATTTCACTACATTTATCAAGCACACTACACTCCTTTCCAATGCAGAGCCCTAGAGCCCTATTAACCCTGACACGGTGATGGCCAAAGCCGCGGCGGCATCCCAGTTGTTGTTGTTGTTGTTGTTGTTGTTGTTGTTGCATCTACCGTTCCCCAAATACTCCTCCAGAGCAAAGTCTTTTTGATTCTCTGTCCTCACAACTCAGTGTCCTCAACTTAAATGCTTCTTCTGAAATCACTGTGTTGGGTGATTTTAATGTCCATAATGTTGAATGGCTCACTCATTCAGCCAGGACTGATGATGCTGGTCTTGAATGTGAGCTATTTGCAGACTCATTTAATCTCATTCAACTAGTCAACCAACCCACCCGTGTACCAGATAATCCTAATCATAATTCCCACCTACTGGACTTATTTTTAACAACCAATTCAGAAAATTATGATGTTACAGTGAGGTCCCCACTTGGATCTTCTGATCACCGTCTGATACAGGCCACCTGTCTATCACCTACCACACCTTCCCACTCTGAACCTGTTTTGGTGACTAAATGGCATTACGATAGGGCAGACTGGGAGGGTCTTCAAGGTTTCTTTATTGATATTCCCTGGACCTCTTTCTTTTCTAATGATGCACACTCCACCTTGAGCCACATACAAGATTTTGTAAAAATTGGAATGGAAACTTTTATTCCTCATCAAAAGTACAGTAAAAGATCTAATTCACCTAAATGGTTTGACCATAATTGTGCTAGAGTAACTGAACAAAAAGCAATAGCCTACAATGCATACACAAGATCAAAAACACATGAAGCCTTTAATTACTTTAGAAACATCAGAAATCATGCCAAAACTGTATTAAACCTAACTAAATCAAACTTTCTCCATAAGCAGGCAAATAAACTTCTAAATAATCCAAATGATAACAACATATTTTGGTCTACTCTTAACTCATTCAAATCCAACTTCACTACTGCTTCATCCATTCCACCATTAAAATCTCCGACTGGCAATCTTGTAAGTGACCCACGAGGTAAAGCTAACCTTCTTGCAGATATTTTCTCCACCAACTCAACCTTAGATGAAATAAATCAAGATGTCCCTGTACTTAATTTTAATTCACCTGAAATTCCCTCACTTAAGATCCACACCAGACATGTCAAAACTATTTTGCAGAATCTCTCAGTAGATAAGGCTCCTGGTCCAGATGAAATTCCTCCAATAGTACTTAAGAATTGCTCCTTGGTGCTCGCTCCTGTATTGGCAAAATTTTCCGTCTGTGTACTCATACCTCATGCTTCCCAGTACCCTGGAAAGAAGCAAACATCCATCCAGTTCCTAAAAAAGGTGCCTCTTCAGATCCATCAAACTACAGACCAATAGCTATAACTTCCACTCTTGGCAAAGTTTTTGAAATTATATTAAATAATCACATAATTAAGCATCTGGAGAATAATAAATTAATCAGTGATAGGCAATATGGTTTTAGACGATGTCGATCAACTGCAGACATTCTTTGCCTTCTTACGCATCAAATCAACCAAGCTACAGACCAACATGGTGAAACACATACAATAGCACTGGATATATCAAAGGCATTTGATAGAGTCTGGCATCAATCCTTATTGTCGAAGATGTCACACTACGGCCTTGCATCATTAGTTCCACTAATTTCTTCTTATCTTCATAACAGAAAAATACGTGTAATGGTAGATGGCCTTTATTCTCAATTTCACTCAATAAATGCTGGTGTTCCCCAGGGATCAGTTTTGGCCCCAACTCTGTTCCTCATTCATATCAATGATCTCATATCTACCACTCATAATCCAATACATTCCTACGCAGATGACTCAACACTCCACAGTTCCTTCACATTTACCAATTCTTTCACCCAACCCGATCTTATAAATTCAAAAATAAACACTGCAATTTCTCTGAACCAGGACCTTTCTAGAATTAATGAATGGGGACAAGAGAATCTAGTTTCCTTTAATGCACAGAAAACCAAGTACATTCAATTTTCTAACCGACAGAATCTCACTGACTCCCATATATTTTTTAATGATGTAAATATTCCCACTTCCCCTAGTATTGACATTCTCGGTGTAACATTAACTACTAACTTGAGCTGGACACATTATGTTAGAAGCATTGCTAAGAATGCCTCTAAAAAACTGGGACTCCTGTACAGAGTTCGAGAATTCTTCACTGACGAGCAGTTGGCCGTAATATATAAAAGTCATGTGCGCTCTCAGATGGATTACTGTTCACCTCTGTGGGGTGGAAGTGGAGTGGTTGCATTGAGGCAGTTGGACAAAATTCAAAATAAAGCTATTAGATTAATCAATAACCCTGCAATCACACAGGACCTTCCTACATTAGCCATACGAAGAAACGTTGCATCCCTTGCATTATTCTACAGATATTTTCACAGCAATTGTTCCGAGGAACTTGCTTCAATTGTGCCGCCTCTCCACATCTTTCCCCGTAGAACTAGGGCAGCTGAGAGCGCCCATGAATTTACACTTTCTCCTCCACAATGCAGAACTTCTGCTTATCAGAATTCATTTATCCCCAGAGCTACTACTCTTTGGAATTCACTTCCCTCGAATTGCTTTCCACAAACTTACAATCAACAAATGTTTAAATCCAGTTGTTACAAACATTTTATGAATGGAGGATGCCTTTAGGCACATGGACCTTTTTTGTTTTATCTGTGTTTTTCCTTCCTCCGTTCATTGTCTCTTAAAAAAAAGAAAACAAAAAAAAAGTAAGGAGGCTCAAACGTGAGCCCAGGAGGGGCTGCAGAAGGGCAACAACACTCCCAGGACTCAAGGATGGAAGGGAAGATGAAGTGATGAACGATGGCACCCGGCAGGAAGAAGACACGTGGTGAAAGGAAGGGGTGAGGACGGAGGGGCAATCACAAACCCCAGAAGTTGAAGGCGTACCTGGTACCGACGGAAAGGTGGAGCCCACTAAGGAACCCTGAAGAAAGCCGACGATTTGCCGATACTAGAGCCGACCACCGTGGATGCTGCGCCCCTCCAGGGGGCAAGCCACGTATCACAGGTCCAGGGAAGAGCTGGCCCCCACCAACCAGAAAGGAGTCAAGATGGCGCAGATAGTGAAGCCGGCACAGACGGATGATCAGAGGATGACGAAGGCAGAACAGGGTAGCATGGTGGAAGGGGATGATGCCGGGGGGAGAGGCCGCTGAACCACTGACGTGGCAGACAATCACCGGGACCGACTGAAGTTCCCCCAAATAAAGCCGCAGATTGCGCTGGGCACCGGGGACGTCCGACCGCGACTGTGATCCAGCAGAAATTCTGGTGAACAAGCTAACATCCTTTCTATCCTAAATGACCTAGAGCAGTTAGTGGATCCAGTACCCTACTCGTATTGCTGACTGCGATGGAGATCACCCAACATCCTTGACTTATTTTTAACCTCTAATCCTTTTGCTTATGCTATAAACCTTATTCTCTCCATTGGGCTCCTCTGATCATAACTATATCTCTGTTACATGTCCTATCTCTCCACTATGGCTTTTGATCCTTCTAGCCGGCGGCGCTTGTGGCACTTTGGCTCTGCCAACTGGGAGGCTCTTAGGCAGTACTTCTTTGATTTCTTATGGATTGAGTGTTGCTTCCGGGGCTGGGGACCCTTGGAGTGTACCGAGCTCATTACCGAGGTGATCATCTTGGGCATAGAAGCATACATTCCATTTTATATCTCTCAACTAATGCAAACAAATGTTTTGGTTTACTCACGCTTGTTTTACTGCTATCCATAATAAGGAGGAAGCATTCAAATGGTACCGTCGCCTTCAAACTCAAGAATCTTGTAATTTCTATGTTTCTGCCCAGAATCAAGCCAAATCTGTTCTTCGACTGGCTAAAAAATCTTTAGTCAATAACAAATACTCTGAACTTTCCAACTCCCAAGCCTTCTGGCATGTATACCCTATTTAAATTAAGTAGGCAAAAATCTTGAACATTAACCTCTATAACTCACAAATGACTAAAGTAATCCAGCTAATATTTCTACCATTTGAGAAGGGTCAGCCAGGGAATATGGAATATGTGTGGAGATTTGCAGCCCATTTGCTCAGGCCCTTTTTGAATTACAGAGGTTAGGGTTTACGATTCCTTGCCTACCTATTTGAAACAGGGTATAGACAAAAGCGTCTCCAACAACTTTACTTCCTTGTCTTTTCGTCTTCTTTTCCACTCTGATGATGCTACTGTCACTTCTTACTCTGACAAAGCCAAACTCTACGCTTAGAATTTTCCTAAAAGCTCTGCCATGGATGGGGATAAACGTCTTAAAAAAGATGGCTGAATGTGACCGATTGGATACAAGCCAGATAAAGAGAGAAAAGGAGAGAAAATAAGCAGGTGACCACACCTTAAAAGTGCTGGTTTGTCCCTCTTCTCTGTCTGGCATACCTTATGTTATGTTATGGGGTGAGCTTTATCATGGAGGCTGTTGACGTATACAGGTAGCTATTATCTCCTCAGTTCCCTATGAGAACTGAGGAGACATAAACGTCCTGTATGCGCAAACAACCTCCATATGGTAGCGAACTTCTTTAGCTATTAGCTATTTTCTCCTAAGTCCCTGCGAGCACTGAGGAGATATAAGCTGCTTGTATGCTCCAAGAACCTCCACATGATAGCTCACCTCCTTAGCTATTTTTTCCTCCGTCCCTATAAGTACTGAGGAGATATAAGCTGCTTGTATGCTCCAAGAACCTCCCCATGATAGCTCACCTCCTTAGCTATTTTCTCCTCAGTCCCTATAAGCTGCTGGTATGCTCCAAGAACCTCCATATGATAGCTCACCTCCTTAGCTATTTTCTCCTCAGTCCCTGCGAGCACTGAGGAGATAATTATAAGCTGCTGGTATGCTCCAAGAACCTCCATATGATAGCTCACCTCCTAACACAAGAAAGGCTACGTCATAATTATATAAACAGGAAAGAGAGACAAGTCATTAAGGGGGGATGGTTCACTTTTTGGTCGATGTTTTCATTCTTAATTATTTGTTCTAGTTTCCTCCCTAGACCTCCATCGAGCTTAACAAAAATACCTCCAAGACCCACCTTCAAAATAAATGTCTAAATTTGTGTTATATATAAATGTCCTAGCCGAAGGCCGATTCCTCCAAATTACAGGATGGATATCGCTCGCCAGGAAAAAATCGACACCTAAATGGCACGAAAGGTCTAGAAATTGACAGAAATAGGGCGAAAGGTCTTAAAACCGTCAAACTAATGGGGCGAACGTCTTAAAATCTCGAAACATATGGGCTAAGCATGAGGGAAAAGGGGGTCCAGAAAACAAAAGCCCTCTTAAGTCAAAATCTCCCCTTAAATGGACCCCCATTTGGACTACACAACAGCCGGCTCATATTTATTGGACGAGGAATTAAGGTTATTCATCAATCTCGTCCTTTTTGAGAATCCAATTTGTCGAGGGATTGTGGGTTTTTCTGGTCCCCCTTCTTCATCATGTTTAGCCCCATTAGTTGTCATATGTTAAGACGTTTGGCTCATTAGTTTAGCGATTTTAAGATTTTTCGACCCATTTCTTTGTCAATATTAAGAATGTTCGTGTCATTTAGGTGTCATTTAGGTGTCATTTAGGTAACGATTTTTTTCCTGGCGAGCGACAGCGAGCCTGTAATATGCCGGGACATTTTTCTATCGGAAAATGTACACATTTATTTTGAAGCAGGGTCTTCGGGGGTGTTTTCTTAAGCTTGATGGAGGTCTAGGGAGGAAAGCAAAAACATAATAAAAAGCTAAATAAATTTACAAATAAATACGCCCATCCTCCCTGGAGTTCTTTAGATTGTGAATTAAAGAGTTGACTAATGTGCCAAAGGTAGCCAGTGAATGTAGTAGTCAAAATGCCTCAAAACAACATGGCTCTCTTTAATGGCTGATTGAACCTGTGAATAATATGGTTGTGAAGTGGTAGACCGATAGATATTATGATTAACCCCCCCCCCCCCCCCGGCCTTTACAGCATTACAACCTCGCAGGTGAGCACCAATGTACTGTAATGGTAGGGTGTGATTTTTTTTTTTTTTTTTTTTCTATATTCCAACTGCTCCCTCTAGGCCCCGGCCCGTCTAGGGCATAGGCTGAGAGCCTGTACATTTTACCGCTCAACACGGTGAAGCTTGTTAGGTCTCGTTCTAGTATAGGGAGTGAGACATGTGAAGCACTAACAGCTCAAAGCAGCCCCATCTCTGAAACTGCTTCACCTTTGTGTTTCACTATCTCACTCACTAGACTCGGACCCTCACTCTCAGAACGCCACCTATTGAGCAATTAACTCGATCACTAGGCATTGCCCCCTTGTAGCATATTTTTAATATGGGAATATTCATACAGTGCTATTTAATCAGGGAACAATGAGGGTACTTTTGTTGGCCTTTCAGTGGGTTTTGTGGTAATGCACTGGGCAGGTATAGGTGAGGTGGAGTGGGTGACACAGGGGACCTCTGCCTCACCTCTTAATGCTCAATCCCTTCCCCCCAGCCTGAACAGCATTACATCATCCCGGGTGAGCAGCAACGTGGTGGTGGGTTGTGAGGGAGAGGTGGAGTGGGTGACACAGGGGACCTCAGCCTCACACTGCCACTTGGACCTGACCTTCTTCCCCTTCGACACCCACACCTGTCACCTCACCTGGGCCTCCTGGACCTATGATGGAGGGCAGGTCAGTCACAGTGGTGGCAGGGATACGTTAGGTATATCTTTGTTTCTTAAGGGGGAATGGGCGTATATATTTGCTAATGGATATATGTTTTTTATTATTATTTTTAGTTTGCTCCATAGACCTCTATCAAGATTAACCCCCTTCCCCCCCCCCCCCCCCCCCGACCCTCCTTCAAGATAAATTGTACATTTTTCGATAGAAACATTTCCCGGCCAAAGGCTGGTTCCTTTTAAATTTACAGGCTCGCCAGGAAAAAATCGACACCAAAGTGACACGAAAAGTCGAAATATTGACAGAGAAATGGGGCAAAAGGTCTTAAAATCGCCAAACATATGCAGAACGTCTTAAGATCTGAAAACTAATGGGGCTAAACATAAGAAAAAAGGGGGACCAGAAAAAAGACCCTCTCCCCTTAAGAGCTTGTCTTTTTTGTTGAATTATATAGTTACAGATTTCTCATTTCTGGGACTGGCTTTGTCTGAGCACTTATGAATAATTACTAGAAGAGTAAAGGTGTTGTGGTGGAATATGCCCTCTTGTCTTGGTGAGGAGAATCATTGTCTTGAAGGAATAGGCGCTCTATTATCACCAGTAGCGAGAGAGAGAGAGAGAATGGGGGCGGGTTGGAAGGCGGACGGGGGAAGGGCACGGGGAGGGGGGGGGGGGGAGCTGATGAATCTACGGAGACGGGAAGCTGTTTTAGCAAGATAGTCCAGTAAATCTAGCAATCATTTAACTGGACCTAGAACAAATTGCAATAGAAGGTTTTTTGGCTTTAACTTGTTTATTAGGTCCCTCTGATGAACATATAAAAAGTCTCCAACTTTTGGACACTGGGAAAGTGGTTAATTTGCATAAATTCAAGATGGCCGCCGTCCAAAGCTTCAATTTACAGATAACTTTTTTCTGGTTGCTCCTAGACCCTATAAATGTATTACAAACAACGTTTTTTGGCTTTAACTTGTTTATTAGGTCCCTCTGATGAACATATAAAAAGTCTCCAACTTTTGGACACCTGGAAAGTGGTTAATTTACAGCCGAAAAACCTTACAGACAGGCTGAACTGTCTCTTTCACAAGGGGTGACACAGGCACTTTGTGCTTGTATGGGTTTTTTTGACCTGTTGTCCCTCTTTTTTATAAAAAAAAAAAAAAAAAAAACCATGACGTAGTATGACGTCATTCAGAGCCAATTATGTAATTCATGATAGGAGTTCGTATTCACTTGGATCATCGGTGCTTGCATCAAAGTTGCTATTTTGACAGAGTCCTTTACATTGACCACATGCACTGGAACATTCAAGCTCATTCCGTTTGCAACTACAGCGTTGAGTGTCACAGTTGCCCTTACACTGACATCTGACCAATTTCAGTAGTGAATCAGGAGCCACTGGCGAATCCATCGTCTTCGGTTCAAGCTGTCCCTTCCGCAGACACCAGCCCCATTTCTCGGGGTCCACACAGTTCCCCATCCATTCCTGGACCTGACAATAAACTCGGAACGAGTGGTATTTGGCTGCATCGGTTGTTGGGGGAAGGCTGTGAACTTCAACGGTAGTTGAACTTTTTGCCACCTTGTTGCAAAACTTTGTCTTTCGCAGTCCGTCAAGGGTGTCATTTCCTTTTCCCCCGTACAAATAAACCAAGGCCTTTTCACCAGCTGATGATATCGCGTCTTTACTTCCACTTTGGCAACAGAATGCTTCTATACATTTCAAGAAACCGTTGTCTTCCCTCACTTTCCTCAAGGCAGGCAGCCCCTTTACCAATACCATACAGTCGTGAGGTTGTGTCACATCCACAGAGTGCATGGACAACTGGCAGGACACGACAGATGCTTTCACCGAGAGCTTCTGCTACTGAGTTAATATGCCAACATTTCCCACCTTCCTTGCTCGACTTGAAGTACAAATCATTCATCCCTCGTTCCGCATAATGACACAACAGCACCAACAAGTCTGTGTCCTCACCTATCACATATGTCACGGTTTCCCTTGCATGCTCAATTCCCTTCTTCGCAATCATGACATCTGCATCTGCTGGCGCATTGACACAGTCAATTCCATTTGCCTTGAATGTTTCACACAATAAGTCAATGAAGTTTTGCTTATTGTCCGAGTTTGACAAGAAGTTTTCCTTTTTTGACCGAAGGGGCATGGTTGGAGTGAACATCACCTTTTGACCAAAGACTCCTTTTGATCGTCGATTGTGTGTCATGTCCTTGGTAGTAGGTCCTGATTTATAACCGTCGAATACAACCACCGGGTTGAGAAAGTTTTTGGAAACATGCTTCATGTACATGCTTGCAATGTCCTCAAATGTGTCACCCTTCTTCCATGGAATCCTTTGCAATAAGGAACCACCATCCAGAACATGGGTCACAGTCCTTTCTTCCTCAAATTATTCCAATGACGACTTGGGAACAACAGCAGCTATCTCATCTCCTAGCTGTGGTTTATTGGCTTCCCTGAGCCTCCCCCACTTATCGAACAGAGCAGTAGGGTAGCTAGACAACTCATACGCAAAGACCTCTTCAACACCTAAGTCCCTGTTATTAGCAAAGATGAGGAGCCTCTGGAAAAGGAGCTGTGGGTCGATTGGTACTTTTTCAGCACTGATTGTAACCTTTGCACCCAACGACTCAACTTGATCTTTCTTCCTAAATGAAAAGTCAAAAGCATTGCTACCTTCCATCTTCTGCATAATGTTCATACCAACCTCATACAGTAAATGAGGATTGGCCGAGGCTGGTCCTGTCACACCGTTGGCAATATTCCTGAGTTCATTTGATTCTTGAAATGGATCATAATCCTTGAAGAATGCGAGAACCTTCTCTGTGTCCTTCCTATCTCGTTCACGCCTTGCTTCAGTCATTTCTTTGTGCTGCTCAGAGGTGTGGAAATGCTTCCCTGTCAGTTCTTGCATAACTTCACTCACCTCAGCGCAGGCTGGCATAGCAAGTAACCAGCGCAGGCGTTGCGTTTCCTCCATGCCCCTACCACGTGTCAATCCACCATTCGTTTTCAAAGAGCGCATCAAAACCTGCTCTATAACCAAGTCGCTTGGCAGTCCTGCCCACAGCCGATCACTTCGGCGGATCACAAATAGACCGGAGTTCAATTGACAGAACATGTCGGGGTTGAGCTGCTCAAGTTCAATCATGTCTTGAATGTACACATGGGCTGACTTGGCATAATTGTTATGACCACACGCTGCAAAGTACGGCAACATCTCCTGGAGTGTTCCGAGGTACAGTAGGAAATCGCCCATTCTCAGTGCCCTCAGGAAGCGACGCAGCAGGTCAATCATGTCCATGTATTGAATCCATAGCTTTCCCATCTTATGCTCTGCTAAGGAGCTCTTCTCAGCTTTAAGTTTTTCAGAAATTCTGTTGAAAACGTCTTTACTGCAGACTATGTGTCTGGAAATTTGAGCTGCACTGCTTGTGATATATTGCGTCAGCTGCTGGAAGATCGCGTGCAAAGTTAATTCGGCCTCTAACAGTGTCAGCCCACTCATCAGCCCTGGCATCACATGCAGAAAGTATTGTCCTTTGAAAGTTGAAGGTGCGTACTGGATACACTTCTTCTGAATCATGCTTTGTGTCCAAATAGATTTTTGTACCACAAAAAAAGCAGTTCTCTGTAAAACAAAAGTCTGGTGTCTGAGAACGAAGAGCAGGTTTTTCAGGACGTTTCTTCTGCTTCCCAGGAATTCTATTTGGCTTCGTATTGACATGCTTCTTTCGGCAATCAATGTGCACCGTTTGGCCCTCGGACACGGTAATTGATGGCGTTCCACGTTCAGTACTGGCCTTGTTGATAGTATCTGCTCCCTTCGCCCTCAGCTTGACTGTTTCTCCTTCGTCTAACGTGTTTGAGCAAATGCCGCAGGGATTATGCACCACCTCTTCTTCCATGGCTTCGGTAGATGTCGCACCAATCTGTTGAAACAAGAAACAAGATGATGGGATTAGTATAGGCCTAGGCAAAATGTAATAGACAATAATGTGCAGTAACAAATTGCACCTAGAACAAATTGCAATAGAAGGTTTTTTGGCTGTAAGGTTTTTTGGCTGTAAATTAACCACTTTCCAGGTGTCCAAAAGTTGGAGACTTTTTATATGTTCATCAGAGGGACCTAATAAACAAGTTAAAGCCAAAAAACGTTGTTTGTAATACATTTATAGGGTCTAGGAGCAACCAGAAAAAAGTTATCTGTAAATTGAAGCTTTGGACGGCGGCCATCTTGAATTTATGCAAATTAACCACTTTCCCAGTGTCCAAAAGTTGGAGACTTTTTATATGTTCATCAGAGGGACCTAATAAACAAGTTAAAGCCAAAAAACCTTCTATTGCAATTTGTTCTAAGTCCAGCCCTACTTTGACTGGTCTAAGAGGCTAGAGTGGTATTATGATCTTTCCAATAAAAGTTGGATGAAAAAGATACACCAAGAATACTGAGTGAATATGAAGGGTTGATTTGCGTATTGTTGAAGAGTAATTGATAATCCTGTGGAAGATTGCGACTGGTAGATAGGAGGAGAAATTGGGTCTTGGAGGCATTGAAAGTAACAAGATATTCTCTGTCCTAATCAGAAATACATGATAGATCAGAAGATAGTCGTGTCATGGCCCCGTCTCGGGAGTTTTGTAGTGATTGCAATGCTGTGAAAAACTAGTTGAATAGTGTAAGGTAGAGTCATCAGCATGAGAGTGGATAGGACTAGAGGTACAGTTGAGGAGATCATTAATGGATATTAGAATGAGAACTGGAGACAGGACAGAATCCTGTGGAACACTGGAATTGAAAGGTTGGGGAAGTGAGCGTTGGCCGTTTACAACTGCAGCTATGGAGTGGTCAGAAAGGAAATTACAGACAAAGGCACAGGTAGAAGGATAGAAACCGAAGAAGGGTAGTTTGGAATATAGAGATTTGTGCCAGACTCTATTAATTTCAAACCTTTTGATATGTCTAGCCCAATAGAAAAAGTCTCACCGAAGTCCCAAAAGGAGGATAACCCAGAGTTAGTAAGATAAGCCAAAAATTCACCTGCAGAGCGAAACCATACTGGCGATCTGAAAGTAGACTTTAGGAAGATAAATGCATAAGAAAATTTGATTTAAGAATAGTTTCAAAGACTTTAGACATGCAAGAAATGAGAGCAATTGGATGATAGTTAGATGGTTGAGAGGGGTCACCCTTCTTTGGGACAGGTTGAATGTGAGCAAACTTCCAGCAAGAAGGAAAGACGTTAGACGAAAGACAGAGATGAAATAGTTTGCCTAGGCAGGAAGTCAGTACGGAAGAACAGTGTTTTTTAGTACAACAGGAGGAACACCATCCAGTCTGCATGCGTCAATACACATGTCTATGTAATAATCCCCTCTTATGTCTGAAATTACTTCCTTGTTTTATTTTTAATGGAGAGAGAGAGAGAGAGGCTGAGTATAATTCAGATTTTCAAATTATGAACCTTAAGTTTTGTGTTAGTTCTTAACCTAACATTCCTTTTTTATTTATACCTATTCATTTCAATGAATTCTTTCATCGCATATTTGGCCTCAATTATCTGATTTCCTGGTATTATCATGGGAGAAGGGTAGAATAAGTCTTATTTTCATGTTAAAGAAAATGGTCCCATATTGTGTAACCTAATATTTCTCTCTCTTTACCGAATTAACAGCTTGAGCTAGTGAGAGAGAGCGAGGATAAGTCAGGTGGTCTCTCCTTGTACCATCCCCACGGAGAGTTTGACGTGTCAGGTGGCGGATGGTCCCAGGGTCTGACCTCACTGTCCTGCTGTGTGGAACCTCTCACACACCTCACCTTCACTTTGATCTTCACCAGGCGCCCCACTTACTACGTCATCAATCTCATCATGCCCTGCGTCATCCTCAATGTTCTAGGTCAGTCTCATATTTATATACAGAAAAAAGACAAACAAACAATATAGTAAAAGCTCCCCTCATGGGATAAGATAATGTTTGTTCTGATTGGGAGCTGAGTGTCAAAGGGATAATCTTCCATATCCTAATGCGCATCACATGAGACAATTAAAATGGAGCTGGTGGACGGGAGTCGTTAGCCTTGGCAAACAAGCCATCTTAGGGAAGGAAATCCCTGAACAAGAATTCCAATAAAGAGAAAAGGGAACAGAGGTCATGAAAGTGACCCACACCTAGACTTTAGAGCAGGAAGTTCGTCTCTGAATCAACCTGGTCAGAAGGACCCTTCCTCCATTGTCTCAACTAGTCTCCTGAGTCCACTGTACAGTATGTTTATCTGCCGAGCCGAGCATTTTACACACTTGCTATTATTCTAGATTTCTTTTAAAATGTTACAGTTTATTATGTAGATGTAAACAAAAATATCATGATAGCTTTAGTTCAGTTAAGCTAGGCGAGATTAGTTAACCTGAGGAATACGTGATTTATGTTTTTGAAAGTGCCGTACATGCATATTAAATGCCTTCAACTCCTTTAAGTATCTGGGCAGTGTGTTGAGTAAAGATGGGACTATGGATGAAGAAGTGCGGGAGAGGGTACAACAGGGAAAGAGGATTGTAGGAACGCTGAATGCAGTAACAAGAAATAGGGTGGTCAGTATGGAAGTGAAGAAGTCCTTGCATGACAGTGTGGTAATCCCGACACTGACTTACGCAAGCGAAGCATGGATGTTGGTTGAGAGACTCAGACCAAGAGTGAGAGCAGTGGAAATGAGTTACTTAAGAAGTGCGTGCGGAGTTACATGGAGGGATAGACAGACGAGTGAGGAAGTAAGAAGGAGGTGTGGTGTGGAGGTAGATGTGCTGGAAAGTGTGAAAAGGAACAACTTGAGATGGTTCGGCCATATGGACCGTATGGAAAGCGAGAGAATGACTAAGAGGGTGTATGAGAGTGAGGTGGAAAGAGGTAGACCGAAGGAGAGGTGAAAGGATGGAGTGAGGAAGTATATGGATGAAGGCGGTGCTGGTTGGGAGGAGGAGCGTCGACTGACTGGGAACAGAGGTGCATGGGGATGGTTCGTTCGTGGCCACCCCTTCGGGGATCACGGTGTCAGGCAATAGATAGATAGAATTCTGACATAATTTGTTACACTTACCATATAAAGCAATATTACTGCTTCATGTGCGTACATTTTACTTGTATAATGAACTTGTGAAAATTGAAGACCAGAAAATAGGTGTAAGCAGTAAATATCCAGTCAAAAACCGTATCTTTTTGATGGGGGAGACATGTGACAGCGCGCCACATACACTCTTCCTCTCCAAGGTCTCGCGAAACGATAGTGGATATACGGCTGCCTACCACACATGTTAGAGGGAGGGAGAGAGAGTGATAACTCGACATATTACCGGCGGGAGAAAGACATAGGGGAAATATAGATGGAAAAATTAAGATAATTGAGGAGGGGTGAAGTGGAGGGAAAAAGGAGAGGGAGGGGGGGTTACGTAAGACACATGATAGGGGAGGGTAAGAGGTGGTGGTAAGTATACATACCACCTAATGGAGAGGGAGGGGAGGTTACGTAAGACACATGATAGGGGAGGGTAAGAGGTGGTGGTAAGTATACATACCACCTAATGGAGAGGGAGGGGGGGTTACGTAAGACACATGATAGGGGAGGGTAAGAGGTGGTGGTAAGTATACATACCACCTAATGGAGAGGGAGGGGGGGTTACCTAAGACACATGATAGGGGAGGGTAAGAGGTGGTGGTAAGTACATAATACCACCTAATGGAGAGGGAGGGGGGGTTACCTAAGACACATAGGGGAGGGTAAGAGGTGGTGGTAAGTATACATACCACCTAATGGAGAGGGAGGGGGGGTTACCTAAGACACATGATAGGGGAGGGTAAGAGGTGGTGGTAAGTATACATACCACCTAATGGATGGAGGGGGGGTTACCTAAGACACATGATAGGGGAGGGTAAGAGGTGGTGGTAAGTATGCATACCACCTAATCACATAATGTTCCCATTTCACCAGTAATGGGGCATTTTTTTTATGGGCTATCTTCCAGAAGGTCTATCGCATTCGCCTAACAGAAACTTCCTGAAGGCCTATCACGCTTGCCGAGTTAATATCATGGATACAACATTTACATAAGAGTTAGGTAAAGTTTGGGATCATATGCTTTGCTTTGGATCTCATCTCCTTAACTTTACCAATTGCAGCGTGTGGTTGATGAGTTGCCCATCCTGGTACACAGGATGCATAATTACACATTACTGCATAATTTATTATTATCCAAGTTACCACAATTTACCTCTCTATATGGTGCATCACAAGTTTTATTTAATTTTGTTTTCTATTAACCTACTTACTTCTCACAGGACAGAAGCATCGGGTGTAAAGACTCTGCTCACAATCATGGCTCTCCCTACCCAAGAATCGGATCCCAGAATTTTTGGTTGAGAAACGAATGCAGCTCAGGTCATAGTTTAGACTGGAGATGCTAAAACATATTATGGTAGTGTAGTGTGTGTGTTATAATGATGGTGGTTAAGGGGGCCCATCTCGTTTTATTTTCTCTCTCTCTCTGGCTTGTATCTATTCGGCCCCATTCAGCCTACTGTTTTAAGACGTTTATCCCCATCCAGGTGTCGATTTCTTCCGCGAGCCAGCATAGTTTAAAAAAACAAAAATTGACAGCAGGGTAAATTTGTACATTTTTAGATAGAAACATTTCTCCGGCGAAGCTGGATTTCTCCATACAATGCTGGCTCGCAATCGCTCGCCAAGAATAAATCAACACCTGGATGGGGATAAACGTCTTAAAACAGTAGGCTGAATGAGGCCGAATGGATACAAGCCAGAGAAAGAGAGAAAGGGAGAAAAAATAAGCAGGTGACCCCCTTAAGGTAACCGTCATTAACACATACAGTACGAGGGAACTTATTGTTATTGGTATTCTGGCTATCATTAACACTTACAGTACGAGGGAACTTATTGTTATTGGTATTCTGGCTATCATTAACACTTACAGTACGAGGGAACTTATTGTTATTGGTATTCTGGCTATCATTAACACTTACAGTACGAGGGAACTTATTGTTATTGGTATTCTGGCTATCATTAACACTTACAGTACGAGGGAACTTATTGTTATTGGTATTCTGGCTATCATTAACACATACAGTACGAGGGAACTTATTGTTATTGGTATGCTGGCTATCATTAACACTTACAGTACGAGGGAACTTATTGTTATTGGTATTCTGGCTATCATTAACACTTACAGTACGAGGGAACTTATTGTTATTGGTATTCTGGCTATCATTAACACTTACAGTACGAGGGAACTTATTGTTATTGGTATTCTGGCTATCATTAACACATACAGTACGAGGGAACTTATTGTTATTGGTATTCTGGCTATCATTAACACTTACAGTACGAGGGAACTTATTGTTATTGGTATTCTGGCTATCATTAACACATACAGTACGAGGGAACTTATTGTTATTGGTATTCTGGCTATCATTAACACTTACAGTACGAGGGAACTTATTGTTATTGGTATTCTGGCTATCATTAACACTTACAGTACGAGGGAACTTATTGTTATTGGTATTCTGGCTATCATTAACACTTACAGTACGAGGGAACTTATTGTTATTGGTATTCTGGCTATCATTAACACATACAGTACGAGGGAACTTATTGTTATTGTTATTCTGGCTATCATTAACACTTACAGTACGAGGGAACTTATTGTTATTGGTATTCTGGCTATCATTAACACATACAGTACGAGGGAACTTATTGTTATTGGTATTCTGGCTATCATTAACACATACAGTACGAGGGTACTTATTGTTATTGGTATTCTGGCTATCATTAACACTTACAGTACGAGGGAACTTATTGTTATTGGTATGCTGGCTATCATTAACACATACAGTACGAGGGAACTTATTGTTATTGGTATTCTGGCTATCATTAACACATACAGTACGAGGGAACTTATTGTTATTGGTATTCTGGCTATCATTAACACTTACAGTACGAGGGAACTTATTGTTATTGGTATTCTGGCTATCATTAACACTTACAGTACGAGGGAACTTATTGTTATTGGTATTCTGGCTATCATTAACACATACAGTACGAGGGAACTTATTGTTATTGGTATTCTGGCTATCATTAACACTTACAGTACGAGGGAACTTATTGTTATTGGTATTCTGGCTATCATTAACACTTACAGTACGAGGGAACTTATTGTTATTGGTATTCTGGCTATCATTAACACATACAGTACGAGGGAACTTATTGTTATTGGTATTCTGGCTATCATTAACACATACAGTACGAGGGAACTTATTGTTATTGGTATTCTGGCTATCATTAGACGACTTTACTCTATTTATGAAGGATGTATAATATATTATACACCTCTCTGCTTACTAGACGTCGTTCCTAAGCTGCATAAAATCGCTTAATCATAGCCAGAATATAAGGAATAATGGCGTCACCTGTACTGAAGTGGTTAAAATGGTTAAGGTGATCATTACTATAGGTAGCGCCAGCAAACTTGACAATATTCTTGACCCCTTAACTTCTTATAACTCGAAATTAATGAAAGCAATCGGGCTGACATTTCTATCATTTGGGAACAGTCCACCAAGAAATAGGTGTGGATATTTACAGCTAGTTTGCTCTAGGTCCTTATGAGTTACTGAGAGGTCGGGGGTCAAGATTATTGTCAAGTTCGTTGGCGCTACCTATACATTGATAGTGATAGTCGTGATGGTGCTGATAGTGTTCGTAACCATGATAGTGACAATGATGGTTATTATAATATAATGTACCTATGTACTAATGTACCTATACATTGATAGTGATAGTCGTGATGGTGCTGATAGTGTTCGTAACCATGATAGTGACAATGATGGTTATTATAATCACAGGTTTAATTGATTATCTGTCGTTTTTTTGTATAATGTATGTCTTATGTACTGTATTATTATAATACAGTACATAAGACATACATTATAAAAAAAAACGACAGATAATCAATTAAACCTGTGATTATAATAACCATCATTGTCACTATCATGGTTACGAACACTATCAGCACCATCACGACTATCACTATCAATGTATAGGTACATTAGTACATAGGTACATTATATTATAATAACCATCATTGTCACTATCATGGTTACGAACACTATCAGCACCATCACGACTATCACTATCAATGTATAGGTACATTAGTACATAGGTACATTATATTATAATCAATCTATATTAATTTCACTCACAACACCAAATACCTCCCATTGAAATTAATGAAAGCATGTGTTCCACCCAGGATTCGAACTTGGGTTACCACATACAGCTCATAAACACTCAAACCATTACAGTGATTACACCATCAAGACAGTTAACCAATGTAACCAATTTTTGTCGCATCCTCTGTAAATGTTGGCAGTTTGAAGTAAGTAGCTATGATGTGTTGATAGCAAAGAAAAATTAAGTGCTGGTTATCGTGGTAAATCATATAGCAATCTCTCTCTCTCTCTCTCTAAGAAAATGGAAAAGTCCCTGAAGACTGGAAACTGGCCAATGTGACCCCACACTTTAAGAAAGGGGATCACGAGTGTCCCAATAATTATCGGCCAATTAGCTTGACATCTATCATGGTAAAACTCTTAGAAGGGATACTAGTAGACAAGATAGTTGACTACTTAGAAATCCACAATTTAATTATAGATTCCCAACATGGATTCAGGCGACACCGATCATATCTTACCAATTTGCTGGAATTTTTCTATGAAATGCTGAGTGAGTATGACAAAAGTAGAGCAATAGACATCCTTTACTTAGATTTTCAAAAAGCTTTTGACAAAGTGCCACATTGCAGGCTAATGTCAGAAGTGAGTGCGCTAGGTATCAATACAGAGGTCACACAAATTGGATAAAAAGTTGGCTAACAGGTAGACAACAACGAGTGGTAATCAATGGTGTTTCTTCTGAGTGGACTTCAGTCACTTCTGAAGTACAACAGGGATCTGTCCTTGGCCCACTACTGTTTATCATATATGTCAATGACATCGATATTGGCCTGTTGAGTGTGATCTCCAAGTTTGCAGATGACATAAAGCTTGGAATGAATGTGAAAGACTCCAAAGGGGTTGAACAGCTCAGGATGGACCTCAACAGACTGGGTGAATGGTCGGAGACATTGATGCATCTAAACTTGGAAAAGTGCAAGGTGATGCATATCGGCCAAGCAAACACCAATTCAGGTTATTCACTATTGGGAATGCCTCTGGAAGTGACTGACTTGGATTTGGGTGTTCTGATTAGCAGTGACCTAAAGTTTTCCAAGCAGTGCATTGAAATAGAGAAGAAAGCTCAGAAATTATTAGGCTATGTTAAGAGGCAATAATATTATTTAAGTATAGAAAAAAGGCAATAGTCCTCACACTTTACAATGCTCTGATACGGCCTCTCCTGGAGTATGCTGTTCAATTCTGGTCTCCAGCCCTCAGGAAAGATATAGAGCGACTGGAAAGAGTAAAAGCTAGGGCTACAAAGCTTATTCCATCGCTTAGAAGAATGAGCTATGAAGATCAGTTGAGAGCTCTTGATCTCTCCCCGTTGAAGACACGCAGAGTACGAGGTCAGCTCATTGAAGTTTTTAAAATACTTAATGGGTTTGACAATGTGGATTATATCAAAACACGCAACCATGGCTGGAAATTAGAACTGAAAAGGTTCAGCACTAGTATCTGTGGACACTTTTTCACATATAAGATCTGTTCTACCTGGAACAAAATTCCCTCCGAAGTTGTAAATAGTTCTTCAGTAGAGCAGTTCAAGAAGGGAGTAGATAGTATTTTGCACACTCTGTAAAGAGTGTAGTGCACTAAACAGTCTCTCTCCTCCCACTTCGAGTATCTCCTCGGAATGGACCGCAAGGTATCCGAGATACTAAATATTCCTTGTAACTCCTTGTAGCTCTCTCTCTTGCCTTAACTTGGCCAACAGTCTCAATAAGAAGCCGTATCAGTTCCTTCTCATTACCCTCCCTTCACCAAGTCAACCTTAATATTTTACTGCTAAGCCATCGATCTATCTAGTCACCTTCCCAGTCTATCTATCTTCCCTTTCACTACGAGGAGATACTTATACAATTATATATATATTATATATATATATATATATATATATATACTGTATATATATATAAATATATATATATATATATATATATATATATATATAAAATGTTATGCCAGGTTTTTGCTGGGGTTAACTGGACTATTTAGGTAGGTTCTTACTCGACTGGAGAAGTTGAAACCACATGCACACATGCACAAAGGTAATAGAGGATAAATATAATACAGAGTACAAGCATAGATTATCTTATTCAACGTAACTATAATGTTTACACAGAGTTACATTCAGACATGGATAGGTATATATACACAATCGTCCTAGCACAATCGAGGATCCACAATAAGTTCCAGGGGGATGACAATATATGTACTTCCGGTGATGACACTCTGGCACTTCCGGTGATGTTGCACTTCTGTGGCACTTCCGCCGAGATTCTTGGGACGTGGTAGTGGTCCTGTCGTGTGATGATGACAGCAGAATGGAAGATGTTGTAAAACTCTTGGGTTTTTAAATGAATATGTTACGTTCTACCAGTGTTATACATAACACTGGTCCCCGCTTGGATCTTCTGATCACTGTCTGATACAGGCCACCTGTCTATCACCTACCACACCTTCCCACTCTGAACCTGTTTTGGTGACTAAATGGCATTACGATAGGGCAGACTGGGAGGGTCTTCAAGGTTTCTTTATTGATATTCCCTGGACCTCTTTCTTTTCTAATGATGCACACACCACCTTGAGCCACATACAAGATTTTGTAAAAATTGGAATGGTAACTTTTATTCCTCATCAAAAGTACAGTAAAAGATCTAATTCACCTAAATGGTTTGACCATAATTGTGCTAGAGTAACTGAACAAAAAGCAATAGCCTACAATGCATACACAAGATCAAAAACACATGAAGCCTTTAATTACTTTAGAAACATCAGAAATCATGCCAAAACTGTATTAAACCTAACTAAATCAAACTTTCTCCACAAGCAGGCAAATAAACTTCTAAATAATCCAAATGATAACAAAATATTTTGGTCTACTCTTAACTCATTCAAATCCAACTTCACTACTGCTTCATCCATTCCACCATTAAAATCTCCGACTGGCAATCTTGTAAGTGACCCACGAGGTAAAGCTAACCTTCTTGCGGATATTTTTCTCCACCAACTCAACCTTAGATGAAATAAATCAAGATGTCCCTGTACTTAATTATAATTCGCCTGAAATTCCCTCACTTAAGATCCACACCAGACATGTCAAAACTATTTTGCAGAATCTCTCAGTAGATAAGGCTCCTGGTCCAGATGAAATTCCTCCAATAGTACTTAAGAATTGCTCCTTGGTGCTCGCTCCTGTATTGGCAAATTTTTTCCGTCTGTGTACTCATACCTCATGCTTCCCAGTACCCTGGAAAGAAGCAAACATCCATCCAGTTCCTAAAAAGGTGCCTCTTCAGATCCATCAAACTACAGACCAATAGCTATAACTTCCACTCTTGGTAAAGTCTTTGAAATTATATTAAATAATCACATAATTAAGCATCTTGAGAATAATAAATTAATCAGTGATAGGCAATATGGTTTTAGACGATGTCGATCAACTGCAGACATTCTTTGCCTTCTTACACATCAAATCAACCAAGCTACAGACCAACATGGTGAAACACATACAATAGCACTGGATATATCAAAGGCATTTGATAGAGTCTGGCATCAATCCTTATTGTCGAAGATGTCACACTACGGCCTTGCATCATTAGTTCCACTAATTTCTTCTTATCTTCATAACAGAAAAATATGTGTAATGGTAGATGGCCTTTATTCTCAATTTCACTCAATAAATGCTGGTGTTCCCCAGGGATCAGTTTTGGCCCCAACTCTGTTCCTCATTCATATCAATGATCTCATATCTACCACTCATAATCCAATACATTCCTACGCAGATGACTCAACACTCCACAGTTCCTTCACATTTACCAATTCTTTCACCCATCCCGATCTTATAAATTCAAAAATAAACACTGCAATTTCTCTGAACCAGGACCTTTCTAGAATTAATGAATGGGGACAAAAGAATCTAGTTTCCTTTAATGCACAGAAAACCAAGTACATTCAATTTTCTAACTGACAGAATCTCACTGACTCCCATATATTGTTTTAATTATGTAAATATTCCCACTTCCCCTAGTATTGACATTCTCGGTGTAACATTAACTACTAACTTGAGCTGGACACATTTTGTTAGAAGCATTGCTAAGAATGCCTCTAAAAAACTGGGACTTCTGTACAGAGTTCGAGAATTCTTCACTGACGAGCAGTTGGCCGTAATATATAAAAGTCATGTGCGTTCTCAGATGGATTACTGTTCACCTCTGTGGAGTGGAAGTGGAGTGGTTGCATTGAGGCAGTTGGACAAAATTCAAAATAAAGCTATTAGATTAATCAATAACCCTGCAATCACACAGGACCTTCCTACATTATCCATATGAAGAAACGTTACATCCCTTGCATTATTCTATAGATATTTTCACAGCAATTGGTCCGAGGAACTTGCTTTGTTACGTCCTGGGATATATAAACACTGGGCTCTTTCTATTGGACTAGGTATGCGGCATAAAGCAACAACGGAAAACGCTAGATCCAACCCTTATCTATAAACCCAGGCAACAAACCACCCTAAACCGTCAAGAGTCCTGCCTGGACAACAAGGTATCCTATGACTCGGTTACAGGGTGCACGCACTATAGACTGCTGATAGTCAAGCAGGCTATATAAAAGATCACACAATTAAGTTGACTTAAAGCTTCAAGGAAAAGATAGATAACGGAATTAAATTGCAGAAACAATTTAATAACAAACTAGAAGAAAGTACATTTAACGTTACGTTAATTAATACAACTAATCACCCCTGCGTGAAAGAAGGTGAAAGCAAACAGTCCTCAAAACATCGCACAGGTAGACAAGATGCGGGTTTCTAAACTGCATGCGGCTACTGTAGGATCTGATGCTTAGCAAAGAAAGTACGTTACGGATTTAGAGAACTCTTAACTCATAAGCAGGAATAAATACTAGTGATAGGCCATACAGTGTATAATGGCATAGGTATAATTAAATAAAGGCAGCAACTCGCAACATAACCACATACAGGTGTGCTTCTCTCTTAGTCAGGCAAGCCTGCTCGGACAGAGTCTCTAAGCCACACCCTGGCTCACAATGCTCACAAAAACGGTAAACTGTGGCACAATAACAAGCATACAGAAATAATAAACCCCTAGCTGTTAATCTGCCAGGCGGCAGAGGTCTAGCCGGAAGGATATAGGCTTCGGATACCCAGGCTGAGCCACCTGCTCTAGCCTAGGGACGTTCCCAAGTCTGTGCGCCAAATTACTCTAATTGAAAGGGTGCTCTCTTGAGAGACTCAGATCGCAAGTATCTGACTCTCTCCTGGCGACCCTAAAACAAAAGCAAGACGTGCTAGCGCAGTGCTGAGTGGACTAGGCAAGGGCCCTCACACAACACAACACTAGACACACAGGCACACAGACAAGAAAATGCCCCCAGACTCCCACGGGTATCCTAGTAAAGTCGTGCGGGTCCACAGGACTCACACCAGCAGACTTTACTTAAAGGATCGCAAAAAGCCTCCCCTCCGGTCTAGCCCCTGCTAACCTGACACAAGAACTCACTAGCAAGCATGAAACCACCAAATATGAGACAACAAAAAAGCTTCCTAGGTCTCATTAACAATTACATCTCTGCATAAGGCCCAAAATCCTATCTAATTATCTGAGAGCTCGTCGTTAATACAATAATAGATATAAGGTCTATCAAGGGGATGGGATAATTAAATAGATTGGAGAAGTAGTGGAAAGAAGGTGTACAAAGTAAGAGAGAAAGTTTCTAAGTGGGGTTGAGAGGGATAGATATCAAGGGGGTCCGAAGGGTACGACAGTGAGGTGAGCTCTGAGTCTTGAATCTGTCTGGACCCCACCCTAGGCATGCGAAATACATCCCATGCTTGGCAACACTCAACACAGTTGCCGGATCAATATCCGCTACCCCTGGCGTGAGTCGAAACTAAGCCTAACGTTGCTATCAAATGCACGTGGAAACATCAGGCTCTTCCCAAGCTGGACTCTCCGCGTGAAGCAACGTCCCCCAGCCGGTCTCTCTCTCCCGCTCGTCTCCTCCCACTCTCACTAGACTTACATCTTATATATTATAATGAAACAATCAACTATCGAGAATAAAATATACTAAGATGTGTTGGTTAAGAATAAGGGCAGTTTCAAGCTGTGAAACAACATAAGAATATCCCAGACATTAGTTACATTGTCGTAGGATATATACTAAGGAAAAGCCGGCCGGCCGGCCTGCCGCCAGCCGGTTTCTAAACGGCTGGGCAGCCGACGCGCGCGCATGCCCGCACATGGCTACTATGCAGAAGCGTCACACCTCCCCCAAGATATAAGACCCTTGACTAAGTTCTTCATATCTAACAGAAAGCTTCTCATAGTACCACACACTGTTGCAACACAAGGCACTATATATAAACAAAATAAAGACTGTTGCACTCCACCGAGCAAGTTCAACTAACTTAGCGACAATAAGCGAAAACATTCAACTTAGATACTGCTACAACATCTTATACAAACTTCTACACGTTATAAAAATAAAGGGTTTTTATAAGGTTTTTGCTTTTTTAATTTGTTTTTTTCGGCTGAACTACAGTGACAGCCTATTTTCCTCCACACTCAACCCTCAATCCTGTAGCAGTCTAACCAACATCATCCACCCTTGATAGACAATCCGCTATCACGTTATCAGAACCGGCAATATGGCGTATGTCCAGATTATACTCCTGAAGCATGAGTGACCACCTGGTCAGCCTCATATTCCGGTTATGAAACTGATTCAAGAATTTCAGAGGGTGATGATCGGTATAAACCACTACGACTGGTCCGAAAGCAGGAACATATACATCGAAGTGCCTGAGCGCCAGCACTATCGCCAGGAGTTCTTTTTCAATTACAGAGTAATTCCTTTGTGCACTATTGCATTTTTTACTGTAAAAACTCACTGGATGTTCGATACCTTCATCATCTGTCTGTAACAAGACAGCCCCAGCCCCTACGCCACTGGTATCAGTCGCCAGCTGAAAAGGTCTGCTGAAGTCCGGGGCCCTGAGTATGGGGTGGGTACATAACAGGTGTTTCACCAAGGAAAACGCCTCTGCACACTCAGGAGACCACCGGAACTTCTTGTCCTTAGATAATAAGTCAGTTAAAGGTGCAAGTGCAGTCGAATAGCCTTTGATGAAGCGACGATAATAGCCTATCATACCTATAAACCGCATGATTTGTTTCTTAGTCGTAGGTTGGGGAAACTGATCGATGGCTTTGATCTTTGTCTGTGGAGGGCACACCTGACCCATCCCCACCTCGAACCCCAGGTACAAAACTGTAGCTTTGACAAAATCGCACTTACCCAGGTTTACCACCAAACCTGCTTCATTCAGTTTATTAAAAAGCTGTCCGATGTGAGCACAGTGACTGTTAAATTCATCGTCGTATATTATGACATCATCTAGGTACACCGTACAGTTGGGAATGTCGGCTACAATGTCGTTCATTAATTTCTGAAACGTTGCAGGGGCATTTTTCAGCCCGTATGGCATAACATGGCAACGATATGTGGCACCGTCCACCACAAACCCACAAACCTCTCGCGCTCGCTCAGACAAGGGCACTTGCCAATAACCCTTAACAAGGTCTATCTTAGTGAGGAACTTGGCTTTTCCTATCTTATCCACACTGTCGTTTCCGCGCGGGAGAGGGTAGGCATTTGTGGGGGTTAAACCATTCAACCTGCGGAAATCTATACAAAACCGCACCTTGCCATCTGGTTTGGGCTGCAGTGTGACTGGGGAAGTCCACCTTACTGCACCCTCAGAAATCAGCCCACGTTTCAGCATATAATCCAGCTCTTCCCTAAGTGCTGGTAATTTAATAGGGGGAACACGGTATGGCACTGATTTAAAGGGCGGGTGGTCCCCAACATCGACATCGTGCACCGCTTGAGTAGTGAGGCCAGGATGCTCCGCGACAACAGCTGGGTTTGAATCAAACAAGTGCTGCACAGCTACACGCTGTTGCTCAGGCAGGTGCCATATCAACTCGTGAGCCACTTGTCTAGAATTCCCCGCCCACTGATCCGCGGAAACATGACAATCCCAATTATCCTCCCCCGCAGCTTGACTGTCCCTTCCTCCTTCTCCACCACGATCGTTGCAGATCAACACCGGGACAGTAAGAGGCTCGGAGGGCCGCCTCACATACTCTTTCATCAGATTTACATGGCAAAGTTGGTTCTTTTTCTTACGATCAGGAGTAGCTACTAAATAGTCGAGATCAGAAACCTTCCTTACAACCCGATACGGACCAGAATACTTGGCAGACAAGGGGTGTCCCACCAGAGGCAGTAATATCAGTACCTCCTGATCTACTTCAAACTCCCTCAGCTTCACCTTCTGGTCGTATCTGTCCTTCATCTCAGCTTGTGAACTCCTAAGGTTCCGACCTGCTACCTCCAGGCTCTTTAGCATTCTCTCACGGCGTTCAACAACATACTTTAGAAGCGAGCATGGCTTTGTGACTCCCTCCCAGATCTCCTTGACTATGTGGAGGGGTCCCCTGACCCTGTGTCCAAAAACCAACTCGTTCGGGCTAAATCCCAAGCTCTCCCCAGGTACTTCTCTCGCAGCAAATAAAACGTATGGGAGACCTAGATCCCAGTCCTTCCCATTTTCCATGCAATAACACCGCAACATACTCTTGAGAGTCGAGTGCCACCTTTCCAAAACTCCCTGACTCTCGGGATGGTAGGCAGATGACACCACAGACACTATCCCATGTTGCTGCATGGTCTGCTTAAACAGAGCAGAAGTAAAATTGGATCCCTGATCAGACTGAATCTCCTGAGGTAGCCATAACGAGAGAAATAGACAAGTAGGTTTATGACAACAGTCTTAGCCATCCCGTTGCGCATGGGGTAAGCATCTGGATACCATGTTGCTACATCCATTACAGTTAGTAAAAATGTATTGCCGGCACTAGTGGGGGGCAATTGGCCAACCATATCGATAACTACCTTGCTGAAGGGCGGCCCAATGACAGGGATGGGTTGTAACGGGGCTCTCGGGATGACCTGATTGGGTTTCCCAACAACTCGACAAGTGTGACACTGTGACACCCATGACACGACACTCGCCTTTAACCCAGGCCACCAGAAAAGCTTGCTCAGAGCTGCCTCCATCTTACGTGCCCCCAGGTGCCCTGCCAAAGGCACATCATGAGCTAATCTCAATAAGCTCTCACGGCACACCCTCGGTACTACTAACTGGTCCACTAATCCTGACCCGCCATCCCACTTTTTCTTGGGATCCTGATGTCTCCGATACAAGATCCCCTCGGACAGGAAAAAATCACCAGGCTGCGCATCCCCATCGCTCTCCAGTTCGATAGCACCATTACCACACGCCCTGACTTCAGGATCTTCCAGCTGCAAGGAACATATATCAGCAGGTGCGAGATTATCCAAGTTCATCTTAAATAATTTATTTCCACCTCCAATGTACCGCTGAGCCATCCTTTCCTCACGCTGCGCATAACGATGCTGTCGCAGAGTCTCTTCCTGCCCTGCACCTGCACTAGCGGTGACAGGCCCCGGGGCCTCTCCAGACTCTAACATAGGTGCCAATAATGAGTCACCAAGAAACACTGCCGGCTCAAAACTCTCCAATTGACCAACACTTCCTGTTTTCTTGTGACCTTTCCTCCGCGGTTTGATAGACTGAGGTGGTGGCTGCAAGGCTCCGGATGTCTGAGAACGCGTCACAACACACGCCATGGTGTGTACGCTACACTTCTCAACCCACTCCTGTTCCTCCCTACTAACGTCGGCCGCCTTCTCGGCAACGACCAAGGGTGAAACCTTAGAAGCAGGCACCGCAAAGTCGTTGCCGAGGAGGAAGTCGATGCCCCCAACAGGCAAGTTCTCTACAATTCCGACATCCAGCTCCTTCGCCACACCACCCACCTCCAGCTCCATCCGCACCAGCGGGTAGGACATCGTAGCATTGATCCCCTGAACTACCACCACCCGAGCAGCGTTAATCGGTCTACCAGTAAAGTTCCTTAACAAGGTCTGAGTAGCCCCAGTATCACGCAATAGCTTAACTCCTCGCCTTTCGCCAGCCCACCTCACAAACATGCCCTCTATGACCCCCAAAGACGTCGCGGACAGGGTTCGAGCCTTCCGGACTCTTGAACACAGGCTGTGTCCCAACCTCTGACGAACTACCCTTGGCAAACTCAGAAGATATAGGCCGACCCCTATGCTGTGGACCAATGACACAACCTTGTTTGGTGGCTTGTTCGGACAAGCATTTGCAAAGTGACCCTCCTTGTGACATGCAAAGCACTCTTTACTCTTGGGTTTCCCTTGGGAGTGGGAGGTACCATTAGACTTCTTATACGGGACTGTATTTGGTTTATGTTCAGTTTTATTGTCAGTGCTAGATGGTGTTGTGTATTTATGTGTATCAAAATTCTTGGGAGGGGGAGGGGTACGATCCTTTCCACCCGACTCACTCCTAGCTGCTGCTCCGCACCCTCGAATTAATGACAGTCGGAGGTCAGCCATTTCTGCTGCCTCCTGGAGAGTTCTAGGATTTTTTTCCTTTATATTTAATGTTAAGTCCCCGCCTGTGCACTTAAAGAACTGCTCCAAGAGAACCAGCTCACTCAACTCCTCAAAAGTAGCTGCCCTCTCAGAACGCAGCCAATGTCGTAGTGCATCAGACAAGTCCCGGGCGTGTTCTAGGAAGGTACTATCCTTGCCCTTAGTAACACCCCGAAACTTCAAGCGGTAAGTTTCTGGTTGTAACTCATAGGCCCGTAGCACAGCCTTCTTTAGCTCATCATAAACTACACAGGACTCTAAAGGTAGTGCATCATACGCTTTTAGCCCCTTTCCTAGGAGTCTTGATGAAACTAATGCTGCCCACTTTTCCTGAGGCCACTGGTGTTCCTGACACTTCTTCTCAAATCGCATAAAAAACTCAGTCACACCTAATTCATCGAACACAGGAACTAGTTTAAGCAGGTGCGACAATGATTGGTCCCGATGTCTGTTACCTCCCCCAATATTTCGCCCTGTTACCTCCACTCGAGATCTCTCCAGCTCCCTGTCAGCCCGATACCTAGTAGACTCTGCCTGCAGTTCAGCCTTTCGTATAGCCTGTCTCTCGGCAGCCTCAGCCTGAGCTCTAGCAACCTCAGCCTGCACACTAACCTGTCTCTCGGCAGCCTCAACCTGAGCTCTAGCCTGTCTTTCGGCGGCCTCAACCTTGCCCATCTCAAGCCGAAACAACAAATCTGGAGTCAACCCTTGAGGAGGGGAAGGTGCATTTAATGGAGAGGGTCCCTGTGATTGAATTCCACACTGCCATTGACCATCAACTTGGGGGTATGTACTAAATTCAGGCACCCTGACGTTTGATACGGGGGTAGAGTGGAGGGGGGGCTGGGGACCGAGGCCCCCAGTCGCCTCTCCACCCAGGTCTCTCCCTTCTAAACCCAATATCAAAGTCCTCAGCTGATCTTTCCTCATGCCACTTAAACCCTGGTGACCCTGAAGACCTGCCACACACTTTAAGCCATACTTATTCAGCTTCAACACCCTGTCAGCAGTAAGGGGCACCTCTAAAAATCTTCTAGCACCCTCCTCGCTATCGACTAGCCACTCCACCACAGGTCTTTCTCCCTCCGAGCCCGTATCGTGACCTGACCCATCACTGTGTTCTGATGTATTAGACATGCTTGTGTACTGCAGTAATTATCACGGTTATAGAATGTGCCTTATCTCCTATGCAAGTATGTATATACTAATGTTATTTAAAGTCTTTAATGTGTTATATTGGTTGCTCCAAAAAAAAAACTCTATGTCCACTGTATTCCTCTAATCATAAGGAATCTCAAAACGCAAATGACCACTATATTCCTCTGTTCAGTAAATCCTATGCAAGGCCGCCATTTGTTACGTCCTGGGATATATAAACACTGGGCTCTTTCTATTGGACTAGGTATGCGGCAACAAGCAACAACGGAAAACGCTAGATCCAACCCTTATCTATAAACCCAGGTAACAAACCACCCTAAACCGTCAAGAGTCCTGCCTGGACAACAAGGTATCCTATGACTCGGTTACAGGGTGCACGCACTATAGACTGCTGATAGTCAAGCAGGCTATATAAAAGATCACACAATTAAGTTGACTTAAAGCTTCAAGGAAAAGATAGATAACGGAATTAAATTGCAGAAACAATTTAATAACAAACTAGAAGAAAGTACATTTAACGTTACGTTAATTAATACAACTAATCACCCCTGCGTGAAAGAAGGTGAAAGCAAACAGTCCTCAAAACATCGTACAGGTAGAAAAGATGCGGGTTTCTAAACTGCATGCGGCTACTGTAGGATCTGATGCTTAGCAAAGAAAGTACGTTACGGATTTAGAGAACTCTTAACTCATAAGCAGGAATAAATACTAGTGATAGGCCATACAGTGTATAATGGCATAGGTATAATTAAATAAAGGCAGCAACTCGCAACATAACCACATACATGTGTGCTTCTCACTCTTAGTCAGGCAAGCCTGCTCGGACAGAGTCTCTAAGCCACACCCTGGCTCACAATGCTCACAAAAACGGTAAACTGTGGCACAATAACAAGCATACAGAAATAATAAACCCCTAGCTGTTAATCTGCCAGGCGGCAGAGGTCTAGCTGGAAGGATATAGGCTTCGGATACCCAGGCTGAGCCACCTGCTCTAGCCTAGGGACGTTCCCAAGTCTGTGCGCCAAATTACTCTAATTGAAAGGGTGCTCTCTTGAGAGACTCAGATCGCAAGTATCTGACTCTCTCCTGGCGACCCTAAAACAAAAGCAAGACGTGCTAGCGCAGTGCTGAGTGGACTAGGCAAGGGCCCTCACACAACACAACACTAGACACACAGGCACACAGACAAGAAAATGCCCCCAGACTCACACGGGTATCCTAGTAAAGTCGTGCGGGTCCACAGGACTCACACCAGCAGACTTTACTTAAAGGATCGCAAAAAGCCTCCCCTCCGGTCTAGCCCCTGCTAACCTGACACAAGAACATACTAGCAAGCATGAAACCACCAAATATGAGACAACAAAAAAGCTTCCTAGGTCTCATTAACAATTACATCTCTGCATAAGGCCCAAAATCCTATCTAATTATCTGAGAGCTCGTCGTTAATACAATAATAGATATAAGGTCTATCAAGGGGATGGGATAATTAAATAGATTGGTGAAGTAGTGGAAAGAAGGTATACAAAGTAAGAGAGAAAGTTTCTAAGTGGGGTTGAGAGGGATAGATATCAAGGGGGTCCGAAAGGTACGACAGTGAGGTGAGCTCTGAGTCTTGAATCTGTCTGGACCCCACCCTAGGCATGCGAAATACATCCCATGCTTGGCAACACTCAACACAGTTGCCGGGTCAAAATCCGCTACCCCTGGCGTGAGTCGAAACTAAGCCTAACGTTGCTATCAAATGCACGTGGCAACATCAGGCTCGTCCCAAGCTGGACTCTCCGCGCGAAGCAACGTCCTCCAGCCGGTCTCTCTCTCCCGCTCGTCTCCTCCCACTCTCACTAGACTTACATCTTATATATTATAATGAAACAATCAACTATCGAGAATAAAATATACTAAGATGCGTTGGTTAAGAATAAGGGCAGCTTCAAGCTGTGAAACAACATAAGAATATCCCAGACATTAGTTACATTGTCGTAGGATATATACTAAGGAAAAGCCGGCCGGCCGGCTGCCGCCAGCCGGTTTCTAAACGGCTGGGCAGCCGACGCGCGCGCATGCCCGCACATGGCTACTATGCAGAAGCGTCACAGCTTCAATTGTGCCGCCTCTCCACATCTTTCCCCGTAGAACTAGGGCAGCTGAGAGCGCCCATGAATTTACACTTTCTCCTCCACAATGCAGAACTTCTGCTTATCAAAATTCATTTATCCCTAGAACTACTACTCTTTGGAATTCACTTCCCTCGAGTTGCTTTCCATAAACTTACAATCTACAAAAGTTTAAATCCAGTTGTTACAAACATTTTATGAATGGAGGATGCCTTTAGGCACATGGACCTTTTTGTTTTATCTGTGTTTTTCCTTCCTCCGTTCATTGTCTCTTAAAAAAAAAAAAAAAAAAAATATCATCGGATTCACGTGAGAAGTTATACCAGTGTTATACTGTCTCTCTCAACTATCCTGGCCTTTATAAGAGTCTTAATTAAGAACCTTTACAGTACTCTTGGAGGGTGGGTGCCCAACCCCGAAAGGGGTTGAAATAGGGGAGCTATCCCCCCGCCAAAGGCGGCTTTCTAGGGCCTTTCCTAGCTGATGCTGAGAGGATTGGGCTCTAGGCATGTGGTGATGGGCTGGTCTATCAGAGTGAGAACTGAGCGACCTCAGCCATACCCATAGCTTACTCTGACTGTTCCTTTTACTTATAAATTTTCTAGATCTCAAGTGACGGCGTCTCTTTCGTGGATTGACCTTCCAATCTACCAAGATTGGATGCCAAAGCGTCACATTTTTTCCTTTGCCCCTCAACTTTCTCTTCATAATTGCTGAGGGGCACAGGGCCCGGGGTGGGGCTTTGGTTTCCCGGGCGTTTCCGCACCCTCCTCAGCTCTCCGCCATCAAGTGGCTTCGGTCTCCCAGGCTTTATTGTGGTCGGCAGGGAGGGTTCTGTGGGGGGCGCTCAGTTATGGCCTTGGCCTTGCTCGGGGCCTTGGGGCTGTTCGGCCAGGCAGCTTGGGGAACATCAACAACAACAACAACAGTACTCTTGGGTTTGGGGTCTTTTTAAATGCATACGAGTCTGTTCTGCCAGTGCTATACATATCGTATCATCGGACTAACGTAAGAGGGTTGGGATGCCAATGCTTTCCAACTTCACTTAACTGTCTTGACCTTTCTAAGAGTCTTCCAGGGACTTTGGATAGGTTTACATTTGGGCCTTTTACGAATAAGTGCCTTGTCGCCAGTGCCTGGGACAGCGTATCGTAAGAACTCTATGCAAAGTGCCGTTATGCCAGTGCTACAGTATCTCACGAGCCCTGACTTAAAGAGAAGTCAACTGCCAGTGCATTAACTTCTAACAAGCCTTATTGGGGTTAGGTTTACTACCACTAGAGCGCACGTCAGTACAGCTTTCTCTAGCGACAGTAATTCCTGGTGATCGAGGCGAGGATTAATATTGAGGTGCCACCATGGTGATTCAATAATAATTCTGTAGAACCAAGATCTAAGGATCTTTGGCAAGTAAACTTGATGCCAGTGCTTTAGTTAGCTTACCGAATATATAGCCCAAATCTTCCAGCTCTAAAAGACCTTCCAGTGAAGTGTATTTTAAGAGCTTTCCAACTGTACTGGTCCCTGTTCGGTCTGTCATAATCTTAATGATGGTGGCGTTTCTCCCGGTGCTCCTTTTTGGTGCAAAAAGAGCGGATGTGCTGGGAGGAGGGCCTGGGGCGGCTGGGGTAGCCCCTCTGGGTTTCCTTGTCACGGCGGTGGTGCGGCTTGGAGCAAGAAGGGCGCGTGGTGGTGTAAGACTTATGCAAAGTCTTGCTTGCTTTGCCTTCCTTCCGGTCCTTCTTGTTTCTGTTGCTGCCAGGATTTCTGATGGTGACTATGATGTTCTTTCCTGGTGTTGGGGGAAGTGCGGGTGTGATGGAGGCGACTCGGGCGCACTCTGGTGGTGTGGCGCTTGTGTCTTCTTTCCTCGGTGGTGTGGTGGCAAGGGTGGTAATGTTGGCTCTTGGTGGTGTTGTGTTTCCACCCTCTTTCTTCGTTATTTCAATATATATATATATATATATTGTAGACTGAATTCCACTGATAACATAGCAAAACAGTTCATATTTATGAGTCAAATTATCAAAATAGTTTGCAAAGCTCTTCCTTGTTCATGTTTATGCATGCAACATTGTGATTAGCTTGAAGTATTAGTATCATGTACATTTTAAAATATATTTGTTAGTAATGATATGAAAGTATGATGCTTAACTTGCAGTACTATGAACTACACTAATGACGTCAAAGGCTATCAATACATATATACGGCTTTATTAGTGAAATACCCCAAAAGTTAATAATAAAGAGAATACAATTCCGAGTGACGTAAAGTGTCAGTGAGTCTTAATTTTTGGTTTTGTTTTTAGGTTTATATTAAAGATGATTATTGCAAAGTGTTTAATTCCACACGACCTTCTACTGGCATTGATAGCGTAATGCTTGGGTGTCGATTTCTTCCTGGGAAGCGATAGCGAGCCAGCATTGTATGGAGAAATCCGGCTTCGCCGGAGACATTTTTCTATCGAAAAATGTACAAATTTAGCCTGCTGTCAAAAAAACATTATAAATAATATGCTTGCTCGCTACTGTTCGCCAGGAAAAAATTGACACCTAGATGGGGATATACATCTTAAAACAATAGGCTGAATGGGACCGAGTAGATACAACCTAGAGAGAGAGGGAGAGAGAATTAACAAAAAAAAAAACGAGGTGTATTAACAGTATGGGTATGAAAAGGGTATAGAAAGTGTCCATAATAATACACCCTTATCAATTAACTATAATCACAGTTATATAGCCGCTAAGTATAAGGATAGAAAAGCATAGTACTATCAATATACCAAATTATCATGTATAACTCTCTATTGCTTACAGTGTACCGTATTACTTAAGGCCGGGTATTCGGTTTTTATGGATCTCTTCGTCCTCATGTTTAGCACCATTAGTTTTGAATTTTGAAGACGTTTGATCCATTAGTTTGGTGATTTTAAGACCTATCGACCCATTTCCTTGTCAATTTCAAGACCTTTTGATGCTATTTAGGTGTCGATTTTTTTCCTGGCGAGTGATAGCGAGCCTGCAGTTTATAAGGAACCGGCCTTCGGCCACTACTTTTTCCTACCGAAAAATGTACACATTAATATCGAAGAGGGGTCTTGGGGATGTTTGTTTAAGATTGATGGAGGTCTAGGGAGGAAATATATATAATCACATACATACATACATACATTGGTTTAACGTCATTTTCCATTACATGCATTGTAACGGCTCAGACGGGGTTGCCTTTCAGTAGTTGGAGTGTACTGTAGTACAATAAAGTCCTGCCACAGCACTGCCCCATCAAGTCATCACTGTGGCTGATGTTGGTATAGTGCTAACCGTGCCTCAGCAAGACTCAAAAGAGTCCCCCTGCAGAACTTGCACCTGCAGTATCTGCAACCACACCAGCCTTAACAGTGTTACAAAAAGACAGCACCATAACAAGACTCTACTGTATATTAGGCAATTGGACTATAGAACAATAAAGTCCTGCCCCAGCACTGCTCCAACATGCAAACACTGTTGCCGACACAGGTGTGGTGCCAAACGGCGCCTAGGTAAGACTCAGTCCCCTGTGGCACCTATCCGCACCCCACCAGCCTCGGCAGTGCCATACCAAGACAGTGCTAAGATAAAGACTTTATTGTCTAGTAATGGCTGTTGGTCCACAAGTCTATCGCCATATAATATATACAAAATTAATAAATAAACAAGTAAATGAAACCTAACCCCCTTAGTAATAATAATTGTTGTGTTATATCGATCTGTGCAGGTCTGTTGGTGTTCTGCGTACCATGTGAGTCTGGAGAGAGGGTGACGCTAGGGACGGCTGTGGTGATATGTGTTATACTGCTACTGACTATGGTTCATCAGGCACTACCACCTTCACACGACACACCAATCCTATGTAAGATACTTTATATACTGTATATTCTCTGTCAGTTAAGCCGGTATCACACAAGTACTTTTATAGTCAACATTCGATGATCAACATTTTTCTGGGAACATTTCTAGAATATTTTGCACTGGTATCAGAAACTTGACTGATGATAGATGAATTTAGGTCACCGAAATCTATTGAATGTTGACCTCATAAGCTGCCAGACCAGTGTTGAGGGAAAAAGCGCTCGTGTGATACCGGCTTTAGTCTCTAGTTTCAGCCAGTCACTGCTGATAGTCTCTGCATAACGCACCCATCCCATGTAATATTATTTATAGAGTCTCTGTTAGTCGTTCTCTAGTTTCAGCCAGTCACTGTTGATAGTCTCTGCATAACGCACCCATCCCATGTAAGATTATTTATAGAGTCTCTGTTAGTCGTTCTCTAGTTTCAGCCAGTCACTGTTGATAGTCTCTGCATAACGCACCCATCCCATGTAAGATTATTTATAGTCTCTGTTAGTCGTTCTCTAGTTTCAGCCAGTCACTGTTGATAGTCTCTGCATAACGCACCCATCCCATGTAAGATTATTTATAGAGTCTCTGTTAGTTCTCTAGTTTCAGCCAGTCACTGTTGATAGTCTCTGCATAACGCACCCATCCCATGTAAGATTATTTATAGAGTCTCTGTTAGTCGTTCTCTAGTTTCAGCCAGTCACTGTTGATAGTCTCTGCATAACGCACCCATCCCATGTAAGATTATTTATAGAGTCTATGTTAGTCGTTCTCTAGTTTCAGCCAGTCACTGTTGATAGTCTCTGCATAACGCACCCATCCCATGTAAGATTATTTATAGAGTCTCTGTTAGTCTTTCTCTAGTTTCAGCCAGTCACTGCTGATAGTCTCTGTAAATCACTGAAGTTGATGTTAGAGTCCTGTTTACATTGGTCCATCAGTCACTGTCACCGTCATACAGCACTGTCATTGTCTGTAAGTAACCATCACCATCCTCTGTAAGTAACTGTAATTGTCTGTAAGTAACTGTCATCCTCTGTAAGTAACTGTCGTCCTCCGTAAGTAACTGTAATCCTCTGTAGGTAACCATCACCATCCTCTGTAAGTAACTGTAATTGTCTGTAAGTAACTGTCATCCTCTGTAAGTAACTGTCATCCTCTGTAAGTAACTGTCATCCTCTGTAAGTAACTGTCATCCTCTGTAAGTAACCATCACCATCCTCTGTAAGTAACTGTCATCCTCTGTAAGTAACTGTCACCATCCTCTGTAAGTAACTGTCACCCTCTGTAAGTAACTGTCATCCTCTGTAAGTAACTGTCACCAACCTCTATAAGTAACTGTCACCATCCTCTGTAAGTAACTGTCACCCTCTGTAAGTAAACTGCCATCATATGTAAGTAACTGTCACCATCCTCTGTAAGTAACTGTCACCATCCTCTGTAAGTAACTGTCACCCTCTGTAAGTTATAACTGTCACCATCCTCTGTAAGTAACTGTCATCCTCTGTAAGTAAGTGTCATCATCTGTAAGTAACTGTCACCATCCTCTGTAAGTAACTGTCACCCTCTGTAAGTAACTGTCATCATATGTAAGTAACTGTCACCATCCTCTGTAAGTAACTGTCACCATCCTCTGTAAATAACTGTCACCCTCTGTAAGTTATAACTGTCACCCTCTGTAAGTAACTGTCATCCTCTGTAAGTAACTGTCACTGTCCTCTGTAAGTAAATGTCATCCTCTGTAAGTAAGTGTCATCATATGTAAGTAACTGTCACCATCCTCTGTAAGTAACTGTCACCCTCTGTAAGTAACTGTCATCATATGTAAGTAACTGTCACCATCCTCTGTAAGTAACTGTCACCCTCTGTAAGTAACTGTCATCCTCTGTAAGTAACTGTCACCAACCTCTGTAAGTAACTGTCACCCTCTGTAAGTAACTGTCATTCTCTGTAAGTAACTGTCATCCTCTGTAAGTAACTGTCATCCTCTGTAAGTAACTGTCATGATCTGTAAGTAACTGTCATCCTCTGTAAGTAACTGTCATCCTCTGTAAGTAACTGTCATGATCTGTAAGTAACTGTCATCCTCTGTAAGTAACTGTCACCCTCTGTAAGTAACTGTCATCCTCTGTAAGTAACTGTCACCCTCTGTCAGTAACTGTCATCATCTGTATGTAACTGTCATTCTCTGTAAATCATGGGTCGTCTCCTACACGAAGCAGTCCGCAGCCATGGATCAAAAAACGCCATCCGAGAAGAAGCAGCAGTGACATAAATCATCCAACGCCAAGCAAAAAACAGAGGCAACCGAGGACCACCAGCGATAAGGACCGAAGACAGCGAGGACCGAGGACAGCCATGAACATACATGTAGATCCGACAAGAACCAACAATATTATTAACCCGGGAGCTGCGGGGAGACTCATAAGAGTTCCCCCGGCGGACTGCGGGGAGACTCTTAAGAGCAGAGCTTTTGAACGCGTACCAAAACCGCGCGTTTATAGCCAGGCGGCTGAAAATTGGTGTGGGTATAGTACTACATGTCAACTCTCGACACCACCCCGCCAAACGCTCGCCCCGCACTCGTGCAAGCACCACCGCGCCAGTAACCACGCACTAGTCATGGAGCCCACACGTCCCTCACGCTCGCTCCCTGATGACACAACCAGCCCTCCTTTTGGTGGTGTTAGCCGCCGTGGAAGGCAGAGGGTGGCTGCTAAAGACCCTAGCTACGAGTATGACACGCCCTACAGCTCGGAGGACGAAACACCTGCACCCAAAGCACGAAAAACACGTGCAAGCACACGAAAGGTACAGAGGTCATTGGTGTTTCGGGACACTGCCACCACGACCCCGGCCACTACAACAACCACTACCACCACCACTGCCACCACTGCCACCCCTGCCACCGGTACCAGCGATGCAGGAGGCCGCCCTAGGGCTGCAGAACCTGCGGGGGCAGGAAAAATTAAAGGCACGGGCATAGGGAAGAGAACCCGTACGCCAGCCACAGTGCCCCTACCACCACCACCACCACCAGCCGCCCCTGGCCCGGCTGCCCCTGCCGCCCCTGCTGCCCCTGCCACCCCTGCCACCGGTACCAGCGACGCAGGAGGCCGCCCTAGGGCTGCAGAACCTGCGGGGGCAGGAAAAATTAAAGGCACGGGCGTAGGGAAGAGAACCCGTACGCCAGCCACAGTGCCCCTACCACCACCACCACCACCACCAGCCGCCCCTGGCCCGGCTGCCCCTGCCGCCCCTGCTGCCCCTGCCGCCCCTGCCGCCCCTGCCCAAGGAACAGGGAAGGGGAAGGGGAAAGGGAGAGGGAAAGCGACTGCTGGCCCTGCTGGCCCTGCTGGCCCTGGTGTCCCTGCCGGCCCTGCTGCCCCTGTTGCCCCTGCTGCCCCTGCCGCCCATGCCACCCCTGCCCAAGAAACAGAGAGAAGGGCGACAGGCACCACCATCATCTTGCCATCAAGGCCACGCCGGTGACGAAAATGAGGAAGGGCATCGTCTGTCAAGTGAAGAGGAGGGTGATGATGATGAAGTGCTGTATCGCGACCATGGAAGCGATATTTCAGACGATGAAGCAGACGCAGACGACATTCCGATCCCTGAGCTGCCTTCGTTCGATTGGTCTGACGGGGTCAATTTTGTACCTGACGTGCCCCAGTTCAATCCTGGGACGTCAGGAACAACTGACGACTGGCCCTGTGACGATCAAGCGAACGAAAGCGACTTCTTCCTCGCTTTTTTCGACATGGAGGTAATGACGTACATCGTTGCCCAAACAAACGCCTACTACAGGTGGGTGTTTGGCAGATTGGACGTCCTTTCTCCAAAAGCGAGAATACGAGGCTGGATGGATACGACTGTGGAAGAATTTATGACGTTCTTTGCCTTGTTGTTCTTCATGCCTCTGATCAAGAAGCATGTGTTGCAACATTATTGGAAGCACGACCCTCTCATCGCCACCCCAACTTTCAATAAGTTCATGACTCGTGACAGATTTTTGTTGCTGCTAAGATTTATGCACTTTGCAGACAACGAAAATCCTAACAGGATTGACAGGATATGGAAAGTTCGGGATGTGTTCACCATGTTGTTGGAGAGGTATAGGAAATACTTTTACCCCTTCCTCAATTTGGTGATTGATGAGTCGCTCGTGCTCTTCAAAGGACGTCTTGTTTTCAAGCAGTATATCCCCTTGAAAAGGCATAGGTTCGGAATCAAGCTCTTCATTTTGTGTGACTGCGAAACTGGAATAGTGCTTGACATGATCGTGTACACAGGCACTGACATTGACATACCGAAAGCCGCTGCCAATGACCCCATGGGAATGTCAGGTGCCATCGTCAGGAAAATGTTGGCACCTTACCTGGGCAAAGGCCACATCATCTACACTGACAACTGGTATACTTCTCCTGCTCTCTGCCAGTTTCTTCATGACAACCAAACGGGGTCATGTGGGACTGTCAGAAAGACAAGAAAGTTTATGCCAAAGTTCACAGGTAATGTCATTCCTCTCACAGATGCCTCCTCCAGTGACACACCTTCAGAAGACGACCTGGCCCAGGAACACCGCGAGAGGCATGTGCGAAGAAGGCGACGAAAGGGGCAGAAATACAAGCAGCTCGAGAAGTGTGGGAAACTGATAGCCCTGAAGTGGAAGGATAAGCGAGACGTCCACCTGCTTTCCACCGTCCACACAGGTGCCCAGATGGATTCTGGCAAAATCCACTACCGAACCAGGAAGACAATCTACAAGCCCGACATGGTAGTGGACTACACTAAGAACATGCGCCTGGTGGACAAGTCTGACTGTCAGCTGTCAGGCGTTGAGTGTCTGAGGAAGACTGTGAAGTGGTATCACAAGCTCTTCCTCCACCTAGTTGATATAACAATGCTGAACGCCTACAACTTGTGGTTGGTGAAAAAGGATATGGCCCCAAACCAGAAGCTGAAATTCCGGGAGTTCGTGTACAACGTCTCATACCAACTCCTGGAGAAGTATGGCACCACCACTCACAGACGTACGGCATGGCGTGGGGATCACGTTCCTGACCGCATCCAGCTGGGTGTCGAAAGACACTACCCCATCAACACTGAGATGCTTGGCACTCGTCACAGGCAGGCGCAGTGTACCGTCTGCAGCTCCAGTGTCAGGAAACCCCATGTCACCAAAAGAGTCACCTCAATGTGCGCCGAGTGCAAAGTTCCACTCTGCCTGGGTGACTGCTTCAGGGACTACCACACCTTCAAGAATTATTGAGTGTCGCCCTGCCCTGCCCTGCCCTGCCCTGGACTCGCCCCGTGCCCTGCCCTGGACTCGCCCCCTGCCCTGCCCTGTCCTGGACTCGCGCCCTACCTTACCTGACCTGACCTAATTGATCACGCTACCTCATAATGTAACATATATTATGTAATGTATAAGTTCCAAAGATGTCCCTGTGATATAGCTTTTACATTATATAATTGTATGTTTCATTATTTAGTTTATAAGTTTCAAAGATTTACATGTAATATGCCTTATTTTTTTAGTATATCAATATATATGTTTGTTATTAGCCAAAGTAATGTGTATATAATTATTTTCTTACCTCAAATGAATTGTACAAAAATAAATATGTTTCAATAAATCCTGTCAAGCCTACTAAGATAATAAAATAAAACAATAAAAAAAACAAAAAAAACAAGGTCATGTCATTGTATTCTTACAATATGATATATTCTATGAATATTTCATATTGTTTGAATATAATGGCATGATCTTGTAAAAAAAAAAAATTATCAAAAATGTTCTAGACAATATAATATTATTTTTATTAATCTCACCACCACACCCCTAATGAAATTAATTAAAACCTTCCCCATAACCCCCTCCTGGATTCGATCACACAACCCTACCACACTTTGAGTTTTCCAGTCCGCGACCTTACCAACCATGCCACAGGAGCTCATACCAAATATCACTCAAAACTTTGTGTCTACAATCGAAATTACAATATACAAAAAAAAATGAATTATCCCACCAATTTACGTTTGTAAATTGATGGGATTATCAATTATATCATGCCAAGGTTTATAAAAGTTTGTCTCTGTCAAGAATTAGTAATTATATAACTTTATTCTGTCAAAAATTGCCCAAACACTCAGCAAAATTGCCCCTCTCAGTGCGACTCCACTCATTTTCACACGGTCAAGCGGTGACCCTTGCCGCTCCTTTATGCCCCAGCTACACCAGCAACAGCAGCTCTGTCTGGGAACAAAATTTGTATAAATACAATAATGGATAAAATACTCTTCACAAATACATTTGTATTGTATAATATTGTAAATAAAAAAGAATAATAACTGTGTGGGTGTCGAAAATTGCTCAACCAGCTTTCTTATGTCTCGCCTACGCGCGTATATTGGATTATACATAGTCATGACTGTCATACAAATAATTGCAGTAGGTCTCGAATATACATTTAGATTGCATATTACTTGGAAATAAATAAGTAAACGTTTCTCTGGTGGCAATCTACCCTTTCGCAAGTGTAAGGAGACACCATTCTATATTTAGCCCTTTATCACAAAAGGCAATCTGCCTGTGTTTACTCACCACCGTCGCTGGTGGTCTATAATATAGTACTTTATTTACAGTCAATGGCCTACATGTTTCTGTGGTACTTCACATGTGTCTAAAATGCAATGTCTGCTTGCATAAAAATGCAATTCTGAAGTCCATTTATACGTACGACATACGCATGTCTCAGTTTCTATCTCTCTCTCTCCATTCCTGACTCATGTTATTGTAGACCTGTTGGTGGCAACGAACACCAGACATCTGGTAGACATAAGGTTCAAAATACCAAGACATCAATACGCCTCGGGCGCCTCCACAATTATCACAAAGCTGGTTATCTATCTAGAGATCTGCCTGACTTCCATCTCTCCACGACTCACTCACTCACTCACTGCACCCCTGCATGCCTCCCTCCCACCCACCCACCCCCAACCCACCCTTTCAGGCTTCCGTCTGCTAGAAACACATTCACAATTTGCGTAAATATCGCATCAATTGGGCTATATGCGGTATATTCCTTGTTATATGGGACGCCTACATACGTACACGTCTTTATTATAGCATGACAGTGCTCTAAATACAAGATTTACGTGATATTTATGGCGTAACACACCCTCTCCCCCTTTCATTCCCAGCACAACTCACTCACACCTTGGTTCACGCATAGAAACTCATTGATAATGTGCGTAAATATCGCATGAATTGGTCTATATGCGGTATATATTTTGATATATGGCACGTATACATACGTACAAGTCTGTATTATAGCATGACAGTGCTCTACGTACAAGATATACGTGATATGTATGGCGTAAACCACACTCTCAGCTCATAAATTGCCGCCAAACCTCCAACACATCTTCATTCCCGCCTAAAAATTCTCTTATAATTCCCGTATATATTGCAATTTTTGGTCACTATGAGGCATATTCATTGTTATATGGGTGGCCTACACACGTATACATACTCTAAATAGCCTAAAAGGGCTCAAAAAAGGAGATATACGTGATAATACGCGGTAACCCACCCCCTCCTCCCTCTCCTTCTATCCCCTGGGCGCGTGAAAATTCGGCAGGGAAATCTCGCCGCTCGATGACAATCTAGCCGCGCGGTGCCATTCGCTCCACATTTTTCAACTACGGACCGTTCCCCCACCCCCCCCAGACATTTTTTGGGGGGTCAAATATATATGGGCCGATGCACGCAAACATTCCCTACACGATGATGTACTTTTTATCGAAATTGGCAATAGGTCCCAAAATCATCATAGGTGCGCACAGTCTTACCCTGTAGAAAACCCCCTGTGCGCCGCGGAGAGGTTAAAGAGCGTTCCGTGAGTTCTAAAATAACAAATTTAAAGGTTTTCTATGCAAACGCTCGTAGCATACGCAATACATTTTCAGATTTAGAGGAGCTAGTGTTTACAGAAATTTATAATGTGATTGGCATAACAGAATCTTGGCTCAATACAGAAGATAGAGACTTTTTAGCAGAGTATTCACTTCCGGTTATGTAATGTTTGAGAAAAGCTGAATAAATCGAAATGGAGGTGGCGTTTTACTTTATATCAAAAGAAAGGCTTACCCCTACACTTGTCAAAACCTCAAATTGTGAACGTCGACACATCTTTTGTGCTAATAAAGAATAATAAAGGTACAAAAATAATACTTGCGTTAATATACAGACCTCCAGCTCAATCAGTGCAAACTGACCGAGAAATTTACGAACAAATTGCAGATGTAAGTAACTCACAAGATACCGTCATTTTTGGCGACTTTAATTTACCTGTGACCAAGTGGGGCGATACTCTTACTTCACACTCCAGACATGACTTGTATACGAACTTGCAAGAGAGTTCGCTTTATCAATTTGTTCGAACACCGACCCGTGGTAATAACGTTCTTGACATTGTGTCTTGCAACAAAACAAGAATTAATAGAGAATTTGAATGTTGGTGATGAATTCAGTAACAGCGACCATCGTGTATGATAACTTTCACTTTAAAATTTACTAGTAACGAACCAAATAGTAGCATCGAAAAAGTCCCTAATTTCAAGAAAGCAAACTTTCATAAACTTAGAGCTATGTTTAAAGAAACTGACTGGAGCTTTTTAATTAACAATAACGACATAAATACATCTTGGAAGTTATTCAAAACCACTTACCTAAAAGCAGTGCAAGACTGCATACCATCGAAAATACAGCGTCCAGGCCATAATAATAAGCCCAAATGGTGGAATAAAGATATTTCAAACTGCCTGCTTGCTAAAAAATTTGCTAATGATAGATTAAAATCCTCGCAAAATGACGAAGAACGGGTGAAATTTGTAGAGCTACGACGCAAAGCCAAAAAGTTAATTAAGCAAAGTAAAAAGACCCTAGAGATACATATTGCGAATCAAAGTAAAACAAACCCGAAAGAATTCTATAGTTATATCAGAAAGAAAAAAGTAGTTACTTCAACTGTTGGACCGTTAGTCGATGAAAATGGAGAATACACCAAAGACGAAGTACAAATGAGTAATGCCCTCAATACCTTTCTTGCATCAGTTTTTACAACAGAAGACCTCAGTGATATCCCTACACCATCGCCGATTCAGATTGATAATTCAGATGTTCTAAGCAATATCACCGTTACAGAGAGAGAAGTATTGAATTGTTTAGATAAACTCAAGGTAAATAAAACGCCTGGACCTGATACAATCTCGCCTAGAGTTCTAAAGGCAGCTAAGAATGAGCTCTCCAAACCACTGACATTACTATTCAATAAATCCTTGCAGTCTGGAACTATGCCTGATCAGTGGAAGCTAGCCAATGTAACACCGATATTCAAAAAAGGCAGCAAATCCCTACCCAGTAACAATCGTCCAATTAGCTTAACCTCAGTTGTATGTAAAATGCTAGAAACGGTCATAAGAGACAGACTCGTAAATCACTTAGAGGAAAATAACATACTTAAAGATACTCAACACGGCTTTTGTAGAAAACGTTCCTGTTTAACAAACCTCTTAGACTTCTTCCACGATATCCTCAACCTCTACGATGAGAGTAAAGCTGTAGATATTATATACCTTGATTTTCAAAAGGCCTTTGACAAAGTTCCCCACAAACGTTACTGCTAAACTAAAAGCGCATGGAATACAAGACGGTGTGTTGAAATGGATAGAAAATTGGCTCAGCGACAGAAAGCAAAGAGTAGTCATAAACGGTAAGGCATCTAAATGGACCAATGTAAGTAGCGGGGTACCCCAGGGATCGGTACTAGGACCAATACTCTTTCTAATTTACATCAACGACATAGATGAGGGTCTCACCTGTACAATCTCAAATTTGCTGACGATACAAAAATTGTAAATAGCGCGCTCTCAAAAGAACAAGTTGACGATATGCAACACAATCTAGATAAATTGTCATGTGCCAAATTTGGCAAATGAGCTTCAATGCGGATAAATGTAAAGTACTACATATCGGATACCTAAATGAGAAAGCAAACTATTCGATGAATGGCACTCAGCTTAAGAATGTAAACAGAGAAACCGATCTGGGAGTAACAATATCGAGTAACCTAAAACCGAGTCAACAATGTTCAGAAGTTGTTAAGAAGGCAAACAAAATAATTGGCTTTATAGGCAGGTCATTTGAGCATAAATCCAAAGAAGTTATCCTAACCCTTTACAATTCCTTAGTCCGCCCTCTTCTGGAATACTGCGTTCAATCCTGGTGCCCTTATTACCAAAAAGATATAAACAAGCTAGAACGAGTTCAACGCAGAGTTACCAAAATGATACCTAGCCTAAAGAACAAACCATACGAAGAGCGTCTTAGAGAATTAAATCTATTTCCTTTAACCCAGCACAGATTAAGAGGTGACTTAATTCAAGTGTTCAAAATCATCAAAGGCATCGACAATATGAACTGTAGTAAGTACTTCACTATCGACCAATCTAATTACACGTGGGGAAACGGTTGCAAAATTATTGGTAAATCTTTTAACTCACACGAATCTAAGAATTTCTTCAATCGAGTTGTCAACTTGTGGAATGGGCTTCCCCGAGACGTTATAGACTGCAGCACCGTTGATTCATTTAATCTCCGCTTAGACAAATATCTCGCATCAAACCCGCGACTGACTGCGTTTGTAAATGAATAACTTTATTTTATCCTCCCCTCAGTTACTAACCCATATGTCCCCTACTAACTTCCTAATCCTGCCACAGACATTAGTTCCAGGGCAGTAGTTCCCTTTCCAATGTTCCCTTACCCACTCTAAACCACTGTTTGGACACTTGATCCTCAGTGTTTTGAAGGACAAGCAGCCTAGAAGGGTCACTAGGTCTGTTGTTGCTTGATTTCCATTGTACTCCTTTGGACGTTCAAGCCAAAATGCCTGGACACACGAAGTTTGAAGCAATTTAATTCATAGGAAGAGGGAAAGACTGATTCTGGGAGAGAGTTCCAGAGCTCACCTGTTGAATAGAAGAAGGATTGGGAGTATCATTTCAGTCTTGAGTTAGAGAGTTCCACAGAGTAGGGGTGGGATTGTGTTGCAAGACCGGTACTATGTACCCTATGTAGAGGAGGCGGTATACACTGGGAGAGCTCTGAGGAACACTGATTATTGTAGTAGCGATAGAATAGCGAGAGAGATGCAACATTGCGGCGAAGGGAGAGATGTTGCAGAGAGTTGGTGAGTGGACGGGAGTTAATGATACTAAAGGCTTTCCTTTCTACTTTGTCTAGGAGTGTGGTGTGAGAGGATCCTTCCCACACATGTGAACAATACTCAATACTGTACCCCTGTACAGAGCAAGAAGCTGCAGTGCAGGGGTAAACAAAAAACTTGAGGTGATTGAGCACACCCAGCTTTTGGGAGGCTACCTTAGCAAGACAATATGAACTGTAATAAATATTTCACTATCGACCAATCAAATTACATGCGGGGGAACGGTTGCAAAATTATTGATAAATATTTTACCTCACACAAGTCTAAGAATATGTTTTTCAATCGAGTTGTCAACGTGTGGAATGGGCTTCCCTGATATGTCATAGACTGCAGCATCGTTGATTCTGTTAAACTTCGCCTAGACAAACACCTTGCCTTAAATTCACGACTGACTCCATTTGTAAATTGATAAAGTTTTTTATATTTGTTTTTCCTCTACTATATTACTAACAACTGTCCCCTACTAAGATCTCCAAATCCTGCCACGGACATTTGTCCCAGGGCAGTCTTCCCTTTCCATTTTTCCCTTACCCACTCTAAACCACAGTTTGGACTCTTGACCATCAGTGTTTTGGAGGGCAAGCAGCCTTGAGGGGTCGCTGGACCTATTGTTGCTTGATTTCCTTTGTACTCCTTTTTTTGTACTTTGTACCCCTTTGTACACTTCCACCATCAACTACAGTATTCTTAAATAATACTATGTATACGTAACCATAAATCTTCATATCTATTTTCATGTATTGAACTATTGTTCTATATAGACAATCTAATTACTTTATATAGGCCATAACTCACTTATTATGACATTTAGGAACTTTACCTATTAATACCTTATTACCTTATAACCTACACTATATGTTTATATTATTATCTCAATTGTTTATATACAATATTTTGTCTAGAGCTCATCGTGTCTTTTTATATACAATAAGCACACCAGGCAACATACATAACAACTTCCCTTCCGTCAGTTGTTATGACACAATTTCCTGGGTTACACACGCCCGTGTTCAAACCAGGGAAGCCTTCATTTTATCACTGACAGTGGACCCTCATACTCCTTATCACCGCTATGCAACTGCGTAGAGTCCACCATAACTCACTGTATCATCAATAAGTCATACTTACAGTATATTCACTATTGACTCATAAGTATTAAGTAAACTTTCAAGAAGACACCTTAAGTCGAGCCCTTTTACATAGTTCTCGTACTTATATTTAGGAGTCCTCATATACACACAAGCGACTTACTCTACTCACCTATTACTCATATAACTAAGAATGTAGCCATATATTCATAACTTACTATACTTAAAGTATATATCTTTAACTACTGGTATTATGCCTTGTGTAAACTGGTAACCCAATTTACCATTATTATAACCAATATATATTGAGAACAGTATTATTCTAGCCTTATTGATTAAATGTGATACCTCACTTATAATATCATATTACTGAGTTATTACATCCATATTAAGTGAATATCTGTAACTGTCACTGCCACCATTTCTCAGTAAGTCACTTTCTGTATCTACTGTAAGTCACTGCAACCCGCTCATACAAGAAACAAGTTAGTTATATCAATTTAAACCTAATGAGTGTATTACAGAGGATGATTTTGTTGAGTTGTTTTACAAAGTATTTTGTAAAATAATGAACAAGTGAATGATAAAAAGAGGGGTTTTGGAAGTGGTATAGATGGTGTGTGTTTGATGGACTAGATATTTGGAATAGGACACATGGTAGAGAACCCATGTGATAAGCATTAGAGTATTTAATATACAATGTGTTTATAAAGATCTTTTGTTAGTGTTCACATCAAATAAAATGAAGGAATAGTATAAAGAGCGAGATTATAAATTACTATAAGAGTTTGTCATGATAATGTAATATTTGTTAGACTAAATGGCAATTCAGGTTCTATTTAAAGGTAAAGTAGAAACAAATATATAGTCAAGTTATATATCCATGTTCTTATATTAAGCTAAATTAAGTGATAATTGTTGTTATTGGCGAGAGCTTGTTCTAGGGCGATCACTGAGGAGGGTGGTGTGCAGATACTGCCCCTGTGCTCGGCAAAACAAGATATTTTATAGCCTAGGTATAACTTCATCCTTTAATGACAAATAATTATGAAACTACCACCTCCTCTTCACGAATATGGATATATTGTTCCAGTCAGTGTAATGGATTTTATCTGTCCTAGAAATAATTGTACTGCTGTTTGCTGTGTGGGAGTGAATACTTCTCTTGATTGATTGATTGATTAGTCTATTGTGGGGAGGTGTGGTGGAATGGTCTTGCCACTGGACTGGTAATCCAATGGACCCGGGTTCGAATCCCGATGTATCAATGGGAAGATATTATTGGGGTCGAATTTTGTGCTGTACCTAGTATCAATGCATTACCACAAAGCCTACCGAAAAGCCAAAAAAATACATTCATTGTTACCTGATTAAATAGCACTGTATGAATATTCCCATAATCAAAACATGCTACAGGGGTCCAATGCCTAGTGAGTTCATTGCTCAATAGGTGGCGCTCTGAGAGAGAGGGTCCGAGTCTAGGTGGAAGACAGTGAAGCATGAGGGCGAAGCAGCTTCAGAGATTGGGCTGCTTCTAACCGTGAGTGGTTGCTTCATATGTCTCACTCCCTAGACTGGAACAAGACCTCACTGGCTTTACAGTGTTGAGTGGTGGAATGTACAGGCTCTCAGCCTATGCCCGAAAGGGAGTAGTTGGAATATAGAACAAAACAAAATTATTTCTTAATTAATTTAGTGTATTTGTGATGGCTGTCTCTCCCTCAGACATATATTGTTGGTGGAGCTTGGTGTTTGTGGTGTGCTGTGTAGGTGTGAGTATCTTCCCACTCTCCCTCCACCACCACCACCACCACCAGCACAGAGGGGAGGACGATAGTGTGGTGGCTGGCTCCTCCCTCCTCCACCACCTCCCCCGCTGCCTCCTCCTTCACACCGCCTCCACCAATCCGGAGTATACTGAGGGAAGTAGACGTAAGGTTAGTAACACGCCTTATAATATATCTGCCTTACCTTTCGACTATGGCCCAGAGTGAATATTGGTACTATCAGAGAGGGCCTCTAGTTATAGCTATAGTAGTTGATAACCTTTATGAGTAGCAGCTAAATTAAGTTTATGCTGAAAATGTATCCCAATTGGATGATAATAGCTTAGGGTCTGATTCCTGAACTGTAGAGTGTGTGTTGGACGGTTTTGAAATAGTTGTTAAATTATGGAGAAGAAATACGCGTTAGGCTCACAACCAAAAGATTTCGGGTTTTGGCAAGGAAAAAAGGATGGAAGGTCAGGCATCTCAATCCCAACATATCTATACACTTAGCATCACCTAAACCCGTTAAGTAACGATCACGCCATTTTCATTATATTCCAGCAACTATTTGACAATTTCATTCAGCTTAGAAAGGACGTTACACATTAACCCAGGGAATGATAGAGACCCCCCTATGACTCACCATTGCCTGTGCTAGACCTATAGCCGATTTGGCGACTCTTCCAAAATGTAAAAAAAATCGGTAGCATTCAAGGAGACTACTGCAGGACTCTTCTTCTTCTTCTTACCTCTGACCGGGTATAGGCTATCCTAGTGTTTACTACCCTATACCCCTTTGAAAGGACATTAGCCTAACCTAACAACCTTACCTAACCTAACCTAGTATTATAGGTGGGGGCTGCTGCCCCCACACCCCCGCTTTGACTTAGATTTTTGGTGTATTTGTCTGTGAAGTGGGTATTTTTCAATTTGTTGATAACGAAAATCCTCCATGCGGACTATATGGAGAAAAATATGGCGAATCTATTGGTGCCTATTTTCCCTAATAAATTGTTTCTCATAACGTCGCACTAGTGTCCTTGAATATTATCAAAAAATCATATTATCGTGTAGGAAATGTAATTGCATATCCAACCATGTTTATATATATATATATATATATATATATATATATATATATATATATATTTATATATATATGAATACCCAAAAGATGTGCGTTTGAGGTGTTACGATGGTCCATAATTGAAAATGTGGCGCAAAATCGGCAACAAGCGGCTGTGCGTATGGGAGTATTGGTCGGGTGGAGGGAGGAAATGGGAGGAGCAGGATGAAGGCAAGATAGGGGGCAGTAAATGTCATTGGATTTTCACCCCTATAGCCCTGACAGTCACACTTCTTGTTTTTGTTATTTGGAGTGTTTTGGTTGGTGTTTGACATCTCTTCTTCCGAGAGGAGCGTCGCAGCCCACCAGTAAAACCTCTGGAGAGGATTGTCGAAGCCGCTAGGTTAAAAGGTTACAGACTATCTCAATTAACCTTTTTAGCTACCATATATTCTTCCTGAGCTTCATACAGTCATCTAAATGTAGCTTAAATAAAACAAAATACATCACCGGTAGTGAAATGGTTAAGTAAGTGGCCATTTATGAAGTCTCATCTAGGAAGGCAGGCTGGCCAACCTATCCAACACAGACCATGAAGGACAAACACACGGAGATGGCCGCAATGGCAAGGCACAGTTTAGCTTGCAATCTCAAATCTATCACTTTATGAAGTAAGTTGGTTGAGCAAACAGTAAATTAATTGGTTCTGAAATAGGCGTTAACATTGTTCACAAAATAAATAGTTGAAAAGGCAGATTTTTGTTATTTGGAGTGTTTTGGTTGGTGTTTGACATCTCTTCTTCCGAGAGGAGCGTCGCAGCCCACCAGTAAAACCTCTGGAGAGGATTGTCGAAGCCGCTAGGTTAAAAGGTTACAGACTATCTCAATTAACCTTTTTAGCTACCATATATTCTTCCTGAGCTTCATACAGTCATCTAAATGTAGCTTAAATAAAACAAAATACATCACCGGTAGTGAAATGGTTAAGTAAGTGGCCATTTATGAAGTCTCATCTAGGAAGGCAGGCTGGCCAACCTATCCAACACAGACCATGAAGGACAAACACACGGAGATGGCCGCAATGGCAAGGCACAGTTTAGCTTGCAATCTCAAATCTATCACTTTATGAAGTAAGTTGCTTGAGCAAACAGTAAATTAATTGGTTCTGAAATAGGCGTTAACATTGTTCACAAAATAAATAGTTGAAAAGGCAGATTATTTGAAATTAATGATATGGCTGTTAGTTCTAACTATTATACATATGGTTATGCTAGACGAAACATGTATTTGTGGATTCTTCTAATGGGGAAAATCTAGGCGTTCAATATATATGTACAATCAAATACAAGGTTAGCTGTACAATACCGGTAAGTACAAAACAACACTTTATTTATACACGAAAATGGGGTCTCACACAACGAGACTCTACACTCCAACTAATAATTAACCCTCGTCTAGTGGGGGGTTTTGGGCTATTTTGGGCATATTCAGGCCCTCCTGAATGATCAATCAAGGATCTGCATGAAAAGAAATTTTTTCAGCAAAAACCTAGGCGCTACAAGCTTCAAAATGAGACCAGAACGAGCTATGTAGAACTCGTCGTTTTGATGCAGTGGTACCACCAACATGGGAGTTTAGCGTATAGCGGCATATTTTTTCCAGCTACACTCACTACTGGCTACACTGCCGGCCTCTCGAGAACAGAGGGAGCGTGAGTCAGTGGGCGGCAGTAAGCCCTGGGTGTCGGCCGTAGGGCCTGCTGCTCTCCCGGCCATTTGCACTCAATTTTAACCCTTTAAAAACCCTAATAATGCTCCTAACTTGCTGCTTTTTAGATACGGACTTAAGTCGGGCCCCGCTCTTTAAGTGTTAAGTACCGTACACAGATTATAGTAACATGAAGGAATATCATTATAAATTGAGTTAAGGCAATAGTTAGGTACGTGCTTGAATGGGAGTGAAATATACGAACGGAATATAGCATGATGATAGTTATGAAATTAAATATTCTCGTGGGTTCTTAGACTTCATCTGAGATTACTTATAGGTACAGTGATATTAATACAATATTTTGACACAATCAGAATATATGGAAATGGCATCTGCAAATACTGTGATGTAAGTTCACAAATATTTGGATATACAATAGTCTAGCCTGCCCGCATACTATGCTAAAGTTTGTTTTCTTTTTAGCCCGATTCATAATGATACGATCACAGGGAACAAGAATTATTTTATAGTAAAAAGTCACTAGCGTACGAGGTGTTCATGACAGATGTTGTTAATCACAGTAAACTCTTGCTATCGAACATCATTTAATTATACTTGTGTTAAAGTGTCAAATTGTTATCGAATGATATTAAATAGGGGACAATTAAGGATGGTATTATGTGTAGTGTCTTCCTAAAGGGCAAAATAACTGGTAACAAGAAGGGACTCTAAAATTAGAGACAACACTACGCTAATTTTATAATAGTGACTTCCCGGGTATAGGAGGGTGAGTTTATGAATTTTTGCGTCATGTTGGTGATGGGAACTTGTTTAACTATATCTACAGGGGTTTTAGTGACCGGTCTCACAACACAGCCTTTAATGGAGGTAAAGGTGAGGTGATTCTCTTCTTGGCACAGCTACTCTTCTTGGCCGGTCTTACACAACAGCCTTTAATATTGGTAGAGGTGAATCTCTTCTCAGGTGGTGCCGGTCTCACACATGGCTGGTGAGCATAATGGCTAACAGGTGCCGGTCTGACACATGGCTGGCGAGCAAGGCACCTCGCAGAATTGCCAGTCTCACACTTGGCAGCAACCAAGCGAAAAGGGGGTGTTGTTTATATATGGTAGCTTGGTTGCTTGCCATAGTGTTCACTTTGCCTGTTTTGCCCTGGTTGATGATGGTCAGGGTTAGAGGGGCCTGTTCTGGTTCTGCTGTTATTTCGGTGGTGGTGGAATGCATCTTGTTTTGGTGGAATCTGGCGCGGAGCTTGTTCCGCGCGGAAAAGGCGCTCTTGGCGACTTTTATGTCGTTCTGGCGTGGTCGCTGGGGCGATGGTGACCGAGGCTATTTTTAATGTTGGCAATGCACATATTGTACCCCTTAACCCAAGCTGTACCGGTGATGAGAGAGTCTTGTCACCCTGACAGTTACACTCCAGTATGAGCAACGAGAGAGTCTCGTCACTAATTAACGATCGACTTACGCCTGTTTTTCTCTGTTAATAGCGAGCAGTTTTCGCTAAGATCAAGCATAGGCCTTCTGCTAACTGTTGGCAACATTGTTCAAGCACAGGGAGGCCCGTTCGAACCCTCTCGAGTCAGTTATTCACTGTCTATCGCGAGTGTCACTATATTTTTTCATATAGGCCTGGTACTGAGGGTGATATATATTGGAAAATAGACTGGTATAGTATGGGTTGATATTATTCTGTTTTTCTCTCTCTCTCTCTCTCTCTCTCTCTCTCTCTCTCTCTCTCTCTCTCTCTCTCTCTCTCTCTCTTTCTCTCTCCTCTCTCTCTCTTTCTCTCTCTTTCTCTCTCTCTCTCTCTGTAATCTGTAAGAGACTGACTTGGAAAAGGATTGGGTGTTCTGATTAGCTGTGACCTAAAGTTTTCCAAGCAGTGCATTGAAGTAGAGAAGAAAGCTCAGAAATGATTGGACTATATTAAGAGGGAATTTAAGTATAAAAATAAGGAAATAGTCCTCACACTTTACAACGGCCTCTCCTGGAGTATGCTGTTCAATTCTGGTTTCCAGCACTCAGGAAAGACATAGAGTGACTGGAAAGAGTACAAGCTAGGGCTACAAAGCTTATTCCATCGCTATAAGGAACGGTTGAGAGCTCTTGATATGTTTTCGTTGGAAACACGCAGACTACGAGGTCAGATCATTGAAGTTTATAAAATACTTAAGGGTTTGACAATGTGGATTATAGCAAAATATTTAGCCTCAATATGAATACAACACGCAGCCATGACTGGAAATTGGAATTGAAAAGGTTCACCACTAGTATTTGTGGAACTTTTTTACATATAAGATATGTTCTACCTAGAACAAATTTCCCTCCTACGTTGTAAACAGTTCTTACGTAGAGCAGTTCAAGAAGAGAGTAGATAGTATTTTGCACACTGTCTAGAGTGTAGTGCACTACACAGTATCTCTCTCCTTCCACTTGAGTATCTCCTCGGAATGGACCGCAAGGTCTCTGAGATACTAACTAATCCTTGTAACTCTCTCTTGTTCATTAACTGACGGCAGCTTCATTAGACTAATTAATTACTCATGATTGCATAAAGCCAAAATCGATAGAACCAGATTGCCTAAATGTCGCTATTATGAAATTCTGAATTAGTTAATCTGCTCTGACACGCCAGGCGGAATCTCGTAAGACGTAATTGTTGTGATTTAATGAAAAATGGTCCTGGTCAGCGCGCACAAACATACATACGTGCACATAAGGGCTTTGAAATGGCACCTATTAAATTTTGCACTATATTTTCCTATGAAATAGAACCAAACTCCGTTAACTATCCCAGGCTCTAGCAATTACTGTATATCCATCACGCATTTCTCGAGTATATGGAAAGCAGGCATTGTCTGCACTGAATACCTTGGTCTCTTGCCCCAGCCATTCAGACCCCTACAAACTTTCCCCCTACCGCCCTCACAGTTTGCACACTAGGTTGGAATTAGCCATATTCCAATTACACCTCACACCATCTGCTGTAGATACCGGGGCGGTACTAAGCAAAACGGTACAAACAAAGACATTTTGGAAAATAGGGTTTAGAGGCAATTTTATCACTGCTTGTCTGACAATTCACGCTATGGGTAATTTTAATTGGGAATGTGATCATTCACCTATCTTTAATAACTCATTCTATGACGATTAATTCTCAATAACTGATCGAAGTAAACGAATAATGAATTATTTTCTACATATATACAGAGGTACACAACAAGACAAGAGCTATGAACTGATAAAGGTATTTATTTCTTGTCAGCGTTATCATGGTCGTACAGTGATCGATGGTTATTTTTATACTGGTCCTATCTAGAGTGAGGTTTGACATCCTCTACCCAACCTAAGCCGTTTCTGTCTGTCTCTCTTACACTCCTATTTTTCCTTCTTGGGCCAGGGGGCTAGAAATCTTCTTCTCCTTGTAAAATTCACCTACTAGACGAGACAGAGTAAGGGGCGAGGGAACGTGAAAGTGGTCCTGAACCCTAAGAATTGGAACTTTAAATGATGTTTCTGTTTGGGTTCCGTCTCGAGTTGGCCACCCCCAGCAATGGGGTATGTGCCTGAGTACATACATACATACATACATACATACATACATACATATATACATACATACATACATATATACATATAATTTACTAGTATAGTGAGCCCATAATTACATCAAAATATATTTGTGAAGTATTCTGTATCGACGGTATTTCGATCGCATGAACACAAAATCGGCTTTATGTTATCTCTAATTAATATTATTCTAAATATATTTGTGTTAATTGTAATTAATATTTTTTCACCAACAAACTTTACTTCTAAACTCAATTTAGCAGTTAGTTCAGCAACCCACCCGTATCCCGGATCGCATCGGAGATCGGCCCAACATTCTTGACCTGTTTCTAACTTCTAACCCTTCTTCTTATACTGTCGATCTTTTCTCTCCTTTGGGCTCCTCCGACCATAAACTTATCTCTGTCACCTGTCCTATCTCTCCAGTACAGCCACCCGATCCTCCTAGCCGGCGGCGCTTGTGGCACTTTGGCGCTGCCGACTGGGAGGCTCTTCGGCAGTACTTCTTTGATTTCCCATGGAATGATTTCTGCTTCCATGGCCGAGGACCCTCGGAGAGTGCTGAACGCATTACCGAGGTAATCCTATCGGGCATGGAAGCATACATTCCATTCTCTTTCTCTCAGACTAATGCTAAAAAATCTTGGTTTACTCACGCCTGTTCTACTGCTGTCCGCAATAAGGAGGAAGCATTCAAACGGTACCGACGCCTTAAAACTCAAGACTCTCATTCTTCATATGTTTCTGCCCGGAATCAAGCCAAATCTGTTCTTCGACTTGCCAAACATTCTTTCATCAATAATAAATGCACTGAACTATCCAACTCTAGCTCTTCCCAAGCTTTCTGGCATCTAGCCAAAAACCTCTCCAACAATTTCTCTTCCTCGTCTTTCCCTCCCCTTTCCCACTCTGATGGCACAACCATCACTTCTTCCTCTGACAAAGCTAAACTCTTCGCTCAAACTTTTGCTAGAAACTCCACATTGGATGATTCCGGTGCTATTCCTCCCTCTCCGCCCTCCTCTCTCTTACTTATGCCTAATTATCCTAATCTCTTCTAAAGATGTACTTTCTACTCTCTCTGGGCTTAACACTAATAAGGCGTACGGTCCGGACGGTGTTCCTCCTGTTGTTCTCAAAAACTGTGCTTCCGTGCTGACTCCCTGCCTAGGCAAACTCTTTCGTCTCTGTCTATCCTCTAACGTCTTCCCTTCATGCTGGAAGTTTGCTCAAATTCAACCTGTCCCAAAGAAGGGTGACCGCTCTCAACCCTCCAACTATCGTCCAATTGCTCTTATCTCTTGTCTTTCTAAAGTTTTTGAAACTATTCTTGCTTCCAAATTTCTTAAGCATTTCTCTTCTCATAATCTGCTCTCAGATCGCCAGTATGGCTTCCTTAAGGGTCGCTCTACTGGTGATCTTCTTTCATATCTTACTAACTCTTGGTCATCCTCCTTTCGGGACTTCGGTGAGACTTTTTCTATTGCACTAGACATATCGAAAGCCTTCGATAGAGTCTGGCATAAATCTTTAATTTCTAAACTACCCTCCTTCGGTTTCTATCCCTCCATCTGTGCCTTTGTCTCTAATTTCCTTTCCGGCCGTTCCATAGCCGCGGTTGTGGACGGCCATTGTTCACTTCCTCACCCTATAAACTCCGGTGTTCCTCAGGGCTCTGTCCTATCTCCTATTCTCTTTCTAATTTTATAAATGATCTCCTTAACTGTACCTTAATTCCCATCCATTCATACGCAGACGACTCAACCTTGCACTACTCCATTAGTTTTTCAGAACGCCCCAGCCAGCAATCCCTCAACGACAAACGTAATGAAGCCATAGAACTCTTAAATTCTGATCTAAATACTATTTCCAATTGGGGCAGAGAAAACCTTGTTAACTTTAATGCTTCCAAAACCCAATTTCTCCATCTATCTACCCGTCAGGATCTCCCAGCGGACTATCCCTTATTCTTCAACAATACAAAAATCAACCCTTCATCTTCTCTCAATATTCTTGGTGTCTCTTTTTCTTCTGCTCTCATTTGGAAGGACCATATTACCAGTCTTGCTAAGGCAGCCTCCCAGAAGCTGGGTGTGCTCAACCGCCTTAGGGGGTTCTTTTCCCCTGCACAGCTTCTTGCTCTGTACAGGGGCATAGTGCGCCCTTGTATTGAGTATTGTTCACATGTGTGGGGAGGTTCCTCTCACACCGCTCTCCTAGACAAAGTTGAAAGGAAGGCCTTTCGTATCATTAACTCCCGTCCACTCACCAACTCTCTGCAATCTCTCTCTCTCCGCCGCAATGTTGCATCTCTCTCGCTATTCTATCGCTACTATAATAATCAGTGTTCCTCAGAGCTATCCCAGTGCATACCACCTCCTTTATGTAGGGCACGTGGTACCCGTCTTGCAACTCAATCCCACCCCTACTCTGTGCAACTCTCCAACCCAAGAGTGAAACGTTACTCTCAAACTTTCTTCTACTCAACAGCTGAGCTCTGGAACTCTCTCCCAGAATCAGTCTTTCCCTCTTCCTATGACTTAAATTGCTTCAAACTCTGTGTGTCCAGGCATTTTGGCTCGAACGTCCCTTGATTTTGGCCCTGTCACTCTTTCAACTATGGGGGAGGCACTCGCTATATGCAGTTATGCCTTTTGCCTCCCTCAATCACATAGAAAAAAAAAAAAAAATTAATTACATCAACAAATACATGTGGCACTCCAAGCTCTCGAACCTAGGATACTCACACCGAAATTACGCGCATTTTTGCATTACGCTATGATGCTTGTGGAGTTTTAACCTTTAAAGCGCGAGCTATATGTAGTGACCACCCTACCACTAGGCGACTATAGTAGGCTTCATTCCCACCTAAAATCGTCATTTTCCGATAAATATCGTTATTACTTATTCATATGCGCCTATTTTACGTTTAATATGAAGATATTAACATGTAAAAGCAATAAAACAAGTGGAAATAGTATTTGGGGGGTGAAAATCGCAAATTATTGCCGACCGTCAAGTCATGAGGTGAGAGCCGCGTGAGCCCTACACCCTGCTCTCTCGAGGCCTGAAGCGAATCGCTGTCTCTCTCTTCCCCTGCTCCCTATATGCGTCCCAGATGACCTTGAAACTGGGTGAGAGATATTGCTGCAGAAAATAAACCAATAAACAAAGGAATAAGAGGAAAAAATAGGTGATAATTGAAGGAGGGGTTTTGACATATGTGGAGGAGTGATAGAAGGTATGAAGGGGAATTATCTCACTTAATCACGTATTCCTTTGCTTTAAGTGCTACTGGGGCCTTTTAAAAGGACTTTTTTAGGCCTTCGATCTTAACCTCTTAACTGCGCAGCTATGGTATTTAAATGTGCCCACAGTGCGAAGGTATTCTGATCCATTCCTTCCTAAAATTGTTAATTTACCATATATATAATTAATACTTATCCATATGCGCCTATTTTACTTTTAATATGAACATATGAACATGGGAAAGCAATAAAACAGTTGGTAACAGCAATTGGCTGGTGAAAATTGTATATTTTAGCCCCGCAGTCGTAATCTGGCCTTGAACAGTGAGAGACTTACTCCATCACTCTCTCTTGTCTCGCGTGGGACTGAGAGGCCAGAGGAGCTTTCAGACTGGCTTGGAGGGTCGGAGTTACACTCCTCCATCCCCCCCTCCTTCTCTCCCACCCGTTCTCCCATAAAAATACTCGATAATTATCGGGAATAATAGAGAAAATACCTGATAATTGAGGAGGGGGGGGGGGGGGACACTTGGAGGGAAATTATCTCACCTAAACACAATTTATTTTTTTTGTTAGTGCCACTGGGGTGTTTTAAATGTTTTTTTTTAGGCCTAGGATCTTAAGAGTCTTCCCGCAGCTCTTCCGTAGGACTCTTAACCCTTTGGCGCACGATGACTCGTTCAGAGTCATTAGGTATTTTGTTCCTAGGTGCACGATGACTCGTTAAGAGTCATTAAACTTAAAAATATTCGCCAAAAATTAAGTTTTCGTCTGACGCGCGTCATATTTGGCATAGATATTAAGTATTACGTCTAGTTCAATGGGTACAATTGGCAACCCCCTCAGTTTAACCGTTTAATCACGGCTGGCTGGGAAGGGAGCAGAGTACAGCTCAGTCTGTGTTTCGATACTTTCACGTTTATTCGTGTATCTCAGTAACTATTTGGTTTATAGTAATTCTGAAGTTGCCAGTGGAATCCTCATTAAATTCCGCTTCCATATATGTATGCAAATCAAAAATGTTGCGGGCAAAATTTTGAGCTAGCGCGAGTTGGAGATAAGGTATTTACTTATTTTTTTACAATTCTTATTTCGGAGTGCCCCAATGTGGTTGTTTTGTATTTATTCTATGTTTTTATTCGCTTATCTTCAAGTTCAATCAATAACGAAGCCGATGGTACCTCATTAATCCAAATACAAGGATTTTTTGGTGGATAAAAACGTCACAGAAACAAATTATCGCCGGGCACAAAACTGGCTCTGAGTGAGCTGAGATATACTTTGGGAGTGGGAAAAATTTTGATTGGAAACTATAGGTGCGCCAAAGGGTTAACCCTTTGGCGCACCTATAGTGTAGGTGTAAATAATAAACGAATAAACGTGAAAGTATCGAAACACAGACTGAGCTGTACTCTGCTCCCTTCCCAGCCAGCTGTGAGTAAACGGTTAAACTGAGGGAGTTGCCAATTGTACCCATTGAACTAGACGTAATACTTAATATATGTGCCAAACATGACGCGCGTCAGACAAAAACTTAATTTTTGGCGAATATTTTTAAGTTTAATGACTCTTAACGAGTCATCGTGCGCCTAGGAAAAAAATACCTAATGACTCTGAACGAGTCATCGTGCGCCAAAGGGTTAAGAGTCTTCTTGCAGCTGCCGGGTTAAGAGGTTCGTCGCGTTTCACCACCAAAACCTCTTGAGAGTCTTCTCACCGTTCCCGGGTTAAGTACTAACTATTAAAACTGCTGAAATCAACCTGCTCTTCTTCTAATTTTGTCTATGATGGGTTGTCGGAATAAGGCTAATTGTGGGGGTGGTAATTGATTCAGGCTACTTTGTGATTGGTTTAACCCCTTGAGGTTTATGATGAGTTGTAACAGAACAGTTTTATTCTGGCTATCATTGAATGATTTGAATTAGCTTAACCCAGGACATGCGATAGGCCTCACGGAAGGCACGGTATTTAAACATGTGTAAAAAGAACCCTTCAAATACCATGCCAGTGTCAGGAAATGCCTCAAAATTGGATGACACATACTGTAGAAAGTATAGTATCTCCTTATACCACATCCTCCACTCCTCTCTCCCTCCCTCAACTTGACCATTTACTTTTTCCATTGATTACCAGTCCATGGATTAAGAAGGATTTGTGGGAGTCAGAGGCATAATCAATTTCGTTTTAACCCTTTAGATTCTTAGAGGTCCTTCCTAAGCTGCTTACATTCGTCCTATGATGGCCGAAAGAAAAGGAAGAAATCTATCTATCTATCTATTGCCTGACTCTGTGATCCCCGAAGGGATGGCCACGAACGAACCGCCCCATGCACCTCTCTCCCCAGTCATTTGACGCCCCTCCTCCCAACCAGCTCCGCCTTCATCCATATACTTCCTCACTCCATCCTTCCACCTCTCTTTCGGTCTACCTCTCCCGCTCTGTCTTTCCACCTCGCTCTCGTACACCTTCTTAGTCATTCTCTCGCTTCCCATACGTTCTATATGGCCGAACCATCTCAAGGTGTTTCTTTTCACACTTTCCAGCACATCTAACTCCACACCACACCTCCTTCTTACTTCCTCATTCATCTGTCTATCCCTCCATGTAACTCCGCACGCACTTCTCAAGTAACTCATTTCCACCCCTCTCACTCTTGGTCTGAGTCTCTTCTCAAACGTCCATGCTTCGCTTCAATAAGTCAGTGTCGGGATTACCACACTGTCATGCAAGGACTTCTTCACTTCCATATTGACCCCCCTATTTCTTGTTACTGCTTTCAGCATTCCTACAACCCTCTTCCCATATTGCACCCTCTCCCGCACTTCTTCATCCATAGTCCCATCTTTACTCAACACACTGCCCAGATACTTAAATGAGCTGACAATCTCCATAGCCTGACCGTTCAACTTCACCACACAGTATGTGGCTTCACCATTTTCGAAGACCATAACCTTGCTTTTCCCCTCATTTATCTTCAGATTCCGTTTTTCGCACACTGTTCCAAACACATTTACCAGACCCTGAAACTCCCATTCATTATTGCTCATCAGAGCTGTATCATCAGCAAACAGCAGTACAGGCAGCTTCCACTCATTTCCCTCCCTTATCAGCAATACACCAACATCCACTGCTCTTCCTAGTATTTCTTTCATGACTCCATCCATATATACAGTAAACAACCACGGGTACATCACACACCCCTGTTTCAACCCAACATTCAGGTCAAAGAACTTGCTCTGCTCATTCTCCACACGTACTGCCGCCTTTGCACCCTCATACATGCTCTTCCAAAATCTCTACTTTCCATATTTAGTAAAATATTTGAAAAACTTGTGGGATCCAGGCTAATAAATTATCTCGAATCACAATCTATATTAACGAAGTGTCAGTTCGGGTTTCGGCCTCGATCTTCTACGGAATGTGCCGTTCATGAGCTAACTAGGGAAATGTATAAAGTTTTAGACACAAAACAATACCAGTTAACGGTTTTCTGTGATCTTTCCAAAGCATTTGACACCCTACCTCATGATATTTTACTTAAAAAGTTACATAACTATGGAATACATGGCCCTGCCCTTAAATGGTTCACTAGTTATCTTAGTCAAAGGAAGCAATTTGTTTTTTATAATAACGTAAGTTCTAAATGTAAATCTATGACGTATGGTGTTCCACAGGGGTCTGTGCTTGGCCCTATTTTGTTTATATTATTCATTAACGATATTGTATTCTCAAGTACCAAACTGAAATTTCTTTTATATGCAGATGATAAAAACATTTATTTACAAGGAAATAATCTAATGGAACTGGTACACCAAATGAACGAAGAAGGCTAAGGTTTCAACCTGGATTAAATCAAATGGTCTTACACTTAATTTAAATAAAACTCATTATCTTGTGACTCATTTTACTAGCTATCGATTACCAAATATTGAGATTAAAATAAATAACCATGTAATTAATAAAGTTAATGATGTAAAATTTCTTGGTATTACGATAGATGGTGGAATGACATTGAAACCTCATATTAATGACATTACCGTAAAATTATCGAAAATTACTGGTATTCTTTACAAAACTAGAGATTCCTTGAATATTGATAACTTAAAACTACTTTACCTTTCTTTGGCTTACCCTCATATAACTTACTGTTCTGCTATCTGGGGAGGAGCAAACAAGACTTACCTGGACTCTTTATTCTTGGCACAAAAGAAAATACTTCGCATAATGACTTACCAATCTTATAATGCTCATACAGGTCCAATATTTAAAGAACATGGTTTACTAAATTTAGGTGATATTTTGTTTGCTCAGGCAGTGAACTTTGTGTATAAATCTTTAAATGGTCTTGTGTGTTTGGAGGGCGATTTTCATATCATGGTCCATAACTTTAATACCAGAGGAGCCCAGGAGTTGCTACGACTCCCATATTGCAGAACATCACATGCACAACGTTGTCTTAGCTATAGGGGAGCTAAATTATGGAACACCCTTAATATAACGAACCATTCAGACTTGCTGTTTCTATATTTGTGTTCAAAAAGTCTATTAAGAAACATCTTTTAGATCAATACTAAATAGCGATGATTTTATGTAAACCAGTCTATTTCATTTCTCCATTAGTAGTGTTCATGTAACTACTGTCATACCTATTCTTAAAGACTACTGAAAATAATGAACTAAGTTGATTCTTGCTGATTCCATGATAAAGCAGGTAATATACTGTAATGTTTTATATATATTATATTTTTAATAACCGTGTAACCTAGCATTAAATATTTACTTACGTCTATAAGGCTAGCTACATAGAGCTTTTGCTTAGCTAGCTATATATGCCAATCATTCAAATATATGTATTATGATGTATTATTGTATATTATGTATGTACACAATTGCCAATAAAAATCAATCAATCAATCAAAATCAATCTTCACTGCTTTCAGCAACTTGCCATCTACTCTGTATATTCTTAAGTACTTTCCACATACCTTCTCTATCCACTCTGTCATAGGCCTTCTCCAAGTCCATAAAGGCAACATACAGATTTTGTTGCTTCTCCAGATATTTCTCCACAACACAATTCAGGGTAAAAATCTGATCTACACATCCTCTTCCCTTCCTAAGACCTCCCTGCTCGTCACCTATCCATTTCTCTGTTCTCACTCTCACTCTCTCAATCAATACCCTACTGTACACCTTCCCTACTACGCTTAGAAGACATATTCCTCGGTGGTTACCACACACTCCTCTTTCCCCTTTACCCTTATATAGGGGAATATTATGCCTGTCTTCCAGTCATCAGGTGCACTCCCCTTCTCCCATGCTAGTTTGCACATTTTCCATACCCATTCGATCACTATCTCACCACCATACCTCAACATTTCCCTATTGTCAATTACTAAAAGGGATAATGGAAACGTAATGAAGAGTGTAGAGAGTTCCTTTGTTTTTTTAATCCTAATTACAGTGTCTGGATAAAAATTAATTGTTATGCCCTGAAATAATCTGTCTGCTATCTAGACAACCGCAACATTAATTGGTACACTACCTTTCTATATCATACAATCCCCACTAACCTTTCCAATTTATTTAAAACAACTTTTCCTCATAAGATGCCAAATTTTAGATAAACATTCCGTACTAACTTCCCACCTATTCAATGTAGCTTATTAGCTTCCCCAAACTATGTAGAAATTTAACAACCTGAATACCAACTACAAACTAAAATTCCTAATATATATTATAGATTCAACGATAACCATTAGACAAAATAATGGACGGTGATTCAATTTCATCTTGTGAACTATTTTAAGGGGGCCCACCTCGGTTTTATTTTTTCTCTCTCTCTCTGTCTCTCTCTGGGTTGTATCCATTTGGCCCCATTCAGCCTACTGTTTTACAACGTTTACCCCCATCTCCAGGTGTCAATTTTTTCTGGCGAGCGGTAGCGAACCAGCAAATTTTAAGAAATGTTTTGACAGTAGGCTAAATTTGTACATTTTTCGATAGCAAAATGTCTCCGGCGAAGCCGGATTTCTCCATATAATGCTGGCTCGCTATCGCTCGCCAGGAAAAAATCGACACATGGGTGGGGATAAACATCTTAAATCAGTAAGCTGAATGGGGCCAAATGGATACAAGCCCGAGAAAGAGAGAAAAGGAGAGAAATAAGCAGGTAGCCCCCCTTAAGACAAGTTCCAGTAATTATAGTCTATTTATTATGCTGAGCCTAGACATTGTGACCACTAGCCTCTTGTAACTCAAGGAGAGCTGGATCAAACAGGGTATAACTGTCCACAATTCCTTACAGGTTGACTCTTCCCATATTGCACAAGTATCAGTTCGATTCGCCACTTGCGAGTTTCGTTCTATAAGGAAGTTGGAGCTGTAGATATTGATATTCAGCAGAATTGTAGTACATTTATAAATACATGAAACTCAATTGAACATACTCTTAGGCATCAGAAACCTACATAATTATTGAACATACTCTTAGGCATCAGAAACCTACACAATTATTGCATTTCTATTTACCATCGTTTGGCCCATTAGTTTGGCGATGTTAACACCTTTCGCCCTATTTCGTTGTCAATTTTAAGATCTTTCGTGCTACTTAGGTGTCGATTTTTTCCTGGCGAGCGATAGCAAGCCTGTCATTTTTAGAGGAATCGGCCTTCGACCGGGACATTTTTCTACCGAAAAATCTACAAATTTATCTTGAAGGCGGTCTACGGGGTGTTTGTCTAATCTTGATGGAGGTCTAGCGAGGAAAATAAAAATTATATGATTATATGAAATAATAGACCAAAAAACATCCATTACCCCTTTAATCTGTAAAACATAAATAACTTGTACAATATGTCAGAAACACTTTTATTATCATTTATTATTTATTTATTATTATTTATTTATTACTAATTATGTAATTATTATTATTATTATTATTATTATTATTATTATTATTATTATTATTATTATTATTATTTATGTATTATAATTTATTGTTTATGTTTTATTATTATTATTATCTCACAACCTTCTCACAATAAACCTCCATTTATCCCCTCCTCCCTCAGGACCTGTGGGTGGGGGAGACTAGGAGGGTGGTGAGGGTGGGTGTGGTGGAGGAGCCTGGGACGCCCACTACCCTCAAGCTCCACCACCTACAAGAGTCACACCACCTTCTCCACCCTCCCACGCCCTCACCTCCAACCTCACCCTCCCACAACCATCTCAACAACCTCACATATCTCTCAGGTATTGTTCTTGTTGTTGTTATTGTTCTTGTTGTGACCTGCACAGCTGCGAACACTTTTGCCAAAATCATAATATTGATGGCTATAAATGAGCTGGATGGGGGAATATTGGAACAAGTAGAGTGTTTTAAATATCTAGGAGGAACGATAAGCAGGAGAGGATGTATGGAAATGGAGGTAAAACAGAGAGTGTGTGAAGGAAGGAAGGTTTTTGGAGCAATGGGAAGTATGTTGAGAAATCTCGGAATGAAAGTAAAAAGTGCAATGTATCATGGAATTGTTGTGCCAACAGTGATGTATGGGGCTGAGACATGGGCTCTGAAGGAAAATGAGAGAAGAAAGCTGGCTGTGATGGAGATAAGCTGCTTGAGGAGTATGTATGGAGTTACTCGTAGAGACAGATTGAGGAATGGAGAGATACGTAGGAACATTTGTCGGCCAGAGTGGACAGAAGGGTGCTGAGCTGGTATGGTCATGTTGAACGAATGCAAGATGAAAGGCTTACAAAGAGAATATGTGAGTCAGATATAAAGGGAGATACAAGGGCAGGAAGACCCCCATTGAGATGGAGAGACTGTGTAAGATAGTTTTGGATGATAGAGGAATGACTATAGATTAGGCAAGGGAAGTGGTAATAATCAGGAATGAATGGAGAATGCTTGTGAATAGTTGAGTGAACACGTGGTCATTTGGGGGAAGGGGTCAGGCGCAAGTTGGACTAGATGATGGACCCGGGGAGATGGTTTATATGAAGGATGCGCCTGGAAGTGTGGTGGGCGGGCTTGTGGTTTCGCTCTGCTGCATGTCTGCCTGCCGAGATCGGAACCTATCCGGGTGGTCGGGGGCTGGGGAAGTGCTGGAGGGACCTTGGTGACCCTGGTCTCTGGATCTTCTCCTAAATTACCTAGATATGTGTATTTTGTGTTTGTGTGTTCATTGTTTTCTGTTGTGTTGTCCCTATTCTGTCTCTGCCTTGAATCGACCCCCCCTCCCCCTAAAAAAAAAGAAAAAAAAAAAAAAATGAAAAGTGGGGATTGGGCCTGAGTATATAGAATAAAATAGAATAAACGAGGTTACAGATTCCTAACGTGAGCACCCAATATCGACAGGTAGAAACAGTGTGGTTTTTGGAAAGTGCTGATGATCCTTGGATAGGATCTTTGATAATCATTTTGAATATTTGCTATAGTTCAATCCTTCAGATACACTCTGTACTTCAGCCTGTGGAGTCAATAGGTGGTGGGCTACGAAGTCTATAGAGAAATCGCCAGACTGGTGGCACAAACAGACAGACACACGAACTGATTTAATAATATAGATAGTTTTGGTAGTTGGATGTGCATTGCAATTTGTTTAGAAACGGTACTTGTTGTATGTTATGTACTTGTTGTATGTTATGTACTTGTTGTATGTTATGTACTTGTTGTATGTTATGTACTTGTTGTATGTTATGTACTTGTTGTATGTTATGTACTTGTTGTATGTTATGTACTTGTTGTATGTTATGTACTTGTTGTATGTTATGTACTTGTTGTTGTATGTTATGTACTTGTTGTATGTTATGTACTTGTTGTATGTTATGTACTTGTTGTATGTTATGTACTTGTTGTATGTTATGTACTTGTTGTATGTTATGTACTTGTTGTATGTTATGTACTTGTTGTATGTTATGTACTTGTTGTATGTTATGTACTTGTTGTATGTTATGTACTTGTTGTATGTTATGTACTTGTTGTATGTTATGTACTTGTTGTATGTTATGTACTTGTTGTATGTTATGTACTTGTTGTATGTTATGTACTTGTTGTATGTTATGTACTTGTTGTATGTTATGTACTTGTTGTATGTTATGTACTTGTTGTATGTTATGTACTTGTTGTATGTTATGTACTTGTTGTACAGTATATATCATCGCCAAGGTGACGCACATTCAACTGCCTTAAATAAACATTGCAGTTATGGTGTGCTCTGGACATTGAAGAGGGGAGGTGTAACTTGGTGGTCACATATATTTTTGACTCGGAATAAAACCTTGATATAATATGTAGGGGAGATATTGAAACTCAATTTGTGCTTCTCTTAGTTTCAGTGCTTCAACATTTTCCCACCGAATCGCTATAAATATAAGTATCTACAGTATGTTGTTAGCTTTTGTATATCATTATATTCCCTCCACTTCCCACTTAAGGGGCGGTATAGATTATTTCTGGACCACCCTCTTGCTCATGTTTAGCCCAATTAGTTTTGAGATTTTAAGACGTTCGGCCCATTACTTTGGCGAATTTACCACCTTTTGCCCCATTTCGTTGTCAATTTTAAGACCTTTCGTGCCATTTAGGTGTCGATTTTTTCCTGGCGAGCGAAAACGACCCTGATACTTTAAGAGGAATCGGCCTTCGGCCGACACATTTTTCTACCGAACAATGTACAAATTTATCTTGAAGGGTGGTCTAGGGGGTGTTTTTCTAAGCTTAGTGGAGGTCTAGCGAAGAAACTAAGAAATAATGGAATAATTGAATTAATAGACCAATAAAAACTGAGCATCTCTCCTTAAGCCACATGGTGTAGTGTAGGAAGTTATTATGGTGACACACGGCAACACTAAAGCTGATTGTTTCCTTTTCCCACATCATGATCAATAAACATCGATTATGTAGGCTTGAGCTATATATATATACTGTATATATATATATATATACTGTATATATATATATATATATATATATATATATATATATATACAGTATGTGTTTCTAATCTCTCAGTGGGGTTCGAACCGCCGACCGTCAGGACGATAGCCGACGCTTTAATCAACTACACTGCCGTGGTGTAGTTGATTAAAGCGTCGGCTATCGTCCTGACGGTCGGCGGTTCGAACCTCACTGAGAGATTAGAAACATTTAGTGGCTCACGTGTATTTGTGATATATACTCAATATATATATATATACAGTACAATCATGTTTCGTGTGTGTGGAGAGAGAGAGAGAGAGAGAGAGAGCATAACCCGTACCCCCCCCCCCCCCCCCCACCAACAGAAGTGGAGGTACGATTGGTGGAGGTACTACAGAGGATGGAGAGAGTGGTGGAGAGCAGTGAGGCAGCCTGCTCCACACAACTGACAGCTGACAACACCAGGAGACAGTGGCAACAGGTGGGCATACACATACACATACACACACACACACACACTATACTGACAGCTGACAACACCAGGAGACAGTGGCAACAGGTGGGTACACACACACACACACACATACACACACACACACACACTACTGACAGCTGACAACACCAGGAGACAGTGGCAACAGGTGGGCATACACATACACATACACACACACTACTGACAGCTGACAACACCAGGAGACAATGGCAACGGGTGGGTACACACATACACACACACAAACACACATATACACACACTCACACACATTGACAGATGACAACACTAGGAGACAGTGGCAACAGGTGGGTACACACACATACACACTCACACACACGTATGCACACATACACACACGCACATACAACTGACAACCGACAACACCAAGAAACAGTGGCAACAGGTGGGAATATACTGTATATTACACACACACACTCAACTGACAGCTGACAACACCGGGAGACAGTGATACCAGGTGAAATATAACATACTGTATACTCATACATACACACACACACACACACACACACACACACGAGTGAGAGCCTCAGGAAACAATGCCAGCAGGTGGGATTATACTCATACATACACACACACACACACACACACACACACACACACACACACACACACACACACACACACGAGTGAGAGCCTCAGGAAACAATGCCAGCAGGTGGGATTATACTCATACATACTGTTACGGCTGGATCGGCAATACATATTCGGGATTCTTGATCGTAGGACAGAAATGGCTTAAGTGACAACGACACGCTCGATTCCAGTCCCAAATACTATATGCTCCAGACAACAAAAGCACCAACGCCCTACAGAGTTATCGTCTACGGTAACGAGGTACCTTAACTCGGCGAAAGTGTACAACAGGGGTAGGCTATGAGGCTAAACTCCCTCAGACATTTATAGGTTACGTTATTACTAAAGAAATGCAATACTCAAGAAACTACGTTAATATTAAGCCTCTAATAATGTAGAATAGAAGAAGGCTAAAGGTATGACAGTGAAATGCTAAATGACAAATGTACACGCCTACTTGAAAGCGGAAAGCGCGTGCACTACACTAACTGTCCCCTACTAACATGCACTAGCATGTAGCATACAAGATGTTCATGATCCAGTAGATACCTAATAATACACATGGGAGGAACATAAACAGTAGTCACTTATTATAATATGAATCTATACTTGGAATAACTAATAGGTTGCAGGCAACAGTACTGCGCCGGTAGCCTACTACCGCATAGGCTACTTCGCTTCTCTCACTCTGTCTCCCCTCCGAGTCCGTATGCGCCCTACGCAACAGAACTCCGGACACAGCAGCAAAACGACAGTGCAGGTAATTGATACATGAAAGTATTAATAGTGTTGTCTTGTGTGTGAGTAATGTGTATTGTAAAGTGTTATAGATATATACTTAAAGAGAGCTGCAATGCATAGTAAAATAAAGATATATCCCACTCATCATCCCCATGTGTTCTAGCTAGCAGGCCAAGTCACAGGAACAACGAGTCCCAGCACCGAAAGCGAGAACCCAGGAGAAGACTGTAGAGAACACAAGGACAGATAAATTACGTTACTCTACTATACCGGCACTACGAGCGAGCTGTAGTCTCGGCTGCTACACTCGCTCCTGGCTCGGTATGCAAATCAAGGCTAAGTCCTCGTCCCTCTACAGACAACTCCTGGGCATGGTCGGGCTCTACACATGGCACCAGTCTAGTCACAAAATGGGATGATGAGCAGGGCAATATAACTCGTGAACATGTAGAACGTTCACCAACTATCCTCATCAAGAAGATCGCTGTTCACATTAACCCCTTAAATCTAATACATGTAAATATATGCTTGTCCTAAGAGTAATACGAGAGGTGAGTGCTGAAACTCCTTTAGGACCTCAAGGGAAGGTTATGCATTTAAATAGAGAGAAGAATGAAATGAGAGTAATGTCGTCAGAGAGAAAGAGTGCAACCGTGAGAAGTTGGGAGAGAGGGCAAGGGATGTTAGAATATCAAAGGTTCTAGGCAACCTGGTCATAGAACACGCAGCCAGCCTCCAGGCAATGTGCTGTACGACAACATGGGCCCAGCCCAGGCAGGCAACAATGGACTACCAACCCTATCGCGCCTAGCTATAAGGGCAAGGCTGCCAACCAGTCCATACGTCTGGCAACCACCCGGCCGGCAGCGCGGCGCGTTGCTACCCTCTTGCTCTGAAGCCTAACTCACCCTCTCTCTCTGAACTCCCATTGTCTTATCTATCAACTTCTCTATTGATACTACATATTAAATGGAAGGTCTCGACATGGCTTAAAACAAAACCCACCACTGGTTAGCACATGACGAGACCTTTGCAGAGATACAAAGAACATAGTTATAAGTTGTCACACTCAATATACATTGCGGCTGACGGTAGCCAGATCACGGGCGGTACAGTCGAGTACCAAGGAGTACAATCAGGTTGCGTTGCCAAGCACTGGGGTGCGTCACAATACACACACACACACACACACACACACACACACACACACACACACACACACACACACGAGTGAGAGCCTCAGGAAACAATGCCAGCAGGTGGGATTATACTACACACACACACACACACACACACACACACACACACACACACGAGTGAGAGCCTCAGGAAACAATGCCAGCAGGTGGGATTATACTACACACACACACACACACACACACACACACACACACACACACACACACACACACACACACGAGTGAGAGCCTCAGGAAACAATGCCAGCAGGTGGGATTATACTACACACACACACACACACACACACACACACACACACACACACACACACGAGTGAGAGCCTCAGGAAACAATGCCAGCAGGTGGGATTATACTACACACACACACACACACACACACACACACACACACACGAGTGAGAGCCTCAGGAAACAATGCCAGCAGGTGGGATTATACTACACACACACACACACACACACACACACACGAGTGAGAGCCTCAGGAAACAATGCCAGCAGGTGGGATTATACTACACACACACACACACACACACACACACACACACACACACACACACACACACACACGAGTGAGAGCCTCAGGAAACAATGCCAGCAGGTGGGATTATACTACACACACACACACACACACACACACACACACACACACACACACACACACGAGTGAGAGCCTCAACACAACACCCCCATGAAATTGACCCCGAGCCTAAAAAATAAATAAATAAATAAATAAATAAATAAATAAAACTTGCATGTGCCCTGGATACTAGTATACATAATTTACATAAATTAGTGAATAACATTAAAATATATAAAAGGCGAACTTATATATATTTATTATCATTATAATATAAATATTATTGTATGGTTTCTGATTATTGATACAATTGATGTTATAGTTAAATCCGGCATGACATTTTCTAAGATTTATCAGATTTATATAACCCACAAATAATTTCGTCTAAAGTAATTTAACACATAATTATAGATTCATAAATGTAGTATATCTAATTTCAATCTAACCTATAGGCTATGTAGATGATAATTATGCCAGGACATGGGAACAATTTAGATGCATCTACTTTCAACATCTCTGCACTGGCTATAGAAAATGGAGAGAACGAGCAGGCAGAATGCAGAATGCATTAAGGGGGTGACCTGTTATTTTTTTTCTCTCTCTCCCTCTCTCTCTGGGTTGTATCCATTCGGCCCCATTCAGTATACTGTTTTAAGACGTTTATCCCCATCCAGGTGTCGATTTCTTCCTGGCGAGCGATAGCGAGCCAGTATTGTATGGAGAAATCCGGCTTCGCCGGAGACATTTTTCTATCGAAAAATGTACAGATTTAGCTTGCTGTCAAAAACATGTAAAACAATATGCTGGCTCGCGGTAATCGACACCTGGATTGGGATAAGCGTCTTTAAACAGTAGGCTGAATGGAGCCGAATGGATACAATCCGGAGAGAGAGAGAACAAAAACAAGGTGGGCCCCCTTAACCTAGGAGCCTGCCTCTATCACCATGCCCGGGCAGACCTCAACCCGCACCTTTAAACTTAACCTAGGAGCCTGCCTCTATCACCATGCCCGGGCAGACCTCAACCCGCACCTTTAAACTTAACCTAGGAGCCTGCCTCTATCACCATGCCCGGGCAGACCTCAACCCGCACCTTTAAACTTAACCTAGGAGCCTGCCTCTATCACCATGCCCGGGCAGACCTCAACCCGCACCTTTAAACTTAACCTAGGAGCCTGCCTCTATCACCATGCCCGGGCAGACCTCAACCCGCACCTTTAAACTTAACCTAGGAGCCTGCCTCTATCACCATGCCCGGGCAGACCTCAACCCGCACCTTTAAACTTAACCTAGGAGCCTGCCTCTATCACCATGCCCGGGCAGACCTCAACCCGCACCTTTAAACTTAACCTAGGAGCCTGCCTCTATCACCATGCCCGGGCAGACCTCAACTCGCACCTTTAAACTTAACCTAGGAGCCTGCCTCTATTACCATGCCCGGGCAGACCTCAACCCGCACCTTTAAACTTAACCTAGGAGCCTGCCTCTATCACCATGCCCGGGCAGACCTCAACCCGCACCTTTAAACTTAACCTAGGAGCCTGCCTCTATCACCATGCCCGGGCAGACCTCAACCCGCACCTTTAAACTTAACCTAGGAGCCTGCCTCTATCACCATGCCCGGGCAGACCTCAACCCGCACCTTTAAACTTAACCTAGGAGCCTGCCTCTATCACCATGCCCGGGCAGACCTCAACCCGCACCTTTAAACTTCGATCAAATAATCAAGAGTGGTAAACCAGAAATCCACCTGGTAGTGCTTTATTAACACTATCTGGTGCAACGTCTTGGGGGTTATTATATTTTATTTTATTATTATTGAGAGTTTTAAACGTTTTTGTCATTTTCGAACACTATATTTTTTTGTTTACCCCCTAGACTAAGAAAAAAGGGCTCCAAGACCCTCTTCAAACTAAAAAACAAAAAAAAAAAAAAACAAAAAAAAAATCTATACCCCTTTCAAGCTAATTATGTACATTTTTCGGTAGAAAATGGCCCGGCCGAAGGCCGGGTTCTCCTTAATCTTTTCACGCATTTATGACGCAGAGGTTGCCAGATTAGCAATAAGAAATAGAGTTCTCTCACTCTTATAATTACCTCTCCAAAATTAGTTTTCTGCCCACAGCTAACTCAAAGACAACTGCAGAGGTTGAAGTAACTAAACTAAAGGTTTCTAAATACCCCTGATGGTAACACAGGCTTTAAAGTATCCCCAATAGGCTCAAAATCGTGTCATATGTCGGAGAGGGTTAATTGCAGGCTCGCTATCGCTCTCCCAGGAAATATCGACACCTAATTAGGTTAAATAGTCTTACAATCGCCAAAGTATTGGGGTGAAACGTCTTATAATATCCAAAGTAACAGAGTAAAACAGGGAGGTTCCAAACAGACTCACCCCGCACCGAATAGGGTTAATTAAACTCATTATTAGCAAAAGGAGAACAATTGAAGGTTCCCGCCAATTTGACCACTTGCGACTTTCAGGCTATAAGGAAATTGGAGCGGTGAACATCGATATTAGTGAGAAATGCAATACTAATGTGGGTTTCTGATGTATGTATTATGACTGTATTTTAGCTGATAATTCTGCTAAAAATTGACGACCACAGCTCCAACTTCCCTAAAGACCAAAACTCACAAGTGGTCAATTGCAACCACAATTTACGGGGGTTATTCATTTTTTCTGTTATATATATTATTAAGCAAGTCACTGGCACCACAGACAACAACACTAGCAACCATCATTGAATTTATACCGATATTTTTTAGTATACAAAAAAAAACTGTCTGACTTAAAAGGTAAAGGTATATATTTTATTAGTTTGCTCCCTAAATCTGTATTAAGCATTACAAACCTCGTCAAAGACATAACATAAATTTGTAAATTTCTCTTAAAAAATATCCCGGTCAAAGTTCGATTCCTCCTAAATTACAGGCCAGGAAAAAAATCGACACCTAAGTGGCACAATAGGTCTTAATATTGACAAAGAAATGGCCGAAAGTCTTAAAATCGACACCTAAGTGGCACAATAGGTCTTTATATTGACAAAGAAATGGTCGAAAGTCTTAAAATCGACACCTAAGTGGCACAATAGGTCTTTATATTGACAAAGAAATGGCCGAAAGTCTTAAAATCGACACCTAAGTGGCACAACAGGTCTTAATATTGACAAAGAAATGGCCGAAAGTCTTAAAATCGACACCTAAGTGGCACAATAGGTCTTAATATTGACAAAGAAATGGCCGAAAGTCTTAGCATCGACACCTAAGTGGCACAATAGGTCTTAAAATCGACACCTAAGTGGCACAATAGGTCTTAATATTGACAAAGAAATGGCCGAAAGTCTTAACATTTGAAAAATAATGAGACTAAGCTTGAAGGAGAAAGGGATGGATAAAAACGAGACCCCTGTCCTTACTGGTATGAGGGACGCAGGTCTATCGGTCCCCTGTGTCTCCTGGGGGTACTCTTATTATACCTGGGCAGTCTGTACCCAACACTTACCAACACCTTCTCCCTCAGGTATAGTCACACTACTTTGGAGATCCGAGATTGTAAGACGTTCGCTCCATTAGTTTGGCAATTTTATAACCTTTCGCCCCATGTCGTTGTCAATATTAAGGTCATTCGTCGCCATTTGAGTGTTGATTATCATCCTAGCGAGCGGTAGCGAGCCTGAATATCAGGAGGAAGCAGCCTTTGGCCGGGACATTTTCTACCAAAAAATGTAAAATATTATCTGGAAGGAGGGTCATGCAGGTATTTTTTGCTTAAGCTTTACAGAGTTCTAGGAAGGAAACTAGCCCCCCCCCCCCTCTCCTTTTAAAACTACCTTACTATTTTTCATTTGAGATGCAAGGGGAGAAAGAAATATCAAACACCCTCACCAACCATCCCAGCCATCAGCAACAGCTTCCTAGCCTCCAACCAGGAATGCTACCATAAAAGGCTGCAATATCAACCACCCCACAGGGCAGCCACATGACTCCAGAGAAAACGTGCTAAACAGGGAAGACTATTTCAACACTGCTAACGGGCAGCAACATGGCTCCAAAGAAAACGTACTAAGCAGAGGGGACTTTTTTGACCCCGAAAGAAATGCACCCTGCAACCACCTTCACACCAACCTTCCGGTCTCCCTACCAGCTCAAAAGGTGCCCATATTCAACCCCATCACCACACCAGGGCCGTGCATCAGCAGAAACAACAATGAACCACTATTGCAACCTACATCATACCCAAAAAGGCGAAAGAGTGGTGTCCACGAGGAGTTGACCAGTGTAGACGATTCAATACTTCTCCCTCTGCCTGGCAAACCTAGACAACACCAAGCACAGCCAAACCACACACACATCAATGGCTCTATGGTGTGCACCAGGGAAAAATATCTAGCAGCAGCTCCAGCACCTAATTTCCCAAATCACCGAGGTTAGGATAACATGCCAGACTTGGGGAAAATGCACACCATTTCAAACCTGAATATCTACAAATACTCAACGGTCCCAACCACCAAACCAGTTTCACCAACTGTGCAAATATTTAGTCCACCTGGAATGCAAGCTTCAACTAGTGCATATTGCCCCACAACTGAAAATAAATTCATGAAACCTGTCGTGCCCTTGATGCCCTGGAAGCCCGTACCAAGGACAACGCAGAAAGAAGAAACACTACTCACGCTGACCAACCCAGTATTCACCCTGCTGGCTTAAAAGCACTTTTCGGATCCTTAACCAGTAATCCTAAGGTAGAAAGGATAGTTACAAATTCTGAAGCTTGTCGTAATACTCAATTTAGGCATCCCATGTCACCCAACTTCGAGTTGAAGGTAGAGGATAGCCAAACTGACCTGGATTTATCACCGATTGGGAAATTTATCTATTTTGACAAATTGGAAGTCACTGATAAGTTCAAGACTTATTGCGACCTTCCCAGGCCTGTAATATCTCTTAACGAACTTTGTGTTGAAATAACAAATCCGCCCCAAATCTTTAAGGCAGGAGTTGTTCCTCAACATAATACTGTTCATAAGGACTACCCAAGACTTCTTGAATTATCTCATTCTTCCCCTACTTTGTCTACTGCCTCTGATAAAGTTAGGTCAGTGTGTGATAATTCTCGAGTTCCCACTACGAAAACTAACCTTCCTCCTACTCCTGGAAAGACGTTGGTACTTCCTTTAGTAGGGGAACCTTTAGCTATATCCCCCAGATTCAGTGTGAGTGCGTGTACGAGGACCAGCCATAAGCCCAGAAAGAGAAGCGATATTGCCAATCGGTTGTTGCGTTTGTTTGGGCCAGAACCTAGCCTAGACGTGTGAAAAGGACTTACAGTAAGTGCTGGAAGTAACTCGAGCGTGACATTAAGCCCATATAACTCTGGACACCAGCCGCCCTCTACGCAACGTCATCCCAGTGCTCAAAATTGTTCTCCCAGTGCTCTCCACTACTCAAAACTACTTTAAGTGCCGTTCTAAGTTGTCCTAGTGGTAACAATGATTGTCGTGATGGTCTAGCTCCAGGTATGCCAAAATTCTCCTAAGTGCAACGTAATTATTGAAGTAGGCTTTACCTCTTTCCTTCCTTGTTTGCTTTCGATATCCCGTTTGTTGGGAAACAATACACCCCTATCCTACACTGGGAATCTATATACATATTTCCTTGAATTTAGGTTCCCGAGTTCCCCGCGTAGGAAATGTAGATAAACGATTCTCTGCTATAAATACATACACATTACACGTCAATTGAGAATACTTGCCGCAGATCGGAGTTTATTCGTTCCTTATCATTCGGGTTCGTATCAAAATAGTGAAGTCTCATCGCAGAGTTAAATGTTTTTCAGTCACTTACAATAGACTGTCTGTTATGCTTGATGAAGTTCACTTTCATCCTTGTGTCCAATAGTAATGTATAAAGACTTTATGTGTTTTGCCATTCTGATTTAATGTATTTACTTATGTGTTAACTTGATATCGTCCTACATTTCATTCTTGAGAGGTCCACCTCTATTGTCCATTATAATTACTTGTTATGCATCTGATTTCATGTTTATTACTTTTTTGAGCATACTCTGTTAATACTTAAGGACATAATATACTCGTGTTGAGACTGATTGTATCTATTATATGTTTTCTAATTATTACTTTATTGCAAGTATTTTTGTCCACCTTGGAGACTTACTTGATGGTGTGTACCTTAGTTGTTAAGAATAAAAACCTGTGTAACCTTTCCTTGTGTTCTATGTCTATTGTCTGTTATTTGTGTGGTAATTTGGGGATACAAGGTCAGTCCTCAACCAGTGAAGAGGTACCTTAGTTGAGGATAACTGCACATTCCCAGTCTGGGAATAGCGATCTGAATATCTCACGTTGTTTAGAAACGTGGCATAACATCATTATTGTTTATTGTAGGCAGCCTTATTATATTTGTGGCAGGATATTGCTAACATAGTATTTATTGATTACTAACTATTACTGGTTGTGGTATTACTGGTATTACTAACTATTACTGGTTGTGGTATTACTGGTATTACTAACTATTACTGGTTGTGGTATTACTGATATTACTAACTATTACTATTTGTGGTATTACTAACTATTACTGGTTGTGGTATTACTGGTATTACTACCTATTACTGGTTGTGGTATTACTGGTATTACTAACTATTACTGGCTGTGGTATTACTGGTATCACTAACTATTACTGGTTGTGGTATTACTGGTATTACTAACTATTACTATTTGTGGTATTACTGGTATTACTAACTATTACTGGTGGTATTACTGGTATTACTAACTATTACTGGTTGTGGTATTACTGGTATTACTAACTATTACTGGTTGTGGTATTACTGGTATTACTAACTATTACTGGTTGTGGTATTACTGGTATTACTATCTATTACTGGCTGTGGTATTACTGGTATTACTAACTATTACTGGTTGTGGTATTACTGGTATTACTAACTTACCTTACCTTTTGATACCTTTTGATGTGTTCGCCGCTCTTCTGGCGGCACCAAGGAGCGCGACGCCCCTCGTTCTGGGTGGTGATTTGGTGCAGTAGACTGTTTGAAGCGACAGCTCGCTCCCTTGCGAGGATGGGCTCGTCTGGCACTTTTTGCAGTTCGACATCTAGGGCTCTCTTGAAGTTGTCTAACGAGATGTCCCTCATGTCTCTTACTCGCCGTGGGAGTTTGTTGAAGAGACGTGGGCCTCTGTGTGATAACCAGCCCTCTCGCAGAGAGCCCATAGCACCCCTGTTATTCATCCGGGGGATTTCGCATTCCCAGCCTCTCCTATCACTGAATTTCATGACTATCGGAGTATGTAGGTTTGGTACTAAACCCTCTGCGATTTTCCATGTGTATATTATTAGGTAACGTTCTCTTCTACGTTCCAGTGAGTACAGATTCAGTGCTCTTAAACGCTCCCAATAGTGTAGATGTTTTATCGAACTTATAATTATGCGAAGTGAAATTTCTTTGTACACTCTCTACGTCATTTATTTCACCTGCTTTGTATGGGGATGTTAATACGCTACAATATTCAAGCCGTGGTAGCACTAGAGATTTGAAGAGCGTTATCATAGGCAATTCACCGCGTGTTTTAAAAGTACGCAGAATCCAACCCGTTAGACGTTTCGCAGCCGCCACTTTGACCTGGTTATGTACTTTGAAACCTATATTTTCAGACATTACTACCCCAAGGTCTTTCACACTGTCTTTCCGTTCTATTATGTGGTTAGATTCTGTTAAGTAATTTGTAATTTCTTTAACACCATTATTATCTCCGTACCGTATTAATTGGAATTTTTCCTCATTGAATTGCATGTTGTTTTCCCTGGTCCACTGGAACACTACATTCATGTCTTCCTGCAGTCGGCCCGTGTCCTCTTGTGTGTTTACTATCTTGCTTAATTTTGTGTCATCAGCAAAAGACGACACCGTACTGTGTCTGGTGTTGGTATCTATGTCGCAAATTAGTATGAGGAACAGAAGGGGCGCTAGCACTGTTCCTTGGGGCACTGAGCTTTTGACATCCGAAGGCTCAGAAGTGACTTGGTTTACTGCTACTGATTGTTTTCGGTTTACGAGGAAATTGTATATCCACCGTCCGATTTTCCCAGTTATACCTTTTGCTTTCAGTTTGTGGGCTATTATACCATGGTCACATTTATCAAATGCCTTAGCAAAATCGGTGTAAATGACATCCACGTTTTTCTTTTCTTCTAGCGCTTTAAGAATTTTTTCATAGTGTTCCAAAAGTTGTGAGAGACATGATCTTCCCGCTCTGAACCCATGTTGACCGGTGTTGTGTAGTTCATTTGTCTCCATGAATGTTGAAATTTTGCTTCGCAGGACTCGCTCGAAAACTTTAATGATGTGAGAGGTTAGAGCTACCGGGCGGTAGTTTTTTGGTAGTGCTTTACTCCCTCCTTTATGCAGTGGGGCAATTATTGCATTTTTCAAGCTATCTGGTATGTCACCAGTGTCTAGACTCCTTCTCCACATTATAGCCAGGGGTTTTTGAGAGGTTTTCCTTACATTTCTTCATTAGGATCGAATTCCATGAGTCCGGGCCTGGTGCCGAGTGGGATGGCATGTTGGAAATGGCCTCTTCTATGTCTTTTGGACCGAAGTCAATATCCAGCATCTGAGGGGTTTCCGTGGGGCAGGTTTCCATGAAAAATATATTTTGGTCTCTGATGACTTTTGTTTCATCAGGCTCACTCAATACCATTTCATACTGCCTGCTTAAGAGTTCGCTCATTTCCTTTTTGTCCCCTGTGAAAGAGCCGTCCCCTTTGCTCAGTGGGCCGATGTTTGATGTTGTTTTAGCCTTTTGTTTGGCGTATGAAAAGAAGTATTTGGAATTTTCCTTTATACCTGCAATAGCTTTCCTCTCCTCTTCCATATGTTGTAGTTCATTTGATATTCTTAGCCTTTGTTCAATTTCCACAATTTCTCTATCTATTTTGACCTTTTGCCTATCCTGTAGATTTTGATGTGTGCGTCTTTGTGTGAGTAATTTTCTTCTTCTGTACAGCCTCCTCCTTTCCCGATCTTGTTTTCTTCTTCGTTTTGTTTGTCTTGCAGGTATATGGTGGCTACAGATTTGGGTCATGGTTTCTGTTATTAAGACTAGACATTCTGCTGGTGTCAGGTTATCCATTATATCTTCCCAGTCTATTTCCTCCATTTCTTGATTTACCTCTTCCCACCTAATGTTTTTGTTATTGAAGTTAAATTTACTGAAGGGGCCGGTTTTTGTTCTCGATTCTGAGGTTGTCTGTACACTTTCTAAGGTTGTTTTGATCTCAATTAATTTATGATCTGAGTATGTTGTGTCCGATATGTTAATGCTGTGTACTAGAGAGTCGTTGTTAGTGAAGACCAGGTCTAAGATATTGTTTTCCCGTGTGGGTTCAGCAATATGTTAGGTAAGACTAAAAAAATCACAAAGTTCAAAAAGCTCTCTCGTATTAGTATTTGCTTCTCCGGTGTTGTTTGCCACTATCTGGTTTTCTAGTTATCTCCATTTAATGTTTGGTAGGTTAAAGTCTCCTAGCCATATAATATTTGGTGTTGGGTTCCCCAGGGTTTCCACTTCTGATTTTATTTTGTTGAGCTGGGTTTTGAATTCTTCTCGGGATGAGTCTGGAGGCCTGTATGTAACAATAACTGCTAAATTTAGGGATTCTATTTTAACTCCAAGTATTTCCACCACTTCATTACTGTTATTTAGGAATTCAGTACATATCAGTGAGTCATGTATGTACAAGGCTACACCTCCATGTGATCTATGCGTTCTGTCCGCCCTATGTAGGTTGTAACCAGGAATCCATACCTCACTATCTTCCTGATCTTTAATATGAGTTTCTGTGAGAGCCGCAAATATAGCGTTTCCTTCTTCTAGCAGGCCCCTAATAAATGGTACTTTGTTCGTGGTTCTATTTTTTAGGCCTTGGATATTTGCAAACAAGATTGGGGAGGGATTGTTTGGGGTACTATGTGTACCTAATAGTCTTCGGGATGTATTGGCCACTCTTGGGAGGCCAGGAGGTGCTCGAGGTGTTCTATATGCTCTTCCATCTCCCTCAGTCTCTTCATCTTCATCTGCCCTTTCCCTCCTTGCCTTTTTCCTCTGTCTCGTCCTCGCATAGCTAGAGAGTTTTTTGGGCTACCATTCGTGTTAGGTCTAGCATATCTCCAAGTCCCTTTAATATGAAAAGCTGGGCATTTCATATTGTAGCAGGTCTTGTTCTCAAGTGATGTCTTGCAAAGGGATGGGTGGTGGTATTTGCAGGTTTCACCAAATCTACATTTTCCATGACTGGTTATGTTGTTGCAAATTTTGGGATGAGCAAATCTACTATTACTGGTTGTGGTATTACTGGTATTACTAACTATTACTGGTTGTGGTATTACTGGTATTACTAACTATTACTGGTTGTGGTATTACTGGTATTACTAACTCTTACTGGTTGTGGTATTACTGGTATTACTAACTATTACTGGCTGTGGTATTACTGGTATTACTAACTATTACTGGCTGTGGTATTACTGGTATTACTAACTATTACTGGTTGTTGTATTACTGGTATTACTAACTATTACTGGTTGTGGTATTACTGGTATTACTAACTATTACTGGTTGTGGTATTACTGGTATTACTAACTATTACTGGTTGTGGTATTATTGGTATTACTACCTATTACTGGTTTTGGTATTACTGGTATTACTACCTATTACTGGTTGTGGTATTATTGGTACTACTAACTATTACTGGTTGTGGTATTACTGGTATTACTAACTATTACTGGTTGTGGTATTACTGGTATTACTAACTATTACTGGTTGTGGTATTACTGGTATTACTACCTATTACTGGTTGTGGTATTACTGGTATTACTAACTATTACTGGTTGTGGTATTACTAACTATTACTGGTTGTGGTATTACTGGTATTACTAACTATTACTGGTTGTGGTATTACTGGTATTACTAACTATTACTGGTTGTGGTATTACTAACTATTACTGGTTGTGGTATTACTGGTATTACTAACTATTACTGGCTGTGGTATTACTGGTATTACTAACTATTACTGGTTGTGGTATTACTGGTATTACTAACTATTACAGGTTGTGGTATTACTGGTATTACTAACTATTACTGGTTGTGGTATTACTGGTATTACTAACTATTACTGGGTGTGGTATTACTAACTATTACTGGTTGTGGTATTATTGGTATTACTACCTATTACTGGTTGTGGTATTACTGGTATTACTACCTATTACTGGTTGTGGTATTACTGGTATTACTAACTATTACTGGTTGTGGTATTACTGGTGTTACTAACTATTACTGGTTGTGGTATTACTGGTATTACTAACTATTACTGGTTGTGGTATTACTGGTATTACTACCTATTACTGGTTGTGGTATTACTGGTATTACTAACTATTACTGGTTGTGGTATTACTGGTATTACTAACTATTACTGGCTGTGGTATTACTAGTATTACTAACTACTACTGGTTGTGGTATTACTGGTATTACTAACCATTACTGGCTGTGGTATTACTGGTATTACTAACTATTACTGGTTGTGGTATTACTGGTATTACTAACTAATACTGGTTGTGGTATTACTGGTATTACTAACTATTACTGGTTGTGGTATTACTGGTATTACTAACTATTACTGGTTGTGGTATTACTAGTATTACTAACTATTACTGGTTGTGGTATTACTGGTATTACTACCTATTACTGGTTGTGGTATTACTGGTATTACTAACTATTACTGGTTGTGGTATTACTGGTATTACTAACTATTACTGGCTGTGGTATTACTAGTATTACTAACTATTACTGGTTGTGGTATTACTGGTATTACTAACTATTAATGGCTGTGGTATTACTGGTATTACTAACTATTACTGGTTGTGGTATTACTGGTATTACTAACTATTACTGGTTGTGGTATTACTGACTATTACTGGCTGTGGTGTTACTGGTATTACTAACTAATTATTGATTGTCTATGTTACAGGTCTCAGTAGTATTGGACCGGCTGTTGTTCCTGTGTTTCCTCTTAGTGTCTGTTCTTGGCACCCTTATTATACTACTGGCTGGACAGTCTCTACACTAAACACTCTCAACATACTATCAAGCAGTCCCTTTTCTGTTCCCTGGCTATTATTAGACGATTTTATTTAGATT
>CM064504.1:36243808-36786308 GCA_032716605.1 Paralithodes platypus | reverse complement strand
CCTCGACACGCAGCCCATCAGCTTCGACCCTGCCAACCGACCGCCATCCCGCATCCAGTGCGCATGCGTGAAGCGGTTCTCTCTTTCTCTCTCCTAGAATACCCCTCCACCAATAGCAGACTTTTGCCCCCTGATTTTCGCCTCCTCTGATCCTCCACCCTCTATATATACCCTTCCTGTTTACCTTTTATATCATTCTATCCTTACTTGATAATGCTGGTTGTCCAGTGAAATGCGTCGTATATCCTGTATCATCATGTACATTAATGTAACCCTGTACCACCATGAATTTTGCTCATCTCCTTCATCTACTTCCTGCCACCCAGCGAAAACTCATCAGAGACCTGGAAACTTTGAATAATAACATTTCCAACGCAGAAATTGCCATTTCTTTCAACCTCGTATGTATTAAAGAAAATATATATATATATATATATATATATATATATATATATACTGTATATATATATATATATATAGTGTATATATATATATATAAAATCTCAAAATAGTTCAAGAAAATGCAGCTTTCCTTCTCCAAGCTCCACAGAGGCAACCCAAAAGCTATGTACCTGCATTTTCTGAAAATTGCAAACACCAATGAAACTGTGACTCAGCATGTCCAACATATTGGTGGTATCTCTGAAGCTGAACCTACACCAAAACCAGAACCTTCCCCGACATCTGCACCTGCCACCATAGTCATCAACCAGGTCCCATGGGAGAGCCACACCAAGAAGTACACCAAGGATTGGACACCCAGTAACCAACCCTTTATGACGTCATCTGTAGCCAACCTTATCTGCTGGCCTTCACCACCTTCGTTGACCATCCCCCGATCTACATACATGTATGGGGAATCGTGGCCAATCCCAGCGTGTCGCCCAAACTGCCGTCTCCCGCACTGAGAAGCCCAAGAAGTTTCGTGGACACTTATCTCTTATACGACCTATGGTGGGACTAGAAACATATCAAGACTTACCCTATTTCTCTTCCATTCATGAAACCTGTGAAACAATAAACTATATGACCCTGTACCAGTGTTTGGCCTGATCCCGTGCGTGCCATTATTTCAATATGTACAGTATGCTATAATATATAGATAGATAAAAGGCAACTGTAGTAAACCAAGTTATAATATTTTATTCTGTTAAAATATAATTTGTTATAGTCTTGGAATCCTTGTCTATATTAATGTGTTCATATGTTTGGAATCAATGTATATTTCAACGTTAATTGTTCCGTGTATGTGATAGTGTTTCTAATAAATCAGTAACTATCTTAAATTTATTATATACTTTTAGTTGAAAGAAAGATTAAGCTTAGATTTATTTTTCACTTATTTGTTGTCACTTATGTTTGGAACAAATTCATAATACAAATTGGTAACTCCATAGTTTTTGTTAATTAAGTGTACAGATTAGGTTAACAAGTATTATTTAACAATCTCAGAGCACGTGTTTCATAAAGGTGGTTTTTATTTATTTTTTTGTTAGTCATGATAAGTGTAAACAATACACTTCAAATAAGCAAAAAAGGATAAGCATTGCGTTAATTAATCTAGAAATACTGCCCCCCTCCTGTCCATCTCACTACACGTAACAGTAAATTCACCCGATTTAGTGGTACTGAAAGCGGGGCTGTGGACGGTGGGGGCATTGGGCCGGGGGTTCAAGTCCGTTGGCTGATGGTCCCCTCTCCTGCTGCCCTCTCAGAGTCAGGTCCTGGTTGTTTTTTAAATCAGCTTGGTGTTATTAGACTGCTTAGTACTATCTCAAAACAGTGCTCATCCTTCAAACTCACCCCAAGTTGCTATAGGATAAAACATTATTATAGTAGGAGGACCAGCACCCAAACATTATTATAGTAGGAGGACCAGCACCCAAACATTATTATAGTAGGAGGACCAGCACCCAAACATTATTATAGTAGGAGGACCAGCACCCAAACATTATTATAGTAGGAGGACCAGCACCCAAACATTATTATAGTAGGAGGACCAGCACCCAAACATTATTATAGTAGGAGGACCAGCACCCAAACATTATTATAGTAGGAGGACCAGCACCCAAACATTATTATAGTAGGAGGACCAGCACCCAAACATTATTATAGTAGGAGGACCAGCACCCAAACTTCTTATTATAGTAGGAGGACCAGCACCCAAACTTCTTATTTCCCGATTAGAGATACAACCCAAACTAACCCCCCCCCCCCCCCCCATCAAGGATATCTCACAAACCTTTCTCCCAACCAATGATCCTGCCCAAGCACCTAACTTCCCCATTAGAGATACAATCCAAGCACCCCACTTACCCATTAGAGATACAACTCGAATACCTTACCATTCCATCAGGGAGACAACTCAGTTAATCCACTTCCCATTAGGGACACTAACCAATCTCCGAACTTTCCCATCAGAAACAACAACCAAAATCCCCACTAGACATACTATGAAAACTTCCCATTTCTCCATAAGAACTTCCACCTATGCCACCAGATACCCTAGTAGGGTTGCCCCCAACAGGGATACTGCCCCCACCCTCACCGAAATACAAACAGGGACAATCTCTTCAACTATCATTCCCACCATGAATATGAGAATGATATGTATGAAATATCGCTTTCTCTAGGGAAAAAGAAACAAGGCTGCTTCAATTGTGGAGAATTCAATCATCACCAGTCAAATTACAGATATTACTACAAAATTAGATGTGAGATATGTAAAGTACTAGGGCACTAAATGCGTCTATTGTACTTTTATAATACATAGGAGTTTGGCGAGGAAGTCACTGCCGTTCAATCATTATCTACAGAATTGCCAGAGATAAAAAAAGGACTTTTGAAAATTGTACACATAAATGCTCAATCCCTACTTTCACATACAGACGAACTAGAATCTCTTGCTCATGATATAGACACTGATGTGTTATGCATCAGCGAGACATGGCTATCTCCTCATACTCTTGATATACTGTACAGTATATGTAGATATTTCTGATTTTACTGTTTTTAGACATGATAAAGGTCGCAGAAGAGGGGTGTGTATTTATGTCAGGAATATTGCAACTGCTACAGTTATTGATGTAACCATCACTAAACCAGATGGTATTGAAGATGTTTGGGTTTCCATACAGTGTCAGAAACTGCCTTCCATAATTATTGCATGTTTATACTGCCACCCCAAAGCACCTTCAGAAACCTATGAGTATCTTCTTGAAGTGTTTACATTCATATGCCTACGAAATAATCCTTGTTACATCTTAGTTGATTTTTATAAGGATATGCTCTCGAAGAATAACAGAATTGATACAATGTTAAGGGAAACTACACTAGTCCAAATAATAAATAAGCCAACAAGAATCACATAAACCTACTCCACTTTGCTTGATCTTATCATTACGAACAATGTAGAAAAGATAACTAATTATAATGTGCTCCCATATGAGATTGCTGAACATGAACTCATAAGTTCAACATTATAAATAAGGAAACCAAAACGTCAACTAAAAACAAAACCTTTCATAGCCTTTAAAATTACAGCTCAAATACTCTATGTACCTTAATCAGTAGTGAGTTTACTAATTTAAGAAAGATTCCACAGACTGACAATGTAGATATGCAAGTAGATATATTCACAGATGTATCTAAACGATGCCTAGATACACCTCATGTTACTCAGGTAATACTTAGACCACCCGCACCTTGGATGACTGAAGAACTGCATGGTGCAATAGGAGAGAGAAACAAGCTTCAAAACAAATTAAAGCACAATAGACAGATAGACATACAACTTAAATATAAAAACGAAAAAAAGGCGTGTTAAAGGTTTAATGTATAAAACTAAATTCGAATACTACAAGAATCAGTTTCAGAATTGTTGAGGCAATACTGCTGCAACTGTACGAAATCTTGTCCCTAATGTAAAACGTACAAATAGTATGGTTAATTGTAATGATTTGAACCAGAAAGCAGATTTTAACCAGTTCTTCTCTTCTGTGGGGAAAATTGCATTTAATAGATCACAAGAAGGATTTGTTAAAGGAAGTTTTGCTTCACATTCATTTTGTAGTAAAGCAATTTGTAACCTTAGGCCATATCCGACTGATGTTGAGACTGTCATTTTAACTGTCATGCTTCCGTGCTGACTCCCTGCCTAGGCAAACTCTTCCGTCTCTGTCTCCCTTCTTGCTGGAAGTTTGCGCTCTTTCAACCTGTCCCAAAGAATGGTGACCGCTCTCAACCCTCCAACTATCGTCCAATTTCTCTCATTTCTTGCAACTCTAAAGTTTTTAAAACTATACTTACCTCAACATTTCTTAAGCATTATGTTTAATTTAAATAAGTGGACTGTATATTTGATAATGAATAAGTATTAACCATATAGAAATATAATTACCCTTTGATGAACTCAGCTGGTGATTGGAGGATGGCAGAAAATAGGCTAGATGACTGGAAGTGGTTAGTATAGTAAACAAAGTATGAAAAGAGGCTACAATAGGCTAGGATAGGATAGATATTTACGTTAAGTTGTGCAAGTAACAAAGATGATGATGTAATGACTATATGGAATATGAGATGAAAGTGAAGCGAAAACACCTGATTATGAAACTATAGGAAGAAGGCTTAGCGTGTGTAGCTGGGACGGAGGTTGGTTGGAGAGTGTCGAGCGCGTTATGTTCGTCTCTGTCGTGACATACCGCGCACGCGCATAACATATGGAAAATGTATCCCATCTTCTTTACAATGAGATACTTATAAACAATCTTAAATAATACAAATATATATATATATGGGAATTATAATCCTACAATACTTTCCCATATACAACTATAGAATAATATATTCTACCCAATCATGGAACGTTCGACCAAGGTTATGGAAGCGTTCAACTTAAGACTACGGAATGATACGTAACGCTACATCAACCCAGATTACGTAACATCGAGACTGTTCATACTAGTTTGAGTACACTAAGTATGGACAAGCATCTCTATTCTCATAATCTACTATCAGATCGCCAGTATGGCTTCCTTAGGGGTCACTCTACTGGTGATTTTCTTTCAATCATAGTAACTCTTGGTCATCCTCCTTTCGGGACTTCGGTGAGAGATTTTCCATTGTACTAGACATATTAGAGTCTGGCACAAATCTCTAATATCTAAACTACCCTCCTTCGGTTTGTATCCCTCCATGTGTGACATTATCTCTAATTTTCTTTCTGGCCACTCCATAGCTGCAGTTGTAGACGGCCATTGTTCACTTCCTCATCCTATCAACTGCGGTGTTCCTCAGGGTTCTGTCCTTTCTCCAATTATCTTTCTAATATATATATATGATCTTCTCAACTGTACCTCCAGTCCTATCCACTCATTTGCTGATGACTCTACCTTACACTATTCAACTAGTTTTCCAGAAAGCCCCAGCAAGCAATCCCTCAAAAACAAACGTGATGAAGCCATAGAACATTTATCTTCTGATCTAACTACCTTTTCCAATTGGGGCAGAGAAAACCTTGTTGCTTGCAATGCTTCCAAAACACTATTTCTTCATCTATCTACCCGTCAAGAACTCCCAGAGGACTTTCCCTTATACTTCAACAATATGAAAATAAACCCTTCATCGTCTGTCAGTATTCTTGGTGTCTCTTTTTCTTTTGATCTCTCTTGGAAAGACTATATTACCCTCTTGCTATAAAGTCTTCCCAGAATCTGGGTGTGTTCAACCGCCTCAAGGGGTTCTTTACCCCTGCACAGCTTCTTGCTCTGTACAGGGGCACAGTGCGTCCTTGTATTGAGTATTGTTCACATGTGTGGAGAGGATCCCATCACACAGCACTCCTAGACAAAGTAGAAAGGAAGGCTTCCGTCTCATTACCTCCTGTCCACTCACCGATTTTCTGCAATCTCTCTCTCTTCGCCGCAATGTTGCATCTCTCTCACTATTCTATCGCTATTACAATAATCAGTGTTCCTCAGAGCTCTCTCAGTGTATACCACCTTCTCTATGTTGGGTACGTAGTACCCGTCAAGCAACACAATCCCACCCCTATTTTGTGCAACTCTCCAACCCCAGAGTGCAACGATACTCCCAATCTTTTTTCTATTCAACAGCTGAGGTCTGGAACTCGCTCCCTGAAAATACATCTTTCCCGCATCCTATGACTTAAATTGCTTCAAACTCCGTGTGTCCAGAAATTTTGGCTTGAACATTCCTTGATTTTGGCCCTGTCACTCTGTCAACTCTGGACGACGCACTCATCACAGGCAGTTTTGCCTTTTGTCTCCCTCATCCACATAGAAAAAATAAACAAAAAACCCTAGCATGCATTGTAAATACTGTACCTCTATAGTTACTGGTAATTTTCCGACAACCTGGAGGCATATATGCTCTAGTCGTCCCACATTTTAAAGGTGGCGACAGTAATGAAGTGAGTCAATACCGTCCTCTTTCTCTACTCTCCATTTTATCTAAAATGTCAGAGAAAATTGTTGCAAACCAATTTACATTATATATTGAATCAAATAAGTTATTACCAAAGACTCGACATGGCTTCAGATCTCGATTATCTACGGAAACTGCTCTCATGAAAGTAACAGATAACTTTTATGAAAACATTGACGAGAAGAAAGTATCTCTCTTAACTTTGTGTGATTTGTCAAAGACGTTTGACAGTGTTAGTCATAATAAACTTTTAAATAAATGTACAAAATCTACCAATTCTGGTTTGAAAACTATTTAAAGAACAGTACAATATGCCGACGATACACAAGTTCTACATAGTGGTTATATTGATGATTTAGATGACCAGAATGTGTTCCTCCTGTTGCACTAAAAACCTGTTATTTCATATTGACTCTCTGCCTAGGCAAACTTTTCCATCTCGATCTTTCCTCTAATGTCTTTCCTTCTTACTGAAAGTTTGCTTTCATTCAAACTGCCCCGAAGAAGGGTGACCGCTCTCAACCCTCCAACTATCTTCCACTGTCTCTCATATCTTGATTCTTGAAAGTTTTTTAATCTATTCATAATTAAAAATTTCTTAAGCAATTGTCCTTCCCCCTCAGGGGGTAAGGGGGCCTTCATCTTATGGTAGAGGCAAACAAAAGAATGTGCCTCACGCATCCTACTGAGTGACTAATTGGGGGGGATGGCAGTACTCTTGTGAACCAACAGCCATTACTATATACAATAAAGCCTTGCTATTGGCGCTGTATTGGTACGGCACTGCCGTGGCTGGTGGGGCATGGATAGGAGCCACAGGGGACTCTTCTAGTCTTACCTGGACGTTGTTTGATGCCACGCCAGAGTCGGCCACAGTGTCTACATGGTGGGGCAGTGTTGTGGCAGAAAATTGTTGTTTTAAAGTCCAAGTTGCCTAATGTACAGTAGAGTCTTGGTATAGTACTGTCTTGTTGTAGCACTGTTGAGACTGTTGTGATTTGCAGATACTTCAGATTCAGGTGCTGCTGTTGGACTTGATTATTGCTGTGGCATGGTTAGCACTATGCCAACATCAGCCAAAGTGATGACATGACGGGATGGTCTTGTGACGGGACTATATTGTATTATATTCCAACTGCGGATAGGCAACCACATCTGAGCGTTACAATGTATGTAATAGAAAATCACGTTATACCAATGAATGTATGCATGTATGTATATAGTTCCAAATGGTTTCCTTAAGGGCCACTCTACTGGTGATCTCCTTTCTTAGCTTATTAACTCTTGGTCATTCTGCATTCAGGACTTCGGTTAGACCTTTTGTAATGCCATTACAATAATCAGTGTTCCTCAGAGCTTTCTCAGTGTATACCTCCTCCCTTGAAAAGAGTAGGTGGCCCCCACCTTTCAACACATTTACACTCCTAGTCTGTACATTTTTCTAACCTAAAAGTGAACTGATTTTCCCAGTCTTTCTTCCACTCAACAAGTAAACTCTGGAACTCTCTCCCTCAATCTATGTTTCCTACACCCTACGACTTAAACTGCTTCAAGCTCCACGTGTCAAGACATTTTGACTCTAACATACCTTGAATTTTGCTCTCTGTCACTTTTTCAATTATTTGGGGGGATACTCGTTATAGGCAGTGTTATGCCGGGCAATAATTCTTGCTCGATTAAGTCAGTTCTATCTTTCCACCCTAGGAAAGCTTTTTAGAACTATAACACTCAGCAGGAACACAGTTGACTCCAGATATACAATTATAAATCTCCTCAATCTATACCAATGATACAGAATACACGGTTGGGTTTCACAAGTTTTTATTTCACTTTATATCAGGGCACTGGCATAGATAATAATTGGTAAATGGTTGAGTCATATTTATACAGAAATACTCTCGAACCTAACTTCATGAATGAATAATAATGTTCTTAAAGCATGGATGGTAAATAAATCAATTCACCATAATAATTAATAAATCATAATTGAATAAACATATGATGAATATATAAGTATAGCATAAATGCTAACAGAGCGGTTATAGTCTCAAATAATAGCTGATATCCTGAGGTCAAGGTTAACGCGAGGTATAACGTAACTGAAGGTGAACGTCAATAAAAGTAAAGTAATGGTGTGTAATAGGGGAGAGCATAGGGTGAATCTAGATGTGAGGCTGGATGGGGAAATATTGGAACAAGTAGAGTGTTTTAAATATCTAGGAGGAACAATAAGCAGGAGTGGAGGTATGGAAGTGGAGGTAAAACAGAGAGTGTGTGAAGGAAGGAAGGTTTTCGGAGCAATGGGAAGTATGTGGAAGACGAGAAATCTCGGAGTGAAAGTAAAAAGTGCACTGTATCAAGGAATTGTTGTGCCAACAGTGATGTATGGGGCTGAGACATGGGCTCTGAAGAAAAAGGAGAAAAGAGGGCTGGATGTGATGGAGATGAGCTGCTTGAGGAGTATGTGTGGAGTTACTCGTAGAGACAGATTGAGAAATGAAGAGATACGTAGGAGAGTGGGGCAGCAGGAACATTTGTCAGCCAGAGTGGACAGAAGGGTGCTGAGCTGGTATGGTCATGTTGAACGAATGGGAGATGAAAGGCTTACAAAGAGAATATGTGAGTCAGGTACAAGGGGAGATAGAAGGGCAGGAAGACCCCCATTGAGATGGAGAGACTGTGTAAGAAAGGCTTTGGATGATAGAGGAATTACTATAGATCAGGCAGGGGAAGTGGTGGTGGACAGGAGTGAATGGAGAATGCTTGTGAATAGTTGAGTGAATACGTGGTCATTTGGAGTAAGGGGTCGGGCGCAAGTTGGACTAGATAATAGTCCATCAGGCGCCTGGCCCGGGGAGACGATTAATATGAAGGGTGTGCCTGGAAGTGTGGTGGGAGGGCTTGTCGCTTTGGCTCCGCTGCATGTCTGCCTGCCGAGATCGGAACCTCTCCTGGTGGTCAGGGGCCGGGGGAGTGCTGGAGCGACCTTGGTAACCCTGGTCTCTGGGTCTTCTCCTGGGTGACCTGGATGTGTGAGAGTTTGTGTTTTTTATCTGTGTTTATTTTTTGTTTTATGTTGTTTTTGTGTTTTCCCTGTTCTTGCTCTGTCTTGAGTCGGCTACCCCCAAAATGGGGATTGGGCCTGAGCATATAGATAGATAGATAGATAACGTGACTCGAGGTAAGGTCAATAATACTGAGGTCACACCATCTCAATGAAGTAGAATATATAAAATAAGAATATCAGCTGAATGGTAAATAACGAATGAGTTATTAATAAAGAGAGAGGGTTTAATTCTCTACTAACGTATACAGTTAGATTTGGTAATAATAGTTCAGGGAACTGAGTAAATAAATATTAGTCTCGTGTGAAAGACTGAGCCCTCGACATTGAAATATTAACGTGATGTGGGCAGAAATATGAACGTGATGTGGGCAGAAATAGAATTACTATGAATTCGAATTAAAAGATTAAACTGGTTGTGAAGCCAGGAAACATAAATAAAATTAGTCTAACGAAGAGACACGATAGATAACACTCCCTGTGAATATTTATACACGATTTACGTACCCTGATAGTCCTATTAACTTAGTATCAGATCTGCCAGGGATGTTCACAATATTTACGTGTAGTGTGCGGATAATGGCCGAATGGATATATATATAAACCTTAGTGGCAATATAGGAATATATATCACGCAGTATATATATATAAATCAATCCCAGGATAGCGTTTGTATGTACTCTCGACATGAGTGACAAAAGGACTAAGGTGAGAATAAAAGATCTCAGGTATTTACATTACCTTGAACACATAACATATCCTACACAACCTTTGCAATAATTACGAAACACAATAAGTAAACAAGAAGCACTTAATTTGAGTCGGAGTACAGGAGAGAGTAGCCTTGTAGAGATCTGACACACGTGGGGGCGACTGAGTGCGTGGTCCGTCTTGGCCTGTGTGCCAAGAGGGGGTGGCCGGGAGTACCCTCGCACAGGTATAGTAGCACAGGTATAGTACTAGCATAGGTCACTTCCGGTACAGCCTACACACACTCTCTCGTCCAGACACCGTCGTAGCTTGAAGGGCACGATCTAAGAGGATTTTGGTTAGGTCACTTCCGGTACAGCCAACACACACTCTCTCGTCCAGACACCGTCGTAGCTTGAAGGGCACGATTTAAGAGGATTTTGGCTAGGTCACTTCCGGTACAGCCAACACACACTCTCTCGTCCAGACACCGTCGTAGCTTGAAGGGCACGATCTAAGAGGATTTTGGCTAGCCTCTACGGATGGTGCTATCCGGCCGAGGTGTTCACATATACTCCCCCACAGGTTACCCATGGGACACAGTGCCTCGACTTGCCTAACTTTACCCTGTTTTCGGACAGGTAGTATTTGATTTTACGGAGAGTGATAAGTCGGGTGTGTCCGGAACATGAGAGGCATGGGAAATATAGTTTCTGATTTATTGCGTGGTTCTCTAAAGCCTTAAAAATACAATGCATACATGGTTATGTGGGGAATGGTAAGTTTTATTTATTAATAATAAAAGTAAATAGCCTACAGCTTAGGTGTACACAGGATAAATTATTTACAGTATTGGAGGCCTCTCTCTATTTAGATTTTAGAGGCTTGTATGGAGCTGTCTGTTTGTCCTCTTGTCTAGCTGGATTGTAAACATTGTCTCGCCTAGCGGTGGTAGTGATGAGTGGAACTGCCAGGGTAACTGGAGAGGAACGAAGGAGGTTGATGTCGCATTTGCATAAGTCTTCTTCCTCGTAGTCTAAATCCGGGCCAGGTGTAGGCGGCCATTGCTCACCTGGAGCCTGAGATTAAATATCAACAAACTGTGGCGAATGTCTTACCATACGTATCTTGAGCGTATCGGAAGCCGCGCGTTTTCCCTGGAGCTGTGATATGGGTGCCTGAGGTATGTTGTTGCTGCTGTCCAGGGGAGACTGTTTCCGGTCTCTCTTCCGGTCTCTTATGGACGCAATTCTATGTGTGGAAGTTTTCGGTACTTCGGTTGATGGAAAAGGGTTTTGCTTCGGTATTACATTTTCCAGCCCTGTCATCTCAGGCAGTATTGCCCTTTGTCTCCTTCTTACAAAAAATCAAATAAATAAATAAACTGCCAAACTATAAATTGCACACATTTCTCCTAAGCATGTTAAGATGGCTTGCAGTTAAACAAAATAATTAACTTGAGTGACTGTGACAGGATAAAAGCTGCACAAACTACACAATCCTTCACAAGAAATATTTCATCAACGTGAGAGACTTTTGGTATAAATCACACACACACACACATACACAAGGAGACAACTCACTCCGTCCACTTCCCACATTTACATACGTCCACAAAGTCGCTCTGACACACACACACACACACACACACACACACACACACACACACATACACACATACACACACACACACACACACACACACACACACACACACACACTCACCGACAAGAAAACCTAACAAAATACATTTTGTACGATATTTGTCAATTTTATCCTAGGTAAACAGTTAGCATAGTCAGTAAATTTCCTCATAAGAATCAGCAAACCTAGTACAAAGGAGTACAAAGGAAAGCAAGCAACAACAGATCTACTAATCCTTACTAGGCTGCTTGTATCTAAACTACGTAGTCTATTATATAAGAGAGGAAAGATGGCTTAGAATAGACAGGATTTATCTTTTCCATGCATAATAGATAAACTGACATGGTACTCTACAGGAAAATTAGAAAATAGAACTATCGTACTATCTATTCTACCAAAAGAGGTATGTGAGCATATGTTATTCATCTATAAACACAGTCAGTCGGGGATTAAGGGCTAGATATTTGTCTAAGCGATTTTTTAAGATTTCAACAGTGCTGCAGTCTATAATATTACTAGGCAGGCCATTCCATAATTTTACTACCCGGTCGAAAAAGAAATGCTTTGCTTCATGGGAGTGAACGGGCTTACGGATGATTTTACACCATTCCCTCGTGTGTAATTTGAATAATCGAATGTGAAGTATTTGTTTGCATCCAAATTGTTGATACCTTTAATTATCTTAAATACTTGAATTACATTCCCTCGTATTCTGCGCTTAGTCAAGCTAAACAGGTTCATTCTTCTAGACGTTCTTCGTATGGCTTATTTCTTAATCTGGGAATCATTTATGTTATTCTTTGCTGTACTTATTTAAGTTTTTCTATATCTTTTTGATAGTAAGGAGACCAAAATTGAATGCAGTATTCTAGATGAGGTCGAACCAATGAATTAAATAAGGTGAGAATAACATCTTCGGATTTGTATTCAAAAGATCTACCAATGAATTCAATATTCTTGTTTGCTTTCTTTACTACTTCAGTAAATTTTTGGCCCGGTTTTAAAGTATTTGTAATTGTTAACTCCTATATCAGTTTCTTTATCGACACTTTTGAGTTGAATACCACCCATTGAATACTTCGCCGTATTGTTCCTGTAACCTACGTGCAGTACTTTTCATGTATTAATATTGAAGCTCATTTGCTAGGTCTAAGCCCAGTTAGGCAGTTTATCTTAATAATTTTGGAGTTGGAGAGACTACCGTGCCTGCTATTTTGTGTCATCTACAAATTTTGAAATACTGCATGAGAGACCGTCATCAATATAATTTATATAAAACTAGAAGAGGACAGGTCCGAGCACTTAGTACTTACCCCTGGGGTACACCGCTTGTGACTTTAGTTCAGTTCGATGCTTTACTGTCTATTACTACTCGTTGCATTCGTCCAGTTAGCAAGTTTTTTATTCAGTGAAGCATGCTCCCTTGTATGCCATGAGCCATTAGTTTGATCAGGAGAAATTTATGGGGAAATTTGTAAGAGGCTTTCAGAGAGTCAAGATAGACTATGTCAACTGTTTTACTTTCATCGTACTTTTTGAAAATATCATAAAAAAAGTCTAAGAGATTTATTAAGCATGAAAGCTTATTTCGGAAACCATGCTGTGAATCTTTTATTAAGTTCTTCTTTTCTAGATTATATGCTAATTTGTCTCGAATAATTGTTTCAAGTAATTTACATATAATAGAAGTCAAGCTGATAGAACGATAGTTAATAATATAGGTAGGGATTTGTTTCCTTTTTTATAGATTGGTGTTACATTAGCTAATTTCCGTTTGTTTGGCACAATGCAACTCTTCCATGTTTTGTTAAAAAGGAGAGTTAATGGTTTATACATCTTGTCCTTTATTTCTTTGAGAACTCATGAGGAGATTTTATTCGGGCCAAAAGTTTTATTTGCTTTAAGTTTGTTTATGCTGTTTATCACATCTATCTCTCTAATTTTGATGTTTCTTAGAATGTCCTGATTTTCTAAATTAAGTGGAATGTCAGGAGGAATTGTGTTCAGATCCTCTTTCGTAAAGACTGATGCAAAAAAGTAGTTTAGGGTATTACTCATTTGAACTTCATCATCGACATGAAAACTGCTTGCGTTAGCTAGTGGTCCAATTGATGAAGTATTTACCTTTTTGATAAATCCATATAATTATTTGGGGTTTACCTTGCTTAAGTTTGCAATATGTGATTCTAGATTTGTCTTACTTTGCTTGATGATTTTCTTGGCTTTTCGTCGGAGAGTAATATAGTTTAACTTAGCTTCGTTATTTGTTCTAGTGAGTGAGTCATGAACAGTTTTCTTGGCTGACAAACAAGGCTTTAATTTCCTTGTTCCACCAATTTAGTTTTCATTACAGATTGAACGCCATTTGTGTTGTTGTTGTAGGTATGCAGTGTACTATGGCATTATTATATAGATCTGTGAATGATTCCCATAGCACGTTTGTATCTATATCATGGTTTATGAAGCTCCAATCTGATTGGTCAAGAATATCTTTGAGTTTGTGAAAATTTGCTCGCTTGTAGTTAAGTACTTTCTCGTGGCTAACGGTAATTTTATTGCTAGTAAATTTAATGTTGAAAGTAATCATTCGATGATCACTTGTACGGAATTCTTCTCCTACTATTACTTGGTTTACCAAGTCATCCTTTGTAGCGAATATTAAATCAAGGTCATTATTGCCTCGTGTTGGAGATTCAACAAATAAATATATTGAACTTTCTAACAAATTAGTATGCAAATCTGGACCTGTGTGAGATGTCAGTGGTTCACATAATTTTGGTACTGGTAAGTTAAAGTCTCCAAAAAGCACTATATCGTGGTTAATAGTAATATCTGAAATTTGATCATACATATTTCTTTTCACATTAGATGGTTGAGCAGGTGGTCGATACATTTATCCAAGGGTTAACTTTTCTTGTGACTTGTTTTTCAATTTTATATAATTATTATATTGTGTCAATATTTTCTTTTGATTGTTTGGAGACTGGGATAGGATTAAGTTCTTCTTTTACATACAGCAGAACACCTCCCTTTTTATTTGTTCGGCTGGAATCAAAAGTTATGTAGCCTTGAATGGCATACTCAGCTAAATAGTATCTTTTCTCAGTGTTCAGCCAAGAGTCGGAAATACCAATTATGTCAACATTTTCATTGAGAACTATTTCTTCTAGGAGTGTTAGCATTCACTCAAAGTTTAGTTCATCTACATACTTGGAGGTCAGACTCAACTGACCAATACCAGTTACTGACATATATGATAAACATCAGTGTGTGTGTGTATGTGAGAGAGAAAGAGAGAGAGTGAGAGAGTGTGAGTGTTTGTGAGAGAGAGAGAGAGCGACAGAGAGAGAGGGCTATTGTGATAACTTGAGAGACCGTTCCATTAGCCACTGGGACCGTCAAAGGGCTTCGCACATTATAACCCCTTTCAAAGTGGTGATGGGCTGGTCTATCAGAGTGAGAAGTGAGCGATCTCTGCCATACCAATAGCTTACTCTGACTGTTCCTTTTACTTATATATTTTCTAGATCTCAAGTGACGGCGTCTCTTCCGTGGATTGACCTCCCAATCTACCAAGATTGGAAGCCAAAGCGTCACATTTTTCCTTTGCCCCTCAACTTTTTCTTCACAAATGCTGAGGGGCACAGGGCCCTGGGTGGGGCTTTGGTTTCCCGGGCGTTTCTGCACCCTCCTCAGCTCCCCGCCATGGAGTGGCTTCGGTCACCCAGGCTTTATTGTGGTCGACAGGGAGGGTTCTGTGGGGGTGCTCGGTTATGGCCTTGGCCTTGCTCGGGGCCTTGGGGCTGTTCGGCCAGGCAGCTTGGGGAACAACAACCCCTTTCAAAAGAAAAAGAAACTATATTATATAATTTATAGTTACCACCAGACGATTATGTTCAGCCTAAGATCGAAGGGGTATTTTCAAAGGCTTAAGGGGGGAAGGGCTATTTATTTGCTAACTTATTTATTGTTATGCCGGGTTATAATAATTTATAACCTAGCTTAGTTCTTGGTCTTTACTCAATCCAACTATGGACATTTAGACTCAATATTCTCTCAACAGGGTCACGTCGAACACGTTCTTATTCACAAATTAGGTACTCAATTAGGTTAAGATGAAGACAATAAATACATAGGTAATTATACACTCTTATTTATTCAATGGGCATATAGATATGATCATATATTCCTTGACTATTATAAGGGAATAGCAAGAAATATGTAGGCGTGGATATACACAAATGACAGGTACCTTAAACATATAAATAGGCCTAAAGTGTGGAGGGTTGATTACTGCACTACTATAAAGAATAGTCAGCAATCAATTACAACATCTATCACACACTAAGGTCTGGTAAGAACATACAATGAGCATAAATCAAAGGATAATATTATAATGGAAGTATGCAATAATAAACAGACAAAACGTACACATAGATAAAACCCTTGATAATAATATGTATGAGAGTATCGACTGTGAATTATTCTGAATAAGTTTCGGGCAGGTTGAACGAAATCTATAAATACGCGTCAATAACGTGGGGCGGAGCAAAAGGGAAAGTGAATGAAGGGTGCTGGGAAGACGCTCGCTCGCGGTTGGCGGGAAGCGAATGGGGAGGGGGGGGGGGATTTAAAGGGCTCACGCGCACAGATTATTTTGGGCTAGGTAGGTCGCTTAGGTCATATGTTTGACTGCGATGATCAAAATAGTAAATATAGTTAGTGCGATATTATTCTGACAAAGGGGGGGAATGTATTGAACTTCAAAGGAGAGGGGAAGTGAATTTTTTTACTATTAATGATGTGCTTAGATTATCAGGAAGGACTTGATGTCATGAGCATACGATTAATTAATTCTTATATGCAAAGATAATCTCACGGGTCGAGGAATTCAGATTTAATGATCTACATCTACTGAAGTATACTCGAAGGTTGGAGCTAACCTAACTGAATCAGGCAATAGTTTGATTACAGTAGATTAGAGAACGCATCAACAAATTAGCGTATACGAGTAGTGACAATAAGACTACAAGTTAAATGTGGCGTACACGACGAAGTTGCACTTAGATGGAAATACCTGATAAGGTATGAAGGAGGTCTGAACTGGTTAACAGATTCCTATATGGAATACAGAACAATTGGCATTGTATTCGAGTTGGTGAAATAATTAGACAACAGATCTACACAGAAACTAGAATTCCTAGACGAGCAGGATCGCAATTATCTATTTCATAATAGAATAAACTAATACGTTATTCACAAATTATCCTATTAACGCATGGCAAAATAAGGCGTATTAGGGGGGGAACTGAGTTTTAAATAGATATGAAATTGAGCGTAAGTTCTAGGTAAAAGTGAGAATTTAGAAGGGAATCAATTCACAGTATACACTTCAGCTTCAACTTGGTACATACATAATATAGAATGGACATACACAAGGAAAATCTGTGAGTATTCGGCTTGATTATGAATTTACACTATTATGTAATGTATGTGTAGAATATTGTATATGAATTTAGCAGAGAAGTTAACACTAGATCTTGGGCACAGATCTACACAAGGTTTAATCTGGTTTCTGAAGGATTAATGCATATGCAACAAATAAAGGATCTTAGGCACAGATCTACACAGAGATTAGCAATGAATATTCACATATTTAACCTTACCTTCACATCAATAATCACAACGTAAGATACTCAGAGACACTTAGGGGGAGCTGGGGGGGTTGAGGTTCGAGAGCAAGTTCTGGTCGACGTAGAGCGTAGGTTCGCCTGGCCAGACTTCAGGGCTGCTTCGCACCATCAGGAATCCCACGTCCAGACGTCAGAGGCACACAACAGGGCTCGTTGTAGGCTCGAGGGGGAGGGGAATGCAGTTGCCACTTTTAGCTAGATGCTCCGGACTTTTCAGACTTAAGAACATTACCGAGGTAGAAGTGCATGCTTTCTCAACAATTTCGTTGAGTACATGTTCAGATATTTTCTTAGCTTTAAATTATAGTAATTCAATGTCAAAGGGATATAGTGAATCTTTGTGACATCAATAGTGAAATAAATACATAGCTTAAAAATACATGGTAGTTATCATAACGTACCTAATCATTTAAAGTATTTTATTTAATACTCCGGTGGGAGTTACTAAGTCTAGGAAGGATGTAATGGCAGTTCTGGTGATTTTATTATAATTGAGGGTTATTTGTGAATCAGGGAATAACTCTGGTCTTCTCTATGTTCCTGGGTTGGTCCAGAGTTCTTCGTAACAGTCTTGTATTGTAGATCCTAATATCCCCACTTATGTCGGTAGCACTCAGGTATTTGATGTGGAATTTGCATAAACATTTGTTCTGTGTACTTCAAATCTGGCTGCTGGTGCAATGAAGGCTGGTGATTGGTGGGGAGGGTTTGAAACCTGGATGGTGATTGGCTGACCCTTCCATTTTTTAATATGGGTGACTGACCTAGGTGACCCGTCTTCCTGGTAGTCAGAAAACGGGAATGACCAGGTAAAATGGGGTACTCCTCTGTTTCTCATTTCTCCTCATCATAGGGAACTGGTATGGAATGGTGTCTTGGTTGTTTATTTCTTCTTTTGTCCTTCCTACTGACCTGTAGGCTGGCAATCCTACAGGTGTTTCCCAACCCCGTTCTATCCAACCCCGTCACTTCATTTATCTTTTCCTTATTTTTTAGTTTCCTCCCCAGACCTCTATCAAGCATCAAAACACATCCCCTAGACCCCCCTTCGAGATAAATTTGTATATTTTTCAGTTCCTCCTAAAATTACAAGCTCGCTATCGCCTGGCAGGAAAAAATCTACACCTAAATGGGAAGAAAGGTCCTAATGTTGACGAAGAAATTGGGTGAAAGGTCTTAAAATTGCCAAACTAATGGGTCAAATTTCTTAAAATCTGAAAAATAATAGGACTAAACATGAGTTAGAAGGGGATCTAGAAAAACTACCCATCTCCCCTTAAATATCCTCCCAACTAATCTGCTCAACTCATGTGATCATTAACAACTTCAATAATATCGTCTGTGGGTTAGTAAATAAACCGATTATTATTATTATTGTAGTATTTAATTCTAAATCTGTTATGCTACTACTACGGGGGATAATTCGACAGTCATTTAGAAGTTCGTATATTTTATTTAACAGACTTCCTAGCTACCCTAATAATGGGTTCTTGGCTCGGGCCGAGATGAGTTCAAGACTCAGATTGAATATTACGTCGATTCATGCTAGGTTGTACTTTGGACCCCTAGAGTTCCCGTTACTCCCTAACTGAATCCCCGCTATTCAGGTATTGACTCAAATCGGCTTCAATCCTACGACCCGTTATTAGTGATTAATCCTAAATAATTAAGTCAAAACCCTGCTGTGTCTTTTATTTAGACCAGGGCCTAATGAACCATATGCTCTTTGCCTAACTAAAACAAAAGTTATATTCGTTCCTCTACTCTTTAGGTTTTCGCACGTTCACTGAGCCTTTTCCCAATCCCAAGGCTATAACATATATAATCTGTCTCCTCAATACATAGAATCTATTTATTCCTCTGACACAACCGTCGTTACTACACAAGTACCTCCACAATGACATAACATCATACAAATTACCGAATGAGATTACAAGGTCTCTCTCACGTATAATATGGGTTCCGCCACCCAGTTACTTCACAATCTAGGTTTACAATTTTTACCTCAATCACACTATTGGGTTCCGCCACCCAGTTACTTCACAATTAGGTTTACAATCTTTATCTCAATAATTCTATTGGGTTCCGTCACCCAGTTACTTCACAATTAGGTTTACAATCTTTATCTCAATTACATCTTCTGAATTTACCCTCTAGTAACCCTGTTACCAACACGCTAGGTTACCCTTCACCTGAATCAATTATCATACTAACAAAAGATGGACCGTGCCTCAGACGCATACACGGAATAACTCTTTTAGACTTAATAATAACGCAACTCACATTGGACTAATGTCCTTCTTCACAGTTAACTTTTTACACAACTTAATAAATGATTCATAGGGACTAGTGTCCATCCCTAGCTATAGCTAATCTATTAGGCAACTGAACAACTGTTTCCCTCTTTAACTTACTGGTTGCCTCATTTAGTAACAAAAGTATTCTTTTCCTCCCCTCTTGACTTTTACTCTTTTAATCTTTACTCTATTTGGGAACTAAACACTGTTTCCCTCTTTAACTTTGGTTGCCTCATTTATTAACACAAGTGGTCTTTCCCCTGCTCTTTTAATCTTGAATCTCTCCTATCAGATCCTATCTAATAACTCTTCGGCTGGTGCCGGTGCTAACAAAAATAACTAATTAATAAACACATCATCATCTTTATATATATAGGTAAGTCTAAATTCTTTTTCCTTTAGTCTTGTCCTAGAGGACACATCAATTTATATATAGATCACCACCAGGTTTGTCCACCCATCTCTCTTTCTCTCCTTATAATATGCGGGCCCAATATTGGTCCTTAAACAAATGTATTCTGGTATGCTGGATCAGGTGTGTGTGTGTCTGGAACTGTGTTTAGATGAGGGCAAGGTAGCTGGAAAAGTTGTCTCCTGGTGTCCTTTTGTGCCCGGGGGAGAGGGAGAGCAAGTAGGTTGCAGTGTGTGGACCCGGTGAGCTCTGAGGGGTGAGTGACCCAGGGAGTCCGCGCGCGGCTACCTTTATACTCAGGCCTCCCGCTCTCGCGCGCTGTGATTGGCTGGTGGGCTCGCCCGGCTGTACGTTCGCACTGACTTGTTGCTTCCTTCACCTCCTCTCTCTTCTCTTCATAGTAAGTTCCAGGAAGTTGTTTATAACCCTCTTTTGGTGGCTTACGGGAGTACAGGGCTGGCACCGAGGTATTACTCAAAGGATAATCAGAAGGAGTTCTTCGAGCAAGGAAAGAGAGTGACTTCTGAGGGTGAGTAGGAGGTCCAGCTTCGCGCTCCGATAATGGAGGCCGCTGATTGGCTGGTGGGCGGGGCCTGGCACATTGCAGCCGTGAGCTGTCAAAATCAGCTGGCTTTGCAAGTAAGCGAAAGGGAGCGCGGTGATTGGCGGAGGGCGTTTCTACTTTATCACCCCCTACTGAATTTAGGCGAGCTCCTGATCGCCGCAATACGGTTCCCCTAAAATTTATGCCCTCCGGCTGCCACTCCACCAGTCCACTATGCTCACAGAGACATTTATGTAACTGGATTCTGATTTCCCACAATAGGTTTGGCTATTAAAACCTCCCCTGTCTGGTGGAGAAACTGCTTGAGAGCTCGAGTGGAATTAATTCTTTGCCCTTGCTCGTCGACTATTGCTACCAGTCGACGGAGTCGGTACTGAGGGTCAGAGGGTAGAGGCATGGTGCCTTCCAACTGACAGGCACGTGCCCCGGGAGTCCTATTTATAGCCTCGTCCGGGTACCTGATTGGTGGGCGGCTAATCCTACCACTACGAGTGAGAGTTTCGGTGGGGCCCGTAAACTTGGTTGCCCTCGCGGGAGTCTTCTCCGGAACGTTAAGCAAAGGAGTTTCTTTGGATTCTTTCACTTTAGCTGTGGGAGAACCGTTTATCCGGTTACCGTCAAAAGATACGCCTCGCGGTTCTATCTCGTCTCGAGGACACTCTTCCTCACTACTTAAAGTCCTGTTTAAATCTCTCGGGGAAACTGAAACTTCGCTGTCTGGGACCGTAGACTTTCCCTCCTCAGTAAGCTCATAAAAATCGTCTTCATCACTAGATACGATCTCTTCGCTTCCTAGTTCTCCTTCTGACTCAACCTCAGGAAGACCCTCTCGATTCTTTTGACTAAGTGACCACCAAAGTGGAGAATCTTCTAGGTAGTCTCGAGTCGGAGTAGGACCTCTAACGTTGGGTCGAGCCGAGGAAGTATCAGGGTCGTCGACCCTGGATTCCGTTTCCTCTCTTCGCTCCCTTCCTCGCTACTCCACTCGCTCGTTTCTGGGGGAAGATTACCCTCATATCGTTTGGTATGACGAATATGAGTAACTGACACGACATCTCCATAATGTAAGTATAACACTTGATAGGGCCCGTTTGTCTCGACAACCCTGAAAGGACCCTCGTATTTCTCCTCCAGTTTACCAGCTCGGGTGGGGTCATGTCTCCTGACCAAAATATACTCCCCCCGGTGATAAGGATTATTTAGAGAGACTTTCTTAGGTTGTTGCTGAATGATATGATCATGCACTTGCTGTCGTCGCTCCCCTTGTTCCTTCCAGTATTTTCCGGGTTGGGAATACTGTGTGGAGGGACGGGGGTAGGGCAATAATCGTTCTTGAGGCAATTTCGGTATGTCGCCAAAGATAATCTCATAGGGAGAATACCCCGTAGTCCTACAGACCGTGGTATTCATTCCCCAGACAATTTCAGACAAAAGCTCCGACCAACCCCGGGCGATTCTCTCCCCTTGTGAGCTCAGACTAGCCCGGATGCAGTTGGCTAACACCCTGTGATTTCTTTCACAGACAGCATTTCCCTGAGGGTAATACGGGGAGGTGTGCTGTATCTGATACCCCAAGGTTTCTCCCAAGTGTTGCCAGATCTCATTATTGAATTCCTTTCCCCTGTCACTCAGAATACCTCCAGGGGTGCCATACACAAAAATTATCTTTTCCAGGATAACCTTGGCCACCGTTTCAGCTTTCTTGTCCGGGATAGCGCAAGCGACCGTGTATTTAGAGAAAACGTCGACACAGGTCAAGATGTACCTTTTGTTTGTCTGTCTGGGCAGAGGTCCCATAATATCCACCTATAATTTGGCCCAGGGTGTACCAACGGTAATATGTCCGGGCAACTGTCTAGGTCCCCTTCCATCTTTGCCCCTCTGGCATTCCAAACAATTTTGAACGACTTCTTTAACAATCTGGTCGGCCTTCTTGGTCCAGTACCTTTCATTGAATTGTTGGAGAACCCTAGACTTCCCCAAATGAGCCCCCCTTCCCTTTTGTCCGTGGAGGATTTGGATCATGTGTTTGGGCTCTGAATAATCAAGTACGACCCGATCTTGAGAATTCCTCCCGGCTCCCTCCGAAAACTTTACTTTATTACGAGGTCTAGGGTCATGTTTTTCCCCGTGGGGTGCAGTGGGTTGAACGGGTGCTACCGGTAATCGAGACAAGCCATCGGCATTAGTGTGTAATTTACCGGGTCTATGTCTAACTTCAAACGAGTACTCTTCCAAAATCCCCTTCCACGTGATAAATAATCCGTCTATCGTTTTTATTTTCCGGAGCCATTGTAAGCTATGGTGGTCCGTAATAACTTCAAAGTGGACCCCCGCTAGGTACGGACAGAAATATTGTACAGCCCACACTAGAGCTAGACATTCCTTTTTCGTAACGCTATAATTCTTTTTGCCCTTATTCAGTGTTCGGCTAGCACAGGCCACTATGCTTTCCTTTCCGTCCACTTTCTGGGCCAGAACGGCTCCGAGCCCTTCATCAGAAGCATCGGTGTATAGTTGAAATGGCTTGGTGAAATCCGGATGACAAACGGGGTTCGAGGTTAATTTTTGCTTCAAGTGATCAAAAGCTACCTGACAACTCTGATCCCAGTCGAACCTCCTCCCTTTTTCTAATCTCTGAGTCATGGGGCGAGCAATCTTAGAAAAGTTAGGTATGAACCTTCGATAGTAGGAGGCCATTCCCAGAAATGCTCGAATCTCTTTGACAGAGGACGGAGGTGAGATTTCGGCAATAGATCTCACTTTATGTGGGTCCGGTTGAATACCTTTACTGGAAACCACATGCCCTAGATAGGCCACCTCATTCCCTAATTGGCACTTTGAAGATTTCAGTTTAAGTCCTGCCCCCCTGATTCTTTCTAACACTTCTCGGAGTCGGTGAATATGTTCTTCCCAACTAGCGGAAAAGATTATGATATCATCCAAGTACGCCAAACAAGTTTTCCAGGTCAATCCCCTCAATACTTCGTCCATGACTCTAGTGAAACTGGCGGGGCCATTGCAAACTCCAAACGGCAAGACAGTAAACTGGTAAAGTTTGCCCTCGCTCGTGGCAAATGCAGTTTTCTCTTGATCCTCGGCCCTAACTGGTACTTGCCAGTATCCACTCTGGAGATCTAAGGTAGAGAACCAGGTCGACCCATTGAGGGATTCTAACGAGTCGTCAATACGAGGTAGGGGCTGCGCGTCTTTGATGGTGACTTCGTTTAATTTCCGATAATCTACACAGAACCGAGTAGACCCATCTTTTTTTTTTACTAGGACTACCGGAGATGGCCACGGACTGTATGATTCCACTACTATCCCTTGTTTAATCATGTCTTCAACTTGTTCCTTTTCTTTTTGTCTCATAATAGGGTTTTGTCGTCGGTAGGGTTGTCTAATAGGAGGCTCTTGTGTGTGTATCTCGTGGGTGTGTCGGGTTCGAGCTGATCCGTGGTCCCCTTCGTTTTGAGCAAACACATCCCGGTACGTCCAGAGCAATTCATGTAAGGTACTGGCTCGACTTGAGGTTAATTTTTTCGGGATCTCAGGTAAGTTCACGGGTCCGTCAGTTCCAACAGTAGTGGGTTGAGCGGGTGTGACTTGTCCTAACAGTTTCCCTTTTTGATAACTAATCGTGTCATCCCCAAACTTAGCTAAAACTAGTTTCCTCTGGTCGGCAGTAATGAAGGTGGGAGATATTCTCACCCCATTCTGTGCATCGGGTTCAAAAATCCCGGCAGTCATGCCTGGGTTTGGGGGAATCTCTATCATTTTCCACAATCTAGGAGGAATAGATAATTTCCCTGTGGTAGCTACTATTTGAGGTTGGAGAGTAGTCGTTGTGTCTTTCGGCCCACACTGAATAGTTACTCCCAACTGACTCATGAGATCTATTCCCAGATACCCATCGACTCCACTACTGGCTTTTCCCGATAAAACACAAAAATTGGTGGTGAAGGTAATTCCCTTCCACTGCACTACCGTCGTGTTAGTTTTTCCTAGGATTGTCAGTGGTTGACCCCCGGCTCCTGACAACTGGATACTGGTTTGATTTAATGGGCCCATTTCTCGCTGATTCTGTTTTACGATTTGCCCCCGTATCAATCAACATGTTCGCGGCTTTCCCATTTATGACTACAGTTTCACAAGGCGTTTGTCTCTCTAAGAAATTGACCTCACTATACCGCCCTTCTATGTGAGGTTTCACAGAAAATTTTCTCTCTCTTCCAGCATTGTAATTTTTGGCTGGTGTTCTGTCTCCCGGTATCCTCTCCGGTCCGGATCGGTTCCCCTGGGTAGAGGTCGATCGTTTGGGAGTGCGAGTCTGGGGTCAAGTCTAGGGGTTGGGGCTTGTGGACAGTTGGTACAATTCCTAGCTAGGTGTCCGGTCTGTCTACAAGCGAAGCATCGAATCAGGGCTTTCGGATACCCTTTCTTTGGGTTCCCCTCTTCCCCTTTTTGTTTTTCTTCTTTTACTTCTCTAGCCTCCAGAATCTTTTTAATGACCTCCATCAACTCCTTGGTAGTGTTAACCTCATGAATGATGCAGTGTTTCCTAACTTCTACCGGGCAGGCTTGGATCATGATCTCCCTGATCTCAGTTTCCTGGCTCTCTTGGTTCATATGGGGATACACTAGTTTCACATTCTTAGTGATTTCCCTCTTTTGGGCTCTCATATTTTGGCCATCAAGTTTCAAACTCTTCACTTTGTCTCTGGCTTTTCTGGTGGAAGTCTCTCGGCCAAATTCTTCGATTAAGGCGCTCTTGACTTCAGCCCACGATACTAGTCCTTCCAGACGTACTCTCACATCATTCAGGGCCTTACCTAAGTGTGCCTTTCCATAGGCGATTTTCTTCCCATTTTCCCCTACGTCAAGTAATATGAACTGACATTCTAACTGCTCAATCCAAAGCTCGATTTCTTCCTTCCCCTCTTCCCATAATCTGAATGGTAACATGCCCGTCATCCTACCTGTTCTGTTCGATAATTATACTCAATCCAAATGATTTGTCGAATCCCACCGCTTGCCACCAAAATGTAGTATTTAATTCTAAATCTTTTATGCTACTACTACGGGGGATAATTCGACAGTCATTTAGAAGTTCGTATATTTTATTTAACAGACTTCCTAGCTACCCTAATAATGGGTTCTTGGCTCGGGCCGAGATGAGTTCAAGACTCAGATTGAATATTACGTCGATTCATGCTAGGTTGTACTTTGGACCCCTAGAGTTCCCGTTACTCCCTAACTGAATCCCCGCTATTCAGGTATTGACTCAAATCGGCTTCAATCCTACGACCCGTTATTAGTGATTAATCCTAAATAATTAAGTCAAAACCCTGCTGTGTCTTTTATTTAGACCAGGGCCTAATGAACCATATGCTCTTTGCCTAACTAAAACAAAAGTTATATTCGTTCCTCTACTCTTTAGGTTTTCCCACGTTTACTGAGCCTTTTCCCAATCCCAAGGCTATAACATATATAATCTGTCTCCTCAATACATATTTATTCCTCTGACACAACCGTCGTTACTACACAAGTACCTCCACAATGACATAACATCATACAAATTACCAAATGAGATTACAAGGTCTCTCTCACGTATAATATGGGTTCCGCCACCCAGTTACTTCACAATCTAGGTTTACATTCTTTACCTCAATCACACTATTGGGTTCCGCCACCCAGTTACTTCACAATTAGGTTTACAATCTTTATCTCAATAATTCTATTGGGTTCCGTCACCCAGTTACTTCACAATTAGGTTTACAATCTTTATCTCAATTACATCTTCTGAATTTACCCTCTAGTAACCCTGTTACCAACACGCTAGGTTACCCTTCAACTGAATCAATTATCATACTAACAAAAGATGGACCGTGCCTCAGACGCATACACGGAATAACTCTTTTAGACTTAATAATAACGCAACTCACATTGGACTAGTGTCCTTCTTCACAGTTTCCTTTTTACACAACTTAATAAATAATTCATAGGGCCTAGTGTCCATCCCTAGCTATAGCTAATCTATTAGGCAACTGAACAACTGTTTCCCTCTTTAACTTACTGGTTGCCTCATTTAGTAACAAAAGTATTCTTTTCCTCCCCTCTTGACTTTTACTCTTTTAATCTTTACTCTATTCGGCAACAAGATGGAGCCATTGGTATAGCAGGCCCCCTAACCCACATCATCAACTTGTCAATTAACACCAACACTGTACCTGCTGAACTGAAGGAAGCTATTGTAACCCCTCTATTCAAGAAAGGAAATAAACTAGAAGTTGGTAACTACAGACCAGTTAGCATATTATGTATTGTATCTAAAATCCTTGAAAGAGCGGTATACACCCAAATTGAACACTACCTCAAACAAAATGATCTATTCTATAAGTTTCAATCAGGTTTCAGATGCATGTACTCGACAGACTCCTGTCTCATCCACTTAACGGATCACATTCGTAAAGAAATGTCTAAAGGTAACTACACCGGTATGGTTCTTCTTGATCTAAAAAAAGCGTTTGACACAGTAGACCATGATATCCTATGTAATAAACTACAAGCAATGGGCATAGGGTCTGTGAACTGGTTTAAATCTTATCTTAGTGATAGAACCCAAAGAGTCAAAATTGATGATAATATATCTGATCCTATGCCAATTAACTGTGGGGTCCCGCAGGGAAGCATCCTTTGTCTCTTACTCTTTCTCTGTTATGTGAACGACATGGAACTGAGCGTCTCATGTAAATTATTAGTGTATGCAGACGACAGCGTGCTTCTGGTTTCAGGAAAAGACCCAATAAGTATTGCCGCTTCACTTTCCAAAGAACTAGAATCATGTAGTGAATGGCTAGTGGACAATAGACTATCTCTTCACCTGGGCAAGACGGAAGCCATCTTATGTGGAACAAAACGCAAACTGAAAGACATTGTGGGCTTCTCGGTCAACTGTAATGATATTCCTATAACAACAGTGTCACAAGTTAAATATCTCGGACTAAAACTGGACGCGAGTTTGTCAGGTGAAACAATTTTGGAATCTATCCTGAGTAAGTGTAGAGCACGTATAAAATACCTGTATAGACAGGTGGGATGCTTGCCCGCGGCGACCAAAAAGACCCTCTGCCAAGCGCTTGTTCAATGTCATTTTGACTATTCTGTGTCATCCTGGTACTCTGCATCATCTAAATCAGCACAGCACAAACTTCAGGTCACTCAAAATAAAATGGTTAGGTTTATGCTGAACCTAGGACCCAGATCACATGTTGGCCAGGAACAACTTCAGTCACTAGGTATGCTCAATGTCTCTGACAGGGCCAAACAAATCAGGCTCACTAATGCCTTCAAAATTTTCTATGACAGAGCTCCAGAGTATCTAAAGAATGATTTTGTTAAAGCAAATGAGAGGAGTGGACATAATACAAGAAACAGGATGTTTAATTTTAAGGTCCCGAGAATCCAAGGACAGGGTAAGCAAACATTCTTCTTCACCGCCATCAAAGACTGGAACGACCTACCCCAGTCAGTCCGTGAAAAGAGAACACTGTATTCCTTCAGACGTAGCCTGAAGGAACACCTGAACCGGACAGCTGCGAGAAGGGAGCACCAAGCTTATGTCTACTACTAAATGCGACATAAGAGATAGACAAACCAAACTGAAATGATTACTGATTACGGATTACTGATATTTACTATAGGATGTAAGGTATCTAAAGTATCTAAAGTATCTAAGGTATCTAAAATAACCCCCTAGAAATACTTTCTCTAAAGTATCTATTTCTTTATCCTCCCCTTTTTCCCCAGCTAACCTAATCCCACAAGGACCCCAATGGAAATACGCCTTACGGCCTTATTGGGCTATCCTTAGTTGGAATTATGCAAGGCTGGTACATGTCATATTTGTAACATACTATATGGTACCAACTCTGTAAATTGCTAACTGAATAAATATTATTATTATTATTATTATTATTATTATTAACTAAACAGTTTCCCTCTTTAACTTTGATTGCCTCATTTATTAACACAAGTGGTCTTTACTCTATTTGGGAACTAAACACTGTTTCCCTCTTTAACTTTGGTTGCCTCATTTATTAACACAAGTGGTCTTTCCCCTGCTCTTTTAATCTTGAATCTCTCCTATCAGATCCTATCTAATAACTCTTCGGCTGGTGCCGGTGCTAACAAAAATAACTAATTAATAAACACATCATCATCTTTATATATATAGGTAAGTCTAAATTCTTTTTCCTTTAGTCTTGTCCTAGAGGACACATCAATTTATATATAGATCACCACCAGGTTTGTCCACCCATCTCTCTTTCTCTCCTTATAATATGCGGGCCCAATATTGGTCCTTAAACAAATGTATTCTGGTATGCTGGATCAGGTGTGTGTGTGTCTGGAACTGTGTTTAGATGAGGGCAAGGTAGCTGGAAAAGTTGTCTCCTGGTGTCCTTTTGTGCCCGGGGGAGAGGGAGAGCAAGTAGGTTGCAGTGTGTGGACCCGGTGAGCTCTGAGGGGTGAGTGACCCCGGGAGTCCGCGCTCGGCTACCTTTATACTCAGGCCTCCCGCTCTCGCGCGTTGTGATTGGCTGGTGGGCTCGCCCGGCTGTACGTTCGCACTGACTTGTTGCTTTCTTCACCTCCTCTCTCTTCTCTTCATAGTAAGTTCCAGGAAGTTGATTATAACCCTCTTTTGGTGGCTTACGGGAGTACAGGGCTGGCACCGAGGTATTACTCAAAGGATAATCAGAAGGAGTTCTTCGAGCAAAGAAAGAGAGTGACTTCTGAGGGTGAGTAGGAGGTCCAGCTTCGCGCTCTGATAATGGAGGCCGCTGATTGGCTGGTGGGCGGGGCCTGGCACATTGCAGCCGTGAGCTGTCAAAATCAGCTGGCTTTGCAAGTAAGAGAAAAGGGAGCGTGGTGATTGGCGGAGGGCGTTTCTACTTTAATTATTTTTATTATTATTATTAGGGGTTCGAGCCCTGTGGGGAACCTCTATTGTAATCATTAAATCTTCTTATTCTTCCAAATTATTTTTCCACGCTGGATTTTACGCATTAACTCCAGAGACGCTTTTTGGATCGGGATCAAACCTTCCCACAAGGTGCGATTTTGTATTGGGCAACTTTTGATATGCTAAACATCCGAAATGGCGGCCAAACAGGTCCATGGCAGCAGATTTCTCAAAATTTTTGAAACCTAAATACCGTCTCTCCCACTCATAGGAAATGATTGGGCTTTGGCATATGGACTCCACTAATAATGCTCCGCAAATGTTATGGAGAAGGTTTTGCTTTGCACGTGGGTTTTTTTCCGGCAATCTTGAAAACAAAATTGAAACACTTAAAAATCCACATCTTGAAAACTACGCAGATGATCAAAGCATGTTTGCGTATTTTGGGTGAGGCTCACAATTCCGAACATTTTGGTACCAAAAGAATAGAAATTGGTGGAATAGTTTGGCCGCAGCATTAAAAACTGTCTATTCATAAATTACTTTAAAACCGTGTGAGGTACCCACACAACGTTTTCAGTCTTCAGTTTATAGGCTTCCCCGCATCCCCTAGTTTTGCTTAATAATAGTTATATTAATTATTCAGATCCATACATTTTTTAAATTTAACTCTCTCAAAATAGTTAGAGTCCCTACAAATTCCAGCAATTATTTAACCAACCTACCTATAAATACCTACCCTACCAAATAATAATGATAATTCAAATTTATTTTTGGTGAATAGCAGAGTATTAGCTAAGGTTTTTAACAATTCCTTCCTTTGCCAAATGCTTAGTTTAATAACAAAGTTCTAGACCTTCAAAGTTTTGACATTTTGTTGGTGTGGTGTGACTTACCTCCCCTCCTCCCTAAAACAGCAAGCAACGTCTTCAGGGGTTCAAGAGTATTGCATTCTTCCATAAAAATATATATAGTCCGGTTTTTTACGCAATAACTCCGGAACTGCTTGTCAGATCGGGACCAAACTTTGACACAAGGTGCATTTTTGTATTGGACAACTTTTGATATGATATCCAAAATGGTGGCCAGACATGCCCGTGGCAGCTTTTAACACCCAACCCATCTCGTCCTATCTAATTTTATGTTGAACTCTATTGTTCTTGATCCCACTATAGGATTCGGTAGTCTATTCCACATATCTACAACTCTGTTACTAAACGAATAGAGGCAGATCCCTTACACACCCAGTTTCTCTCTGTCGCTCGTTTGTTTGCACACCAGTACAAATGAGACAGATCCCTTACACATGCAACTAAGATGAGCATGGGAATCTGCAGAGAGACAAGTGGCCCACAAAAGGCAGATCCCTTTCACATCCAACCCATTTCGTCCATATGACTATCTGATTTTATCTTGAAATTCTCTATTGTTCTTGATCCCACTATAGCACTAGGTAGCCTATTTCACATTTATACGACTCTGTTACGAGAGGCAGATCCCTTACACAGCCAATCTCTCTCTCTCTCTTATTTGCACACTGGTACAAATGAGGCAAATCCCTTACACATGCTACCAAGATGAAAATTGGAGTCTGCAGAGAGCTGATTGGCCCACACACGGCAGATCCCTTTCACACCCAACCCATCTCGTCCTATCAAATTTTATGTTGAAGCTCTATTGTTATTGATCCCGCTATACCACTCGGTAGCCTATTCCACGTATCTACAACTCTTTTACCAAGCGAATAGAGGCAGATCCCTTACATAGTCAATCTCTTTCTCTCTCGGTCTTGTTTATTTGCACACCGGTACAAATGAGGCAGATCCCTTACACATGCAACCAAGATGAAAATGGGAGTCTGCAGAGAGCCAAGTGGCCCACATAAGGCAGATCCCTTTCACACCCAACCCATCTCATAAACGTTACCTGTTATTTTCACTACTTATTATACACCCATGTTATCATATACCTGCAACTAAAACACAATTGTAAGAAATAGGAACATAAGAAAATGGGAGTCTGTAGAGAGCCAATTGGCCCACACAAGACAGATCCTTCTCACACCCAACCTATCCTGTTTATTATTCCTAGGGGGTAGAGGAGAAACGGATATAAATTAAATAATTAAACCTGGAAAGATGAATTGGCCTAGGCTATAAAAATGATACCGGGTCGGCGTTTGATTTACTTGTAAACATGTATGTGTAGGTTATCTGTGGTAGTCCCAGTAATATCTATGAAGTACTTCTAGTATTAAAGGAACTTAGCTGTGATGCAAAGAGTGTAGCTTAGGTGATGGACTTGTCAGGAGGCAAATATCAGGGAAGTTTTGTTGTTATGTGGCAGCAGCTGGCGGGCTGTCTTGGCCGGGTGAAGTCTGTATGAAGTGTGTCTGAGATTCCCTTTTATCGTGACAATATATAATCTATTTAAGGGTTCTATATCGTCCCCCGTGATTAAATAATAAGGGGAAATAAACTAAGATATAATTGGTGCAACCACAGTAATATTTATCCACAAAGATAAATAAAGTAATGTGTATAAACAAAAAGGAACCAGCTGTCGTGAACCCGGGAACTTCAAACTACGGTATATATACCAGCTAGGATTCACGACATACTCCGCCACCAGCCATATACAAAGTATTTACAATTGTCCCGTCCCGATCATGGATCGCCACAACTGGGAGGAACCCAAAGCAGCCCGACGTGACGGCCTCTGAGGGGTATCACCTCGGTCCGCTCCAGTAGCAGGAAGGATATTATCAGAGTTCGGCTTGCTGTCGCCATCAACTACCTCTAAATCTATCTCTAGTGGGTATAGCTTAACCACCGGTCTGGTGGTCAAACCGGCTCCTGTTTTTACCTGAACTACCCTACATTCGTGGTCAGGACCACGAAGAAGTTTCATTATCCGACCTATACGCCAAAAAAGTCGGGGGCCGTCATCATGTACTATAACGACGTCCCCAACTTGTGGCGATGCTATCCCTCTTTTTACCATTAAGTGACGATGTTGCTCCCTGAGTGATATTAAATAATCAGTGCTCCACCTTTTCCACAGGTCATGTGAGAGTTTTGTTACATATTGGAAGCGTTGGTTGACGGAATCGTTGTTACGCCACGTCGTGTCCTTGAGATCTTCATCTGTGACTTCTCGCCTTGGAAAGCTTCTGATCCGCCTCCCATGAACCAGTTGTAAAGGAGTGATGGGTAGAGGGTCTTCAAGATCACTGTAGGTGTAGCCAAGCGGGCGATCATTGACTGTGGCCTCGAGCTCCAGTAATACCGTATTCAGTTCCTCTGTGGTAACCAATGCTCGACCCAGTACCTTCTTCAAGCCAGCCTTTAGGATGCCAATGACCCGTTCCCATATGGCACCGAACCATGGCGCCCTGGCCGGTATAAACCGCCACTCGCACTTGAATTCCGCTAGAGTACCTTTTAACCTTGCATCATCTATCAACTCCCGTAATGTACTGGCTCCGCTAACAAATGTGGTAGCATTATCACTCATCATAATCTCAGGGTAACCCCTCCTGCTACTAAACCTACGGAACGCATGCAAAAAATATTCGCAGGAGAGGTTAGACACCGTCTCTACATGGACCGCTCTAGTAACTGCACAGGTGAATAAGACTACATATAATTTACTTACAGTACCCCCCTTCTCTTTTACTGGCAAGGCACCTGTGTAGTCAACCCCCGTTACCTGGAAAGGACTCACTTCCTGAACCCTAAACTCCGGCAATGGAGGGGCCTGAACAGCACGGTATGATGTACCTTGCAATCTCTTGCAGATGATACATCCCCTTAAGGCTTTCTTTACTACCTGTCTAATCTTGAGGATCCACCATCTTTGCCTTATGTAATTTACAACATAACTAACACCACTATGTTTACACACTTTGTGGCAGTAATTACTAAGGAGAGTGGCTATACGATGTTTATTAGGGATAAGGATAGGGTACTTGGCGCTATCATGTAAAGCTGACAAGTGTAGCCTACCTCTACAGCGTATCATGCCTCCCTCCATATAGAGGCCTAACTGCTTCACTATATTGCTTGGTGTGCACTGTCCTTTTGACAAATAGTGGTGTTCCTCAGAGTAAGCTTCTCTCTGAGCTACCTTAATCATGGCTGACTCTGCTGCTCTTAATTCCGGCACCGTCAAGTATGCCGGTTTTGCCTGATAGTTCCCTTGTGTCTTCTCTCTAAGAGTCCTAATAAACCTAAGGACCCATGCCATTACATGCCATGACTTCATATATGAGCCATACCGGTCCCAATTCAATATGGCAGTAGGGGCAACCGGTACCGGCAATGACAGGGTTCCTTCTTGACTTGTGTTACAACCCACAGTGGTCTCCCCTCCTATTGAGCCCCCTATTGGGCCATGATCAGGCCATAGCATTTGGTGAGGTAGCCATGTGGGCCCTCCCCACCAAAGCGAAGAAGCAACTAAGGATTCATATGAAATCCCTCTGGTGACTAGATCACTGGGGTTGTCATCTGTGGACACATAACGAAAATGAGCGCCGGGGACTAATTACTTTATCTCATCAACTCTATTTTGAACATATATAGGCAAAATCTTTTTACTAGACAACCAGCATAGGGTTATCTGGCTGTCCAACCAGAGGTATACATTCTCTATAATCAGCTCGTCCGCGTAGGCCTCACATATATAACATGCGAGACGAGCTGCGAGAAGAACAGCAGTCAACTCCATCTTAGGTATGGTGAGGGACTTAATAGGCGCCACCTTAGCTTTGGCCATTACTAACCTACTCACCTCATCACCAACCGCATAGGCCGCTACACCATATGCTACTGAGCTAGCGTCACTAAATAGGTGCAGCGTAACCCTCTTAGAATTAGTGACCTGACGAGGAAACATGATACCTGTACTATCTATCATATCGTCATAAATACCCTGCCAGTTAGCTCTCATGTCATCTGGAATGGGTACATCCCACCCACACTCTAATCTCCACAAGTCCTGTATGAACCTCACCGCCCGGATGGTTACCGGTAGCAACACTCCTAGAGGATCGAACACATTTGCAGTAGACTTATGCTGGGGTCACACATTCACGTATATCGCTCCCGACAGCTCCCGTCAGGCGTGATCGCCAATTTTGTATTCTGACGGGCGTAGTCCGGCCGTGTACGCCCGTATAGACCATGACTATTGCACTTCCCGACAGACGTACCGTGACGGGGCCAGTGTTACGTCAGACGTAATGTAGTCGTATGGAACTACGTACGTGCTTGCGACTTGCGTAAGCATGTCCCCATTAGTCCGCCTGGGCTGCCCGATTTGCGGGAACACAGGCCACGCCCATGGCCACGCCCCCACAAGACCTGCGTAGCTGAGGCCGTACGTCTTGGGAGTTTGTAGGACTTACGTGGTCCGTTTCCGGACAATCGTAGGCACACCCCGTCTGTCCAAACACAGACAAAGACAGTCTTTGTCAACCACGTAGGTCTGGGTTGGAATCTGAGAACTACAAAAGGGCAGGGCTGGCCACAACGTTCCCATTCCCACTCCTGACTCGGCACCATGAAGAACATCACGGAATACATCCTGGAGGAGTTCAAGATAGTGAACTCCCTAATCAAACCGGAGAACAGGCATAACACTCGGCTCATTCAATGGATCATTTCCTACATAGAAATGTTAGAACTGCTTGCAATAGCAAACTACATCCATGAAGATGAACAAGAGAAGAAGAAGGAAAGGAGCAAGAGGACAGTGTGGGTGTGGCCATATCTACAACGAAGGCCTGAACATGGCCATTATGAGAAGCTGATGCAAGAGTTGGCCACAGAATGTCCACAACTGTACAAAAACTTCACCCGGGTAGACAAACAACTATTTGATGAGATAGTGGAACGTGTCACCCCCTCATTCAGAGGAAACCTACGTTCTGGCGGAACCCCATTCCTCCTGGTCTGCGGGTGGCCATCACCCTACGTTTCCTCGCTACGGGTGATTCCTATAAGAGCCTGCAATACAACTTTCGTGTTGCCCGCAACACCATCAGCCAAATTGTTCCAGACACCTGCCAGGCCATCATTTCTGTCTACGGAGATCAGGAGATCAAGACGCCACAATCGCCTGCTGAATGGAAGGAGGTTGCCAGCGGCTATGAGGAACGATGGAATCTGCCGCATTGTGTAGGAGCCATTGATGGCAAACACATACGGATCCGAAACCCAAACTTTGGTGGCACATATTACTTCAACTACAAGAAGTTTTTTTCCATTGTCCTGATGGCAATTGTTGACTCCAACTACAAGTTCATTTACGTGGACGTTGGTGCCATAGGGTCAGAGTCTGATGGTGGTGGCTTTGCACACACCAGTCTGTCTAAGTTACTTGAGAAACAGAACGCAAATCTGCCACCCGCCGAGGTCATCTCTACCGATCCCACTGGACCACCCACGGAATACTTCTTAGTAGGTGATGATGCATTCCCTCTCGTGCCTACATGATGAAGCCCTACCCCCTACGATCCCTCACGAAACCGGAACGAATATACAACTACAGAATCAGCAGGGCCCGCCGGACGGTAGAGAACGCCTTTGGCATTCTTGCCAACCGCTTCCGGGTTTTCCACACTGCAATATCTCTAAAACCTGAACGTGTAGAGGTTGTTGTGTTGGCCTCATGCATTCTGCACAACATCCTACGAGGACGATGCCCACCCTAATCAGAGGTAGATCAAGAGGACCCACACACCCACCAACTCATACCTGCCGCCTGGAGGAGTGACCCACCTGTAGGAAACAACATCCAACCCGTGACCCGCAACACTGCAACCATGTTTGCCAAGGCTCAACGCAACTACCTCAAGACCTACTTCAATTCCCCTCAAGGATCTGTGGCTTGGCAGGATGACCGGATTTAGGTGAGAGGTGTGACGGGAGTGTCCCCCGCTGGTCCTTATATACCCCCCGTACAACGTTGCCGCGTCTTCCCGCCAACACGCAGTGCTGCGGTGCTGCTAGATGCGCCCGGACTAACTTTAACTGTCCCGTTTGACGGGAATATTGTACGATTGGCGGGAGAAGCTTACGTTTGACCGGGCTAGCTGCTACGTCTTACGGAGCTGCTCCCGTAAGACGTAGCAGCTAGCCCGGTCAGACATAGGAATTCCCGACTTTTGACATACGTGAGCGCGAGCCACGTATCTGATTCGAAATCCAAACCATACCAGGCGGCCTTGGCCGCACCCACCACCTCCCCGACCAGCGTGGCTACTCCCGCCATGCGTACCAACCCCCACGACTAGACACAATTTCATTTACGTTTTGCGTACTAAGCCCTTACGTTTTACGTATTCGGTTGCCAACTACCAATAAACCTTCGTACGGGAGCATACGGGAGCATATACGTGAATGTGTGACCCCAGCATTAGAGCCTCGCGTTTTGTAACCAATGCAGGGCTACTTCCGCGGCAATTAACCTGTAACATATCCTTATCAGTCAGCCACGCAACGCCAAGTACCTTAACCCCGTCTTGTTTGGCGGAAGCTATACCCTTCAGGTGCAACAGTTCCCGCAAACTCTCATTATTTGTGACCCACTCACGTAAAGACAGGTTAGCGCTGAAAAATATTCTACGGGCATCCCAAATCACTTACATCATCACCAGTCCCCTGTAAGTTATCAATATACAACCCCCTTTTTTGCTTATTAACTACTTCACTGTTCTCCTGTATCATAGACAGGTGTTTTTGAATGGTAGCATTAAGGAGGAACTGGGAACAGGTGGCCCCGAACAGAACTGCACGGAACCGGTAGACAATGTAAGGACTTGCAACATCCAAGGGATCAACGGGCCACAGAAACCTAGTAGCATCCCTATCCTTCTCACTCAACCCCACCATGCGAAATGCTTTCTCAATATCACTCACCCAGGCAAATTGATGACATCTAAAGCGTAGAAGTACCTGGGTGAGGTCAGCCACTAGCGATGGACCTGTATGGAGACAGTCATTCAGACTGAACGCCTTCTCGTCCATCCTAGCCGAACAGTCAAACACTATCCGTACAGGCGTAGTAACACTATCCTTAGTAATACCATGGTGAGCTAAGTTTGTGAATGGGATGACCAGCTTGATTCCTGTTTTCTACCCTTTCAATAAACCCCTTTTCTATCTGATTATCCAGAACCTTTGTATACTGTTGACAGTAGTTGGGATCTTTTATAAATTTACGCTGCAAGCCTCTCATTCTGCCCAGGGCTAACTTAAAGTTATCAGGTAATTTATCTATGTTATCTCTCCACGGTAGTTCCACTATATACTGTCCCTCTGCTTCGGAATACTGTACCGCTTCAGAAAATCTATTTAAGACTCTCTCCCCACCCTTACCAGTCTTATTAGGACTTATACCAATATGGTCTAAGTCCCATAGAGCTGTCAGATCCTTTAATTCTGGAGATTTACTGCCAATATCTTCCTGTATCTCCACTAAAGGGTCTACTGCTAACTTAAGAACAGTGACTAACTCTACATGGGTCTCTTCTATATCTGACTGATAAGTGCCACTCAGTGCGTAACCACAAATTGTGGGTAACATAACTATACTTCCTTCCCTGACATAGCCTGAATGTACAAAGCGGTAATAAAAGTCCGCCCCAATCAGTAACCCTATCATATCTCCATCAGTGATACCTGGATCGGCTAATTTGTAACCCCGAGCCTTGATAGCATTTACCTCCATCCCTAATCCTCTCCCTGGTTTGTATACTGGTAACTCCTCCACCACAACGGCTCTCAATTTACACACCCTTCTTCTGTGATGATAGGTTAACTCTACTATTTCATACTCAGTACTACCAAGTGAGCCAGTAAATCCCTGGAGCCTTAGCTGTTCCTTACTGACCCTAACGTAATCAAGCTGCGATAAAGCAGAGCGCAAGATGTAGGTACGTTGCGAACATTGGTCCAACAAAGCTCTTACTTTACTGGTATGACCGTTTCTGTCGGTCAAGGGTATCTGAATGGTAGGTAACAACACTGTACGGCCCGAAGCCACAGCCATGGTCACTGTTGGTTCAGGGTCTGCTGGTTGTCCAGTTTGTTCAAGGCGTGGCATCGGACACAAATAATTAAAATGTTTCTGTTGGCAGAATCGGCATGGCCTAATTTTAGGGTTAGTACACCCCTGGCTACCATGTTCTGACAACAGGCACCCGACGCACAATTTCAACTGCCTTGCTCTATTGGCCTTGGCGGGACTGTTATTGTATTTTGCACACTTTGCCCAAAAATGTCCTGTCTTTAAACACAACTTACATCCATACTTCTGCTTGGTATCGGGTTTCTGATACACCGCATATGCTGCTGTGGCGGTCGCCCCAAACTGTTCTAGTGGATTATGTCTACTTTCTAGATTGCACACTTCAGTCTTAAATACACGAACATATTCATCCACATCCAGCCAGTTGTCTTTTAATTCACACTTAATCACTTCAGAGAGTGCACTAGGAAGTTTATTATGCAACAGTACTGCACACATTTCACTTACTGTTACATCCATAGAGCGTAATGAATCTAACGCACACTCAAATGACACGGAAAAATCTTTCAGAGCACTGACCTCCTGGCTAGGATGCGGGAGATTACACAGTTTCGCTATGTGAGCTGCTTTAATGCGATGCTTTTGACCATAACTATTTCTTAGAATATTGACCGCTGGTTCATAACTCGCAGCGACCAAACTAAATCCACTAACAATTTGTAGAGCCTCACCACTAAGTTGTCCCTTTAGATACGTAAATTTCTGAATGTCAGTTAAATCTGTTTGGGAGTGGACACTACAATCAAAGAGCTCCCAGAAACCCACCCACTGTGTTGGATCCCCGACAAAAACTGGCAACTTCAGGGAGGGTAGCTTAATACCCTTCTGTTTCCTACTTGCTGCGCTATCATGAGATCTTCCAGTAGTGGTTGTCTAGAGAGCACTATCCAACTCAGCTAACTGACTGTTTACTTGATTCACATACTGCATATCTTTCACCATCTCCTCCTCTAACTGATCATCTGAATATAAGCTATACAACTCTACGTTATACGACTCGATATCAGCTAGGGCCTTTTCTAAAGTGATTTTCACACCCTTCACATCATGCAGTGTAGCAGCATGTTCAATAAATTCAGACAGATTAGAGGTAAGCTTAGTAATCCCTCCCTTCTTGGCGGCCCTGAACCGCCGCAATGACTTTATTTTCTCCTCCATTCTTAAAAAATTCACGGTAACTAAAGCTTAAGGAACTACAATACTAATCGTCACTGTAGGGCCGTAGGCTAACCTATTCTAATCTATTCTAAACCTAGGCTAACCTACTTACATTGATGACGACAGCAACCAAGCAAATTGAAGCATGCAGATCGCGTGCCCCCTGTGAGTTTACAAATGATCAAAGAAAAGGAAAATTACCCTATGTCATATTACTCTACTTTACAATATTTACTTTACTATATTAAATTTTAACAAATTACAAAGTTAATGCCTGAAAAAGAAAGGAAAAGAAAGAGAAAGAAGGATCACGACTCCTCTGAAGGAGGAACAGCCGCAGCCGTCGTCATAGTCTTTAGATCTAGCCTATTGCGTCGACTGCTCCTCCTCGGCCCTGTCCTTCTTCTCAAAGAAGGCATGCGCTCTGTTCAGTAGCCTATCTAATACCTTCCGGCTCCCTGGCACATCTAACCCAGGCTGAGGTCTGCCTGACAGTGTCCACCCTTGCCCCTGGTCTATAGAACTGCTTAACAAAAAAAAGCAGGGCACTGCACTGGACGGTCCAGCGGAAAATCCCGGACATATGCGCCCCTCAACATTTGTCCACTGGATCGCCCAGCTCTACACAAAGGCAAACAAGTCAGGCCTAATACCCCCCAATTCTTATCAATATCAGTATCCTGGTCACACGGCACCAATTATATCCTGTTTATTATTCCTAGGGATAGAGGAGAAACGGATATAAATTAAATAATTAAACCTGGAAAGATGAATTGGCCTAGGCTATAAAAATGATACCGGGTCGGCGTTTGACTTACTTGTAAACATGTATATTTATTAGTGGCCCCTTCATCATGAGCGCACGCGACCTCACTCATGGCTTCAGTCATTATGAATTGGGTTCTCACTACGAAAAAACTTCGTAAAAAATAAAAAACAAAAAGGAAATAAGAATAACTATCCAATAAGCTTTCCATCATATCATGGATGTACTTGTGTGGATCTTTGACCAGACGCTGATTCAGGCGTCATTCTTCCTTCTCTGCTCTGCGGTCAGCCGGCCCGGACGTGTCTCTCCACGCTCCGCTGGTTCCGCATTTGCTGCGTCCCTAGTGAGTTTTTTCTCATTTGTTTACTCCGGGATGTATCGAGTAAGGTTAGGATATGCGTAGCAGGGGTGTCCTGGGCTGGTTGCCCGCAGTGCAGTGTATTTTGGGTCGTGTGTTTGGGGCATCTATTTCGGATGTACCCTCGTGGTCCTGTTGTGGACAGGTGAACTTTTTCACAGTTAGCTAGCTTTGTGATGCAGGCGGCTTTCATTACGCGTTATTGCTTCCTTTTATCTTTCTGATGAGGTAGCGTATTTTTGCTGACGTTCCCAGCGTATTTTTCTTCACTTAGTGAAGTTTTTTCTGGGTCCCGAGTCAGTTCTTCCCTTTGCCGGAAGTATTTGCTACAGTGGTGTGTTGGCGGTGGTTCCTGTTGTGATATAATTCAGTGCTTTTTGTTTATATTCCGACATGTTAATGTTATCCGTCTGGCTAGGCCTAGCCAGCCTCTCGTAGCTTTACCACATATACAAGTGTTATGGATTTATTTTCTAAATATGTACTACTGTGTCATGTGTGTCCTGGTTTAGTTGTGTATTGGCTAATTCCACGGACTATTTATGTGTCCTGGGTTAGTTGTGTATTGGCTAATTCCACGGACTATGTTGGGCCCGGCGTTAGTTGTGTTTTGGCTACGCCTCGGTCCGGTGGTGCGTTCAGATGGTATCTGGACGGGGTGGGTTTTTCCGGCGGGTTTTTCTCGGTTTCACCTTGATCACCCCGGCTGGTTGCCGAGTTTTGGCCACGCGTGGTTTAAAAACAGGCTTGTTTCCCCGGCGAGTGGGTGTCTGTGGCTCCCCAGGACTGCGTCTCTGGGGTGCCTGTTTCAGGCTTGTTGGCGGGTTGGCTGTACCCATCTAACAGTGTTCATACGGACACGTGTTGTTTGTAGTTTTTTCGGTTTTGCAAAGCCAATATAAAACTATGCTGTTGTTGTATTCCTCCCCGGCGATCTTTTACAAAGAAGGGGGGTTAGGAACAATTGGGGTTAACTTTTAAACTTTAAATTCCTAGATGGGTGGGATGCCCGAATTTGCAAAATTCAGTTTAGTTGACCAGACAATTGAGGGATGCATTGTGTATCGCCTCCTTCAACATACGGCGCTTTAGGGCACAATTGGGGTTAACGTTTTTTAAACTAATATTCACACCCGGCGGGTGCTCCTTGGAGGGATGGGAATAACGAATTTACAATTCAGTTAGTTAACCAGACAATTGAGGGATACGTTTTGTATCGCCGCCTTCAACATACGGCGATCTAAAAAGATACTTCGGGAGAAGTTAGATCTCGTATATTTGTCAGGCTTCCCAGTTTTTTATCTACGAGATAATTCGGGGGCCGGCGTCTTTTTTAGTTTTTTTTTCTCCAAAATTGAATCTTGAAACAAACACCACCGGAAAGACTTAATCAGTTATAAACGCCATGCTGGTCTTTATATATTATGTCAGAGGGTATTCATAAATCTTTTGGACAAATTAAGATATTCTGAAATCTTTTACTTAGGAAACCCCACCGCGTAGCGAGCTGTAGTCGTTGAGTATTACGTCTCGTTACCCGGCGGGTTATTTAACACTTGTGTGCGAACATGTTTGGGTTAACCTTATGAGCATTAATTCCTGGAATTTTTTTTTTTTTCCAGAGCTGGGTCCCGGCGGGTCTATGCAGAACCTGGAGTAAGTATCCCACCAGTCTCTGTCATGGCTACCTTTGCCCCGGTTTTTGCTTTATGCATTACGCCCTCCTGTTCAGGTATCCCTATTTTTGCGCACACCCTTTGTATAAAATGTGTTAAAATGTCTCGTTTGGTGTGGGTTACCTTTCCGGCGTTTTTTCTCGTTGCTCCGAGAACACCGTTTTTGTTTACCGAGTTTTAGTCAGGATGGCTCAAAATAGGTAAGTTACCCCGACGAGTTTGGTCGCTTGAGGGCTCATAAGAAACTGCGTTTTCTGTGGTCGAGCCTGGGATCAGGCTTCCTGTGTTATTCATTGCTTTATGCTTTACGCCCTCCTGTAATGTATCGTTTAGTGTGGGTTACCTTTCCGGCGTTTTTCTCGTTGCTCCGAGAACACCGTGTTTGTTTACCGGGTTTTAGTCAGGATGGCTAAAATATGTAAGTTACCCCGACGAGTTTGGTCGCTTGAGGGCTCATCAGAAACTGCGTTTTCTATGGTCGAGCCTGGGATCAGGCTTCCTGGGTTATTCCCGTCGAGGGGGGCTCCACACAGTTTTCTAGGTGATCAGGCTGACACCTGTTGGACTTGGTTTTCTCTGCTTTTCAAAGCCATTGAAACAATGCTGTCTGTTTGTTTGGTCTTTACCTCCCGGCGACCTTTTTACGAAGAGGTCTGGGGCAGGTATAATTGGTTTGACATTGCATATAAAACCCGGCGGTTGTACCTTCGGGTGGTTATATTAACGGATTTGCGATTCGAGATAATTTGCCAAACAATTGATTGATACAATAGGGTATCACGGCCTTCAAGACGGCGATCTATGAGGGCTTCTGGGAGAAGCCGGATTAGAGATTAAGATAGGCTTAGACTTTTTATGGGATAAAAAGATGCCTGAATCTTACTAGTGTTTCAAGTGTAAAGGGATACTTGAAAGACTTCATCTTTAATAAAGATATGCTTCATCTTTATGAGGATTAAGAAGTTATGCTTAATTCTTTTGGACAGGTAAAAGATATGCTGAAATCTTTAATAAGCCATTGAAACAATGCCGTTTCTTTGTTTAGTCTTTCCCTCCCGGCGACCTTTTTACAAAGAGGTCTGGGGCAGGTACAATTGGTTTGACATTGCATATAAAACCCGGCGGTTGTACCTTTGGGTGGTTATATTAACTGATTTGTAATTCGCGATATTTGTATTTCCTCCCCGGCGATCTTTTACAAAGAAGTGGGGTTAGGAACAATTGGGGTTAACTTTTAAACTTTAAATCACCCGGCGGGTGCAACCTGGAAGGGTGGGATGCCCGAATTTGCAAAATTCAGTTTAGTTGACCAGACAATTGAGGGATGCATTGTGTATCGCCTCCTTCAACATACGGCGCTTTAGGGCACAATTGGGGTTAACGTTTTTTAAACTAATATTGACACCCGGCGGGTGCTCCTTGGAGGGATGGGAATAACGAATTTACAATTCAGTTAGTTAACCAGACAATTGAGGGATACGTTTTGTATCGCCGCCTTCAACATATGGCGATCTAAAAAGATACATCGGGAGAAGTTAGATCTCGTATATTTGTCAAGCTTCCCAGTTTTTGATCTACGAGATAATTCGGGGGCCGGCGTCTTTTTTAGTTTTTTTTTTCCAAAATTGAATCTTGAAACAAACACCACCGGAAAGACTTAATCAGTTATAAACGCCATGCTGGTCTTTATATATTATGTCAGAGGGTATTCATAAATCTTTTGGACAAATTAAGATATTCTGAAATCTTTTACTTATGAAACCCCACCGCGTAGCGAGCTGTAGTCGTTGAGTATTACGTCTCGTTACCCGGCGGGTTATTTAACACTTGTGTGCGAACATGTTTGGGTTAACCTTATGAGCATTAATTCCTAGAAATTTTCTTTTTTTTCCAGAGCTGGGTCCCGGCGGGTCTATGCAGAACCTGGAGTAAGTATCCCACCAGTCTCTGTCATGGCTACCTTTGCCTCGGTTTTTGCTTTATGCATTACGCCCTCTTGTTCAGGTATCCCTATTTTTGCGCACACCCTTTGTATAAAATGTGTTAAAATGTCTCGTTTGGTGTGGGTTACCTTTCCGGCGTTTTTTCTCGTTGCTCCGAGAACACCGTTTTTGTTTACCGAGTTTTAGTCAGGATGGCTCAAAATAGGTAAGTTACCCCGACGAGTTTGGTCGCTTGAGGGCTCATAAGAAACTGCGTTTTCTGTGGTCGAGCCTGGGATCAGGCTTCCTGTGTTATTCATTGCTTTATGCATTACGCCCTCCTGTAATGTATAGTTTAGTGTGGGTTACCTTTCCGGCGTTTTTCTCGTTGCTCCGAGAACACCGTTTTTGTTTACCGAGTTTTAGTCAGGATGGCTAAAATATGTAAGTTACCCCGACGAGTTTGGTCGCTTGAGGGCTCATCAGAAACTGCGTTTTCTATGGTCGAGCCTGGGATCAGGCTTCCTGGGTTATTCCCGTCGAGGGGGGCTCCACACAGTTTTCTAGGTGATCAGGCTGACACCTGTTGGACTTGGTTTTCTCTGCTTTTCAAAGCCATTGAAACAATGCTGTCTGTTTGTTTGGTCTTTACCTCCCGGCGACCTTTTTACAAAGAGGTCTGGGGCAGGTATAATTGGTTTGACATTGCATATAAAACCCGGCGGTTGTACCTTCGGGTGGTTATATTAACGGATTTGCGATTCGAGATAATTTACCAAACAATTGATTGATACAATAGGGTATCACGGCCTTCAAGACGGCGATCTATGAGGGCTTCTGGGAGAAGCCGGATTAGAGATTAAGATAGGCTTAGACTTTTTATGGGATAAAAAGATGCCTGAATCTTACTAGTGTTTCAAGTGTAAAGGGATACTTGAAAGACTTCATCTTTAATAAAGATATGCTTCATCTTTATGAGGATTAAGAAGTTATGCTTAATTCTTTTGGACAGGTAAAAGATATGCTGAAATCTTTAATAAGCCATTGAAACAATGCCGTTTGTTTGTTTAGTCTTTCCCTCCCGGCGACCTTTTTACAAAGAGGTCTGGGGCAGGTACAATTGGTTTGACATTGCATATAAAACCCGGCGGTTGTACCTTTGGGTGGTTATATTAACTGATTTGCAATTCGCGATAATTTGCCAAACAATTGATTGATACAATAGGGTATCACGGCCTTCAAGACGGCGGTCTATGAGGGCTTCTGGGAGAAGCCAGATTAGAGATTAAGATAGGCTTAGACCTTTTATGGGATAAAAAGATGCCGGAATCTTACTAGTGTTTCAAGTGTAAAGGGATACTTGAAAGACTTCATCTTTAATAAAGATATGCTTCATCTTTATGAGGATTCAGAAGATATGCTTAAATCTTCTGGACAGGTAAAGATATGCTGAAATCTTTAATATGAAACTAAAGGACAACGAAAAGTAGTGGTGGAGTGCTACGGTTCGTTGACTGGCGATTTTGAGGCACATATTTCGTACCATTTTTTGGGTGTAACCCTATGAGCATTAATCCCCGGAAATTTCTCTTTCCAGGGCGGAGTACCGGTGTTGGACCAGGTGACCAGGTAGTTCCCGGGGGTGGGGTAGTTTTCCCCCAGTCTCTGTCGTGTCGGCACTTGAACCTCTCATTTCTGTATGTTCAACGCCGTTAAGCTCAGGTAGCCCTATCTTATTTTTATTTGTTAATGAAATAATTTAATAGCTGAATCATAATAAACATATATATTTTATATGATTATATTATGATAATATTGTGTTTATTTATAGTATTTTATTTTAATACAATTAAATATAAATTAAATTAATTAGTATACTTTATGATTTTGCTCACCAGCTCTGCTTTCAATGTGTTAATGAGCTATGGGAGCTTTTAATTATCATAAACCTTTACGGGACTCGGACGAGGGCGCCCATTCAGGGAGTATACCGAGCTCGCAAGCGAGGGACAGCCACAGCCAAGGTGTATGGCGATACTCACAGTCGTACCTCACCCGCCGGACGATAACGCCGGCGGGCGGACCTGACACTCTGATGACGGACGAGAACAGGTTGAGTTCCATTTATCTATTTTCCGCCGCCAGACGCGTCTCTAATGTGCCACGTAGTCAACAAACTACAGGATTAGTGAGGCGTAGTCTCGCTAATCGCGCCCCTGTGGCCGGCGCAGTGTGGTACCAGCATTTGAACACGTGGTGCCCGCACCCAGTGTCACTCCGGGTCGGGTTGTTCCACTTAGAACACAATTGGCAACCTAGAAACCTCGCGGACTTGTTCATTTTGGACATTCAGGAGGCCAAGTGGCTAGCACCATATGGTAGCGACGTGACCAAGATATTCACGAATCAATATACCCAGTCTACAAAGCGACAGTTTCAATCGCATTGGCAAGCTTTTACGTCTCGGATTCTTAGAACAAAACAAGCTGTGCCCTCGGTGGCGTTGGTTGTTTATTATTTAATTTATCTGTTCATGCAGAAACATTTATCTGAAATTGATTTATGTGGGCAGGTTTTAAACTCCGCCCACCTCCCCGTCGGCTCAGGCCTACATGGTCTCTGGACAAAGCATCGTCGTTATTCTCGTTCCCGTATGTACCAAAGACTGCAGATTTTACAAAAGGGCAGTATTCCTTATGGCTTTGGCTACCGGGAACAGAGTATCTGAGCTGGCGGCGATGAGCAACGCACCTCATTGCCTCAGGTTTGATAGGCTTTATGAGTGTATTCACATTGCACCTTCTCCAGGATTCATAGCCGAGATTGAGCACAGTGAACACGTGTTTTCAGAGTTCACGGTGCCGGCGTTAAACAGGGGAAAGGTGCACCATCTTTTTTGCCCAGTGCAAGCTCTAACCAAATATTTAAGAGTGGCACCTCTAAATCACCAGGGTGCTTTATGGGTCGCAAGTCCGGGTGAACGCTTGATGGAGCGTACACTGGCTTCTCTCTTGGTCGAGGACTTTAAAGAGAAGAATCCCGGCGTTGTGGGTAAGACCCACGATTTACGCAAGGGGACAGCCTCTTTACGTTTCCTTAATAATCTTTCGGTGGAAGTTATTACGTCCACACAGTTGTGGGCCTCTAATCAGGAATTTTTGCCTCGATACCTTTCAGTAGCTCTGGACAAACCTTCCTTGCCATGTATAGCTTTACGGCAGAGGGTCTAGGTGGCCCTTTTAGTCACGTTTTGTTTAATTTCAAGAAAAAGGGGGGGGGGGGAGGGTGCAGTCAGTGTGACATAGGACACCCTAGACCCCTCCGGAGTATGTGTTCGGAACATACGAGCTGTGATACTGGTTGTAGGCATTGTATTATAAAATTTCTCTGTAGTATTCATTGCAGGAAATTGTGCTAAAGGCCAATAGTAGTGTTACAACAATGCTTGTTGTAAGTAGCTTTGGCTGTGAAGCAATAGATTTTTGAGAAATCTCGGTAGTTGCAACTACGACTTTTACTTTTGAAGTAATTACTTCTGCATAAGTACACGAGTTCAGTACTTCTACGAATGTACAAGAATTCATTTATGTTTGGTTATATTTTTAGGAATATATCCACTAGTTAATGGGGTTTATATGTGCACATGTAAGCTTATAAGTTTTTAGTTTTCACCACTTACTTTAAGTGGGGTGCCTTCTTAACTAGCAGATCTGTGCACAGAGTCTCAGAGTTAACCCTTTTTCAAGCAGGCTTCTTTGAAGCACGCTCCTGCTTGTACCCCTTTTTGAAGATTTAGGCTGTATAAAGTTTATGCACCCGAATATCTCTTTTTTACAAAAGTAAGAATACTATGTGGTTGTTTGATTATCTGCTTTTCTAGAGTTTTGATATGATTACGAATGTCCCCCTCCAGTCTTAGAAATCAGGCATGTTCGTCAATGATGGAGGGGCCACTAATAAATTATAGGTTTGACTCCTGTAAGGAGATAAAGAAAACCTAATATTTAGTAGTGGCCCCGTAATCATTGACGACTGGGGCCCTCCCGACCATCCCCTTCCCATTCGTTGATGTATTAAGGATTTTGGTTTACTTGATATGTCAGTGAAGGAAGAATGACGCCTGAATCAGCGTCTGGTCAAAGATCCACACAAGTACATCTACGATATGATGGAAAGCTTATTGGATAGTTATTCTTATTTTGTTTTTGTTTTTTATTTTTTACGAAGTTTTTTCGTAGTGAGAACCCAATTCATAATGACTGAAGCCATGAGTGAGGTCGCGTGCGCTCATGATGAAGGCTCCTCAGTTTTTAAATGCTCTGCGCGGTAGATTCAAACTACGGCGGATTAGTGTTTGAAGAGGATGCCTTATGTAATAGGCATGTTCGTCAATGATTACGGGGCCACTACTAAATATTAGGTTTTCTTTATCTCCTTACAGGAGTCAAACCTATAGTGTAGGTTATCTGTGGTAGTCCCAGTAATATCTATGAAGTACTTCTAGTATTAAAAGAACTTAGCTGTGATGCAAAGAGTGTAGCTTAGGTGATGGACATGTCGGGAGACAAATATCAGGGAAGTTTTGTTGTTATGTGGCAGCAGCTGGCGGTCTGTCTTGGCCGGGTGAAGTCTGTATGAAGTGTGTCTGAGATTCCCTTTTATCGTGACAATATAAAATATATTTAAGGGTTCTATATCGTCCCCCGTGATTAAATAATAAGGGAAAATAAACTAAGATATAATTGGTGCAACCACAGTAATATTTATCCACAAAGATAAATAAAGTAATGTGTATAAACAAAAAGGAACCAGCTGTCGTGAACCCGGGAAATTCAAACTACGGTATATATACTGTTACGCTGGCCAGCTTGCCAGAATGCACTCGTAACTCGCTAGCGCTCGCCAGGGCAGTGATATGGGCTACAATAATCGTAGAACGATGTTCTTTCTTTCATAGAGTTCATGTTGTCACAGACAGATCAGTGGTGGTCTTTATTCTTGTCTGTGACACTTGGAAGCATTTTATAATAATAAACATTGATAGAATATAAGATGCATTGTGTGAAGTTGTAGGAGAAAGAGCGAGGTAGGCAGCGAGGTGGTAGTATGTGCGTGTGTATGTACGTGTGCCTCCCTCGCTCGGAGGAGTCTCCCACGCCCGTGATTGGCTGGCGGGCCTGGCTACGTCATAGGACGCTTGCTCTTCATGACGTAGTGGTCTGTGATTGGAGACCGCGGTCCTGTGAGGGTGATGCGGGCTCCTGCCCGCGTGTCTCCTTCAGAGCTTGGCACAGTGTGCTTGGTCCTACATGTCCTTTGCAATCTGTCCCCCAATCTAACCCCTGTACTACTTTCTCTCTCTCTGAACTTCTTCCTTTTCATACTTCTCTCTTTATTCAATTACTTATCCCTTCTGGTTCTGCATACGACTTCCATAGTCGGCCAGTCGTATTACCAGCACCAGCTCTCCATATATGTTTGCACTAGTTTTAGGGATTATTAGAGTCATAGTCATATGGTAGCCTAGTGTTGGGTGCTTCTAATTATTGAGCTGTTCTTTCCCATTATTTAATGCTAGACAGTGGAAGGTATCTTTGGTCATTGTCTGAGTTATGTATGTGGCAAGTCAGAGCCTGTACAACATCGACGAAGCTATAGCTAGCCTGTAACCCTTGTGCATATTTTCCTTTGCGAGTGTAGCAGTATACAGGTGAAGGGCTTTTGCCTATACTTACCTGTATGCTTGCTACCTCATTTTGTTGACCTTTGTGGAGCGCCAGGGCAAGACCAGATACTAGAGATCTGGACTTATCAAGAGAGCCTCCAAGTCACTTAACGTAACATAAGGGAAATCTGTTCAAGGGGAGACAGTAGGCTACGAGCATGCTTGCGCTCTGCCTAGTTTCCTGATACCTTTTATGCCACTGCTAGACTTTATTAGTGAGAAAGACAGCATTGTGTTTATTAACTTTCATTGTGTATGCTTTAGGAATTATTCACGCCTTATTTTAGCCTTGGTTGATGCATAGTGCACAACCCAGTTTGGCTGTTATGTTGGCTAAGGAAGTACTGTTTTTGAGTGGTTATTATTAGTGCTGTCACAGAGTTGTTGCACTCCCTTGTTATATATATGTATCCTACTTATTGGTGTATTTAAGATACACGCTTTGGTGTCCTGCCCCTGCATTATTTCTGTTCTATATTAACGAACATCTTAGAACATCAGACCTTTTCAGAAGATTCCTTATCTGATTGCTGTAGGACTAGACTTCCAGTGTTTTCATAGAGCATTGAAGAGTTTAGTGTTGAGTACAGACTCACACTAAAAGTTAACGTAAGCAATTATTCCTTTATTAAATCTTATATAGTTTATTCAAGCATTGTTATTACTTAAGAGCATTTTCGTAACGTAAGTACTCCTGTTGTGAGTTGGCTTTGCCGTCACCGGAAAGCCTTTGTAGAAGTGCACTAAAACCCAGTTAATTGATACCCCGTTATCCAGTAGATTAACTCTGGAGGGTTTTAAGTGTTTTTGTTCACCGGCGTAATAGTTCAAGGGTTTGGAATTAGCGTACCGTTGTAATAGATATAACAAATGGCCATTGTTGCAGATATAGCCTATCATCTAGTCCATTATTAAGTGCCCTTGTTTATTTCGTAGTGCCGGTCGTAACAATACCGTAGCTCACTGGACAAGATTGTTGCGGGGTTTCGTTAAAAAAACCTGGGTGTGTAAGTAAAATACTGTCTCCATATGGAGCAGGTACTTCATGTGACAAACCAGTGAGTAAAATAGAAATAATCAGTCAAGATAGTGCGGATATAGTGATGTGTAATAGTAGTATTGATAACACTACACATGTAACTGATAGTAAAGATGAGAATACTGATAGAGTAGAATTTCCGTCTAGAGCTAGTAGTTCAACAGGAAATAATAAGTTAGCTAAACACAATAGAAAATTAGTTGCAAATAAAAGTAATAGGTTGAGGGTATATTATACAAATTGTAGGAGTTTATGTAACAAAATGAACGAACTTAGAGCACTCGTTAGCACAGAAAATATAGACATAATAGCGCTAACTGAAACGTGGATTAATACAGAATCTAGGCATTTTTTAGCAGAATTTGATATTCCAGGATATAGTTTGTTTAAATATGACCGAACAAGTAGGAGGGGCGGGGGTATAGTCCAGTAAATCTAGCAATCATTTAACTGGACCTAGAACAAATTGCAATAGAAGGTTTTTTGGCTTTAACTTGTTTATTAGGTCCCTCTGATGAACATATAAAAAGTCTCCAACTTTTGGACACTGGGAAAGTGGTTAATTTGCATAAATTCAAGATGGCCGCCATCCAAAGCTTCAATTTACAGATAACTTTTTTCTGGTTGCTCCTAGACCCTATAAATGTATTACAAACAACGTTTTTTGGCTTTAACTTGTTTATTAGGTCCCTCTGATGAACATATAAAAAGTCTCCAACTTTTGGACACCTGGAAAGTGGTTAATTTACAGCCGAAAAACCTTACAGACAGGCTGAACTGTCTCTTTCACAAGGGGTGACACAGGCACTTTGTGCTTGTATGGGTTTTTTGACCTGTTGTCCCTCTTTTTTTAAAAAAAAAAAAAAAAAAAACCATGACGTAGTATGACGTCATTCAGAGCCAATTATGTAATTCATGATAGGAGTTCGTATTCACTTGGATCATCGGTGCTTGCATCAAAGTTGCTATTTTGACAGAGTCCTTTACATTGACCACATGCACTGGAACATTCAAGCTCATTCCGTTTGCAACTACAGCGTTGAGTGTCACAGTTGCCCTTACACTGACATCTGACCAATTTCAGTAGTGAATCAGGAGCCACTGGCGAATCCATCGTCTTCGGTTCAAGCTGTCCCTTCCGCAGACACCAGCCCCATTTCTCGGGGTCCACACAGTTCCCCATCCATTCCTGGACCTGACAATAAACTCGGAACGAGTGGTATTTGGCTGCATCGGTTGTTGGGGGAAGGCTGTGAACTTCAACGGTAGTTGAACTTTTTGCCACCTTGTTGCAAAACTTTGTCTTTCGCAGTCCGTCAAGGGTGTCATTTCCTTTTCCCCCGTACAAATAAACCAAGGCCTTTTCACCAGCTGATGATATCGCGTCTTTACTTCCACTTTGGCAACAGAATGCTTCTATACATTTCAAGAAACCGTTGTCTTCCCTCACTTTCCTCAAGGCAGCCCCTTTACCAATACCATACAGTCGTGAGGTTGTGTCACATCCACAGAGTGCATGGACAACTGGCAGGACACGACAGATGCTTTCACCGAGAGCTTCTGCTACTGAGTTAATATGCCAACATTTCCCACCTTCCTTGCTCGACTTGAAGTACAAATCATTCATCCCTCGTTCCGCATAATGACACAACAGCACCAACAAGTCTGTGTCCTCACCTATCACATATGTCACGGTTTCCCTTGCATGCTCAATTCCCTTCTTCGCAATCATGACATCTGCATCTGCTGGCGCATTGACACAGTCAATTCCATTTGCCTTGAATGTTTCACACAATAAGTCAATGAAGTTTTGCTTATTGTCCGAGTTTGACAAGAAGTTTTCCTTTTTTGACCGAAGGGGCATGGTTGGAGTGAACATCACCTTTTGACCAAAGACTCCTTTTGATCGTCGATTGTGTGTCATGTCCTTGGTAGTAGGTCCTGATTTATAACCGTCGAATACAACCACCGGGTTGAGAAAGTTTTTGGAAACATGCTTCATGTACATGCTTGCAATGTCCTCAAATGTGTCACCCTTCTTCCATGGAATCCTTTGCAATAAGGAACCACCATCCAGAACATGGGTCACAGTCCTTTCTTCCTCAAATGATTCCAATGACGACTTGGGAACAACAGCAGCTATCTCATCTCCTAGCTGTGGTTTATTGGCTTCCCTGAGCCTCCCCCACTTATCGAACAGAGCAGTAGGGTAGCTAGACAACTCATACGCAAAGACCTCTTCAACACCTAAGTCCCTGTTATTAGCAAAGATGAGGAGCCTCTGGAAAAGGAGCTGTGGGTCGATTGGTACTTTTTCAGCACTGATTGTAACCTTTGCACCCAACGACTCAACTTGATCTTTCTTCCTAAATGAAAAGTCAAAAGCATTGCTACCTTCCATCTTCTGCACAATGTTCATACCAACCTCATACAGTAAATGAGGATTGGCCGAGGCTGGTCCTGTCACACCGTTGGCAATATTCCTGAGTTCATTTGATTCTTGAAATGGATCATAATCCTTGAAGAATGCGAGAACCTTCTCTGTGTCCTTCCTATCTCGTTCACGCCTTGCTTCAGTCATTTCTTTGTGCTGCTCAGAGGTGTGGAAATGCTTCCCTGTCAGTTCTTGCATAACTTCACTCACCTCAGCGCAGGCTGGCATAGCAAGTAACCAGCGCAGGCGTTGCGTTTCCTCCATGCCCCTACCACGTGTCAATCCACCATTCGTTTTCAAAGAGCGCATCAAAACCTGCTCTATAACCAAGTCGCTTGGCAGTCCTGCCCACAGCCGATCACTTCGGCGGATCACAAATAGACCGGAGTTCAATTGACAGAACATGTCGGGGTTGAGCTGCTCAAGTTCAATCATGTCTTGAATGTACACATGGGCTGACTTGGCATAATTGTTATGACCACACGCTGCAAAGTACGGCAACATCTCCTGGAGTGTTCCGAGGTACAGTAGGAAATCGCCCATTCTCAGTGCCCTCAGGAAGCGACGCAGCAGGTCAATCATGTCCATGTATTGAATCCATAGCTTTCCCATCTTATGCTCTGCTAAGGAGCTCTTCTCAGCTTTAAGTTTTTCAGAAATTCTGTTGAAAACGTCTTTACTGCAGACTTCATCCGGGTGAAACGTCTTCACGCAACAGCTTATCCAAAAGATCTGCAGCCTCCTGGAAGTCCTTGCATGCGTCACTTTCCTCATCTACCATTGAGAGGTTGACACCGTATGCCCTGCCTAACTCAATCGAACTCAAGGCTGTGTCAACCAAGAAGTGGCCTCTGATTGCTCGTACATAGGCTTTCCCACTCAGCATTTGGGTCACAGCATTTTCAGCGTATATAAGTTCCAAAACCTCCTTAAGCCCAGATGCTTCCATAACATGGCCCATGCATCCCAAAAAGCTCATCACAGAGTGAAAGCCACCAAGGTTCAAAACAATGGGTTTCAGTTCGCTTCCTTCCTTCTCATGAACAATGATCGTCTTCGCTTTCCAATAAAGCGGTTGGTCGAATGTCAGCATTGGCGTCGTTCCCTGGCGATGGCTTTCCGCAGCAACGAAGTGAAGTGTTGAGTAAATACAACTCATGTCCGTAGGGTCCATGTCAATCATGGGCAAGAAATGGACGGATGATTTCCCTGGGTGTGGTCCATGGCACACACTCTGCATTAAGCCGGACCAGCCTGGTCGTTTTGGTCGAAGCAACCATGACGTTTTCCACAGTATGTCCAGATTTTCAAGCTTGTCAGATGCTGAAATGGGGTCAAGCTTTCTAAATTCGAGAGGCCCACCCTTCTTGCGAACACTGCGGTAGTATTTGATTTCAATTTGAGCTGCCGTGAAGTTGTTTTCAGGTGACTGCAATCTTGGTATTGATGTTGTGTCTCTTACTTCAGGGGTGACAGCAACAATTATACCCATACCATGGTATGTTCCTCGCCCATCAAGCGTACGCAAGTTGTGATCAACATTGTCTGCAACGAACTGTCCAAACCTGCCTGCAGTGGATATGTTGGTGCCCCTGAAATTGGCAGCACACTTCGAAAACCTCAAAACTTCTGCGTAAGGCAGATAGAACCCGTGGCTGTGTAAACTGTCCACAAGAAAGCGGGAACCAAAGTGCTGGTGCATTTGAACCGCCAATCCATACTGAATGGGTGCTACAATGGCCCTTGGTCTGGTAAGTTGCACGATACTTTGTCCAATTGATGCAACTTCAAGATCACATGACTTGCCACTGAACGTCTCTTGCAGCAATATACGAAGGGACTGCGGAACGTACGCCACATTCTTTTCCAGCGACCGGAGTTCAGAAGGATCTGGATAGAAATCTCTACAAGTATCAATGTTCTTTATATCTGCTTTGATCAACCGTGCCGCAGCCCTGACTATCTTTCTTTGTTCTGCTTCCTCATCATCAGTCTGTGGTGAGTCTTTGAATTGTTGCAAAATCTTTGCAGCACTTTCTTTGACAGTTACAGCATCGCTGCGTCCATGCACGTTACTAATAACCAGTTCATCCCCAAAATATGAAATAAGTTTCTGTTTCATGTATTTTACACTATACGCTTCAACATCAGGGCACAACTGGGACATTCTATCAACGAGATCAACCACTGTAGTCTGTTCATCATCATTGCCACTGACTAGGTCCTCGATTGCGAGTAGAAATGCTTCCTCTCGTGAGGCATCTACTTTGCGACCCTTGCGAGGAGGTTCACTGTCTGCGGAATCACGATATTTGGAGGGGATCTGCCTATGTGTCTGGAAATTTGAGCTGCACTGCTTGTGATATATTGCGTCAGCTGCTGGAAGATCGCGTGCAAAGTTAATTCGGCCTCTAACAGTGTCAGCCCACTCATCAGCCCTGGCATCACATGCAGAAAGTATTGTCCTTTGAAAGTTGAAGGTGCGTACTGGATACACTTCTTCTGAATCATGCTTTGTGTCCAAATAGATTTTTGTACCACAAAAAAAGCAGTTCTCTGTAAAACAAAAGTCTGGTGTCTGAGAACGAAGAGCAGGTTTTTCAGGACGTTTCTTCTGCTTCCCAGGAATTCTATTTGGCTTCGTATTGACATGCTTCTTTCGGCAATCAATGTGCACCGTTTGGCCCTCGGACACGGTAATTGATGGCGTTCCACGTTCAGTACTGGCCTTGTTGATAGTATCTGCTCCCTTCGCCCTCAGCTTGACTGTTTCTCCTTCGTCGAACGTGTTTGAGCAAATGCCGCAGGGATTATGCACCACCTCTTCTTCCATGGCTTCGGTAGATGTCGCACCAATCTGTTGAAACAAGAAAAAAGATGATGGGATTAGTATAGGCCTAGGCAAAATGTAATAGACAATAATGTGCAGTAAAGGTAGGGCTTGACCTAGAACAAATTGCAATAGAAGGTTTTTTGGCTGTAAGGTTTTTTGGCTGTAAATTAACCACTTTCCAGGTGTCCAAAAGTTGGAGACTTTTTATATGTTCATCAGAGGGACCTAATAAACAAGTTAAAGCCAAAAAACGTTGTTTGTAATACATTTATAGGGTCTAGGAGCAACCAGAAAAAAGTTATCTGTAAATTGAAGCTTTGGACGGCGGCCATCTTGAATTTATGCAAATTAACCACTTTCCCGGTGTCCAAAAGTTGGAGCCTTTTTATATGTTCATCAGAGGGACCTAATAAACAAGTTAAAGCCAAAAAACCTTCTATTGCAATTTGTTCTAAGTCCAGCCCTACTTTGACTGGTCTAGTATAGCAGTGTTTGTCAGGAGTACATTAAAAAGCTGTATTAAATCAGGTATTAGACTAAATAATGATAATGAAAGTGTTTGGGTAGAGGTTAACGAAGGTAGTGAGACCATATTTATTGGAGTTATGTATAGACCGCCTAATATGAGTAGAAATGGCGGAACATCGTTATGGGAGGAAATTAAAATAGCATCAAGGTTTAGCAATGTGTGCATTATGGGGGATTTTAATTTTCCGAACATTGATTGGCAGCACCCAATAGGCGACTCCGATTCAGTAGAGTTTATTGAGGTAGTACAAGATAGTTTTTTATTTCAATTCATAGATACGCCGACTAGAGGTATTAATATTCTTGATTTAGTTTTCAGTAATAATGAACATATGATAAATAATGTAGAGATTGGTGACCACCTAGGAAATAGCGATCATAAATCTATTTATTTTAATATACAATGGACAGGGAATGCTAAAGAGAATACGACACTTATCCCAGATTTCAGAAAAGCCGATTATGGTGGGCTAAGAAGAGACTTAAGGGTGGACCCTATTGTTAAGCAATTAAGTCAGGATATGCCAGAGTTAAACTTGCCACCTATATATAACCAGTTTATTGCTTCACTCCACAATGCTCAAAATAAATATATCCCTAAAAGAAGATTTAGATCGACGCAGAACCAACCAAAATGGATGACTAATAAGCTAATAGATCTTATAGGAAAAAAGAAAGGAATATATAGAAAAATAAAGAAAGGCGAAAATCATCTACTACATCATACTATCAGACTATATCAAGACAGGTCAAAAAGGAAATCAGGAAAGCAAAAAGAAATTATGAAATAAGAATAGCCAGTGACTCAAAAAATAACCCTAAAGCTTTTTACCAACTATATAAATCTAAAGTTAGAGATGTAATAGGCCCCCTAAAAACTTCAATAGGAGAAATAACAGAAAATGATTTAGAAATGTGCAGTACATTAAATAGTCAGTTTCTTTCCGTTTTCACTAATGAAAATTTGGCGCAGATTCCAGAAGTCAATATGGTATATAGTGATAGTATAGAAAATATGTTAAGTACAGTTAGTATAAGTAGAAATGATGTGCTTAAGGAAATTGACAGACTGAAACCTCAAAAATCGCCTGGTCCTGACGAGGTATATGCTAGACTATAGAGTATTAAAAGAATGCAGAGATGAGTTAAGTAGCCCATTAGCATTTTTATTTAACAAGTTATTAGAAACAGGTTTAGTTCCAGAAGCTTGGAAGCTTGCAAATGTAGTTCCGATCTTCAAAAAAGGTGATAAATCGATAGCATCCAATTACTGTCCCATTAGTCTCACATCAATCATAGGAAAGTTGCTCGAGTCTATTATTGCTAGGAAAATTAGAAGCCACTTAGACAAATTTAACTTAATAAATTCTTCTCAGCATGGATTCACTCAGGGACGTTCTTGCCTTACTAATTTGCTTAGTTTTTTCTCAGAGGTATATGAAGCAGTAGATAGTGACAAGTCATATGATATTATATATTTAGATTTCAGTAAAGCTTTCGACAGTCCCTCATGAGAGATTGATGAGAAAGGTTGAGGCACATGGAATAGGAGGGTTGTTGTTGGGATGGATTAGGTCATGGCTAATTGGTAGGAAACAGAGAGTCAGCATAAATGGTACCAAGTCAGAGTTGGGAGCAGTCAAAAGTGGTGTCCCCCAGGGATCGGTATTAGGTCCCCTGTTGTTTCTTATATACATAAATGACCTAGATTTAGGTATAACTAGTAGGATAAGTAAATTCGCAGACGATACTAAAATGGGGAGATCAATTGATTCAGATAGCGATATAGAGTGCCTCCAAAGGGATCTAGATACCTTACATGAATGGTCAGTAAATTGGCAGATGAAGTTTAACATTGACAAATGCAAGGTATTAAAGATAGGGAAGATGCAAACAAAATATGTTAATATAAACTAGTTAATTTAGAATTAGAAAATTCAGACTGCGAGAAAGATCTAGGTGTGTTTGTTAGCAATGATTTGAAGCCTAGAAAACAGTGTATAAGCGTTCGTAATAAGGCAAACAGGATTCTCGGGTTCATCTCTAGGAGTGTGAGTAACAGAACTGCTGATGTTATCTTAAAACTTTACTTGTCATTAGTGAGACCCCATATGGATTATGCTGTCCAATTTTGGTGTCCTTATTACAGAATGGACATAGATTCATTGGAGAGAGTATAGCATAGAATGACAAAAATGATCCATAATATTAGAAATCTTCCGTATGAAGAAAGGTTGAAGAAATTAGGTTTACATTCGTTAGAGAGATGCAGAGTTAGAGGGGATATGATAGAGGTGTTCAAGTGGGTTAGTGGGATTAACAAAGGGGACATGACAAATGTACTAAAGCTCAGTGGTAGCGAAAGAACTCGTACCAATGGTTTCAAATTAGATAAATTTCGTTTCAGAAAAGATATAGGTAAATATTGGTTTGGTAACAGAGTTGTAGATGGGTGGAATGGACTACCAAGTGATATAGTGGGATCAAAAACGGTAGGGAGCTTTAAGATAAAATTGGATAAGCATATGGACGAGAAGGGTTGGGTGTGAAGGGGGATCAGCCTGGTTGGGCCAATCAGCGCTCTGCAGACCCCCGTAATCCTGCGTTAATCTCTAACCGTTTTGGTAAGATGATCCTCAGGGTATTAGAGTGTTGAGCCTATAATTGGGCTTAGTAATTGGGGTTGTGTGGGACAGGGATCTGCCTTGCTTAGGCCAATCGGCTTTCTGCAGACTCCCATTTTCTTATGTTCTTATGTTCTTATACCAGCTAGGATTCACGACACAACCCATCTCATAACAACTCTCTCATTTATCTCTGTCTTCCTTACATTTATGACATCTTAGTCTCTCTCTCTCTCACACAAATGAGAACATAAGAAAACCGGAGTCTGCTGAGAGCCGATTGGCCCGCACAAGTCAGATCCCTTTCACACCCAACCCATCCCGCGCTCTCTCTCTTTCATATTTATCGCTATATCTTTCTTACGTTTACGACAGCCTATTCTCTCTTGCCATACTCTCTCTCTCTCTCCCTCACAAATGAGAACATAAAAAATAAGAAAACGGGAATCTGCAGAGCCGATTGACCTACACATGGCATATCCCTTTCACACCCAACCCCTTTCTTTCTATCTAATTTCAAGTTGAAGATCTATTGTTCTTGATCCCATTATAGCACTCGGTAGCCTATTCCACATATCTACAACTCTGTTACTAAACGAATAGAGGCAGATCCCTTATACAGCCATTCTCTCCCCCTCTCGTTCTTGTTTGTTTGCACAATCTGTTCCTTCTGTTGTTTCTCCATGCCCGATAAGTTAAATGATCTTTTGATATCTGTGACACATCTTTTGTATCCAACACAATACCCTGCTTGCAAAACCGCTCAAACCCCGGACAATGTTGCTTGCAACTTTAATTGTTATTATTATTATTATTATTATTATTATTATTAGGGGTTTGAGCCTTGCGGGAACCCCTATTGTAATCATTAAATCTTCTTATTCTTCCAAATTATTTTTCCACGCCGGTTTTTACGCATTAACTCTAGAACCGCTTTTTGGATCGGGACCAAATTTTCCCACAAGGTGCGTTTTTGTATTGGGCAACTTTGTATATGCTAAACATCCAAAATGGCGGCCAAAGAGGTCCGTGGCAGCCATTTTCCCGAAAAATTTAAAACTTCAATACCGTCTCTCCCACTCAAAGAAAATTATTGGGCTTTGGTATATGGACTCCACTACTAATACTCCGCAAATGTTATAGAAAAGGTTTTGCTTTTTCACGTGTTTTGCGCGTGAGCGCGCATAAACATGTTTTTTTGGGGAAATTGCCTTCAATTTTTTACTCTTGTAAAATCCGTTTTCGGGGGCTCCCATTTTTTGCACTTTATGACCAATTTTTTTTTTTTTTTCCCTTCATTCCTAACCCATTCGCTATTGTTTCTGGAATACAAAAATAAATAAAAACCTGCTGGGCCCTGGTGGTACATTTATTTATAACTAGCTGGGGCTCAGTGGGTTAAGAGCCTGGAGGAGGGACAAAATAAAATAGGAAGAATAGGGCTAGGAGCAAGAAGGTGGACAGCGAATGAAGCAGTGAGAGGGGAGATGGGGTGGAGTACATTTTAGGAAAGAGTGGCGAAGGCAAAGTTAAGATATACGATTAGATTGGAGGAGATGGAGGATGATAGGTGGCCAAGAAGAGTGTATGAATGGGGTGAGGGGAAGAGTAGATGGGCAAAAGAGTGTAGGAGAAAACTGAATAAAATAGGAGTGAAACAAAGAAGGGTGGGAGAGGAGTGGAGAGATATAGAGAGAAATGTAGGACTAGGTCTGGGAAGGAGGTTGGAGAAAGAGATAAGAACGAGAGTGAGGGAAGTAGAAAGACAGGAATGGAAAAGAAAAGTACACTAGAAAGTTATAAAAGCAAGGGGAGACCGAGAAAAGAGGAGGTCTACGATGGAAGTTGGGGAGCTGAATTATTATATCAGGCTAGGGTAGGGGCATTGGAGACAAATACAAGAACATGGAGGTGGAACGGGGGAGTGAAAGAGTGTCTGAAGTGTGTGGTGGGAGGGAGGAGAGTGGAGGAGACGATAGAACATATTATAGTGACAGAGTGCAAGTGGTATGACGGGGAGAGAGATAGTTTAGAGGAAGAGTTTAAACGGTTGATGGGGGAGAGGAATGGGAAGAACAGAAAGAAGAGGAGGAGGATGGAGTAAAGTTTGTGTTAGGTCTAGGGACAGAAGAGGGGGGAGACGAGGAAGTGGAGACAAAAATGAAGGTAGTAAAAAGCTTCCTGGAGCAGGTGTGGCAGAAGAGAAAAATAAATAGAGTAGAATAGGGGGAGGGGGAAGAAGGTGATCAGAGGAGTGGAGTAAGATTAATGAGATTAAATAGTAAAGAGGTGGTGTGACGCCTACCAGCGTTGGCAGAATCGCCTCCCGTTAGCGCTCGCCAGGGCAGTGAAATGGGCTACAGTTATCAGAGAATGTTGTTCTTTCATAGTACTTGCATTGTTACTGACAGTCTAGTGGTGGTCTTTATTTTCGTCTGTGACATTGGGAAGTGTTTTATATTATGAGTGGAATATAACATGCATTGTGTATAGTTAGGAAGAGAGAACTATATAGGCAGTGGGGTGGTAGTGTGTGCGTGCATATACATGTGCTGCCTCCCCCCCGCTCGGAGGCTCGCGCGCGTGCCTTCTACCGCCTCTTGATTGGCTGGTGGTTCCTGGCGCCTTCTGGGGGCCTGCTGTCTCGTGACGTAGCGGCCTGTGATTGGCCGACCACCATGCCTTTGTGGGATCCTGGGGGTCCCGAGGAGCTACCCTCTTTAGAGCAGGCTAGGGACGCACATGACTAACATCCTTTTTACCACTGTATCTCCACCATTCTGATACTGTCTCTCTTTCTCAACTTCTTCTCTTTCATTCCTCTTATCTTTTAACGTCACAACACTCCCTTTGGGTTCTGCACACGATTTCATATCGGCCCATCGTATTATGTGCGTCGCTCTCTGAGATATTTACATGTACTTAGAATAGGTTTTGAGGGTTCTTAGTTAGTAGAGGTTAAGAACTCGGTGTGTGTCTCCATTATTGATTTAGTGCTCTGCTGGGTTATTTAATGCTAGACTGAGCTAAGGCTTCTGTTGTCGTTGTCAGCGATGTGTGTACGGTTCGCTTATACCTACACGACTTCGACGGTTTCTGTGGTAGCCTAGGTTGTCTTTTTGGTTGTGCCTTTTGCGAGTGCAGCATCGTGTGGTAAGAGGGCATTAGCCTACTACCTTGTCACACAGTGCTGCCTCTTTGCTTGACTTTAGAGGGATCGCCAGGGTAGAACCAGATACTTGAGATCTGGATCTACCAAGAGAGCATCCCCGTCATTAACGTAACTTTAATCATACCGCCTTAAGGACAACGCTAGGCTATGAGCCAGTCTTGCTCAGCCACAGTTTCCTAACCTTGATATCCCAGCTAGACTTTATTCACCTAGCAGACACTAGTTAGGATATGAGCTCTTTATGATATGTATGCATTATTATTCACGGCATTTATTAGTCTAGGTTGTTGTTGAGTTGCACAACCATAGTAGACTGTTTCGTTGATGAGGAAGCATTTATTTTAGTGTCGAGCATTACGGCCGTTGCGCATTTATAGTATTCCCGTGTCAGTTAACATTATATGTCCTATCTTTTAGTGTATTCAGTCTACACGTATGGTGTCCTGGCTCCTGCCTTTCTATAATTTAAGATATGAGCATCTTATGAGCATCAGACTTTCTTCAGAAGTTTCCAGGTCTATGCTGTAGGACTAGACTTCACTTTCTTTCAGATAGGAGTGAAGAGTTTATTTTTGTTTAGAGTAACTATATTGAAGCATCTTTTTATTATATTAAATCTTGCATTGATTTAATTGATCTTTCCATAGCTTCCCTTTTGTGCATTTTAACGTAACTTGCATCTTGTTTGTTATCAGGCTATACCAGTGTGGGTTAGCCTGAAGTAGAGTACATTTATGCCCAGTTAAGGATACCCCGTTATCGCAGATTAACTCTGGAGGGTATATGTGTTTTTGTTAGCCGGCATATAAGTTCAAGGGTTTGGATCTAGGGTACCGTTGTTGCATAGTACCCTATTACTAGTCCAATCATTAAGTGCCCTTGTTTTATTCGTAGCCCCAGTCGTAACAGTGGGGAAGAGAGACAGTAAGGAGATTAAAACAAAGACAATATTCCACTTAAGCTTTTTCCTTCATTACTTTTCTTTAACTATCCCTTCTATGACTACTAATTTTCTAAACTATGTCTTAATCTAGCAATAGCTTTTTCTGGAGAAATAGCCGGTAAATAGGTGAGCTGTTCCCACGCAAGCGAGGACAGCGCCTCCAAGAAGAGAAGAAGAAGGGAAAGGTGTTGCCCCCGACTTCATCGAGGAAATAGAACAGAGATGACAAGAGGGGTAGCGGCATTATTGGCAGTGCTATTACATATTATTTAAACATCATATAGGACCATAGACGGTCGTTCCTTTAAACCATCGTCCATACCAATCACGAAATATATAGGCCTAGGCCTAGGCTAGGTACGAATTTAGCAGTTCAACTGTTGATAGTTCATTAATTGATTGCTTTTATTAAGTAAGAGCTATATACAGCATGATATGTGCAGAACATTGGTAAATGCCGCTTCCTGATTTTTTTTTTTTTTTTTTAGCAGCTCAGGCCAAGGTGGGAAGAAATAAAACAGAGATAACAAGAGGGGTAGAGGCCTAGGCTAGGCCTGGTCATTCCTTTAAACCATCATCGATACCAATCACAAAAAATATAGGCCTAGCCTAGGCTTAGGCTAGGTACAAATTAAGCCGTTCGGTTGTTGATAGTTCATTAATTGATTGCCTTTATTAAGTAAGAGTTAGCCTATATACATCATGATATGTGCAGAACATTGGTAAATGCTGACCACTCACTGAGCCTAAGTAATTGTCGCTAGATAGGCGGCGTGTGTGTGCTTGTTTTAGTGTGGCTGTGTGTATGATGGTCTTGTGTAGCTATGTGTGTGCTTGTTTTAGTGTGGCTGTGTGTATGATGGTCTTGTGTAGCTATTTGTGTGCTTGTTTTAGTGTGGCTGTGTGTATGATGGTCTTGTGTAGCTATGGGTGTGCTTGTTTTAGTGTGGCTGTGTGTATGATGGTCTTGTGTAGCTATGGGTGTGCTTTTTTTAGTGTGGCTGTGTGTATGATGGTCTTGTGTAGCTATGTGTGTGCTTGTTTTAGTGTGGCTGTGTGTATGATGGTCTTGTGCAGCTATGTGTGTGCTTGTTTTAGTGTATGATGGTTTTGTGTAGCTATTTGTGTGCTTGTTTTAGTGTGGCTGTGTGTATGATGGTCTTGTGTAGATATGTGTGTGCTTGTTTTAGTGTGGCTGTGTGTATGATGGTCTTGTGTAGCTATGTGTGTGCTTGTTTTAGTGTGGCTGTGTGTATGATGGTCTTGTGTAGATATGTGTGTGCTTGTTTTAGTGTGGCTGTGTGTATGATGGTCTTGTGTAGCTATGGGTGTGCTTGTTTTAGTGTGGTTGTGTGTATGATGGTCTTGTGTAGCTATTTGTGTGCTTGTTTTAGTGTGGCTGTGTGTATGATGGTCTTGTGTAGCTATGGGTGTGCTTGTTTTAGTGTGGCTGTGTGTATGATGGTCTTGTGTAGCTATGGGTGTGCTTTTTTTAGTGTGGCTGTGTGTATGATGGTCTTGTGTAGCTATGTGTGTGCTTGTTTTAGTGTATGATGGTCTTGTGTAGCTATTTGTGTGCTTGTTTTAGTGTGGTTGTGTGTATGATGGTCTTATGTAGATATGTGTGAGCTTGTTTGAGTGTTGCTATAGGCTACTTATTAGTTATCTCTCTCTCTCTCTCTCTCTCTCTCTCTTATTTATCACTGTCTTCCTTACGATTATGACATACTAGTGCATGAGAACATAGGAAATAGGGAGGCTCTCTCTCTCTCTCTCTTACAATTATTATGTTCCTTCCAACAACCAACTATACTCCTAAAATCGATTAATGAAATTTACAAACACATGTGGCAGTCCGTGGATTCGAATCCAGGATGCTCACACCGAAAATCAACACCTTATGCACCGCACCACGAAGACAGTTAAAGAATGGTGGACACTGCCTACGATTTATTATGCAACTTCGAATCCTGCATATCAATCTAAGCATGTACACACATCCCAACTGCAACTCACGTAGGCTATGCATATGTGAACGGAAAGAGCAATTAATGGGGCCTTAACCACTAGGGAAGTCCTCTCGATAAATTACCCCTGAACCAATATCAATTATTATGTTCCTTCCAACAACCAACTATACTCCTAAAATCGATTAATGAAATTTACAAACACATGTGGCAGTCCGTGGATTCGAATCCAGGATGCTCACACCGAAAATCAACACCTTATGCACCGCACCACGAAGACAGTTAAAGAATGGTGGACACTGCCTACGATTTATTATGCAACTTCGAATCCTGCATATCAATCTAAGCATGTACACACATCCCAACTGCAACTCACGTAGGCTATGCATATGTGAACGGAAAGAGCAATTAATGGGGCCTTAACCACTAGGGAAGTCCTCTCGATAAATTACCCCTGAACCAATATCAATTATTATGTTCCTTCCAACAACCAACTATACTCCTAAAATCGATTAATGAAATTTACAAACACATGTGGCAGTCCGTGGATTCGAATCCAGGATGCTCACACCGAAAATCAACACCTTAAATGAGAACATAAGTAAACAGGAGTCTGCAGACAGCCGATGTGGCACAAACGGCAAATCCCTTCCACACCCAACCCATCTCTTACGAGAGGCAGATCCCATACACAGCCAATCTTTCGCTCTCTCACTTACGCACCGGTATACAAATGAGGCAGATCCCTTACACATGCAACCAAGATGAAAATGGGAGCCTGTAGAGAGCCAGTGGGCCAAACAAGGCAGATCCTTTTCACACCCAACCCATCTCATACACATATGTTACTTACACTACTTACTATACACCAATGTTATCATATTTTTATTTTATTTTTTTTCTATGTGATTGAGGGAGGCAAAAGGCAGAACTGCCTATAGCGAGTGCCTCGCCCATAGTTGAAAGAATGACGGCAAAAATCAAGGGACGTTCGAGCCAAAATGCCTGGACACACGGAGTTTGAAGCAATTTAAGTCATTGGAAGAGGGAAAGACTGATTCTGGGAGAGAGTTCCAGAGCTCAGCTGTTGTGTAGAAGAAAGTTTGAGAGTAACGTTTCACTCTTGGGTTGGAGAGTTGCACAGAGTAGGGGTGGGATTGAGTTGCAAGACGGGTACCACGTGCCCTACGTAAAGGAGCTGGTATACACTGGGAAAGCTCTGAAGAACAATGATTATTATAGTAGCGATAGAATAGCGAGAGAGATGCAACATTGCAGCGGAGAGAGAGAGAGATTGCAGAGAGTTGGTGAGTGGACGGGAGTTAATGATACGAAAGGCTTTCCTTTCAACTTTGTCTAGAAGAGCAGTGTGAGAGGAACCTCCCCACACATGTGAACAATACTCAATACCTGCAACCAAGATATAATTGTAAGAAATAGGAACGTAAGAAAATGGGAGTCAGCAGAGCCAATTGGCCCATACAAAACAGATCCCTTTCACACCCAACCCCTCTTATAAACTCTTCCTCTCTCTCTCTCTTTCTCTTTCTCTCTCTCTCTTTCTTTCTCTCTCTCTCACACACAAATGAGAACATAAGTAAACAGGAGTCTGCATAGAACCGATTGGCCCACAAAAAGCAGATCACTTTCACACCCAACACATCTCTTACGAGAGGCAGATCCCATACACAGCCAATCTCTCTCTCTCTCATTTGCACACCGGTATACAAATGAGGCAGATCCCTTACACATGCAACCAAGATGAAAACGGGAGCCTGTAGAGAGCCAGTGGGCCACACAAGGCAGATCCCTTTCACACCCAACCCATCTCACACACTTATTTTACTTATGCTACTTACTATACACCAATGTTATTATATACCTGCAACCAAGATATAATTGTAAGAAATAGGAACGTAAGAAAATATGAGTCAGCATAGAGCCAATTGGCCCATACAAAACAGATCCCTTTCACACCCAACCCATCTTATAAACTCTTCCTCTCTCTCTCTCTCTCTCTCACTCACAAAAAATAGAACATAAGTAAACAGGAGTCTGCAGAGAGCCGATTGGCCCACACACGGCAGATCCTTTTCATCCCAACCCATCTCGTTCTATCATATTTAATGTTGAAGCTCTATTGTTATTCATCCCATTATAGCACTCTGTAGCCTATTCCACATATCTACAACTATTACCAAACGAATAGAGGCAGATCCCTAACACAGCCAATCTCTTTCTCGCTCTTGTTTGTTTGCACACCTGTACAAATTAGGCAAATCCCTTGCACATGCAACCAAGATGAAAATGGGAGTCAGCAGAGCCAAGTGGCCCACACAAGGCAGATCCCATTCACACCTAACTCATCTCATAAGCTTTATATGTTACTTACACTACTTACTATACACCAATGTTATCATATACCTGCAACCAAGATATAATTGTAAGTGTCCATACTTAGTATACTCTAACTAGTATGAACAGTCTCGATGTTACGTAATCTGGGTTGATGTAGTGTTACGTATCTTTCCGTAGTCTTAAGTTGAACGCTTCCATAACCTTGGTCGAACGTTCCATGATTGGGTAGAATATATTATTCTGTAGTTGTATATGGGAAAGTATTGTAGGATTATAATTCCCATATATATATATATATTTGTATTATTTAAGATTGTTCATAAGTATCTCATTGTACAAAGGATGGGATACATTTTCCATATGTTATGCGCGTGCGCGGTAGGTCACGACGGAGACAAACACAACGCGCTCGCAGACTCTCCAACCAACCTCCGTCCCAGCTACACACGCTAAGCCTTCTTCCTATAGTTTCATAATCAGCTGTTTTCGCTTCACTTTCATCTCATATTTCATATAGTCACTACATCATCATCTTTGGTAGTTATCACAATGTAAATATCTAGCCTATCCTAGCCTATTGTAGCCTCTTTTCATACGCTTGTTTACCTTACTAACCACTTCAAGTCATCTAGTCTATTTTCCGCCATCCTCCAATCACCAGCCGAGTTCATCCAACGGGTAATTATTCTATATGGTTAATGCTTCTTCCAAATTAATATTATACAGTGCACTTTATCTAGATTAACCATATAATTGGTCCTTAAACCTTTCACTAGTTTGCCCCCCTTTTTTTGAGGGTTATTCGGCGGTCGGTAGTTCCCTTAATGCTTGGTGTGGGGTTGGCCTATCCCTGTTTTTGTCATGTGTCCTACTACGTCCTCCAGGCCCCGGTCTTTTTGCCCCATGGGGCTGTCGGGTTTTTTTTCGTCCGCTCTGGCCGCCCCAGGTGCCTGACCACCAGTGGGACAGGATGTGGAAACTAGTGGATAGGTCAGGGCTGCGACGGGAGTTTTACCCAGAATGAAAAGTTATAAATCTTGCACAATTGGCACAGCATTAAGATTAAATTTATCCATACTGTACTGTATAATAATTTAAATCTAGGCCTAGATCAAAATTATACTGAAAAATAACTTCTTTAAAATTTAAAGGTTATTCATTCACATATCTTTCTAAATTCTACTCTCGTTGTGTACCCTGAAGGCGGGGTAATATGATAGCTGATAGGCTGAGTGTGTGTTAAGCCAAGTCAGAAAACCTTTTCCTTGTGACTTCTTGATATGAACTTTTCTTTTGTACAATTTTTACATTTATTAAATTTAATAATAAAAAATTAGCGGTACCCATTGAGTTTAGCCTGTTTAAATTACCCTATTGGCTCTCTCTCTCTCTTAAAATTCTTGAATTTATTATAACTTTAAAACGGTACCTCTTTTTTGACATCTAGAGACTTTTGACCTATACTGTATTGTACTAAATTTCCTTCCCGGCTTTTCTTGAATTAGGGTGTAATGATTCTGTAATTTCTGGATCTAGATCATAACTATTATGTAAGGAGTTAAATTGAAAGGCTCCAGATTGCTAGTCTACAGTGCGCACAATTCTTATTCCGCATTTCGTGAGGGTGTTTTATTTTCAGCTCGCGATTTAATTTGATTTCTCGGAATACTGTATTGTTGTCCGCTACTTATTCGGTCTGGCATTGATAGTTTGATTTAACATCAATAAATTTCCTTCCCGTATAATCATGGCTAAAAGTGTACAAAGGCGTCGGGCTGGGCTTAAGGGCTCTTTGACGGTCTTGACCTCTGACATCGACGAATTCCTTGATTCGGCGTCTAGAGTGGAGGTGGAGGCCAGGTTGCTCAGTATTCAAAAGCAACTTGACAAGTATGAGGTCACACAAGAGGACCTGGCCGACACTTACGAGACGGACGCCGAGTATATCGAGGAGTTAAGAGAGGATACCCTATATATGGAGGGCATACAAGTAATCGTTGCCACACTGAAGGGGATCTTGATTCCAGAGGTCAAGAAGGAGCCAAAGAAAATTATCCGCAGTCAAATTACCACATCTTACTCTTCCAAAATTTGAGGGTGATGCCACATTGTAGTCGGGATTTTGGGAGATGTTCAAGTGTACCATCCATGACAATCCCGACCTCACAGATATACAACGCTTCACCTATCTAAAGGGTCAGCTTCTGGGTGATGCACATAAGCTAGTCGAAGGATTCATTATCGAAAGTGCAAGCTATGCCCCAGCAATAGAGCTTCTGCAAGAGACATATGGGCATCCAGATCGAATCAAGGCAGCTTATGTTACCAAATTCAATCAATTAGTGTCACCCAAACACCAAACAGCTGACCTGAAGGACTTTTATGCCAATACAGAGAGTGTGATGAGGTCAATCATTAGCCATGGTATTTGTTTGGAGGAATTTTGTGTGGTGACTCTTGTCAATAAGTTACCATCGCCACTAAAAGAAACCATAACACTGGAAATGGGAGACTCGAGCCTGGATTATAAGAAATTCACCCATTGCTTCCAGGCTGAAGTGTACAATATGGCGGGTCAAGACAGAGTAGGGGGTACACCCATGGCTACGGCAACGTTTACCGCCCAAAGTGAGTACAGGAAATTCAACTGTGTTCTGTGTAGTGGCACCAATCATTTATGGTACAAGTATATGAAGTATAAGACAGGGCCTCTTAAGGTGAAAAGAGCCCGTCAACTAAGTCTCTGCACTGGGTGCTTGTCAAAAGAGCATGGCCATTCGGGTTGTACTAATCCTAACATAAGAACCTGCAAGTTTTGTAAGGGCAAACACTTTCATTCCCTATGTACACAGAAACAAGGGAAGGAAAGTAGACCAGCGGAGGATAACACCAAGAGAGAGCATACTGCTGCTACTTCAACTACAATGTCCGTTGCCACAGGTAAAAATACAGTAATCTTGCCCACCGTACAGCTGCCGGTAAAGGGTAAGGATAATAATTGTGTTAAAATCAGATGGCTACTTGACCAATGTTCTCAGAGGACCTTTGTGAAGTCTTCTGTTCTATCCTCCCTTTCCTACATTTCTAAAGGAACTGAGGAGTTATATCTTCACGGATTTACCGGAAAACAAGCCTCTAGGGAATATAATGTTGTGCCACTGCAATACAAACACAGAGGTAAATTTCATCATCTAGATGCAATAGTGGTTGATGAATTGCCAGAACATAAAGGTGAACTTAACCTAAAGTCTAAACTGGTTAGTTTACAAAGTAAAGGCATAAAATTAGCCGATCCTCACGCAACGGACACAGATCAGCTGGAGCTGCTCATCGGTGCGGATCACTACTACAATATAGTGCGACCTGGGTATAAAAGGTCAGGTAGCCTAATTCTGCTTCCTACCAAATATGGGTATTGGGTATGCCATAAGTGGTTCATATGTGGCACAACCTACCAGCTCCAGCACAGAAGTAATTACTGTATTGAAAGTAGCAGTAACCCCAATGGATGAATACATTTCCACTGGTAATATTCCACCATGCAAAAATGACTTAAACGTTTTGTGGGAATTAGATCACATCGGGATAACCCCTAAGGAATACTCACAGGTTGAGCATCAAGCACTATTGTCATATGAGGATACCGTTACCTACTATCCCGACAGCCAACAGTATAAAGTGAGACTGTCCTGGAACAATTCCAAGGATCAGTTGCCAACTAACAAGGGTTTGGCCATAGGCCGTCTTCGGGGTCTTCAGAGAAGATTCATCAAAGAGCCTGACTTTTGCGAGGAATACTCAAAAGTCATAAAGGAGCAGGTGTCCCGGGGTTTTATAGAAGAGGTGCCTTTTGATAAATCAGATACCGGACATTACTTGGCTCATCATGGAGTAGTCAAGGAGAGCAAAACTATGCCAGTGTGTATCGTCTTCGACTGTTCCGCCAGGATGAGTGATAGTCAGCCTAGTCTTAAGCATAATAGCTCATCAATTATCTTACAGCAACAATCTAGTTATGTGGTGAAATATTTTCCAAGTATTTGGCAAGCATAGTATTAGCGCATATTTATTTGCTCATTTGTATATCTTTTCATAATTTGTTTTAGTATCTGTTATACCAGGTTTTCACTGGGGTTGTATTGACTTTATAGGTAGGTTCTTACTCGACTGGAACAGATGAGAGCACACAAGAACACGAGCACGAAAGTAATAGAGGATAATATAACACAGAGTACAAACATAGGTTATTCTTATTCACACAAAGTCATATGGGTAGAGATGCAATATTACAGAAGACAGGGATAGGTTCAAAATAGCAGCACGATCGAGGATCCTCTAGGCGTCTCAAGGGGAAGATATAGGCAGGTTCCGACGATTTCTGAAGACGTTGCTGCCTGGTATTCCCTACGACGTCCTGGTCCGTGGGGCTGGTCCTGTCGTGTGACAGTGACAGAAGTTAGGGGAAGACTTCCTTGTAGCTCTTCTGAAGACTGTAGAGGTTAGGGTCTTACATGAAAACGAGCCGTTGCACCAGTGTCTTACGCTCTCGTATCACGGGATTAAAGTAAGGAGCTGTTTCACCAGTGTCTTATGCTCTCTCTTACAATCCAGACCTAGACTTCTATGTGAGTCTCTCGAGGAACTTACATGATGGAATTTTGGGATAGTTATGAGTACGAGCCATTACACCAGTGTCTTACGCTTTTGTATCTTAAGGACTAAGTAGGGAGTTGTTACACCAGTGTCTTACACCCTCCACTACTAAAGTCCTGACTTTGAGGGAAGCCGTTTCACCAGTATCTTACGCTCTCCCAACCAAGTCTTACTGAGGGGGTAGGCTTACTAAAACCAAAGAACGTGGCCAGTGCTGCATACTCGGATTATAGTCGTTCCTATAGCAAGGCAAAGTGCTCGATGTTGGGTTGCTCCAGTGTGGCCCAACAAGGATACGAACAATCCTTGCTATCTTCGAGAAAGGTGTCATGTAGTTCCACCAGTGTCTTACTCCCTCAAGGCACTTTCTCGGATATCATCCTAAGTCTTCCAGATATCTAGTCTGCCGGTGCGATCTAGAGTATCTTTTCAACTGTACCGCTTATGGATTTGGTTGGAGAAGTCTTACCAGTTCCGTCATTCCTTCCGGCTGTGCATCTCGGGTCTAGAAGGGCGGTTGTGCGTGGAGGAGGGTCTGTGTCGACGGCGGTGGCCTTCTCGGAATTCGCGCCACGGCGGTGGTGCATCTCCGGGCAAGATGGGCGCCTTATGGAAGGTTTCCCTTCCTGGACGTTGGTAGTGGACTTTTCTGGTTTTTCTGGTGACGTTGGAGGCTAACCTCACGGTTATGTCCTTTCCTGGTGTCGGGGGAAGTGGCGAGGTGATGGTGGTGACCCGGGCCTGATGCGGTGAGGAGGCTCTTATGTCCTCTTGTCTTGGCGGCGTGGTGACAGGAGTTGTTTTTGTTCTGGTGCTTCCATCTCCTCTTGCGCTTTTATCCCCCATCTCAGTATCCTCCCTAGAACTCCATCAATCTGTAAAATACACCCCCCCAACACCCCCTTCAAGATAAATTTGTACATTTTTTGATGGAAGAATGTCCCAGCCAAAGACTGGTTCCTCTTAAATTACTGGCTCGCTATCGCTTACCAGGAAAATATGGATACCTAAATGACATGAAAAGTCTTAATATTGACAAAGCAATGGGGCAAAAAGTCTTAAAATCGCTAAAGTAATGGGCCGAATGTCTTAAAATCTAAAAACTAATTAGGCTAAACGTGAAGGAGAAGGGAGACCAGAAAACCCAACCATCTCACCTTAATGAAATCCCACAGCACGACGCAGGCATCGCATACCAAGTGTGTCCATGTTATTTCATCCTAAGAAAAGTTAGCTGAACTGAATGCAAGGATGAAATTATGGTTAAGCCGTTATCACACGAGAGCTTTTATAGTCAACATTTGATGAACAACATTTTTCTGGTAACATTTCTTGAATATTTTACACTGTTATCGGATACTAGACATATCATAGATTAATTTAGGTAACAAAAGTATTTTAAATATTTATCTACTAAGCTGCCAGACCAGTGTTAAGGATAAATTTTGAGGTAAAAAGTGCTCGTGTAATACTGGCTTTATAAAGTGCTTGTGTAATACTGGCTTTATAAAGTGCTCGTGTAATACTGGCTTTATAAAGTGCTCGTGTAATACTGGCTTTATAAAGTGCTCGTGTAATACTGGCTTTATAAAGTGCTCATGTAATACTGGCTTTATAAAGTGCTCGTGTAATACTGGCTTTATAAAGTGCTCATGTAATACTGGCTTTATAAAGTGCTCATGTAATACTGGCTTTATAAAGTGCTCATGTAATACTGGCTTTATAAAGTGCTCGTGTAATACTGGCTTTATAAAGTGCTCGTGTAATACTGGCTTTATAAAGTGCTCGTGTAATACTGGCTTTATAAAGTGCTCGTGTAATACTGGCTTTATAAAGTGCTCGTGTAATACTGGCTTTATAAAGTGCTTGTGTAATACTGGCTTTATAAAGTGCTCGTGTAATACTGGCTTTATAAAGTGCTCGTGTAATACTGGCTTTATAAAGTGCTCGTGTAATACTGGCTTTATAAAGTGCTTGTGTAATACTGGCTTTATAAAGTGCTCGTGTAATACTGGCTTTATAAAGTGCTCGTATAATACTGGCTTTATAAAGTGCTCATGTAATACTGGCTTTATAAAGTGCTCGTGTAATACTGGCTTTATAAAGTGCTCATGTAATACTGGCTTTATAAAGTGCTCATGTAATACTGGCTTTATAAAGTGCTCATGTAATACTGGCTTTATAAAGTGCTCGTGTAATACTGGCTTTATAAAGTGCTCGTGTAATACTGGCTTTATAAAGTGCTCGTGTAATACTGGCTTTATAAAGTGCTCATGTAATACTGGCTTTATAAAGTGCTCGTGTAATACTGGCTTTATAAAGTGCTTGTGTAATACTGGCTTTATAAAGTGCTCGTGTAATACTGGCTTTATAAAGTGCTCGTGTAATACTGGCTTTATAAAGTGCTCGTGTAATACTGGCTTTATAAAGTGCTCGTGTAATACTGGCTTTATAAAGTGCTTGTGTAATACTGGCTTTATAAAGTGCTCGTGTAATACTGGCTTTATAAAGTGCTCGTATAATACTGGCTTTATAAAGTGCTTGTGTAATACTGGCTTTATAAAGTGCTCGTGTAATACTGGCTTTATAAAGTGCTCGTGTAATACTGGCTTTATAAAGTGCTCGTGTAATACTGGCTTTATAAAGTGCTCGTGTAATACTGGCTTTATTCACACCTTTTAGATAATCAAAATCCAGCAATTTTTTACTGAGCCGGTCTAAGCTGTAGATATTACAAATATTGAAAATAGTTCAACATATACTAAATAGTCAGTAGATAGTCTAGTGTCATGGATACTAGCTAAATTTAAATACCTGACTATTTGAACTTAGTGAAGAAACTCACACTCTTTGACTAAATTGCAGAATAGGTACATCAATTATTACTTTCTTATGCTGATGTTATTTCTGTTGTCTTTATTGTTTCAGACCTATTTTAATTCAGTTTGCCTAGATACCGTCATATCCAGGAAAAACGTCACTCAATCTTTGGATAATGCAATAGGTTGTATTTCCATAAGACATTTTATACGGTAAGGCAGGAAGTCTAAGTTTGTATACATTCCGTGTTCTATTGTCCTTCCTCATTACTCTACATATCTTGTTCTCGGTTTAACCCCTTCAGCACGATGACGCCTTTTCACCTTTTATTCTGGCTACAATTAGACGATTTTATGCAGGTTAAGAATGACGTTTAGTATTCAGAAGGTTTATTGAGATTGTATTTACCCATTTGAGTCCGGAAGGTAAAGTATAAACTTGAGAAACTAGTAGAATGGTAAAAAGAATATGATGAAAAATACGTCATCGTGCTGAAGGTGTTAAAAGTTGTGAAGGCAATGAATCTATATTATAATCTTAAAAGAGAACCTTCCACGTATGGGTTCAAGGCATTGATGAAATATAGAAAAAAAAACATATATTTTAACTTGCTAAGGAAAAGGCTCTCCCACAGGAATGGAACATTTGTGTAAGGCCAAATAAAGACAGCTGTGAAGTGTACACTTTCGTCACTGAATGAATATTGATTATAGAGCGTGTTCATTCACCAAACATGCTGAAGGGCCACATTTTGTAAGTATATTTGGGTGTGTCATACATGTGTCAATAGTAATTACCTTTGATTGAGCTAAACTGTTTATTTTGCGGTTGTATCACTCGTTGGGTTTTATCCTATATTTTTGTAAAAGTTTTTCCAACAATATATCTGGAATTTCTGGCATTAATGTCAGAAACTAGACGGACTATAAATTAAATTATATAATATATATATATATATATATATATATATATATATACCTGTATATATATATATATATATATATATATATGTATATATATATATATATATATATATATAAATCAACACCAGCGCTGGTACAAACATCTTTATTTTGGTAACGTTTCGGTTTAAGCATAAACCATCTTCAGACCTGAACTGAAATGAAATAAAAGCCTATATGAATGGCAGAGTAATTTTCTAATGTAAATATTCTTATTAATAATTAAATTTAACAAATCTAGAATAAAATTTATTCTAGATTTGTTAAATTTAATTATTAATAAGAATATTTACATTAGAAAATTACTCTGCCATTCATATAGGCTTTTATTTCATTTCAGTTCAGGTCTGAAGATGGTTTATGCTTAAACCGAAACGTTACCAAAATAAAGATGTTTGTACCAGCGCTGGTGTTGATTTTTATCATCCGACTCCGATTCCCGCAACAAGAGAGTATTGCTTCTATATATATATATATATATATATATATATATATATATATATATATGTTGGTAAAGCCAGGTAATACATTTTCTTTAATACATACGAGGTTGAAAGAAATGGCAATTTCTGCGTTGGAAATTTTATTATTCAAAGTTTCCAGGTCTCTGATGAGTTTTCGCTGGGTGGCAGGAAGTAGATGAAGGAGATGAGCAAAATTCATGGTGGTACAGGGTTACATTAAAGTACATGAAGATACAGGATATACGACGCGTTTTACTGGACAACCAGCATTATCAAGTAAGGAAGGAATGATATAAAAGGTAAACAGGGAGGGTATATATAGAGGGTGGAGGATCAGAGGAGGCGGAAAACAGGGGGCAAAAGTCTGCTATTGGTGGAAGGGTCAACTAGGAGAGAGAAAGTGGGTAACCGCTTCACGCATGCGCACTGGAAGCGGGATGGTGGTCAGTAGGTGGGGTCGAAGCTGATTGGCTGCGTGTCGAGGGGCGTGGCCTAAGTTGTGTGGCGCCTGCAGAAGACGAAGCTGAAGGAGGTAGCGCGGGGGGCTGCGTCAAGGGCACCGGGGGGCGAGGAGGGGTGTTAGGTCCTGTAGGGTAGTGCCTTTTGGCAGAAGGAAGGATCTGAAGGTCCAGAGTTTGGTTGTTGATGTTGGGATGTAAGGCTTGGATATATAAAGCTTCGAGTATAGGTAATCTCCTTGGGTCACTTTCTTTATCGAGTATGGTGGTGTGTTTCTCTAACTCGTTGCGTGTGAGGTGAGGGTGGTTAGGGGTGAGATAGTGGTCTTTGATGGCTCCAGCCTGAAGGTGAAGAGTTAACCGACGTGAAAGACGAGTCTGCGTCATACCAATATAGGAATGAGGTCCACAGTCCTCATAATTACAGGTATGTTGGTAAATGACGTGATCGTCGGTCATCGGGCTCTTTATCTTGGTGGAGGCTGGTTTGTTGCGGAGAACGAGGTTGGAGGTCTTGGGGGATTTGTAATAAATTATTAATTTGATTTTGTTTTCCGGGTTGGTTGGGTGGACATGCTTGGAGATTATTTCTTTTAAGACGGCCTCGTCATTTTTGTGTTCAGAGGACATGTAATTGCGGTAGAAGATCTTAATTTCATTGGGGGGGTCAATGTTGGGAGGGCTTTGGGTGTACCATTTTTCAAGATGGTGGTTGATGGTGCTGGAGATGTCGGAGTTGGAGTATCCGTTATTTACTAAAACTTGGGATAGTCTTTCTAGTTCCTGGTGGGTGTCGGCCCAGGTAGAGCAGTGCGTGAGGGCTCTCCTAACATAGGCGGAGATGGAGAATAGAAGATAACGGCGGGGGCATTCACTATCGCCGTTGAGGCATTGTCCTGTGTTAGTTGGTTTAATGTAGACGGTGGTTTTGAACCCATGGTCGTTCAGAGCTACGAGGATGTCGAGGAAAAGGGGAGTTGTCCATTGTTTGATTTTTCAAAGGTGAAGTTAAGTCCGGAGGAGGTCATGAAGCGACGCTGGAGTTCCTGTAGTTCGTGGAGGTCCTTGATTTGCACGAAGATGTCATCCACGTATCTACAGTAGACGGCGGGTCGTTGGGCAGCTAGGAGCTCTTCCTCGATGTACCCATGAAAAAGTTCGCAAAAAGAACTCCTAGGGGGCTGCCCATCGCCACACCGTCTATCTGCTTGTGCATGTTGCCCCGGGGGCAAAGGAAGGGGGCCTCCTTGGTACATAGCTCCAGTAGTGTTTTCAGGGCCTTCTCCGGGATGTCCAGTGTAGGTGTATCAGGGCAATGATAAATTCGACGTAGAATCATGTCAATGGTCCTATCCACTGGCACGTTGGTGAACAGGCTTTCTACGTCGAGAGAGGCGATTGTGTGGTTGTTGTTACGGGGGGCGTCTCGTAAAATTTCCAAGAAATCGTGGGCTGAGTTAAGGTTGAATTGGCTGGGCACGTAGGGGGTGAGGAGGTTGTTCAGGGCCTTGGCGATCTGGTAGGTGGCAGTGGGGATCTGGGAGATGATGGGGCGGAGGGTGGTTTGTGTGTTTTGATGGTTCCGTACGCATAACCAGGGGTGTATTCTCCGACGAGTTTTTTAAGGTGGATCCCTCCTTGTTTGGCGTTGATGGCGGTGATGGTGGTGTTGGCAATACGTTTGATTTCGTCGGTTGGGTTGCGGGTGATCTTTTTAAATTTAGTGTTGTCACTTAAGATGACGTCCATTTTTCTAAGATATTCCTCCTTGTCATGGATCACGAGGCAGGAAGCTTTATCCGCACGACGGATGATGATGTTGGGGTTGTCTCTTAATAGTTTGGCAGCTTGGAAGTGTTGTTTGTTGAGTATTTTGCTATGGTGAGTTCCTCTGGTTTTGGCGGCTTCAGCGAGGAGAGTAGGTTGTAGGGCGGGAGTAGTGGTGACCTTGCCATCCTTCTTGAGTCGTAGGATGTCGTCCAGGCGGATTTCCGTTTCTAGGCGTTTCCGGTGGGGGCCAGGTTTGGAGCTGTAGTGGCAGTTGAGGCCTTTGTTGAGGAGGTCTTCTTGGTCCAGGGTCAGAATGGTGTTAGTAAGGTTTATATATCCTTTTGTTGGTTTGGGTAGTTTTAAGTTTCCGCCATAAAGACGGGCAAGCTTTTTTATGGTTGTGTTTTCGGCTTGTCTTCTGTGTTGTTCAAGGAGTTCAACACAGCCCTCGAACAACTCCTTGAATCAAATCTTTAATTTCCAAATTGCCCTCCTTCGGTTTCTGTCCATCCATCTGTGCCTTTGTCTCTAATTTCCTTGCCGGCCGTTCCATAGCTGCGGTTGTGGACGGCCATCGCTCAATTCCTCATCCTATCAACTCCGGTGTTCCTCAGGGTTCTGTCCTATCTCCTATTCTCTTTCTAATTTTCATAAATGATCTTCTCAACTGTACATCTAGTCCCATCCATTCATATGCAGTCGACTCTACTTTACACCACTCAATTAGTTTTCCAGAACGCCCCAGCCAGCAGTCCTTCAAAAGTAAACGTAATGAAGCTGTGGGGGATAATATGGCCAAAGGTTATCTCTTACCACACCAATCGAAATATAAAATTAATCAACATAAATAAAAATAAAGTCTGAGATAGCCTACCTTATGGTATGAACTATGGTAGCCTATCTCTCAGGATGCCCTAACTAAACATTGTATAAATGGTCATATATATCAATGACTTAGCTATAACTAGGGTCCTGGTTTAGTTCAGAGGATTCCGGCTTCGGTAGATAAGGGTTATAGGTCAGGACTCCGGGCCGGGCGTGGGAATTGTGGTGGAGGAGATCACGGGACACGTCTCTACCGTTTAGATGTTTACTAGCGTCTGATTGGAACTTCGGAACTTCAATTTCCGACTCTTAAATAAACTATATATTAATTCGTTACCAAGGGTTCATTCCCTCTTCACGAAATCATATAAATAATTATCAGCATTTAAATTATATAATTATAAAGGTGAACATCGTTTCACAACGATTTAGTGAACATAATATCACGATATTAAATATTTAAACTGATCCTCTTTACAGTTCTTCTAAACTTATTTCTACAAGGTTTTATAACTAAATTAACTTGATCAAGGTAATCTTATACAGTACTAAATTACCTAACATTAATTAATCTCTACAATATATACAATCACCGGGTTCTGGTAGGAAATTGTTCACTCTAGTGAGGTTACCCTATCGGAAGGTTGTTGCCAACATTCCCCAGATACCAGTGTAGTCAATTTATTTCTCACAGAAGCCATAAAATGTTTATCTTCTAATCTAGCTACTATTTCCAATTCTCCCTACCAATAAATGCCTACAGTGGCCGATAGAGGCGCTGAACGCAATGTTTACCGCGGTGCATTGTGGGAAATTGGCGACATCGGGGACCTATCCACCCTCTCTCTCCTTCAACAATTCTTTAATTTAAGTAGTTAGTCAAAATGTCTGTAGCTGACACTTTACACACCACTACCACTGTATCTATCACTACCACTTTATCCACCACTACCACTTTATCTAACACAATCACATTATCCACAGCTACCACTTTATCCACCACTAACACTTTATCCAAAACTACCACTTTATCCACTACTACCACTTTATCCACCACTTCCACTTTACATAACACTACCACTTTATCTACTACTACCACTTTATCTAACACTACCACTTTATCCACAACTACCACTTAATCTAACACTACCACTTTATCCACCACTACCACTATATCCACCACTACCACTTTATCTATCACTACCACTTTATCCACCACTACCACTTTATCTACCACTATCACTTTATCTACCACTACCAATTTATCTACCACTACCAATTTATCCACCACTACCACTTTATCTAACACTACCACTGTATCTACCACTACCCACCTTATCCACAACTACCACTTTATCAAACACTACCGCTTTATATACCACTACCACTTTATCCCACACTAATACTATATATATCACTACCACTTTATCCACCACTACCACTTTATCTACCACTATCACTTTATCTACCACTACCACTTTATCTACCACTACCACTTTATCTAATGCTACCACTTTATCTAATGCTACCACTTTATCTACTAGTACCACTTTATCCACAACTACCACTTTATCTACCACTACCACTTCGTTCACCACTACCACTTTATCTACCACTACCCCTTTATCCACCACTACCACTTTATCTGACACTATAACTTTATAAACCACTACCACTTTATCCAAATATACCACTTTATCCACTACTACAACTTTATCCACCGCTACCCCTTTATCGAACACTACCACTTTATCTACTAATACCACTTTATCTACCACTACCATTTTATCCACCACTACCACTTTATCTACCACTACCACTTTATCCACACTACCACTTTATCTACCACTGTATTCACCACTACCACTTTATATACTACTACCACTTTATCCACTACTACCACTTTATCCTTCACTACCACTTTATCCACCACTACCACTTTATCTAACACTATAACTTTATCAACTACTACTACTTTATCCAAAGCTACCACTTTATCCACTACTACAAGTTTATCCACCACTACCACTTAATCTAACACTACCCCTTTATCGAACACTACCACTTTATCTACTAATACCATTTTATCTACCACTACCACTGTATCCACCGCTACCACTTTATCTAACGCTATCACTTTATCTACCACTACCACTTTATCCACCACTACCACTTTATCTACCATTTTATTCACCACTACCACTTTATATACTACTACCACTTTATCCACTACTACCACTTTATCCTTTACTACCACTTTATCTAACACTACCACTGTATCCAAAACTACCACTTTATCCACTACTACAACTGTATCCACCACTACCACTTTATCTAACACTACCACTTTATCTATCACTACCACTTTAACTACTAATACCACTTTATCCACCACTACCACTTTATCCACCACTACCACTTTATCTACCACTACCACTTTATCCACCACTACCACTTTATCCACTACTACAATTGTATCCACCACTACCACTACCGCTCTACTGGTGATCTTCTTTCATATCTTACTAACTCTTGGTCATCCAACTTTCGGAACATCGGTGAGACTCTTTCTGTTGCACTAGACATATCGAAGGCCTTCGATAGGCTCTGGCACAAATCTTTTATTTCCAAACTACCCTCCTTCGGTTTCTATCCTTCCATCTGTGCCTTTGTCTCTAATTTCCTTTCCGGCCGTTCCATAGCTGCGGTTGTGGACGGCCATCGTCACTTCCTCATCCTACCAACTCCGGTGTTCCTCAGGGTTCTGTCCTATCTCCTATTCTCTTTCTAATTTTCATAAATGATCTTCTCAACTGTACATCCAGTCCCATCCATTCATATGCAGACGACTCTACCTTACACTACTCAATTAGTTTTCCAGAACGCCCCAGCCAGCAGTCTCTCAAAAACAAATGTAATGTAGCCATAAAGCATTTATCTTCTGATCTAGCTACTATTTTTAATTGGGTTAGAGAAAACCTTGTTGCATTTAATGCTTCCAAGACCCAATTTATCCATCTTACTACCAGTCAGGAACCTCCAGATGACTTTCCCTTATTCTTCAACAATACAAAAATCAATCCTTCATCTTCTCTCAATATTCTCGGTGTCTCTTTTTCTTCTGCTCTCACTTGGAAGGACAATATTACCAGTCTTGCTAAGGCAGCCTCCTAGAAGCTGAGTGCACTCAACCACCTCAAGGGGTTCTTTACCCCTTGCTTCTTGCTCTGTACAGGGGCATAGTGCGTCCTTGTATTGCGTATTGTTCACATGTGTGGGGAGGATCCTCTCACACCGCACTCCTAGACAAAGTAGAAAGGAAAGCCTTTCATTTCATTAACTCCCATCCACTCACCAACTCTCTGCAATCTCTGTCTCTTCGCCGCAATGTTGCATCTCTCTCGCTATTCTATCGCTACTACAATAATCAGTGTTCCTCGGAGCTTTCCCAGTGTATACCACCTCCCCTACGTAGGGTACGTAGTACCCGCCTTGCAAAACAATCCCACCCAAGAGTGAAATACTATTCTCAGACTTTCTTCTATTCAACTGCTGAGCTCTGGAACTCTCTCCCAGAATCAGTATTTCCCTCTTCCTATGATTTAAATTGCTTCAAACTCTGTGTGTCCAGGCATTTTGGCTCGAACGTCCCTTGATTTTGGCCCTGTCACTCTTCCAAATCTGGGGGAGGCACTCGCTGCAGGCAGTTATGCCTTTTGTCTCCCTCATTCAAATAGATAAACAAAATTGACCCTCCCCCTTTGATAACGCCAGCTGTTGCAAGCAACGCAATAAATATAATGAAGGACAGAAAGCTACAGGATGCTCTGGCATTGTCACTGAGATGATTAATGCCTTAGGTGACATAGGAGTGAGACTGGTCACTGAGGAAATAAACTCCCTTATTAGAGAGGAAAGTCCCTGATGAAAAAAAATATATATATAAAAATATTATAGTAAACATACATAAGGGTATGGGGGATTCGTTAGATAGGGGAAATTATGGGGGCCTGAAAATGCTTGACCAAGTCATGAAGGTCTGTGAGAGGGTCTTTGAAGGCATGATTAGGGAAAATATTTCTATCGACAATATGCAGTTCGGTTTCATGCCAGGCTGTGGTACAATCGATGCTATCTTCAGTCAGGCAACTGCAGGAGAGATACTTACTTAAAGATAAGGATTTGTACCTTGTGTTTGTAAACCTAGAGAAGACCTTTAATAAGGTGCCCTGAGATGTGCAGTGGGCAATGAGAAAACATGGTGTAGAGGAGTGGCTGGTGCGTGATATTGAAATTGTACGAGGACTCATGAATGGCAGTGAGGGTGAAAGGTGTACTGAGTGAGGAATTAACAGTCAGCGTTGGAGTTCACCAAGGCTCTGTGTTAAGCCTTCTCCTCTTTGTTATGGTTCTTGAGGCACTATCTGGAGGTTTCAGAGCTTGACTCCCCTGGGAACTGCTATACACAGATGACCCAGTACTTATCGCAGATAGTGTGTGAGATGCCGAGCCCAAGTTCAGGAAATGGAGAGAGGGCATGGCAAGTAAAGGTGTAAGACTTAACATAAATATAACCAAGGTTTTACACAGTAGCTTAGGGCTTGAAAGGTAGAAAAAAGTGGTGCATATCCATGTGCAGTATGCAGAAAAGGGGTGGGCATGATCTCAATACAGTGTAGCGTCTGCCGCTGTTGTGTACACCACAGGAAAAAGTGCTTCACTAGAATAAAGGGACCTCTACCTAGGAAGAAGTCCAAAGTTGAGAAATTTGTATGCATAATATGCAAAGGCGAGCTTATGTTCAATAACCGGATAGAGAGGGTTAACTTTGGCAATGAGGCACTGAAGATGGTGGACAAGTTTTGCTACTTGGGAGAAACCATCTCCGCCGGTGGTGGGGTCGAGGCCGCCACTATCACCAGAATTAGATGAGGCTGGGGAAAGTTCAGAGAACTGTTGCCACTACTTACTATGAGAAGACTCCCTTTCACCTTGAAGGAAAAGGTTTTTGCTTCACGTGTTACAAGCGCAATGACATATGCTTCAGAAACAAGGCTTGACAAAGTGGATGATATCAACAAATTAGAATGTAAAGATATTAGAATGGTGAGATGAATGTGTGGTGCCCTGCTGCAAGAAAGGCTGAGGAGAGAGTTAGGTATCAAGAGTATCAGTGATGGGATGCGTACTAGCATACCTGGATGGTTTGGACATGTGGAGAGGATGGTTGAATTAAGTTGGGGGAAAAGATGCGAGTCCGTAAATGTGGAGGGAGCAGCACCAAGGGGCAGACAAAGAAAGACGTGGGATCAGACCTTACGGTCTGACCTGGAATCAAAAAAACTGACAGGTGAGGCAGCTCTGAACAGGGCTACCTGAAGCGCCTTCATTAGGACGTGAGACCACCGGAACCGCACTTCGTGTTGAGCACTTGATCTTCAAATGTTATTTATGTATGTACAGTATGTGTAGTCCATGGGTGGTCCTTTTGTCCCACAGTATACATAGAACCATGATAAACTAAAACCCCTTGTCCCACAGTGCACATGGGTCCCCAAGGTAAGAACAGAAGGCTCCGTATGCTCTTCCTGGTGACCTGTCCACTACCACCAGGGATACACCAACTACCCGCAGCTGTCTCCCTCGTCCCTCAACCCTGTGCTGTAGCTACCAACATACTGCAGGTTAGATACTCATGGTTTTGTTCTTTGAGGTTAGATGGCTATTGTTAAACTTCTGTATCAAGCTTGGAAAGGTTTTATAGGAGTTATATTATTTAGGATAGATTTTACCTCTTTGATTGCCAGAGATTGCTAAGCTGCATAACATTGTCTTCTATTAGCTTGAATAGAAAGTAAAACTGCTTCCTATTACTGAAAGAGTGAAAGGGTTAAGATGAGTACAGGACTCCTAGGGTAGCAGAATACAACCAAGAGCATACCTCCACCAGTACTATTTATGTATTATTATGTTTTATATATATATATTTTTTTTTGCCAGACACCTTGATTCCCGAGGAGGGTCACCAACAATGAATGGCCTCCATGGAGCCAATTGACCACTTGCGAGTTTCATTCTATAAGGAAGTTGGAGCCGTAGACATCAATATTTAGCAGAATTACAAGCTAATATAAGGTTGCACTACATTTTAAAACAAATAATACCCAATTCAACATACTCTAAATTCATCAGAAACCTACATTATTATTTCATATGTATTTAGTATCCATATATACGGCTCCAACTTCCTTATAACCTGAAACTCGCAAGTGGTTAATTGGTTCGATTCTCTAGCTTGTTTCAGGGGAGGATTGCCAGCCCAACTGTCCATTGTTGTGTACAGTGTGTGAGGTGCAGGGGGAGTGTTATAGTACTGTTGGAATGGCTGTGGATATGAAAGTAGTCTGTAACCAGTTTATTAAGCTTGATTATACTGATCCCGTAATTGCGACACTGGTCTACTACACCTCTGATATCCGCCATTGCAAAGAGGGATTGCTAGGCCACTGCAGTATGATTAGGTTCTAGGGGGTAACAAACCTCCCATGACCATTGACCATCTCTTTCATCCCTCAATCTTGCAGTGTTGCTGCTAACATACTGATCATTCCATTTTTCTTTATTTTTAATAATTCCTTAGATGAAGATAAGAAATCACTATTTGGTAGTATAATTCTAAGATAAAACTTGATCTTCAGGCAGATACAAATTCCACTGGGCATTTTTTTATTTTATTATGTGTATGAAGGAGACAAAAGGCAGAACTGACGGTAACAAGTGTCTCCCCCAAGTTAGAAGAATAATAGTCGATATTTTAAACTTTTTGTTTTCTTTTTCTTTTCTTTTGGTGTATTGGAAAGAAGTGTGGTGTACTTGTTTAGTATTAGTGACATTAATAGGAGAGGTGTTTGTGAGAGCCAGCTGGATTATTCTCTGTGTAGGTTAAACACAAATAGAAACGGTGAGGGAGGCCAGACAACTGACACAGGAATTCCAGCAACTCCTTTTTACATACCTATGAGGCCTCCCCTGGTTATTGCCCTGCTCGATTGGCGTCTACAGTCTCCCCACTTCAATCCTTGTTCAAAGTAATTTTGACTATTCTGTATCTCAAACAACTAAGCGCAAACTTCAGGTCACTCAAAATAAAGGGAAAGATTCATGGTGAACCTAGGAACCAGATATGTTGGTCAGGAACAACTTCATACACTCAACATGCTCAATGTTTCAGACAGGGCCAAGCAAATCAGACTCATTAATGCCTTCAACATAGTTTATGATAGGGCTCCCGAGTATCTGAAGAGTAACTTTGTTACAGCAAATGAAAGGAATGAACAAAATACACGGAATAAGAAGTATAATTGTCATGTTCCAAGTATCAAAGGGCAGGATAAACTACCATTCTTCTTCACTGCCATCAAAGACTGGAATAACTTACCAAACACAGTTCGAGAGAAAAATATGTGTTTACTTCTTCAAACGTAGGTTGAAGGAGTACCTGAAACAAACAGTTGAGGGAAGGGAGCAACAAACGTACAGTATGTCTACAACTAGATAATAGACAAGGAGTAGGTAAAATTAAAATAAAATAAAGTTACTTAATTACTTTAATAGGTTCAGCTTTAGAATGTAAGTTATCTTAATTTAGCCTTCTAAAAACATATTTGTGAATATTATACTGGTCAAATTTATTTACATATTAACATATAATGTTTACCCCTTGTCCCCAGCTAACTTAACCCCACAAGAAGGACCCCAATGGAAATACGCCTAACGGCCTTATTGGGCTATCTTTAGTTGAACTTATGCAAAGCTGGTACATGTCATATTTAAAACATATTATGTTTTACCAACATTGTAATAATGAGAACTGAATACACATCATCATTATTATCATCCTGCACTGAGGTTTCCGACATTCTATATCAGGCAACGAGCAAATTCAAATTAAATGTGTGCATTTTCCTTGTTCTTTGTTAACAAGATGACTTAGAAATAATTATATGCTCGTCAGAGTTCCACATTTCTGAACCTAATTATTCGGTTTGTATTTTATGCACAACAGGGAACAAGCTAATTAGCCGGTAAAATTTGAGGTCTTTCGTATCTCTCTTCTTGTGGATAAGAAGTATGGTGGGTATTATTCCAGGATTTGGGAACCATTCGACACTCTTGACACTTCATACATTCTGTTAGCTTTTTAAGTGCAATGCCATCTGCATCCTTTAAGTGCAATGCCATCTGCATCCTTATTTTGATCGATGGTAATATTGTTATTACCACTCGCTCTAAAAATGTCTCGAAAAGCTTCCCTAACTTATTCATAAAACAATATTTGTTCAACTTTATAAAGTTCGTAAATATTATATTACACAACAAATAACAAGATTGTTCAACATAAGAGTCACACCCTAGCAACATTACAATCACCAATATCTACTATTACATTCCTACCTCCCCTATTATACAGTTGTTCAACATAATAGTCACACCCTAGCAACATTACAATCACCAATATCTACTATTACATTCCTACCTCCCTTATTATACAGTTGACAAACATGAACCTCGGACATGTGCTGTAAATGACAGACAGCAGTTAGTGCTCTAAAAGGTTTATAATTACCGGTATATAGTACTACCTGAGGTACCCGGCGCTGTGTGGGGAAAAATCGAAGTATGGTCTGTCTATCTTGGGGGGGGGGGGGGGGGGGGCTCCATCCTCCTCCCCCCAGGGGATCAGAAGACAAAGCCAGGTCATATATATATACTGTATATATATAAATAGGCGCAAGCAACACCAAGGTAAACCCGAACATCTTTATTCTGGTACCGGTAACGTTTCGACATTAACATATGTCATCATCAGACCTAAAGCAATAAGAAATACATTTATTAATACATTATGTTGACATTTAAAGCAAATATATTTTTAATAATAATTTAGAAAAACATAAAAAGTTAGAAATCGCGAAAAAAGAGATAGAAACAAACACAAACAACAGAAACAGTGTTCGTGTTTACCTTGGTGTTGCTTGCCCTTATAAGACTCCGCTTCCCCCGAGGAGAATCTATTGCCACTACTATATATATATATATATATATATATATATATATATATATATATATACCGGTATATATATATATATATATATATATATATAAATATATAAATATATGCTATATATATATATATATATATATATATATATATATATATATATATATATATATACTGTATATAATATTATATATGCAGTATATACATATATATATATACTGTATATATATATATATATATTTAGTGTGTTCCAATTATACCTCCAGCCATAAGCCTGTACCATGTAGCTTCGATCGCTCAAAACGATGAAGTCAGGTCTTCTGCCAGATGGCGAATGATACAACGAGAGAGACAGTTGAGCGTTGCAACTGGCTTGTTCGTAGTCTTACCATCATAAACCTACGATGCCTGGTTGTCTCCTCATGGGTCGTTGTAGCTCCAACATCTCGTACACTCTCGAAGCCACATCACCACTGCCTTGCAATCTCGTCTTGCAATTTCAGACAACTCACTTTTTCGCACAGCACTTAATGAGCTTGTCACGCCTAGGAAATGCTTATTTAGTATATTTTGAATACGAAAATATTCATACAATGCTAATGTATAGGCAACTGGGCGGTATTTTGTATGGTGTGTCGATGGGCTTTGTAGTCATGTACTGAATCGAAGTACAGCAAATTGTTGTGAGTATTTCAAAGGTTAAAGCTCTTCAGACAAGATGTGGTCCTTACCATTGCTATTGAGAGAATAAGGCATTTGTTACTTTCCACATATGTCCCTTAATCTCCTAGTGACTTCTGATGATTGGTTTTCGTAGTTGAAATGTTCATGAAAAATGTTGAAAATTTCCTATCCATTACACGTAACCTTTGGAGGATGTCTGCCCTGACATCCACAGGGCCGTCTTAATCTGTATATAATCATCTCATCGTAGCCAAAATAAAACAGAAAATGGCATCAACATGCTGAAAGAGCTAACTATTCTAACATTTAAACTATGATACTACAGGTGGTTGGTTCCAGGGAGAGGGCAGCTACAGCCTACAAAGACGGAGTCATTCCCAAGGATCATGGCAGGTAATTACTACAATCTTAAAAAGACCTCCGTCTATGTATTGTGAAAAACCTTTTATCCTCCCGTAAATTGTGGGGGTGAGTGAGTGAAAACAAACAGAAGTAAATTATAAGATGGATCCATGTTTTTCATAATACGTGTTGCTAGCCCCAAATGCGCGAACAACTGTGGCCTGCAACCATCCGACACATATCCTTTTATTCATGTACATCAAAAAACATGTAAAATAACAAGATTTTCTTTTCTTTTCTTTTTCTTTTTTTTACCACTCTACCGTGGAAAGACTAGGGATACGCAACTCCTCCCCGGGCCTCGCACAGTGGCATGGCCCAGTCGTACTGAGTTCATGACGCTGGTGGCATCCCCCAGAGGATAGCCATCCCTAGTCTTTGCTTGAGCCAGAGTGCTTCCCGGGGTTCTGTAACTTCTCTGATTTTGTGGCCTATTTCATTCACCAAATTGAGGGTGGCAGGGCTGAAGACTCCTGATGTTTCGAACGCCATAGGCTCGAACTGATGACGTCTGGCGGGAACTTGATATATTTCTCGCTTTCTACTTTCTGCTAACCGGGTGGCTTCACCTGCTTTGTTGGTGCTTCTGGTGATGTTAGTTATTGAGAAAGTGTCAACACATGTGGCATCCCACACGAGGCACTGGCCATTCTTGTAAGGGAAGGTGGTCATCCCAACTGGCCATTTGCCATCATCTCTGACAAGTCCAGGAGGTTCAAGGATTGATGCACGGTTAGCACTCTGCAGGGCCAGTTATATGAAATCATTTAGTGCTGAGTGTCTTGGCAGGCGGCCTGCGCTGTGACTACACGACAGGGCATGGTGACCTTGAGGATCCATCAATGTACCACACTTGCATTTGGAGTGCTTCAGCATCCAAGTGAGTTCCAAGAGGTGGGCTGGGGATGGCATGCAACCACAAGCCACTCTCCAAACGGGCGGCTGCCTGGAGGTGTGTTTTAGCAACCTGGTCCACATTGATTATAAGACTTTCTTGTGTTTTCTTCACCGAGACGGTATCCCATGCTTTCTACTTGCTCCTGAAGGTACCCTGAGGCTCCTGTACTTTCCTTCCAGATATTAATCACTTCTACTAAGTCCTCATCAAGTGTCATTCCGTGTTGAGAAGAAAGGATGGACACTACGAGGTCGTTGGTTGCGATAAGGGAAGCGATAAAGGCAGGGGAGGCAATATTCATGGCTCTCCATATCCCCAGGCCCTCGAGGTGGACAGGGAGAGTTGCTTGTGCCCAGCACTGATCTTGAAAGTCCAGGTTGGTGATACCGGTCACTGCTTCTTGGATTATGTTGTCTAGTTCTTGGAGGTTGCCAGTGTTTGTGTAAGTCATTGATGTGCGCAAAAGGTACTGGAGCTTTGGGATGGGGATGCAGTTCTTGAGAAAGGCCAGAGCTGAGTGGGCATCGATGTGTATCAAGTGATTCACAAGACGTTAAAGCTCCTCCTTTTTACCTTGAAGTGCTGGTGGGATTGCTGCCGGAGTAAGTGGGGAACCTAAGAGGGGTTTGCTGGTGCTCCTGAAGGATCCTTACACCTGGCAATGCACCCGTGAACTGGGCCCAAGTGTGTTCTCTTTCTTTGAGTGTGTGGTTGAGGAGGACAAGTTCACATTTGGTGTCATTTACCTCTAGCCCAGCCTGGCCAAGGTCAGTTATGATGTTGTTTAGATCGGATAAGACATTCTCTACAGACCCACCCAAAGTAGCATTGTGCAGGTACTAGACATTCAACTCTGACCTTGCTTTGTTAGCTGCTGTGTCCACCCCTAGTGAGAAAAGAGCAGGACCAACAGGATCTCCCTGCTGTAAGCTGGTCGCTGATGGGATTGCCGTCTCGCCGAACATCAGAATTAAAGGTTTGGAATAAGCCTGCCAAAGTAGGGGATACAGAGTGGAGATGTGCTCTCGTGCTGCACGGAGGAAGACATCCCTGCGAATGCTGTTGAATGCGTTCCGCATGTCTATCTTAAGAAGCACTCGTTTATTCCGGGTTTGGCTGAGGTAGGTGCGGGTTGCGTGTACAACAGCTTCACACACCCCTGTGTAAAGTCAGTGAAAATAGGTTAGCCTAAACAGACCGGATGCGGAAATAACTTGAGCCGACCTTGCCAAGTGAGATATCTTTCTTGGTGACACTGGTAGGGTGTTCGCCTCATAGCCCAAGGGTCCCGGGTTCAATCCCAGGCCCTGGCATATTTTCGTGAGGCTATTCCCGCATCTAACAAAGTTTAGGTGTAAAATTGTTCAGATGGTTGAGAGTAAGATCGGAGCTCCATAAATCCTCTTTCGGGTATGGTGTAAAAACCAATTCCTACAGGATAAGGAAGGGGATAGGAGAGTACAGGGGGTGTAGTGAGAACTCGCTTGGGTTAGGTTGTGGAGTTGCCGGCCGCTCAAGCGAGTTGCCAACTGGGCCGTTAGTGTGTCTGTGTAGCACAAGGTGCGTGTGTGCACCGCTCAGTGAAGTTGACTCACCATTCCCGTTCGCCTCTCTGACGGACTCCTGGTTGTTTCGGCTCAGGCTTGTTCCTCTCTGTTCGTTCCTCTCTGCACGGAGCCTTCGCTTCCCAGATGGTGAAGTAGTGTAAAGTCAGTGAAAATAGGTTAGCCTAAACAGACCGGATGCGGAAATAACTTGAGCCGACCTTGCCAAGTGATATATCTTTCTTGGTGACACTGGTAGGGTGTTCGCCCATAGTCCAAGGGTCCCGGGTTCAATCCCAGGCCCTGGCATATTTTTGTGAGGCTATTCCCGCATCTAACGAAGTTTAGGTGTAAAATTGTTCAGATGGTTGAGAGTAAGATCGGAGCTCCATAATTCCTCTTTCGGGTATGGTAAAAACCAATTCCTACACCTGGTTTTCCAAAACCTAGTTGAACTGGTCTTAAGTGTTGTCCTAGGCCATTCGAAAGCGGTTTCAAACCCACCTTTGTGGCAAGGCGGCGGAAGGTGTTCCCTACTGCTATTGGGCACACGCCGCCATCTTTTTTTGCTAGTGTACAGAGTGATGCCCCCAAACAAATGGGTGTGACACACTCGGGTACTTACCCTCGTAAACCCATGTTGATAAATTTGGTGAGGGTTTCCAAGAGTGCCTCCCCAGTTGCTCCTGATCCCTGACCCAAGAGGCCTTTGAGGTGGGCGGGTCGGATACCATCTGGGCCCGTGGCTGAACCTGCTGGAAACGAAGTCACTGCGGCAATCACGTGCTCCTTCGTGACAACTAAAGGTTGGGGCCTCTGGGCATTGGGGGTGGGGGAAGGCTTAGGTCCCCAGGTGCAGTTGGGTGTTTTCCTTGTAGGGCTTCGACAACTTCGGTGCCATGGCCAGCAAAACCTTCTGAAGAGGACAACATTCTGACGGCCCCTTTGACGTCACTATCTGCCAGCTTCGCTGCAACCCTCTTTTGTAGATGTTCAGACTCTTCCTCTTCCATGTCCTATTGCTTCTGGGCCCTATTTGGTTGCTGTTCAGAGGGGTCTACCAGACTGTTTGCCTCCATATACTGTGCTACTTGACGTTTCACTCTGGTGGCTAGTGAAACCTGAAGATGGTCTTGTATGTTGGTTCTGGGTGGTTTCCGGAGGGCCCCATAGGAGAAACCAAGGAGCTGTGCCCATGCGAGGGGTGTCTTGAGCTCAAGGGCCTCCTTTACGATGGTTGTAAGGGCCTCCGCCACTTGGATTCTGGCTCCTTTCGGTATCCAGGCAAGGACCCGGATCCGCGCTTTCCATTTGGTCACAAGTTGGGTCAAGTCGACGTCCGGCATTGCTCTGGTTGGCCCTGCAGTGGGCCCTGGGCATGACCAACATTTCCAGTTCAATTGTTCCCCTGAAGTCTTCTTGGTCAAATTAACACAAGTTAAATGAACAGGTCTAAGACAGCCGGAACATTTTCGCAACACCTTTCTCCCTCTGATTTGTCCACCCATAAAACACTTAGTATCTGCTAGTCCATAGTCCTCCAAGATTATTCATTCTGTTGCCTCTACCAAGCTGACCTCCTGATCTGCCTGGTTTTCCAGTGGAGCTCCCGCCTCTGCCATGTCTCCCTTGTTTCAGAGACCCCGGGATATCTCTCCTGGCACATATCTAAATTATTGCCATTGTTATTACTGTAAATAATAATAGATTATATGCTTGAAATTCCCATATCTTAAGCCAACTTGCTGGTGGGCTTGCTTAGACTGCTGTTAAGAAAGGCAATGCCAGTCATCACAAGCCAAGGTTCAAATCTGCCAAGTCACAGGTCTACCCACAGAAAAACATTCCATTCTCTCCTCATCATCTTTGTTTTCCCTTGCACATGGCGGTCACCTCTCATGTTTTCTGTATGATTTTATCTTCAGGGGCTTCAACCAGTAGTCTCCCTTTTTATAGTTGGCATCTTCGACAGGTGCTCCTCAACTATACTTGGTTAGCATAAAAAAAATACAAATCAAAGATAAAAGTGTTGGGAAATGCCCCTGCTTTGCAGAAAACTATTTAAGGAGATGGTAATAATGATAGAGTGTGAATACATTTTGTAATAACTTATATTGACTCCATGCATTAAACGTTATAATATCTGTGACAGATCAGCAAACACGTCATGGGTGCCAGCGGTGTGTGGTCCGGGTTTATACTATTACTCTGAGGACTACTCGTGGCGCCTGGTGGAGTGGTTAGAGGTACTGAGAGCGCAGGGGTTTGGCCATGTCTTCCTCTACCGCACCGACGTCCACCCCAACATTGACAAAGTCCTCAGGCATTACGAGGACGAGGGCTTCTTAACGGTCACAGATTATAAGTACCCACCTCACTATGTCGACCAGCCAATCTTTAGAATGTAAGCTCTGCAATATCGTTTTCCTCTTATAATGAAGAAATAATTTATTACTAACCCTTGATTCTAACAAGCCCTTGGAATTAAAATTCTATTAAGTAGGGATTTAATTCTGTAAGCAATGACTGCAGCTATATGGTTGTACACACTGGTTAAATGATAAACATGATTAGACACGACAAATGTTGAACTTAAGTCTCTATATAGTTCCCTGTAGACTCAAATCAAACAAATTCAACTCCTTGTTGTAATCTACTTAGGTTTAGGTTCAAACTGTTTGAGACGTGCGTGACTCCTCAAATAGTAAATAATCGCTTGATAATTTACTACTTATGGTAGCGTATCCCAATAAAGAAACAGGCTTTCATGTATATCTGATGGCAAGTAGCGAGCCTTGTGTTAGAGTTGTGATTAGTGGCTTAAAATAAGGCACATATTTTTGTTGACTTCACTTCGCATCTAAACATTTCTAAACGACACAATTTAAGATCAACAGGAAGAAACCGTAAGAATCTTAGATTACTATGATGGGCTCTGGCAAGATTTTAAGAGTGTCCGGTATGACCATATGTAGCCTTCAATCAAATTAATAGAACAAAAAACATGCAGACATGTCGTCCATGTGGGTAGGAAAGGAGTAGGCCTACAGGGTATCCGAGGGTTTGCGAGGCTCCCACAACATCACGAGCCATAGTTGACATAATATGGAACATTTATAAACTTCATAATTATTGTCCATTGAACACGTGACTTCAGCATATAATGTAATATGTGTTTTATATGCTTTATATTCTAGGAAAAAATTACAAACAAATAAATTAAAAGGAGAAAGATAAAACTCATAGAAAGAGAACTATTTGACAGGACAAATTTAAACACTTCAAACCGTTCTGTGAACATGTGCATTCAACATACTTATATAATTCAGTTTATAGTAAATAAATGCACAATATAAAGATATCCCTAAAACAGGCCTCTAATGAATCTTTTACATAAAACTGAAAGAAAAACAACATATTATGGCGGGTTGTAGATCACTCACCTCGCCTTCATCCCATTAAGTTTGTATATAAAGAACAGGTGATTTATTTATTTGTCTCTATTTTTCGATAGGCACACATGAGAGTCATAGTCATAGACACTCGGTAGAGCGCATACCTCCACCTACGCTTACCATTAATATTATAGGTCTAAATCTTCTTCTGGATCTGGGTTCCAGGATATGATCCAGAATAATCAGAATGCCTGCTAAATTGAATCACTTCTTCCTTGGCGACTATCCTTTTTTGCTCGCCAAATGTCGAGAAAATCTCCGGAGCGCCTCCTAAATTGGATAACTTTTTCTTTGGCGCATATCCTATCTGCCTACCAATTTTCGGGAAAATCGATTAATAGCTTTGTGCGATAATTTGCTTACAGACAGACAGGCAGACAAATAAACAAACGGAGGTAAGAACATAACCTCCATGGAACTCTGTTGGCGGAGGTAATTATCGATAGCTCGTGGAGGGGAGCAAGAGTCGAGTCACTATCGTAAAGGGAGAATTTCTTACCTCCGCCAATGAAGATGGACGGAGGTTATGTGTTCGCCTCCGTTTGTCTGTCTGTTTGTTTATCCGTAAACAAGATATCTCACAAAGTTATGAACCAATTTTCACGAAATACTTCCCAGCACATTGACATCCACATCACATCGCTCATTTACTTCATTATCGACATGTAACTCCCTACGCACTTCCGTAACTCATCAGAACTGTATACCTAAGCTAATCTAACCAAAGTGAGTAAAGTTGACCTACCACCCATTTACATATGCTGAATGATAACTCCAGTTACTGTTGATCAAGTGAAATATAGTAAACATAGCCATATATAATATAATTAGAAATGGGAAAAGCCACTGCAGAATATTATATTGCAAATTAAACAGAAGCTAATCTATTTCGAATCATATCTTATACACCTTACCTGATTTTATAGCGAGCCATTAACTTACGAGACACAGTGTTACTGAGCTAAGTGTAAGAAAAAACACATACACTGACAAAATTAATTAGAATAAACAATTAATTTACACCATGTAGTATTAGTAGTAGGAGGAGCAGTAGTAGTAGGCTACAGTAACATGACATTCAAGCTCATTTATTTATTAGTGGCCCCTCCATCATTGAGATATGCCTATTAGTATAATAGTCCCCCTTCAAGCGCCCGCGGGTAGCCAGGTTGAATCGACCGCCGCGGGGAGGAGTCCTACGTCATAAGGGTAACGCTCATTCTCTTATGGAATCGTCTTATGATTGGGTACTCACTACAAAAAAACTTTCGAAAAAATAAAAAGGGAAAAATAAACTTAAAATTGTTATAGATAATGCTTTCCATTTCGGTGGATTTCTTGCATAATTATTCTCTCCCTGACGCTGCTCTTTGAGCCGCCATGTTTCCTCCTTCCACTCCCCGCGGCCATACCGAGTGGTGGTGCGCAGTCTGTGCTCCGGCTTTATTCTTCGTTCGCTTGCTTCTAGTGAGTCCTTGCTCATTTGTATATATCTGAGTTGTATTGAACAGGTTTTAGATTAGCTAGCACAGGCTACCCCATTGGTATGCCCGCAGGAAGTGTTAAAATAGGGTACTATTGTACAGACGCCACCATATCCCCCAGGATCAGCGTCTCATGTATTAATGTTTTTTGTTTTTATGCGTCTTAGTTCTTGCTCTTATCTACTAGTTAGGAGGCTACTATATCCGCAATATTATGCTTCAGGCCGTCAATAAGAGGCAGTTGCATTATAGTTTTATAGCAGACGTACTAGTTCAAGGGTTGCCACACGTGGTGCGGAACCTTCTAGTCTCCGAGTTCTGCGTCTTCCCTCTCTCATGGGACCTTCGCCAGGGGCTACTGCTGTGTCTTCGGGGGGGGACCTTCGCCTGTGCGGCTGCTGTGTCTTCAGGAGGTAAGGTTACCAACCTAGATGATGATTACTACGAGCCTCGTGGCCAGCCTCAGTAGGGGTCTCCTTAGTGGGCTAGGGGTAATATTTTATTATTAAAATTATGTTACTATTGTAGCCCTAAGATGTACTCCTTGTGTTGCATGTAGTGATTATTTTACGTGATAACAAGGACACAGGAGACGTCCTGTTGTTGTGGGGTTTTGGGTGTGTCTGTCTTTCATTGATACGGCAACACCTCTGATGGCTGTGGTTGTTCTTTCCGGCAGACTATTCGGTGTAGTCGCGGTTTACTCGCCGCGTAGGCGAGGAGAACAAACCAATGACCCCTGGAGTGGTGCGCGATATGTGACGTCTACCAGCGTTGGCAGAATCGCCTCTCGTTGGCCACTAGCGCTCGCCAGGGTCATCGAAATGGGCTACAGTTATCAGAGAATGTTGTTCTTTCTTTCCCAGTAATCGCATTGTCACAGACAGTCCAGTGGTGATCTTTGTTTTCGTCTGTGACAACGGGTTATATTTTATATCAACAGTAGTGATAATAGTACCAGCGTGTGAATGAGAAAGACTTTCAGAGCGAGGAGGTAGTAAGTGTCTGTATGTACGGGTTCATTCCTGCCTCTCGCTCACCATTGGACGGAGTGTCTGGCTGTGTCATAGGACGCCTGCTGTCTTGTGACGTCTCGGCCTGTGATTGGCCGACGATCGCACCTTTGCGGGCTCCTGTGTAACTTACCTCCTCCATGAGGGTCCCCAGGAGCTGTCCTCGTCAGGACAGGCTTGGCGCGCGTGCTTCTAACATCCCTTTGCATACTCTCTCCCGATCACCACCTTTATCACTGTTTCTCTCACTCGATTCTCTCTCTCCATACTCTAACCTTTATTAACTGCACAACACTCCCCTTGGGTTCTGCATACGGTTTTCATAGCCGGCCCATTGTATTGCATGCGCCGTCCTCAGAGATATTTACATGTACTTAGAATAGGTTTGAAGGTTCTTAGTTAGTATAGGTTAAGAACTTTGTGTGTCTCCATTATTGATTTTGTGTTTCTGCTCTTTTATTTAATGCTAGACTGGGATAAGGTAACTGTAGTCGTTGTCTCCGATGTGTGTACGGTTTGCTTATACCTACACGACTTCGACCGGTCCTGTGGTAGCCTGGGTTGTCTTTTCGATTGCGTCCTTTGCGAGTGCAGCATTGTCTTGACTGAGGGTTTTGGCCTGTACCAGTTCCACACTTTGCTGCCTCTTTGCTTGTCTTTAGAGGGTCGCCAGGATAGAACCAGATACTTGTGATCTGGATCTATCGAGAGAGCCTCCTAGTCAATTAACGTAACTTAAAGGATGCAGTCTTAAGGACATCGCTAGGCTACGAGCCTGTCTTGCTCAACCCCAGTTCCTTACCTAGAGTATCCCAGCTAGACATTATTAATCGAGTAGACACTTGTTAGTATTTAATATAAGCTCTTTGATATGTGCGCATTATTATTCACAGCATTTATTAGTCTAGGTTGTTGCTGAGCCGCACAACCATAGCAGACTGTTTCGTTGATGAGGAAGTACTTCTTTTAGTGTCGAGCATTGCTAACGTTGCGCATTTATAGTATTCTCGTGTCAGTTAACATTATATGTCCTATCTTTTAGTGTATTCGATTTACACGTGTGGTGTCCTGCCTCCTGCCTTTATATAGTTCTAAATCAGTATGAGCATCTTATGAGCATCAGACTTTCTTCAGAAGTTTCCAGATAGGAGTGAAGAGTTTATTGTTGTTTAGAGTAACTGTATTGAAGCATCTTTTTATTGTATTAAATCTTGCAGTGATTTAATTGATCTTTCCATAGATTCCTTTTTATGCATTTTAAAGTAACTTGCATCTTGTTTGTTATCAGGCTATACCAGTGCAGGTTAGCCTGAAGTAGAGTACATTTATGCCCAGTTAAGGATACCCCGCTATCGCAGATTAACCCTGGAGGGTATAGGTGTTTTGTTCGCCGGCATATAAGTTCGAGGGTTTGGATCTAGCGTACCGTTGTTGCATAGTGCCCTATTACTAGTCCAATCATTGAGTGCTCTTGTTTTATTCGTAGTCCCGGTCGTAACAGATACCACTTACCTCCCGGCGGAAATGCTAATTCCCAAGGGAAGTATCTCGGCCCGCCGAGTGAACTCGCCCGACCGTAGCCTCACCCGGCATGACTTCTACGCACAGCGCAACAGTCAAGTGTGACAATACTATCTATCTAATCCAAATAGTGAATAAGATAGTTTAAGGCTAGAGTTTTAATGGGCCAGTGACACAGTCACAGATAAGCAGTTCAAACAAATTATATTGGAAAACTAAAAGTTTTTCAGTCAGGCCTGGCGGAAGGTTAGAGTAGCAGTGACTATAGCTAATTTGCTGGCGGACTTGTGGTAGGATGTGTTAAAACCTCTCGGATTATCCTTATGAGCATTGATTCCTGGAAATTTTCTAGAACACGACACACAGTAGCAGCACAGGCAGTAGGTGAGGAGCCGATCACGGCGGGGTTTTTTTTTTTTCCTTATCCATCATGCTTTTCACTCTATGCGCTACTCCTACCTGCTCTCTTTTACCAGTAATAGCACACAAACTATGCGTGAGGTGTGTAAAATGCCTTGACAGATCAAGAGGCATCTGGGTGACTAAGAAATGCGCCGTGTGCTCAGAAATGCGTACGGCGCTATTTGACAAGAGAGATCATTCATGCCTGGTGGCATTAAAGGAGATAAAAACCTTGTATGATGTGTACGCAAAAGACGTTGCCCATAAGGCCTTGCAATGTGATGACGAAGAGCTTTGGGATTGTCTCGTCATCAAATCTCCAAATGTTAAACTAAACCCAGCTAAGTCCATTCCGAAACCAAAAGCTAAATCTAAAGTAGTTTCTAAAGAGCTAGTGAGTAGCAGAGAGAGTAGCGACGAAATGAAAGCACTGCGGCAACCCCCCCCCACCCCGGCCGCACAAAACGAAGACGTTCACCTTCGCCAAAGACCCACTCGAGGTCCAGATCTAGGTCTCCGCATCGACACGCCCGTCAGTCTTCGGTAGAGACAACTAGGTCAACTAAACGGCGGAAAGAGGACTCAGTAACTTCAACTCCCAAATCGGGGACAGGACATTCTAGTGCCCGCACGGATGAGATGGTGTCGCGGCGCCAGCCTCGGCAGGAACCGCGGCCACTTGCCTCCGCCTCTACCTCCGCAGGGCCTAACGTCCAATCTGGCAGCGCGGAGGTAGGGACTGAGGGAACTGAGTCGAGTCCCAGGGATAGACCCAGGGAATCAGTAAGTGAACTACAAGACTTTACGTTTGCCATCCCCAAACTAAATTTTAACGTACCAAGACAGGGGCCTCCAATAGTGTCTCAGAGGGTATTAGCGGAACAGTACCGAGGCCGTTCAACTAGTACGCATCATAGATATGATAATTCCCAGGCTAGTGAGTTAATACCGGACTCCCAACCACCCGCTGATCATGGACGGGGGTTCTGGAGACAGTCAGTACCCACACAGGTACAATCATTAGTTGGGTAAGAGGTATCCTCCCCAGGATTCGAACCCACTCACTCCAGGTATATTTGGGAGAGTCGGGCACCGTAACCACTCGGCCATGAGCGGATATAAGGAAAGCAACCTTAGTTCTTATTTGAAGAACCAGGTTTTTAGTCTCGTGGAGGACTATGCCTTCGAACACGCGATGAGTATATTAGACTTCGACCATGACTATTTTTACGCTTCCCCCCCGCCAACTCGGTTAAGTGATATACGATTTTTAATCGTCCTGATACTATTATGGAACCTCTCTGAAATGACAAATATCAATTATGTACGATTATGTACAACAGGTTGGGTAAGAGGTATCCTCACCAGGATTCGAACCCACTCACTCCAGGTATATTTGGGAAGAGTCGGGCACCGTAACCACTCGGCCATGAGCGGATATAAGGAAAGCAACCTTAGTTCTTATTTGAACAACCAGGTTTTTAGTCTCGTGGAGGGCTATGCCTTCGAACACGCGGTGAGTTTATTAGACTTCGACCATGACTATTTTTACGCTTCCCCCCCGCCAACTCGGTTAAGTGATATATGATTTTTAATCGTCCTGATACTATTATGGAACCTCTCTGAAATGACAAATATCAATTATGTACGATTATGTACGACAGGCCGAGTGGTTACGGTGCCCGACTCTCCCAAATATACCTGGAATGAGTGGGTTCGAATCCTGGTGAGGATACCTCTTACCCAACCTGTCGTACATAATCGTACATAATTGACAATCATTAGTTCAGGGGCTGGAGACGGTGGAAGGACATGATAATGTAGAAACAATCCCATCGTCGGTCCCAGACTTAACGTGGCCTTTAAACGTACAAGCAGAACCACGGCAAAAAACGCCGGAAATTTTAGAACTACCGGATGAGATAGAAGAAGCTAATTTGTCCTCAGCACAACCGAACCCCCAGGAGGAAGGGTCGGAAGGTTCGGGGTCTTCTAGAGACTCCCATAGTAAGTGTGCCACAACAGATTACCTTAATGAGTTATTACATAATGTTATGCGTCAATATCTCCCTTCATCTCGGGTACCTTCTACTGCGTCACCGGTGGCTCCCCCAGTAGAGTCGACTGTGCGACCATTAGAACCAACTGGTGTTAGGCCTCCCCATAGCTCTTTCCCCATTAACGTCAACCAGGCGAATATCACGGCAACTGGCACGACAGTGCCCGCCTCTCTGACTACCACAAACGTCCGGGTTATCACGGACGTTACTCCTCCCCCACTAGATAGACCCCCACAAAGGAGAGGCCCTATGCCTCTCTTGTATGGACCAGATTGTTCATGGGTGCCGGCTATTGCAAAGTACCCACATTTGGCACAGACGACTATATCGGGGGAGTTGCCGGTCCCTATTGACTGGACCATAGAAGTAAGTAAGAGTAAAAAGATTAGAGCAAATGATGTGCAAGGGCAATTATTAGATGTTACGATTAAGGCTATACCTACTGTATACTCCTCTGACTTCTTTGTTTACTCCTCTACTCCGGCATTACCTTCTGCCTCAACTGCACGACTTTTTGCTGATTGGACACGATCTGACGGCGTGCATTATATCAAATCACTCCAATCATTAACGTCGGAATTGGATAAAACTCCGGTGCTCGATCAGAGTCACAATCCAGTCCTGCAGATGGGGCAGATAGGTGTGGGCCCGTGGGTGGACTGGGAAGCTGAGGCGCAACAATTTGCGGCTACCATTACCTCTAAATCCTCCCACCAAATTCCTCAAGAGACCCACTCATGGTTTTCATTGCCCATTAATAGGGCAGGTGGGGTATCTCCGGCACTGTTTGAATTCCTTTCGGCTCCCAAGCTAGCTCTTTATGAATTACTGGATCCCTTTTCTACCCCACCTCCAACCCACTTAGACAGAGACTTTAAATTGCGTAATAAAGCATATAGACTTTTTTCACAATTCATCTTAGGTCGCCAAATTGCCCAGTCCCTCACGAGGACTATCTCAGCCATATCTAATCAGAATGTAAGGAAGGCCACAGAATTGTCCCGGCGGCTTCTATTACAAAATTCCATACAGTCCCTAGGTGATATCAGAATAGCCATTATGGAGGCGGTTCGTGCACGACAGGACTTGAGGGTGTACTTGGTAAAAAAGCTACCGGAAGACATTGGTCGCCGAGTAACTCTTTCCCCTGTATTAACTGCTTCATTGCTAAACACAGACACATGGAGGGCAGTTTTCAATATGGTAGATAGCTTGAAGATGAGTACCTCCAACCGAGGAAGGAGCATTTCAAGAAACCATACTCCAAACCAAAGGGTGGAGGTAAGTCTCAATCTACCAGTGCTAAACAGTCCTTTCGGGACTCCAAGTCTCCCCAACAGCAGGGAGGTACTCAGAACAAGCGCAAACAGGGTAAACCACCAGGCAAGTGGGATAACAAAGGTAGGTCACAACACAAGCCTCATCAGGGAGCGACATCTGCCAAACCTAGTCAGCCGTCTACCTCCGCCCAGACACCACCAAAAATCTAGTCAGTCACACTCTCTCTCTCCCGGGGCCTACCGCAGGCGAGTTGGATTCGAGAATAGTACTGCCGGAAAAACCCAGTCAAAAGACGGGGTCATTCCAAGCATGTCGATGGGCCTGGCCCCGGCGAACTTGGGCAAGGACAGTGGTAAGCAAGGCGGTGGCTCCGGCGACCTCGTTTACGTCAAACTCGAGAATTCAATCATTTTTCTTTAGCGGTGGAGTCACTAGTCCAGGAAATGATCACCAAGCATGTCATTGTCCCGGTAGACCCAAATCGCCATGTTTTCACATCCAGACTCTTTCTAGTGCTGAAGAGGGACAGTGTGCAGATGCGACCAGTAGTAGATCTCTCATGTCTGAACACACACATTCACAACTTACCATTCAAAATGCTCACAGTGAATCAAATCAGGCTCACACTCCCGCCGCAAAGCTGGATGTGCTCACTAGACCTGAAAGACGCCTATTGGCATGTCCCTATAAACAAAAACGGTTCCAAAAATTCCTCGCCCTGAGGGTCAGGCAAGACACTTATGTCTTTCAGAGATTACCATTCGGTTTGAACCTGGCACCAAGAATATTCACAAAATTAGTCCGGCAGGCCCTAATGCCAATGTTAGCTCAGGGGATCATGGTGTTGTGGTACATAGACGACTGGCTAGTGGTGGCAGAGTCAGAGAGTTTATGTCAGATCCATGTCAAACAAGTTATTAATCATGTACAAACCCTAGGGTTCAAGGTCAACCTGGCAAAGTCGAACCTTGTTCCCACACGGGTGGTTCAGTGGATAGGGCTGGTCTTGGACACAGCCAATCTTACTCTCAGTCAGAGTGTGGACAACCGCAACAGATTTTGCAGGAAATTGTTCCGGTTTCTTCACAGTCTGAACACGATGAGAAGGACGTGGGAGTCCCTGATCGGTTCACTCAACTGGATTCAACTAACTGTGAAGTTGGGCCGGTTGAAAGTGAAGAGATTAATCTAGGAAGGCAACAGATGTTTCCCACTCTGGCCGGAGGGGAAATTGTGGACCATTCCTCCATTAATTCACGACTTACTGTCGGTTTGGGCAAAGAAGGAAACATTGCACTCAATAATGACGTGAGTTTCTCCCCCACCTACGGTATGGATAGACACAGATGCTTCAGGGACAATAGGCTGGGGATATTAATCGAACCTAGGCCACCAGGGTCAAGGTCTTTGGTCCCCAGACGAGAACTTTCATATCAACAAACAAGAACTTCTAGTCCCTTTATTTTTCCTCCAAACTCACAGCTCTTCTTTACAGGGAAAATCAATAGCCTTTCGGATGGACAACTTGAACGCGGTACATTGCATTAAAAAGCAAGGGTCAACGAGGTCTCGAGAGTTACTAGAATTGTCAGAACAGATTTTTGCTCTAGCCAAAAAGCTGAGCATTTCATCTACATGCATCTTACCTCCCAGGCGTGGTGAACGTCTGGGCGGATGCTCTATCCCAGAGACAGAGCACACAAGTAGAATGGGCATTAAAGCAAAACGTCTTCAACCAGATGATTGCAGAGCCATACCGTCCACAAGTGGATCTATTTGCATCAGAAGGGAACCACAGACTCCCTCTCTTCCTGACCCGCCAGGAACTAACTGCGGCGGGGGTCCAAACGCTTTGATGGAGGACTGGAACAAATGGAATTCCATCTATCTTTTTCCGCCTCCAGATGCTTCACTCATGTGTCGAGTAGTTCACAAACTACGGGGTTACCGGGGCGTAGTCTCGATGATCGCGCCACTTTGGCCAGCTAAGGTGTGGTACCACCAATTGAAAACGTGGTGCGAGAACACGGTGTCACTCTCGATCTCGTACTTCCACTTGGAGACAATTGGCAACCTAAAGACCTCGCTGACTTTTGCCTTCTGGGCATTCAAAATGCCAAATGGTTAATTCAGTATGGGGAGAGTGTTACAAATAAGTTTCTTAAGCAATACACTATGTCTACAAGGAGGCAATACCAATCTCATTGGAAAACTTTCACAACCTGGATAGTAGAAACGGCGCAAACAGACTCGTCAGTAGATTTTTTTTATAAATACTTAGATTATCTGTTTGAACAAAAGCGCTTTTCTGTAGTCACTCTAAAAAAAAAAATTGTCCGCCATTAGAAACCCCTTTTACGACCTAACTGGTCTATCCATACCACAGGCAGAGGAGAAAGGGTTCATGAGGGCATGTTTTAAACTGTGCCCACCGCCACGTCAGCTAATGCCTACCTGGTCGCTAGACAAAGCTCTGTCTTTACTTCACTCGCGCAAGTATAATAATGCGCCGGATTTTGACCCATTATTAAAGAAGGCTGTGTTCCTTATGGCTTTAGCGACAGGAAACAGGGTATCTGAGCTGGCGGCGATGAGCAACGAACCAAATTGCCTCAAGTTTGGGAGACTGAATGAACACTTACAAATTGCTCCGTCTCCTACATTTATAGCAAAGAATAAACATTGTAATCATGTATTTACTGAATTTACAATACCGGCACTCAAACGCGGACATACGCATCATATCTTGTGCCCAGTACAAGCTTTAATCAAATTTATGAGGGTGGCACAACCTCAACAACCAGGTTTTTTATGGGTCAACAGCACAGGTACTCGCGTCACGAGAAGGAAATTAGCTTCTTTACTCGTGGACGTCATTAGGGAAAGTAATATCGGCGTAGTGGGCAGAGCCCACGACATTAGAAAGTGGGCTGTCTCTCTTCGATTTCTACAAAAAAATTCAATTGATGACATAGCTAACACTAAATTGTGGGCTTCCAATCATACATTCTTGACGCGATACCTGTCTGTGGCTCTGGATAAGCCAACACTAGCCTGTGTGGATTACGGCAGCGGGTCTAGTTAGTCCATGTGCTATTACAATTTAAGTTTAACCTTAAGAGGTAAAAATGGAGGGGGGGGGGGGTCGGTAAGCCCATAAAGACCCCTAGAGCCCCTCCGCCTGATGATGTGATAAGATCACGAGCTGTGATACTTAATAGACGAGCTGGTTATACAGCTCTGAAATATTGTTTTCTATTTTTACAAGATATCTATCATAGTTATAACTATAGAGTATGAACAAAGTGTACAAAATATATGGATTGTACAAATAAGTTTTAAGGACAGAATACATAATCCTAGGATATAATAGTATGTGTCTGTATGTAGTTGAACAGGAATATAAATAAGTTCCTAAGAAACAATTGTGATGAACCTCAATGTGAGATCTCAGATTTACCTAATCGGTCAAATATAAGCAGATATTCTTTGAAGTAACGCACTGCTTTCTTTCCAATTTTTTACTTATTATTGTATATAAGCAATAATGACTTAAAATGTTATAGGATTCTTTGTCTCTACCTATGGTATTTGTTAGTGGTTTATTGTCACGAATGACCCCCTCCAGTCTTAGATATCAGGCATATCGTCAATGATGGAGGGGCCACTAATAAATTATAGGTTTTAGTCCCGGAGGGAAGAAGGAAAACCTAATATTTAGTAGTGGCCCCAAAATCATTGACGATGTAGGGCCCTCCTTTCCATTCGTTTGATGTCTTGAGTAGTCTTAATGTGTCATTTGAAGGAGGAAACATGGCGGCTCAAAGAGCAGCGCCAGGGAGAGAATATGCAAGAAATCCACCGATATGGAAAACATTATGTATAACATATTTGTTTATTTTTCCCTTTGTATTTTTTCGAAAGGTTTTTCGTAGTGAGTACCCAATCATAAGACGATTCCATAAGAGAATGAGCGTTACCCTTATGACGTAGGACTCCTCCCCGCTGCGGTCGATTCAAACTGGCTACCCGCGGGCGCTTGAAGGGGGACTATTATACTAATAGGCATATTGTCAATGATTTCGGGGCCACTACTAAATATTAGGTTTTCCTTCTTCCCTCCGGGACTCAAACCTATAATTTATTCATTTTACTCTAGCATGCTTAAGACTCTGGATCCTAGTAAGATGTGGAGCCAAGAGTCGGTGTACTTTAACGACTGTGTTCTGCGTCACATGCATCAGTACCGCTTCATCGCCCACTACGATCCTGATGAACTGCCCATCCTCCCTGGCTACCACTCTTACTCACACCTTCTGCAAGAGTACGAGCGGTACGTAGATCTTGTAACTTTATAATCAGGTACACTTAGAGACAGAGTCTGCATAGCTGAGTGGCAACGTGCACAGCTCAGCTTTGGTGAGCTGATTACACTGGTTAGAGACAACATTCACATCCACAGCCATTCCAACAACACACTAACGATTCAACATGCACTACACATAGTACATACAAGAAGCCTTGCACGGACTTAAGGGCACACAACCATCCTCACACACCCCATATACACTACAGGACCTCCTTTGTGCCAGCCGTTAAAAAAATAGAACCCCGTGCAACGGCACTAAGAAAAACGCCAAGTGCTGGAAATGGTCAAGGTAGGCATTGCGGAACCAGTCCTTGTTCATCACCTGTGGAGTTAATGAAGAAGAAAGATGTCCCTCTACGTTTTTGTGCAGATTTCAGATGCCTTAATGACGACGGCACTGTCAAGGATGCTACTCCATTACCATGAATAAACGACTCCTTAGATTTCCTATTTGGTGCCAAATGGTTCTCGACACTGAATCTGCAATCCGGGTACTGGTAGATGCCGCACCCGGTTCCATGTCATCTCAACCAGTAGACCATTTCAACCAGTAGCTTTCAACCAGTGCCAAATTAACCCACACCAACCAAACCAGTGCCAAAATATAGTACTAACCTAACCTAACCTAACCTAACCTAAACTAACCTAACCATATTGGTTGATTTGGTACTGGTTGAGAGCTACTGGTTGAAATGGTCTACTGGTTGAGTTGACCGGTCACCGCCGCACCCCGTGCAATCCGGGTACTGGTAGAAGACCATAGGAAGAAGACAGCCTTCTCAACCAGTGGAGGGTTGTGTAACGGACCCGCCACCTTCTCTAGACTAATGGAATCTATACTACAAGGACTCACATGGGAAACATGTCTGGCATATTTTGACGACATCATCATCCTATATGGCCATACATGGGGAGAACACTTACAACGCCTCAGCCAAGTTTTCAGCGTCATTCGAGCTGACGGATTGAAACTCAAGCCCTCCAAGTGTACCATCACTCATAAATCTGTTACATTCTTGGGTAATGTTATCTCTGGTGAGGATATTGCTCCAGATCCAAACATGCTAAGTGCCATTGCCAGCATGCCACCCCTGACGAATGAAAAAGGACCTTCCAGTCTTTTATCGGTTTAGCATCATACTGTCGACACTTCATTGACAAAATTGCAACCATAGCAAAGCCTCTAAATGATTTGACTAAAAAGAAAGAATTCAAGTGAACCCCAGAAACATGGACACCTTCCGAATGCTAAAGGAGAAATCAGTATCAGCCCCTATTGTCTCTTTCCCAGATTACAACCAACTTTTCTGACTCAACACACACATTGCTCTTGTTGGAATAGGAGTCATTCTAGGGCAAGAAAGAGATAGCATAACATACCTAATAGCATTTGCCAGCACTACCCTCACTCCATCTCAAAGAAATTATGCTGCCACTAAGCACGAGTGTTTGGGAATTATCTGAGTTCTTTATCACTTTAGATCATTCCTATTGGGTACTAGTTTCACCATCATGGGCTGGTCTATCAGAGTGAGAACTGAGCGATCTCTGCCATACCCATAGCTTACTCCGACTGTTCCTTTTACTTATGTCTTTCCTAGATCTCAAGTGACGGCGTCTTTTCCGTGGATTGACCTCCCAATCTACCAAGATTGGAAGCCAAAGCATCACATTTTTCCTTTGCCCCTCAACTTTCTCTTCATAATTGCTGAGGGGCACAGGGCCCTGGGTGGGGCTTTGGTTTCCCGGGCGTTTCCGCACCCTCCTCCGCTCCCCGCCATGGAGTGGCTTCGGTCACCCAGGCTTTATTGTGGTAGGCAGGGAGGGTTCTGTGGGGGCGCTCGGTTATGGCCTTGCTCGGGGCCTTGGGGCTGTTCGGCCAGGCAGCTTGGGGAACAACAACAACAACAACAACCATCAATCTTTGCAATAGCTTCGGAAATCGGAGACTACGAATGCCCATATCGTTTGGTGGCGCCAGACTTTAGAAGAATTTGATTTTGACATCCACTTTAGGCTGGGAAAAGTTCACACCAATGCAGATGCCCTCTACCGGCTTCCGATCAACAGTTTCACCCTTAAAAGCATCAAGAAAATGCTATGCTTCAGTAATGGGAGATTAAAATCAAACTCGAATGGATGCATGCTGAAATATTTGATACTTTCGAGAGGATTGGAGATCAGCTACATACACCTTCAGGATATGTCTGTAATGGTCCCTCAAGCCACAGATGACATTATGGCCTGACTACACATGCACAACAGCTTTCACTTAGGACTGAAGAAACTCATGCATGTATTCAGCGATGTTTACTGTACCACCAGGATGTCATACCTCTCCAAAACAACGGAAGCATGCCGATGTTGCTATTTTGGCAAAGACAGATCACAACTCCAGGACCTTCTGGCCAATTGATTGCCTCCAAACCTTGGCAAATGTTAGCGTTTATTTAAATTGCCAATTCCAGCAAAATCCAACAAAAAGTACATTATTACTTTTGTAGACACATTTTCTAAGTTTGTCATCGCATTTCCTGCTAAAGAATATTCTGCATTGGTTGTTGCTGAAGCATTAATCAACAATATTTTCCCCTACTTCGGACAATGAACTGGAATTTACAGGACAAATCTGGGAAGAACTCTCCGACATATTTGGATACCAGATATCCCATTCATCCCCCTACTGGCCACAAGGCAAGTCTATGTGCGAAAGGAGCCATAACTCCTTAGCTAACCAACTCCGCTCCCGGCTCCCGCTTAGTTGCAGTCAACACTGATGATTGGCCCTTCCAAGTCCAGATAATTCAATAGGGAAAGAATACCTGCCCCAGAGAAGATGGAATCATGCCTCATGAAAGGGTCTCTGGGGAAGCCCACCTTCTCATGCCATTTCGTCATTTAGCCAGACCAGGCACTCCCTCTATCACTTCTGGAGATCCCCTGAAATACCTCAAGAATGGCCTCCGTCGCCTGCAACATTGTCAAGATCTTCAGAAAGATGAAATACCAAATATGAGCCCTTATCAAGTTGACGATCAAGCCATGGTCGCCGAGCTACCATTTGTGGATAAATTAAAACCTAGATTCACAGGTCCTAAAGTGATAACTAGAATTCTAAATTGTTACCAGGTTATCATTGATTATCATTGAGAAACCAGGGTATATCGCAACTGCATGTACTTTACTGTATAACAAAATAACAGAGAAGGGTACGTTTTCCGGACCAATTCCAGGAAATACTAAAAACCAACAAAGACTCATGTGCCCTACATATCACCCAGGAAGAAGGCCGAATACCATACGCCAGAACTCGAAGATGGATGAAATTCCTCAACCCCCTCATGCCAGCTATCGTCTCCAACACCAACCTCTCTTACGACATCCAGGCACTAGGACGTGCCTTATTCCCCGGCAAGGGAAGTGATATGCAATTAAGTTTGTAACATTAATCCTCCATTACAAATCCCAATGCACTTGAATATATTAATGAAAGTAAAATACCCCAAAAAGGGAATTCCCCCACCAACCTCCCGACCAACAACCCAGTGGTAATTCCGCAAGAACCAGAGCGAAAACCAACCGGGACGAAAGGACCCAACAGCAAGAAGGGAAAGTGGGACGCTCCCGCAAGATCAAAGGAAGCCGCCAACCCTGTCAGTCAACAGAGGAGCGCACGACTGGACCAGGGGACCGACCCCAACACGGCCGGAAAGAAAAAGGCCCCAAAGGCACGTCGGCCAAAAATAGTGGATCCCCAACCTTTTTAACATTCACAACACTCACATACCAACCCCATGCTCAGCTGTCCTTTTTCTGTTGTAGTAACTAAGTATATAGATAAGTGCCCCCGTGCTCAGTTGCCCCCTTGCCTTGTTCTTCTAGTAACTAAGTGTATATATAATATTAACCGGAATATGCCACCTGTATTGATGCGACATAGCGGCACTGTCCTTGTGTCGTATTGTGCCACGTGCATACCAACTCGGCTTCATCATCTTATTAGGACGACGTCTATAATGCCGTCGTTTATGCATGTATTCACTCCTTAGGGTAACTATCTGTTATCCACGATGTTTTCTCTTTTCCACTTAACTCTGTATGTTACACGCCTCTTAAAAACCCAGTCTTCTAAAATACAAACCACATGACTTTCCTCCTAGACATTCTTGATGTACCAACTAAGTATGTATTTCATTAGATAACCACCTTGTGGGTTATAGTACTTTCATTTGTGTAGGTGCGAAGGCGAGCTCAAAACACCTTCGATTTCCAGTCCACAACGAGCCGGATCATGATTATGTCACCCCTACAATTAATTATGTAACCCACATACCCCCCCTTGCTCAGCTGTTCCTTTCTTCTGTAGTAACTAGATATATATAGATATGTGCCCCCGTGCTCAGCTGCCCTTGTCTTGTTCTTCTAGTAACCACGTGTATATATAATATTAACCGGAATTTGCCCGATCGATATTGCTACGACACAGAGGCACTGCCCATGTCGAATCGTATCCCATGCATTCCAACCAAGTCCCATTCACCTTAAGTTGACAACAACTAATACCGTCCTTCATGCATGTATTTCAGTCCTTAGGGTAATTATCTTCTATCCGCCATGTTATTCCTCTCTTCCATTTACTTTTCCACAATTGTAACACGTCTCCCAATCACCACCTCCTAATCCACAATCCACATTACTCTGTTTTGCTTCGTGACCCCATGCTCAGTGGTAACCTGTTTTGTGGGTCATCCTGTCTTTTGCTCCTTCACGCCCCGCTGCACACACCACCCTACCTGTTCGGTCGTAGGGAAATGCCACCCCTATGTCTAGCGCATTAAGGGTCACTACCCTAGGTCACGAGCGGTGCGGCGCCTAGCCTCAAACCACCCCCTTTTCCAATATCCAACACCCACCTGTAAAGACGCCCAGACGAACGTTCTAACATGCCGATCCCGTTCATTTCCTCACCCCAATAAATAGCAGATAAAGATTCATTCTTGTAACCCCATTTACTACCCTCTAACTTACTAGCCCAACTCACAACCTGAACCAGGAGGGCGGACGGCACGAGGCTACAACAGCCAACCTCTCACCCCTAAGAAGTCGACGGTTCCGCCTGACTTGCATTTTCACGAAAACCACTATTTATGAGCCCCATGAGTAATCCTAGTAAGTAAAAACTAGAGCCCATGATCAACCCTCCCTAGGAGTATCACTCTTGACACCACCACATCATAAGAAAATCCCATTAGCATAGAGAATCCCATATATACATATTTAGGGAGTGGCATGCCCCCCCCCACCCCAAAGGGACCCCTCCAACCCCCGCGGACGTTCACCATGACCCACACGTAGCCAACAAATTCTTGCCAGACACCAGGTGAATTTCCAACAGGTGATGAACTAACCCTCTAAATACCTATCCAAATACCATCCTATCCCATCCTTAACCAAAACCAAAATCTTCTTTATCCCATCCTAGATTACGAATAGCATGTCAGCTAGACCAGAGAAGGATATATAGGTGAATTGATGAATAATACCTCCCAGCCTAGTCACGCAGGGCGCTAACAAAGTAGTCCCTAAAAACCTTCACCAAATCCGCCTAAACAACTCTACTAGTACCTCATACTAGAGTTATGATATCCATGATAATAAATCAGATAACAAGTTACTTACCGCCACATTAAAGACACCCCTCCCTATCCCCCTAAGTTCACCAGAATAAATTAACTACTTCACAGCATTGACATCCAATACTTCTAGAATATTCCTGAAGCTTCCTTGACCTGCCTATAAATAAGACACAGAGACAACAGTCGGGCAGTTGAATATTAGAGCTCAAAGCAACCGTTGGCCGCATTGTGTTGTCATCTAGTGTTACCCCCCCCCCTCAAGATTCGCGATAACTTCGGCGTTCCGTGATCTGTGCAACTCTGTGAGGAAGTGAATTTAAGCTCTTTATGAATATATTATTGCGTTCGGGACTGCCGGCAGTAATATTATATTGCTAAACAACCAATTCGCCCATTTTTTATTGTTTCCTGAACGTCTGGTAGTGCCTCCTCTACTACTTAAGTTCATGATTAATCATAACTCATAACTGATCTAAGGCAGAAAGATCTTGTTATGTTAGAAGGGATTATGTGAGCAACCTAATAGAGGATTCTGCAAGCATAACTCCTTGGCAACAATTGACTGTAGGCCTCATCAGCATTGTTGACAAAAAGGCAAAAAGCCGCCCGCGTCCCTTGAACCTCTTATACATATTGGGACGTCATCACCGGCTACGCAAAAAGCCCATCTGTAAACCTTTTCTACACTCCCGGACAACTTGGACGGCCCCGGAGCTGCTGTTAACCCCCGACACCACGACACAAGATAACCAGGAAAACTCGATCACAGTGTTAACTCGCAAAGTACCAAATTACGGTACCATTAACTCAACCATCCAGTGTATGCGTTTATGTATCAATCTTCTCTGATGTTAGGAAGCAAGTGATTTATTATGCTAGTATGTATTAACATATATCAGTGAAATTTAGTTTAGGCGAACTGACTCCCGTAATTATTCTTGCCATCAGGTTTTACCTCGCCAAAGAAATAAGTCCAAATTATTAGGACTACGGCTCGAGCAAAAGCAATTTTGAAAGAAGTGAATGTGACTCCACCAGAAACCTGATTCGCCCCTCACTGATATTTTTCGGTCTAAAGTGTTACCTAAACAGCCGAATATACTAGACCAGTGCAACTAGCTACAGGTATCCCTTTACATAAATTCTTGGGCTATAACCATATTACCTATACCTTCATCCTAGATTGAGAGTCATATTGCCAGAGAGTTAATACAGCGAAATACCTAACCCGCGTGATTTATGTACTCTAATATCTTCCAAATAAGGTGATCAGAAGCATAATACCTGAACGTTGGAAGTGGGAAGTGAACCTCCATCCAAATCCGCGAGAAGTGCTAGAGATTGTAAAAAGTCCAAAACTACGTATCTGACTTATTCAATTTACCATTGTTTCAAGTGCACATATAACCATTATTCTACCTAGTGTTTTTGGAGAATAAAGCTGCATTATAAACCATTACTGTGATGTTATTTATACCATCGGTTGATTCCATTGTGTACTGTGCGTGAAGTCCTATATACGCAATCTTGCAGAACTCACCTATACCAAGTTAATCCTGTATAAAATCAGGGCATAACATTGGCGGCAGCGGTGTTTCTTGATTCGGATAGAGGATTTCATTGCAGTGCATTTTTTGAAGCAATAGAGAAACAATAACATCAAGATGGCAACCCGTTCTCACATTCCCATTCCGAAATACGATGGGGAAACCTACGGAATAGAAACATACATGGACATTGTAAAGCCCGTGCTAGATTTGGCGTATACTACGGATCGAGAAAAAATCGCCTTAACACTTACACACTTGGGAAAAGCCGTTTCCCTAGTCGCATACCAGGTAACCCCTAACCTCACGTGGGACTAATTCAGGCCCATAGTGATTGAAGCTATCAAACCTTCATTGGGCATCTTCGTCGCCCACACCCGTATTCAGGACACAAAGTACGAAGGTCATCTGGATGCAACGTTGAACACCATTTCACAACACATAAAAATCTCATTTCCCACTCTAACTAGAGTGCAACAAGAACAGCAAATTTTAGTGAACTTAGTCTCAGTGTTGCCCTCAGCAGTTAAAGATTATTTTGCTGTGCACGACCCCGTCGGGTTCCAAAAGGACCTAATCACCATCCGACGAATCTTAGCAGTGCAACCGAAACCAACAAAAATTGCTGCCATCAAGAGGTATACCACTCATCCGCAAAACTCCAACTCCAACTCCAAGCCCGCCTATTCCTCCGGGAAGCCTCAGCCTAGCAGACCACGATTCCAACCCAACCCACTGCGACGGATCTACAACCGGAACAAAACCTACAACCTAAATCAGAGTAAGAACCCCACCCTGGTCATTATAAACCCCTATGATTTCCCAGCCTGTAGTTCAAAGTGTGCCCTTCATGAAATCCGCGACTCTGCAAAACCTCGATCAAACCAACCTCGCATTTCAGTAAATGAGGAGGAGTTTGTTGAGGAAGAGGATGCCGGGGATTTGGAGCAGGAAGATGTTGCTCACCTCATGAACCCTGACACTTCAGAGGGAATCCTGGGAGAGTCAGAAATAGACCCCCAGGATTTTTAGAATATCCCCCGCCCACGATGGCCTCGGCGGGGAGCCCTCAATGACCGAACTGCCCCCATTTATCACCTCGCCAAGATTAAGGACATTCCTGTCCGATTATTGATCGACACTGGCGCCTCTAGATCATGCTTGTTCCATTCTTTCGTTTCCAAACATCACCGCAAGTTTGGGGCACTGTCACCCACCAAATCCAAACTAATCAGTGCTGGAGACACTCCCTTACAAATCCGGGGTGAAACACAACCTCTCCACGTAACTACCCCTGCCCCCCATGCAAATTGCTACCATTCATTCATAGCTTTTCCATCCGATTGTCAACATTACGACGGATATTTAGGACTTGACCTCCTTCAGAAACTCCAGGCCCAAGTTGATTGCGGCCAATGACTGATCTCTTTTCAAAAAAAAAAAATCCAAATAAATTAAAAAAAAAAAACCCCAGTCCATAAGCTCCACCAAGAAGGAGTCCCCTCAGCCGCCCTGTTGCACCCTGAATCACAAGAGTGTGAATCAGCCTCACTATCCCCAGAACAGTCACAAAAAGCCCCCCCAGAACAAACAAAACAATAAGAATGTCACCCCCAACACTCCTATCCACCAGACCTCCCCGAAACCTAAAAGCTCAACCCCTACCCCCATCAAAAACTGAAGGAGGAAAGTCCATGTCTTTATGTAATGCTCATTCTCTTAGCCCATATTCCACTACTATTATGGTTAATTTAGATAAGTGGACTGTATATTATTGATTTTGAAGAAGTATTAACCATATAGAAATATTTACCCTTTGATGAACTCAGCTGGTGATTGGAGGATGGCGGAAAATAGGCTAGATGACTTGAAGTGGTTAGTAAGGTAAACAGCGTATGAAAAGAGGCTACAATAGGCTAGGATAGGCTAGATATTTACGTTAAGTTTGTGCTAATTAACAAAGATGATGATGTAGTGACTATATGAAATAGGAGATGAAAGTGAAGCGAAAACACCTGATTATGAAACTATAGGAAGAAGGCTTAGCGTGTGTAGCTGGGACGGAGGTTGGTTGGAGAGTGGGCGAGCGCGTTATGTTTGTCTCTGTCGTGACATACCGCGCACGCGCATAACATATGGAAAATGTATCCCATCTTTTTTACAATGAGATACTTATGAACAATCTTAAATAATACAAATATATATATATGGGAATTATAATCCTACAATACTTTCCCATATACAACTATAGAATAATATATTCTACCCAATCATGGAACGTTCGACCAAGGTTATGGAAGCGTTCAACTTAAGACTACGGAACGATACGTAACGCTACATCAACCCAGATTATGTAACATCGAGACTGTTCATACTAGTTTGAGTACACTAAGTATGGACATATTCCCACCAACAGAAAATATACAAAATTTACATGATTAGATTTGCCCGGAGGCAATCTTATCCCGCCAAACTTGGGAGGATATCTGGGCTGCCTGTCGACGTGGGCGTCCGCCGGACGCGTCAACAGGCTGCGCCGAAGTAGAAGCCAGAGAGGGGACATCAATGGATAACTGATCCGAGGGGGTGTCCTTGCGATCGAGGTCACCCTCAAGAGGATATAGTTGGACTGTTGGCCGTGTGATTACTCCAGTCCTGGTGCGAACCTTTGCTACCCGAACTTCACCATCACGACCTGGTAACAACTCCTCTATCCGACCCAATTTCCAAAATGCACGCGGGCCCTCCTCATGGATGGTTACCACGTCCCCTACCCTAGGCCAATGACCTTTTTAATGGTGTTAGTTTATTCTTTTGCGCTTCCCTTAAAGTCACCAGATATTCTGTTGACCAGCGATGCCAAATATCTCGCGATAATTTACGAATATATTTGTAGCGGGCCGGTATCACGTCCTTACTTATGTAGTCTGGATCTTCCATAGAATCCTCGTCATGCTCTTCAGGAAGATCCCGCCGTCTGTATCCACGTACCAGTAGTGAGAGTGTGATTGGGGTAAGGTCTTCCAAATCACCAGAAGCATAGTATAGAGGGCGATCATTTACGGTGGCTTCAATCTCCAAGAGTATGGTGTTGAGTTCCTCAATCGAGATGAGAGCTCTACCCAACACCTTCTTCAGACCCGCCTTCACGATGCCTATGGCTCTCTCCCATATGGCGCCAAACCAAGGCGCTCTGGCGGGAATGAAACGCCATACGCATTTTACATCCGCTAGGCAGGTCTGAATCTTAGGATTGTTGCTCACTTCTTTGAGATATGTAGATGCCCCTATGAAAGTCTTTGCATTGTCACTCAGCATGATACGCGGATATCCCTGTCGACTGCAGAATCTTCGGAAGGCATGTAGGAAGCTATCACAAGTGAGGTTGGTGACCAGTTCCAGGTGAATTGACCTGGTAACAGCACAGGTGAAAAGTATCATATACACCTTAAGATTGGGTGAATCTTTCACAGGGATTTCTCCACTGTAGTCAACCCCGGTAACTTTGTAAGGGTCACCTGGGGTGGTTCGCAGGTTTGGTAAGGGAGGAATTCCGACGGGATCATAATGTGTTCCCTGTACTCTTCTACACTTTAAGCATTTGCGAAGGACTTTCTTGACCACCTGCCTGATTCTAGGCACCCACCATCGTTGTCTTACATAGGTGACTATATGACCAACCCCATAATGACAACAGAGTCGGTGACACCTATCGATGATAAGATGGGTGAAGGGATGATTGGGGGGCAGTAGTATTGGATACTTACTTGCCTCAGAGAGGGCTGCCAATCGTAATCTGCCTCCGCAATGTATCAAGTCCCCCTTCAAGTGTAAGCCCAACTGGTTGATCAGGTTATTCCTAGACTTTGTTCCCTTAACCAGTAATTTATATTCCTGCGTATATATTTCTTGTTGACAGAGCTTATGTAATAATTTATCTGCAATTCTGATCTCCTTCACATTGAGGTAAGCACTACCTGTGGGCGGTGTGCCTTTAATTTTTGCTTTTATATTTTCTACAAATCGTATCACCCATGCTGTAACACGTTGTAACTTCTCATAGCTGCTGAATCTATCCCAGTCCCATAACAGTGTGTCTTCGTCAGGCACCGAGTCAATTACCGGTGCCACAATAGCAGTGTGCTGCTCGCTCAAATCTATATTCTCTGGCCATTCGTTGGGATCATTAAGCCAGCATGGGCCATTCCACCACAACGCAGAAGATTTGAGAAATTTAGCAGAGACACCACGAGTAATGCAGTCACTTGGATTCTCTTTGGTAGACACATACCGGAACTGTGCGGTTGGGAGCAGGGTACGAATTTCGTCGACACGGTTTGTGACGTACACTGGTAGCTTCTTTCGGCTATGTAACCAGTAGAGCGTAATTTGGCTGTCACTCCACATAACTGTCTCCGAGATATTTAGCAAATTTTTAAAAGTTTCCTCTACAAAGTGAACGAGTCTAGCAGCCAACAGAACTGCAGTCAGCTCTAATTTTGGGATGGAAAGGGATTTGATCGGGGCGACTTTCGCCTTCGCCATGACTAGACGGCTGCCACTTGTGTCAACAAAGTATATGGCGGTGCCGTACGCGACCTTGCTAGCGTCTGAGAAGGCATGAATGGAAACAGGATGGTCCATGACAACTCTCCGAGGAAAATTAAAACCCTTACAGAGACGAAGATCCGAAATAATGTCTTCCCACTCCTGAACCAGATCGCCAGTCAAAACCTCATCCCAACCTAATTTTATCCTCCATAATTGCTGAAGGAATAATCTTGATTTGATCGACACCGGTAGAACTATCCCCAAGGGGTCAAAAAGCTTAGCCGTCATACTCAAGCAAATCCGTTTTGTAATCTGCAAATAATGCGCGTACTGAACGCCGAATGAGAGGGTATCGGTGTCCGTTTCCCAAAACAACCCTAGCACTCTAACATGTTCCTGCTGTACAGCCGCCACACCATCCCGTTGCAGTACAGTCCGCAAAACAGAATTATTTGTCGCCCATTCGCGCAAATGTAGATGGGCATCATTCATAATTTCTCGGACTACACCACAGGTATCAATCAGGAAATCTTCTTAATTTCCTGTACCCAGTAAATTGTCGATGTACAGCCCTGACCGAATCTGATGAATAACCTTCGGATCTGCACTGACATACGACAAATGTTTTAAAATGGTGGCGTTTAAAAGGAATTGGGAACAAGTCGCGCCAAATAAAACTGTCCGGAACCGGTAACAAATTAGGGGGGAATCCAGTTGCCTTGGATATTGAGGCCACATAAACCGCGTATAGTCCTGGTCGTCTTCATGGAGTCTTAACATCAGAAATGCCTTCTCAATATCAGACACCCAGGCATACTTACCAAGTCGAAACCGGAGCAAAACCTGCACCAAGTCTGGCACCAGTGAAGGTCCAGTGTACAGGCAGTCATTAAGACTGGGATGACGTTCACTCATCTTGGCGGAACAGTCGAAGACGATACGCACTGGCGTAGTTTTGCTCTCCTTGATTACACCATGATGAGCCAAGTAATGCCCGGTATCTGATGTATCAAAAGGCACCTCTTCTATAAAACCCTGGGACACCTGTTCCTTTATGACTTTTGAGTATTCCTCGCAAAAGTCAGGCTCCTTGATGAATCTTTTCTGAAGACCCCGAAGACGGCCTATGGCCAAACCCTTGTTAGTTGGCAACTGATCCTTGGAATTGTTCCAGGACAGTCTCACTTTATACTGTTGGCTGTCGGGATCGTAGGTAACGGTATCCTCATACGACGATAGTGCTTGATGCTCAACCTGTGAGTATTCCTTAGGGGTTATCCCGATATGATCTAATTCCCACAAAACATTTAAGTAATTTTTGCATGGTGGAATATTACCAGTGGACATGTATTCGTCCATTGGGGTTACTGCTACTTTCAATACAGTAATTAGTTCTGTGCTGGAGCTGGTAGGCTGTGTCACATATGAACCACTTATGGCATACCCGTACTTGGTAGGAAGCAGAATTAGGCTACCTGACCTTTTATACCCAGGTCGCACTATATTGTAGTAGTGATCCGCACCGATGAGTAGTTCCAGCTGATCTGTGTCCGTTGCGTGAGGATCGGCTAATTTTATGCCTTTACTTTGTAAACTAACCAGTTTAGACTTTAGGTTAAGTTCACCTTTATGTTCTGGCAATTCATCAACCACTATTGCGTCTAGATGATGAAATTTACCTCTGTGTTTGTATTGCAGTGCCACAACATTATATTCCCTAGAGGCTTGTTTCCTGGTAAATCCGTGAAGACATAACTCCTCAGTTCCTTTAGAAATGTAGGAAAGGGAGGATAGAACAGAAGACTTCACAAAGGTCCTCTGAAAACATTGGTCAAGTAGCGATCTGATTTTAACACAATTATTATCCTTACCCTTTACCGGCAGCTGTACGGTGGGCAAGATTACTGTATTTTTACCTGTGGCAACGGACATTGTAGTTGAAGTAGCAGCAGTATGCTCTCTCTTGGTGTTATCCTCCGCTGGTCTACTTTCCTTCCCTTGTTTTTATGTACACAGGGAATGAAAGTGTTTGCCCTTACAAAACTTGCAGCTTCTTATGTTAGGATTAGTACAACCCGAATGGCCATGCTCCTTTGACAAGCACCCAGTGCAGAGACGCAGTTGACTGGCTCTTTTAACTTTAAGAGTCTTATACTTCATACACTTGTACCATAAATGATTGGTGCCGCTACACAGAACACAGTTGAATTTCCTGTACTCACTCTGGGCGGTAAATGTTGCCGTAGCCATGGGTGTACCCCCTACTCTGTCTTGACCTGCCATATTGTACACTTCAGCCTGGAGGCAATGAGTGAATTTCTTATAATCCAGGCTCGAGTCTCCCATTTCCCGTTTTATGGTTTCTTTTAGTGGTGATGGTAATTTATTGACAAGAGTCACCACACAAAATTCCTCCAAACAAATACCATGGCTAATGATTGACCTCATCACACTCTCTGTATTGGCATAGAAGTCCTTCAGGTCAGCTGTTTGGTGTTTGGGTGACACTAATTGATTGAATTTGGTAACGTAAGCTGCCTTGATTCGATCTGGATGCCCATATGTCTCTTGCAGGAGCTCTATTGCTGGGGCATAGCTTGCACCTTCGATAATGAATCCTTCGACTAGCTTATGTGCATCACCCAGAAGCTGACCCTTTAGATAGGTGAAGCGTTGTATATCTGTGAGGTCGGGATTGTCATGGATGGTACACTTGAACATCTCCCAAAATCCCGACCACAATGTGGCATCACCCTCAAATTTTGGAAGAGTAAGATGTGGTAATTTGACTGCGGATTTCTTTGGCTCTTTCTTGACCTCCTTCTTGACCTCTGGAATCAAGATCCCCTTCAGTGTGGCAACGATTACTTGTATGCCCTCCATATATAGGGTATCCTCTCTTAACACCTCGATATACTCGGCGTCCTCGTAAGTGTCGGCCAGATCCTCCTGTGTGACCTCATACTTGTCAAGTTGCTTTTGAATACTGAGCAACCTGGCCTCCACCTCCACTCTAGACGCTGAATCAAGGAATTCGTCAATGTCAGAGGTCAAGACCGTCAAAGAGCCCTTAAGCCCAGCCCGACGCTTTTGTACACTTTTAGCCATGATTATACGGGAAGGAAATCTATTGACGTTAAATCAAACTATCAATGCCAGACCGAATAAGTTGCGGACAACAATACGGTACTCCGAGAAATCAAATTAAATCGCGAGCCGAAAATAAAACACCCTCACGAAATGTGGAATAAGAATTGTGCGCAATGTAGACTAGCAATCTGGAGCTTTTCAATTTAACTCCTTACATAATAGTTATGAAATTATAGAATCATTACACCATAAGTTAAGAAAATCCGGGAGGGAAATTTAGTACAATACAGTATAGGCCAAAAGTCTTTAGATGTCAAAAAGGAGAGGTACCGTTTAAAGTTATAATTAATTCAAGAATTTTAAGAGAGAGAACCTATAGGGTAATTTAAACAGGCTAAACTCAATGGGTACCGCTAATTTTATATTATTAAATTTAATAAATGTGAAAATTGTACACAAGAAAAGTTCATCTCAAGAAGTCACAAGGAAAAACGTTTTTGAGTTAGATTAACACACACTCAGCCTATCAGCTATCATATTACCCCGCCTTCAGGGCACACGACGCGAGTAGAATTTAGAAAGATATGTGTATGAATAACCTTTAAATTTTAAAGAAGTTATTTTTCAGTATAATTTTGATCTAGATTTAAATTATTATACAGTACAGTATGAATGAATTTAATCTTAATGCCGTGCCAATTGTGCAAGATTTTCTAGGGCTAAAGTAGTTTTAATATAATTTAATGAGCCCGAAAAAGCATTTAAAGTAGCCAAATATTGTTTTGAGTACTGTACTGGATCAGATGTATAACTTTTCATTCTGAGTAAAACTCCCGTCGCAGCCCTGACCTATCCACTAGTTTCCACATCCTGTCCCAGTGGTGGTCAGGCACCTGGGGCGGCCAGAGCAAAGAGCGGACGAAAAAAACCCGACAGCCCCATGGGGCCAAAAGACCGGGGCCTGGAGGACGTAGTAGGACTCATGACAAAAACAGGGATAAGCCAGCCCCACTCCAAGCAAGGCAACTACTGACCGCCGAATAACTCCCCCCCCCCCCCAAAAAAAAAGGGGGAGGGGGGGGGCAAACTAGTGAAAGGTTTAAGGACCAATTATATGGTTAATTTAGATAAGTGGACTGTATATTATTGATTTTGAAGAAGTATTAACCATATAGAAATATTTACCCTTTGATGAACTCAGCTGGTGATTGGAGGATGGCGGAAAATAGGCTAGATGACATGAAGTGGTTAGTAAGGTAAACAGCGTATGAAAAGAGGCTACAATAGGCTAGGATAGGCTAGATATTTACGTTAAGTTTGTGCTAATTAACAAAGATGATGATGTAGTGACTATATGGAATATGAGATGAAAGTGAAGCGAAAACACCTGATTATGAAACTATAGGAAGAAGGCTTAGCGTGTGTAGCTGGGACGGAGGTTGGTTGGAGAGTGGGCAAGCGCGTTATGTTTGTCTCTGTCGTGACATACCGCGCACGCGCATAACATATGGAAAATGTATCCCATCTTTTTTACAATGAGATACTTATGAACAATCTTAAATAATACAAATATATATATATATGGGAATTATAATCCTACAATACTTTCCCATATACAACTATAGAATAATATATTCTACCCAATCATGGAACGTTCGACCAAGGTTATGGAAGCGTTCAACTTAAGACTACGGAACGATACGTAACGCTACATCAACCCAGATTACGTAACATCGAGACTGTTCATACTAGTTTGAGTACACTAAGTATGGACAACTATTATTCCAGGAAGCGCCATGCACCCTTCTCTAAATGTTTTGATGAATACTCCAAATAATATTGGCCATCCTGTGCAACTTTCCATGCCACCTTTTTTTTCGACCACCCCTGATAAATGTCCTATGCAACCCCTATCCAATGCTCAAACGAATGTACATGCACCACACAAACCACACACGCCCCCCTCTGAAATTCCGTTTTCTATGGTTACCCCTCAAACAACCACAGCCCAAATGTCACAGGTACCCCTCCCCTCCGCGTTTTCTATGCCCCACCCTGACAAACAGAAAACGAACATACCCACACACACTAATACAAACCACAGGCCAGGACCCCCCCTAAACTGCAATCCCATCATTATCAGCCCCGCCATCATCCAAGACAAATGCCATATTCCCCCCCCACCATCAGAAATGGGTTAACCTTCGCCCCATTCCTCAAACCTCTATGATCTTGACCCCCACTAACATGTCAACCCCTCAGGACCGCTGCCTCATCCAGCCCGCAATCATTTCCTCCCAAACCAACAACATATTAATAGCTAATATCTCCGAAGAAGTACTCACTTTACCCAAGGGCCTCATTATCGGGGACCTAGAGACGTTTGATGACCTAACCGTAACCCCCACCAACGCCCCAATAGTTTGAAGTTACCCTCCCTTCCCGAATCCCTTTCAGTCCAACAAAAACAAAACATGTATTCCCTACTGCTGGAGTTTAGCGACGTTTTTGCTCAAACCCCCACCGAAATAGGACAGACCAACCTAGAACAACACGCCATCAACACCACCGGACCGCCTTTGCGTCAGCCCTCCCGCAGGAAGAACCCCCTTCAGCGGCAAGAAGAAGAACAACAAGTGCAAGAGATGTTGGATGCAGGCATTGCTACTCCCTCCATTAGCCCTTGGTCTTCCCCAGTGGTGCTGGTGAAGAAGAAAGATGGGTCCACTCGATTCTGCGTGGACTATCGGCGATTAAACGATGCAACGATCAAAGACGCCACCCCCCTTCCACGTATCGACGACTCCCTCGACTCACTCCACGGCTCCAAATGGTTCACCACGTTGGATCTTCAAGCCGGGTACTGCAAGTTCCCATAACACCAGAAGATCAGCAGAAGACAGCATTCTCCACCAGCGGCGGTCACTTGTACGAATTCAATGTACTACCATTTGGCCTCTGCAACGGCCCTGCCACCTTCTCCCGCCTGATGGAATCAGTACTCAAAGGACTAACTTGGGAAACCTGACTCGCCTATTTAGACGATGTAATAGTTTACTCTGGTACCTGGAAGGAACACCTACGCCGATTGAAACAAGTACTCCAACGAATAAGAGAAGCCGGATTAAAACTCAAACCCTCAAAATGCGAAGTAGCAAGGAACAAGGTTGACTTTTTGGGTCACGTAATATCCGAGCAAGGGATTTCCCCCGACCCCCAGAAACTATCTGCCATCCATAACCAACAACCCCCCACCACAGTCAAAGGAGTCCGCTCATTTCTTGGGTTAGCCACCTACTACAGACGTTTCGTCCCCCACTTCGCAGACATAGCCCGCCCACTACATCAAACCCATAAAGACACAGTATTTTCTTGAACATCTGAGAGAAATGCAGAATTCGAGAAGCTGAAAGAAAAGCTAGTGCAGGCCCCTACTGCATCATTTCCAGACTACCAGCAACCTTTTCGTCTCTACACCGACGTGTCATTATACGCCATTGGAGCCGTTCTCGCCCAAGTCCAAGAAGGACGGGAGCACGTCATTGCCTATGCTAGCTCTACTTTAAATCTAGCTCAACAAAATTATGCTGCTACCAAACGGGAATGCCTAGGAGTCATTTGGGCCCTCAACCACTTCCGGTCTTTCGTACTAGGAGCAAAACTGGACATCATTACCGACCACCAATCTTTGCAATGGCTACGGAAATGCGAAACCAATTCAGCCTTACTAGTACGATGGAGAGAAACACTCGAAGAGTACGACTTCACAATACAGTATCGACCAGGGAAACTCCACACCAATGCTGACGCCCTCTCCCGTCTCCCTGTACCAGAAAACCACCCCACCAACCTGGCCGCCTTACGACAAACAGATTTTTCCTACACTTCCGTAGTGCAGGACTTACCCAAACCCGCTGTCTCACTCCTACAATCCTGGGAAAGCAGAATCAAGCCCCTTTGGATACCCAAGCCTACATTCTCAAAGTTGACACGTTGGGGAGATCAACTCGCCACAGAATCCGGCCATATAGTCATTGACCCCACACTCGCCCAAACCTACATGATTGCAATCCATGAAGGGAACGGAATTCACCTCGGTCAAAAGAAGATGCTCAAGATCTTTCAGGGCCAATATTGGACACCTAACCCATCCAGAATTGCCAAGCAAGTGACCGAAGCGTGCAAATCCTGTGCGTTGGGAAAGGAACGATGCCGTACAGCAGGGCCAGCTGGCACCATTTCCGCTCAAAAACCATTCCAGATCCTTTCCCTTGATGTGATGGGCCCTTTCCCTGCTCGTGCCGGCAACCGCTATATTGTCACGTTTGTTGACATTTATTCCAAATTCCTAATAACTTGCCCCGCCAAAGATCACACGGCCACCACCGTTGCTACCCTCCTCGCCACTGAAGTTTTTCCCATTTTCGGCCTACCTATTGCTATCTTATCCGACAACGCCCCAGAATTTAGTGGCCAAGTCTGGCAACAATTCGCAAAGCAATGCGGACTAAAGATCAAACACTCCTCCCCTTACTTACCTCCTGGTTGGCGGATTTCCTCAACGACCGTCAACAATCCGTCCGCTTTCTAGGCAGTATCTCCAGTTCACAAACACTTACTTGCGGTTTGCCTCAAGGGACACGAATGGGGCCCCTCGGTTATTTAATACTCAGCAATAACGCCCTTCAAGACGCAGAACTCAAATGGAAATATGTTGACGATTCCACACTAGCCTCTTCCATCAGCAACGCTTCTCCAGACTACAGCATTCTCCAAGCCAACCTAGATGCCCTACTGACCTGGACACAAGATAATGATGTCACTATTAACCTAAACAAAACACTTGTCATGAACTTCAATGTTGCTTCTAAACCCATCCCTCCACCCACACTCAAGCTTGGCAATCACACCCTCGAGATAGTTCAGTCCACTAAATTACTTGGTGTTTTCCTTCAGCAAAAACTACTCTGGGATAAACATGTTAACACCATAGCTTCTTCTTATCGGCTACACATGTTACGCACCCTGAAACAACTAGGGGTTCCCAGAGATGACATGCTACTTTTTATACAAATCTTTTATATTACCCAAACTCTGCTATGCTTCACCCGTTTGGTCATCCTCTCTCAACTTAACCCAAAGAAATAAATTAGAAAAAATTCAGAAGAGAGCACTCAGAATAATGTTAGGGGCCAACTACACCACTTACCAAGATGCATGTAACCTAATTAACGTACTCGCCATATCTAACCTCTACGAACAACACACCTCAGCAGTTCTCCAGCAAACTACTAAACAACCCCAGACACCGACCGGCACCTACTACCCCCCGACGCCCCTCCTCCTCTACGCGCTGTTCGCCACTTCAACCGTATTGTCCCCGTAAGAGCACCACGGACTGACCGCTACAAGAACAGCGCCATTCCTTCAATAATTAAGGTCTTAAACAATCAATAAATTATATACATATTTTTCATTGTAAATTAGCCTGTTAGCTCTTGTGTCAATTTTAATTTTAATTTTAATTTTAACTATGTATCAACTTCCTTGTATATTTTCAGCCTTCGGGCTGCTTTTGTGAATAAACCGTTAATTATTATTATTATTATTAAGGCAACGCCGTGTGCGAACGCAGTCACCGTACGATTAACAACCAATTACGTACCCGTATGATTGCCTTGAACACCTCCGACTGGCCATCATAATTAAAAAATGATTCAGTGGGGTATGAATACCTGCCCCAAAGAAGACGGAATTTCCCCCCACGAACGTGTGTACGGAGTGGCCCCCCTCTTATTGCCATTCCATCACCACGCCCAACCCTCCACCGCACCACTCCAAACTGACCCTTTGCAACAACTACAGAACACCCTGCGCACCGCCCAAAACTGCCAAAACACTAAAAACGACAACACCCTTGACCAGAACCCCTTCGCCATTTACGATACCGTGATGGTGGCCAAGCTTCCGGTCATCAACAAATTAGGCCCGAGATATGTCGGACCCTATACCGTCACCCAGATCCCAAATGCCTACCAAACCACCATTAATTATCACGGCGAGACACGCACCTACAGAAATAGATTTGTTAGAATCTTCAAACCCCTAACTAACGAAGATAGTATTCCCCCTACCACCCCCGACTCCGAGCTAACCACCCCCTGCACTCAACCACCTATTTTGTTCAGACCCGCAGCCCCACCTGACATTCCAACAAAACCAAAACCTCCTACCCCACCTCTCCCCACTTTTCACCAACACACCCCCCGAACTCCTCCCCCCTCCGCACTGTCCCCAGAAGTAACACCCCCCCCCCCCCCCTACCGTACCTGTATCTTCCACCTCGGACAACAAATTCCAACAAACAAAAAACATACCTCCCAAACACTCACAAACCACCAACCGTTACAAACTACGTCCACGTGTGTCCTCCAAAACTCACCCTACAAAGCCACATCTAACCAAACGCTTGCGAAAACCAGCCCCCCTATCACCCCACTCCTCCTCACCCTCACCTTTTACCTCAAACCGAAAACCCCCACCTGGCCCTCGCCCATCTCAAACGAAAGAGAACCACACCCCTTCCCTCCAACAACCTCTGGTTTCCTCACAAACCCCATCCCTCCCTAACTCCACCCCCAGTCTCCAACCGAACTCCTCCGAACCCACCTCCCCCCTGTCCTCTATACTCGACCCACCAAACCCCCACAACATCTTAGATCATGATTACGGCCTCAGAAATCCAACAACCGGCATCAACAACAAAAAAACCCGCTCCTCCACAATGACCACCAACTTGACTCCATTTTCCCTACCAATTCGGCTTGCCCCCCCCCCCCCCCGCAACTGGCCCCTTTCCTTCCACCATTCCCCCCTCCACGAGCAAACACCACAGCACACCTACCTCATCAACAACGAATACGGCAACCAACACCCCCCCACCTCACCTCCTCTCAACCCCACCCCAATACCACCCCGATACAGAACATCATCCAGTGATTCAAGCCCCGAAATAAAAAACTGCCCCCTCATACGGACAGCCTCAGGACGTTTAATCACTAAACCTGTCCGGTTTTCTCCTATCTGCGAGATTAAAGCAGTAAAAACCACAACATCCCCCACAATCCACACAACACACACGCCCATATTAAGAATCGCCCCGATTTTTCCCCCACCACCCCCACAGACACAACACTCAACAAAGACCTCCGCCACTATACCTGACCAACCAGCCACCAAGATGTCCACGACGCCCTTCATAAAGCGAGTCAGAATGTACATGGACTCAGGACAAATGGTCCGCTTGCAAGCCCACCACGAAGCCTTCACAGCAGCCCTAATCAACACCACGACAACTTTCCTTCAGGTCACCATCTACCCCCACAAGACCCCAGAGACCCGTTCCATCAATTGGTGGGGACTCCTCCATACACTACCCATGATCCACCACCAAGGAGCCTCTCTTTTCTTCACCCTTGAGGCTCGAGGACGAGCCTACGACGAAGGGGAGGGAAGTAAAATACCCCAAAAAGGGAATTCCCCCACCAACCTCCCGACCAACAACCCAGTGGTAATTCCGCAAGAACCAGAGCGAAAACCAACTGGGACGAAAGGACCCAACAGAAAGAAGGGAAAGTGGGACGCTCCCGCAAGATCAAAGGAAGCCGCCAACCCTGTCAGTCAACAGAGGAGCGCACGACTGGACCAGGGGACCGACCCCAACACGACCGGAAAGAAAAAGGCCCCAAAGGCACATCGGCCAAAAATAGTGGATCCCCAACCTTTTTAACATTCACAAAACTCACATACCAACTCCATGCTCAGCTGTCCTTTTTCTGTTGTAGTAACTAAGTATATAGATAAGTGCCCCCATGCTCAGTTGCCCCCTTGCCTTTTTCTTCTAGTAACTAAGTGTATATATAATATTAACTGGAGTATGCCACCTGTATTGATGCGACATAGCGGCACTGTCCTTGTGTCGTATTGTGCCACGTGCATACCAACCCGGTTTCATCATCTTATTAGGACGACGTCTATAATGCCGTCGTTTATGCATGTATTCACTCCTTAGGGTAACTATCTGTTATCCACGATGTTTTCTCTTTTCCACTTAACTCCGCATGTTACATGCCTCTTAAAAACCCAGTCTTCTAAAATACAAACCACATGACTTTCCTCCTAGACATTCTTGATGTACCAACTAAGTATGTATTTCATTAGATAACCACCTTCTGGGTTATAGTACTTTCATTTGTGTAGGTGCGAAGGCGAGCTCAAAACACCTTCGATTTCCAGTCCACAACGAGCCGGATCATGATTATGTCACCCCTACAATTAATTATGTAACCCACATACCCCCCCTTGCTCAGCTGTTCCTTTCTTCTGTAGTAATTAGATATATATAGATATGTGCCCCCGTGCTCAGCTGCCCTTGTCTTGTTCTTCTAGTAACCACGTGTATATATAATATTAACCGGAATTTGCCCAATCGATATTGCTACGACACAGAGGCACTGCCCATGTCGAATCGTATCCCGTGCATTCCAACCAAGTCCCATTCACCTTAAGTTGACAACAACTAATACCGTCCTTCATGCATGTATTTCAGTCCTTAGGGTAATTATCTTCTATCCGCCATGTTATTCCTCTCTTCCATTTACTTTTCCACAATTGTTACACGTCTCCCAATCACCACCTCCTAATCCACAATCCACATTACTCTGTTTTGCTTTGTGACCCCATGCTCAGTGGTAACCTGTTTTGTGGGTCATCCTGTCTTTTGCTCCTTCACGCCCCGCTGCACACACCACCCTACCTGTTCGGTCGTAGAGAAATGCCACCCCTATGTCCAGCGCATTAAGGGTCACTACCCTAGGTCACGAGCGGCGCGGTGCCTAGCCTCAAACCACCCCCTTTCCAATATCCAACCCCCACCTGTAAAGACGCCCAGACGAACGTTCTAACATGCCGATCCCGTTCATTTCCTCACCCCAATAAATAGCAGATAAAGACTCATTCTTGTAACCCCATTTACTACCCTCTAACTTACTAGCCCAACTCACAATCTGAACCAGGAGGGCGGACGGCGCGAGGCTACAACAGCCAACCTCTCACCCCTAAGAAGTCGACGGTTCCGCCTGACTTGCATTTTCACGAAAACCACTATTTATGAGCCCCATGAGTAATCCTAGTAAGTACAAACTAGAGCCCATGATCAACCCTCCCTAGGAGTATCACTCTTGACACCACCACATCATAAGAAAACCCCATTAGCATAGAGAATCCCATATATACATATTTAGGGAGTGGCATGCCCCCCCACCCCAAAGGGACCCCTCCAACCTCCGCGGACGTTCACCATGACCCACACGTAGCCAACAAATTCTTGCCAGACACCAGGTGAATTTCCAACAGGTGATGAACTAACCCTCTAAATACCTATCCAAATACCATCCTATCCCATCCTTAACCAAAACCAAAATCTTCTTTATCCCATCCTAGATTACGAATAGCATGTCAGCTAGACCAGAGAAGGATATTTAGGTGAATTGATGAATAATACCTCCCAGCCTAGTCACGCAGGGCGCTAACAAAGTAGTCCCAAAAATCCTTCACCAAATCCGCCTAAACAACTCTACTAGTACCTCATATTAGAGTTAAGATATCCACGATAATAAATCAGATAACAAGTTACTTACCGCCACATTAAAGACCCCCCTCCCTAACCCCCTAAGTTCACCAGTGTTATGCCCGGTCCAAATTGGAATGCGAGATATTCTTTGTACAATGAGCAGCTCTCTAACTGGATAGGTATACCTTAAACTTTAAATAAAGAGACAACACGGCAGGATAGTAAGCACACAGGTAACAAGTTAACATGGGTTTTATTCAGTTTAACACCTGGTTCATGGAGGAGCAAGACATATATTTTATACCTGTAACCTGGAGATCATCAACAACAATAAGAATAATTAAGACATACAATAATCAGGTTATCAAGTAATCAATAGGAGTCGGACAATGGGTCCGGACTCAAGGTAATAATAATACTCCTAGGATACAATTATAAGGTATCCAAAATGGTGGAAGTACACCTCCTACCCAAATAGATCTTAGAGAGGATCTCAACAAAAGACAAGAGTTCAGTAATGGCAAATGCCGTCTGGATCATGCAATGATGTCCCCGGCATATAGTGACGTTAACTGACTCTAAAGCAATAATGGCCAAGTGGTCATCAACAATGAAGTGGGCTCGGAAAGGCTCACAAATTATATTAATACTATAGGTGTGCTAGATCTCACCTGGCAAAGATTAATCCTTAACTCTAATTGTGTACTAGCAAGGTGCTGAAGGCTGAGGCAACAATCGTCGGGAGCTGAGATAGAGTGAAATCTATTCGAGTTATGAACCTGACAGAATGTTAAATGAATTAGGCTAGAAGTTATACAAAGGGACTAGATTACGTGTAAATATGTGTTTGTGTTTGATGCTATGGGTCTTATATAAGCACGCCCCCTCTGTCGGGCTATGGGAGACCAATAACCCGGGAAGGTGCATATATAAGGATCCCCTGATAGGTATGTATAATGGGTCCCGGCAAGTGGGCTAATTAACGTCAATTTAAGTAGGGAGAAGAAAGACCTCTCGCAAGACGTAATGTTAATGAGAACCCCTGAAGATAACTTCCACCACAACCCTGAGTCAACTCTATACCCATAAACGGTACAAAAGCACTTAAAGGAGAGCTGTAGTGAAGAGGAGGGCCCATAGATCGAGGGAGGATCCAGTAGTCCGGAGGGCGGCTGGGCGTGATGACTCCGGAAGTTGGTCCAGGGGGGGGGCGGCTGGGCGTGATGACTCCAGCTACTGGTCCATGGTGAGTCACAAGATGATTCCTTAGACCTTGGCGCCTACCACGGGACAACCGGGTTCCTCTTGCACTCCCACAGTGCAGTGATCCCCAAAGGATATGCTGGAGTTCTGCTACAAGGTTTGGGGGGTTAGGGTGACTAGCATAATGATCTACCTAGAGTGGCAAGCAGTCTAGATAGTGACATTATAGGTAGTCTAAGGGGGGTCAAGGTAAGTGTCTTCCTTCCTTGCTAGTTCGTGGAACTATCAGAACCATGTAGCAAAAAGAGAATCCAGAAAGGGGAGCCCAAAGTGGGTTGCCCAAAATTAGTCCTCTTCCTGATGGGGGGAACCCGATCTGGTAGATCTCAAGTTACTACACTATCCTCATAATCCCTTGAACAAAACAAGGTAGGAATCCTTTGGTACTTCGTTTGTGCACCGCATCAAAGGCCAGAAAGGGGGAGCCCAAAGTGGGTTGCCCAAGCTAGTCCTCTTCCTGATGGGGGGAACCCGACCTGGTAGATCTTTGATCACAGCACACAACTGACAAGTTGAACACCAGCTATCTCTGGCTGTTCTTACCCTGAACTAAATAATACCAAATGGCAAGTTTAGTTACTGATGTCCAGGCTGGGTGAGTATAAGGCAATCTTCTTGCTCCTACTTAAGGCGCCCGGCTTGAGAGGATCAAGGGCGCTGGGGTGGTGTTGGCGCGTGGTGGTTATGTCCTTGTAGCTCTGGGGGTGGCGCGCCTGGACTCTGGCTGTACCTTGTAGCTAGATGCCCCCGGGCAGATTCTGTTATAAGATGGGGGTGATCACTTCCTGGTGGGAGAGGAAGTGGATAAGAAATGGCATGTGCAGGAGTAGGGTTGGCTGCAGGTTTAGTGGCAGCTAGAGATGCGGTCTTATCATCCTGAGACCGCATCTCGCTACCGTCTGGTAGAGAAAAGTCCCGACCCCGGGACTGGAGATGGTAATGTCTTGAAGTATTATCTTCGTAGACAGGGGTCAGGTGCTGGAGGAAGTGGTAATAAATGACTCCCTGGTTGTTAGGTGTGGCCATCTTGTCTCCGGTGAGGGTGAGGAGAGAAGAGGAGTCACAGTACCTCAAATGGTCAAGGTGAGGTGACTTGATTACTTTGGTGGAGTCCTTCCGCGCCAGGGTTATCGTGTCAATCCGCATCTTGGTGGTGGTCGTCAGCGAGGGCGTTGTCGTGGCTGGAGGTGGTTGGAGAGTGATGACAGAGAGCCTGGCTTGGCCCAGGTCATGAGGTTGTGCGGACGCCGAAGTACCAGGCTGGGGGGAGGAGCTTGAAGACGCTTGATCCTTAACCTTTCTCACTTTAGGCTGGGACAGGGCTGGTTCCCATCTGGTGGGTGGCTTCACAGGTCTTCCACAGCGGGTATGAGAAGGTAGTCTGGAAAATGGGGGAGATGGAGTTAGAGGTGACATTGAGCGAAATTTGGATATTGTTTTTCGCCTGGGAAGTTGAGAAGGAGGGGAAATAGATTGAGGAGAAGAAGGTAGGGTTTTAGAGATAGGAGGAGTAGGTGAGGGTTTTTTAGGACGGAAGCTGGGGGTGATAGGCAAAGTGGGGGGTATGTTGGTGAGTTGTGGTGGCGAGGGGGGAAGACTAGACGTGGCAAGGTTAATTAAAGGCGATGGTTGAGAAGGAGGTTGCGGAGGTGAAACGAGAGGAGAGGGAGAAGGAGAGGAGATGTGAGAAGATTTGGGCTTAGGAATGCGGGAAGGGGTGAAGGTGACAGGAGGTGAAAGAGAAGAGGGGGAAGTTTGGGTTTGAGTAGAGAGAACAGGAGGAGGTTGATGTTTAGGAAGGTGAGAAGGGGTGAACTGGGTGAGGCGAGTGGGAAGGGTGACAGGAGGTTGCAGTACAGGAGAGTGAAGGGCAGGCAAAGGAGAATTGAGAGGGGGAGTGGAAAGAGGTGGAGGGAGAGGGACAGCATGGTTGAGAGGGACAGGTCCGGAAAGACAGGAAGTTTGAGGGTGAAGATTTGAAACAGGGGTACAGTCAACATCCTGATCAGGCTCAGCTACAACAGTAATATTCTTATTAATAGGTTGAAACCTTCTGACAAACCTATTCCTATAAGTGCGAGATTCCCCATGATAGTTAATTATGACCTGGAAACAGTTTGGGATCCTAAGGACCTCAAATGGACCCTTGTACCGTGGCTTCAGTTTGGAGGGTACAGGTAAGATGGCGACCATGACTAGGTCGCCTACTTGGTGAGGGTTGTTTTGGGGGGCTTCATCAGGCTGGATATCTTGGGTAAACTGGAGCTGACGTAGGCGGTTCCTGAGGTGGACGAGGTTGGTATTTAGACCTGGTGAGGCCTCAGTAGGGGCAGCTAGGTGATGTAGTGGTATGAGGAGAGGTGGGCTCCCAAAAACCATCTCATGAGGGGTGATCCCGTTGTCTCTGGGGCAGGTGTTTATTCCCCATTGTATGATGCGAATTTGGCTGGTCCAGTCCGATGAGTTCATCTGTTGGAGGCGTGTCCAGATTTGATTGGCGATGGTTCTATGAGATCGCTCGCAGATGGAGTTTCCTTTTAGCCAGTAGGGTGAAGAGTGGCTGATGTGAAATCCAAACATTTCGGAGATCTGCGTCCAAATTTGTCCGGTGAATTCAGGGGCATTGTCGGAGTGGATTGCCTGTGGCAATCCAAAATAGGGAAAGACATGTTGTAATAAGGCCTCGGTGACGGCCATAGCAGTGTGTTCTCTGGCAGGGCAGGCGATCATGTATTTTGAGTACGTGTCCACGAAGGTGATGATGTAGCGGTATCCCCTGTCGTTTTGTAGAGGTCCCATGACGTCCACTGCCAAAAGTTGCCAGGGTTTAGAAGCGATGAGTTTGCCGGAAGGTCCTGGGGTGCATGTTTGGTCTTTTCCCAGGGTGCAGGCACGGCAAGCTTCAGTGATTTTCTTGGCCATGGTGTAGGGGCGAGGAGTCCAGTAGATGTCTTTGAACGTGTTCACCAACTTCTTTTGGCCTAGATGGATCCCATTGTTGGTGTGCAAGGAAGACATCATTTGTTCAGCATCCTCAGGCCCTAGTACGATCTGGCCTTCTGGGGTAAAGAGGGCATCACCCCTTCTTTGTAAGAGGCCAAAATGTCGGGTGGAGATCAAAGTTGGTTTGTCGTTCCGGAGGTAGGCCTGGATGAGAGGGGGAGTGGTAGTAGGTGGTGGTCGAGGTTCTTGGATGGCGTTGAGTTGTTCTGGTGCCAGTGGGAGCCGGGATAAGGCGTCTGCATTGGTATGGAGTTTTCCCGGCCTGTAGGAAATCTCAAAATCAAACTCCTCAAGTGATTCTCACCAACGGACTGTTAGGGCATTCTTAGAGTCAGATTTCCTGAGCCATTGTAAGGCTTGGTGGTCAGTGATGATGGTGATCTTGACGCCAGCTAGGTAGGCCCGGAAGTGTTGGAGGGCCCAAACGATGCGTAAGCATTCTCTTTTAGTTACCGGGTAGTTGGTTTCTGCCAGGGTTAAGGTCCGGCTGGCACAAGCAATGGTGTGCTCTCGTCCTTCTCGATTTTGGGAGAGGACTGCACCGACGCCGAGAAGGGACACGTCGGTGTAGAGTCTAAAGGGTAGTTGGTAGTCCGGAAAAGAGACGACAGGGGAAGACATGAGTAGGTCCTTGAGGGAGGTGAAAGCTTGGAGACGGTCGGGGGTCCACACAAAAGGTTCTTCCTTCCTAGTTAAGTCGTGTAGAGGTCTGGCAATGGTGGCGAAATTCTTCACAAACCTTCGATAGTAGGAGGCAAGGCCTAGGAAAGCTCTTACTCCTTTTACTGACTTCGGGGGTTGGATCTCCTGGATGGCTTGGAGTTTCTTGGGGTCAGGTGCAAGTCCTTCTTCTGACACCAGATGTCCTAAGAATTGGACCTGATGTCGAGCCATGGTGCATTTAGTAGGCTTCAGCTTTAATCCGGCTTGTCGGATCCTCTGGAAAACTTGGCGGAGTTGGAGGTGTTCTGCCCAGGTACAACCAAATACTATGATGTCGTCCAAGTACGCCAGACATGTTTCCCAAGTTAATCCCTGAAGTACGGATTCCATCAGTCGGGAGAAGGTGGCGGGACCGTTACATAATCCGAATGGCAGCACTGAGAACTCGTAAAGCTTCCCTTGGCTGGTGGAGAAAGCTGTTTTTTCTTGGTCGGTGGGGGCGACGGGGACCTGCCAGTATCCGGATTGCAGGTCCAGTGTGGAGAACCATCTGGCCCCTAAGAGGGAGTCTAGGGAGTCATCGATGCGTGGTAGTTGGGTGGCATCTTTGATGGTGACATCGTTGAGTTGTCGGTAGTCGATGCAGAATCGAGATGACCCATCCTTCTTCTTGACCAGTACCACTAGAGAGGACCAAGGGCTAGTTGAGGGGTTGACGATGCCAGCTTCTAACCTATCTGCAACTTGCTTCTGTTCTTCTTGGCGCTGAAGGGGGTCCTTTCTTCGTATAGCCTGTCTGACTGGGGGTCCAACAGTGTGAATGTGGTGTTCTAGGACATGGGTGTGGCCTACATCTTGGGAGTTGGTGGCAAAGATGTCCTGGTATTCGGCCATTAACTGGCACAGATCGTCCTTTTGTTGAGGGGTGAGGTGAGTAGGAACGTCTGGGAGTGATGGAGTTGATGCAGGAATGGAGGTGGTGGTGTCGGTTGAAGGCTGGTCATCATAAGTCTCTAGTTCTCCGATGGTGAAACCCCTGGGTAGGGTGGTCGGAGATGTTGGCTATTCTTACTGCATTTTGTTTTAAAATGGCAGGAGCAGTGAGACAATCCTTGTCAAAAGGGCTCTGAAGAGAGTGAGTGTGAATGAGTTCTCCGTTAAGGGCTGGATGGATGGGTACCCAATGTTCATGATGTGGCAGCAAGGTGATGGGTTGAATGGTGATGGCCGATGCAACACGGATGGCTTTCAAGGTTTGAGGAAGGTCATGGAGCGGTGTGGCAATCTTCGGAGTGGTGAGTCCTGGGGGTTTGGTGGAAAATAACAATCTTCTTTCAACACACTGGATAGTAGTGCGAAGGGCCGTGAGAAGGTCGAATCCCAGGTATCCGTCGTAGGTGGTTTCTTGGGAGGGAATTACCATGAAAGCGTGGTGATGGCCGTGGTTAGGTTGAGGGGTGGCCACATACAGTGGGGCCATGATGCCAGTACTAGGAATAAGGTTGTCGTTGGCATCAATGAGGGTGGTGGACGAGTGTTGAATCGGTCCAAAAGTGTTGTGATGTCTCTGGTGGTAAGAGGAAAAAATACAGGATCTTGAAGCTCCGGTGTCGACAAGGAGTCGAGAGTTGACTCCCTGGATGGTCAGGTGGGTGTAAATGGGAGGCTTTATCATATCATAGCTGCCCCTATCTCGAGCCCCCGCCAGTTTGCAAGTTGGTGGGCGGGGGCGGTCTAAAAACCCGGTTTGATGACTTCCGGCTCGACTGTACTGTGGTCGTCCGGGTCACCAACCTCGTCGTAGTCCTCAGCTCCTGCGGTGCCGTCTTCTAGGATGGTGGCAACTCTTTTGGAGGGCTTCAGCCAGGGAATCTGTCCCCAGAACAGTGGAACCCTCGAGCGTTTGGCCAGCAACTCGGCAAAAGACCTCTTCAACCCATTAATAGGGCACTGGGACCCGCAGGGCTTCCAGTCTCCAGGCTTGACTCTGGCCCATTCTTCCGGCTTGCCCTGGTTGTGGCTAGGGTGGTAGGTTGGTCCGGAATGAGCTCCTTGTGGCTTAGTGGGAGCTCGTTGGATACCCGCGATCTTTCCTTGCTCCTGGGATTTTTGCAGGGCCAGAATACGGCGTATGATAGGGAGGTCTGTATCATATCCGGCCGGTTCTGTGATGGCAAAGTGGTCCCGGACTGCACGCGGAAGGATCCTCATCAGGGTTCGGCGGACGTTCTCCTTCCTCTCTGCAGCTGTAGCCGTTGTGAATGCAGTGGAAGCCAGCCTGGTAAGCTTGCTGATGGTGGCGTCGAGGTCCCCGTCGTAAGTGATGGCGTGAAATTGCTGGTCGGTTATTACAGTACCTAAGACGGGGTTAATGGCAGTTTTAGTGTATGTTTCAAACTGTTCCCAGGTCATTCCGGGGTTCTCTTTTACATAACTGGAAACTAGGGCCATAGACCGCCCTAGCTTCATGACTACAGTATGTATTTTAGGGGCAACTTCATCTTTAAATATGATGTCAAGCACTGGCTTGACAACCTCTAAATAGGTGGCAATGTCAGTTTCCTCTGGTCTGAAAGGAATAATATCCAGTGCTTTCCCTGCCATCCTGACTACTTATCCCTGTCGTGATACTCTCAAAATATTTAAAGCAGGAAAAACCTGAAAGTCTACCTTCGAGAAAGAGACACCGCTGCCACCAGTGTTATGCCCGGTCCAAATTGGAACGCGAGATATTCTTTGTACAATGAGCAGCTCTCTAACTGGATAGGTATACCTTAAACTTTAAATAAAGAGACAACACGGCAGGATAGTAAGCATACAGGTAACAAGTTAACATGGGTTTTATTCAGTTTAACACCTGGTTCATGGAGGAGCAAGACATATATTTTATACCTGTAACCTGGAGATCATCAACAACAATAAGAATAATTAAGACATACAATAATCAGGTTATCAAGTAAGCAATAGGAGTCGGACAATGGGTCCGGACTCAAGGTAATAATAATACTCCTAGGATACAATTATAAGGTATCCAAAATGGTGGAGGTACACCTCCTACCCAAATAGATCTCAGAGAGGATCTCAACAAAAGACAAGAGTTCAGTAATGGCAAATGCCGTCTGGATCATGCAATGATGTCCCCGGCATATAGTGACGTTAACTGACTCTAAAGCAATAATGGCCAAGTGGTCATCAACAATGAAGTGGGCTCGGAAAGGCTCACAAATTATATTAATACTATAGGTGTGCTAGATCTCACCTGGCAAAGATTAATCCTTAACTCTAATTGTGTACTAGCAAGGTGCTGAAGGCTGAGGCAACAATTGTCGGGAGCTGAGATAGAGTGAAATCTATTCGAGTTATGAACCTGACAGAATGTTAAATGAATTAGGCTAGAAGTTATACAAAGGGACTAGATTACGTGTAAATATGTGTTTGTGTTTGATGCTATGGGTCTTATATAAGCACGCCCCCTCTGTCGGGCTATGGGAGACCAATAACCCGGGAAGGTGCATATATAAGGATCCCCTGATAGGTATGTATAATGGGTCCCGGCAAGTGGGCTAATTAACGTCAATTTAAGTAGGGAGAAGAAAGACCTCTCGCAAGACGTAATGTTAATGAGAACCCCTGAAGATAACTTCCACCACAACCCTGAGTCAACTCTATACCCATAAACGGTACAAAAGCACTTAAAGGGGAGCCCATAGATCGAGGGAGGATCCAGTAGTCCGGAGGGCGGCTGGACGTGATGACTCCGGAAGTTGGTCCATGGGGGGGGGCGGCTGGGCGTGATGACTCCAGTTACTGGTCCAGGGTGAGTCACAAGATGATTCCTTAGACCTTGGCGCCTACCACGGGACAACCGGGTTCCTCTTGCACTCCCACAGTGCAGTGATCCCCAAAGGATATGCTGGAGTTCTGCTACAAGGTTTGGGGGGTTAGGGTGACTAGCATAATGATCTACCTAGAGTGGCAAGCAGTCTAGATAGTGACATTATAGGTAGTCTAAGGGGGGTCAAGGTAAGTGTCTTCCTTCCTTGCTAGTTCGTGGAACTATCAGAACCATGTAGCAAAAAGAGAATCCAGAAAGGGGAGCCCAAAGTGGGTTGCCCAAAATTAGTCCTCTTCCTGATGGGGGGAACCCGATCTGGTAGATCTCAAGTTACTACACTATCCTCATAATCCCTTGAACAAAACAAGGTAGGAATCCTTTGGTACTTGGTTTGTGCACCGCATCGAAGGCCAGAAAGGGGGAGCCCAAAGCAGGTTGCCCAAGCTAGTCCTCTTCCTGATGAAGGGAACCCGACCTGGTAGATCTTCGATCACAGCACACAACTAACAAGTTGAACACCAGCTATCTCTGGCTGTTCTTACCCTGAACTAAATAATACCAAATGGCAAGTTTAGTTACTGATGTCCAGGCTGGGTGAGTATAAGGCAATCTTCTTGCCCCTACTTAAGGCGCCCGGCTTGAGAGGATCAAGGGCGCTGGGGTGGTGTTGGCGCGTGGTGGTTATGTCCTTGTAGCTCTGGGGGTGGCGCGCCTGGACTCTGGCTGTACCTTGTAGCTAGATGCCCCCGGGCAGATTCTGTTATAAGATGGGGGTGATCACTTCCTGGTGGGAGAGGAAGTGGATGAGAAATGGCATGTGCAGGAGTAGGGTTGGCTGCAGGTTTAGTGGCAGCTAGAGATGCGGTCTTATCATCCTGAGACCGCATCTCAACCAGAATAAATTAACTACTTCATAGCATTGACATCCAATACTTCTAGAATATTCCTGAAGGTTCCTTGACCTGCCTATAAATAAGACACAGAGACAACAGTCGGGCAGTTGAATATTAGAACTCAAAGCAACCGTTGACCGCATTGTGTTGTCATCTAGTGTTCCCCCCCCCCCCTCAAGATTCGCGATAACTTCGGCGTTCCGTGATCTGTGCAACTCTGTGAGGAAGTTAATTTAAGCTCTTTATGAATATATTATTGCGTTCGGGACTGCCGGCAGTAATATTATATTGCTAAACAACCAATTCGCCCATTTTTTATTGTTTCCTGAACTCCTCTAGTGCCTCCTCTACTACTTAAGTTCATGAATAATCATAACTCATAACTGATCTAAGGCAGAAAGATCTTGTTATGTTAGAAGGGATTATGTGAGCAACCTAATAGAGGATTCTGCAAGCATAACTCCTTGGCAACAATTGACTGTAGGCCTCATCAGCATTGTTGACAAAAAGTCGAAAAGCCGCCCGCGTCCCGTGAACCTCTTATACAAATTGGGACGTCATCACCGGCTACGCAAAAAGCCCATCTGTAAACCTTCTCTACAATCCCGGACAACTTGGACGGCCCCGGAGCTGCTGTTAACCCCCGACACCACCGACGCAAGATAACCAGGAAAACTCGATCACAGTGTTAACTCGCAAAGTACCAAATTACGGTACCATTAACTCAACCATCCAGTGTATGCGTTTATGTATCAATCTTCTCTGATGTTAGGAAGCAAGTGATTTATTATGCTAGTATGTATTAACATATATCAGTGAAATTTAGTTTAGGCGAACTGACTCCCGTAATTATTCTTGCCATCAGGTTTTACCTCGCCAAAGAAATAAGTCCAAATTATTAGGACTACGGCTCGAGCAAAAGCAATTTTGAAAGAAGTGATTGTGACTCCACCAGAAACCTGATTCGCCCCTCACTGATATTTTTCGGTCTAAAGTGTTACCTAAACAGCCAAATATACTAGACCAGTGCAACTAGCTACAGTTATCCCTTTACGTTAATTCTTGGGCTACAACCATATTACCTATACCTTCATCCTAGATTGAGAGTCATATTGCCAGAGAGTTAATACAGCGAAATACCTAACCTGTGTGATTTGTGTACTCTAATATCTTCCAAATAAGGTGATCAGAAGCATAATTCCTGAACGTTGGAAGTGGGAAGTGAACCTCCATCCAAATCCGCGAGAAGTGCTAGAGATTGTAAAAAGTCCAAAACTACGTATCTGACTTATTCAATTTACCATTGTTTCAAGTGCACATATAACCATTATTCTACCTAGTGTTTTTGGAGAATAAAGCTGCATTATAAACCATTACTGTGATGTTATTTATACCATCGGTTGATTCCATTGTGTACTGTGCGTGAAGTCCTATATACGCAATCTTGCAGAACTCACCTATACCAAGTTAATCCTGTATAAAATCAGGGCATAACGGAAAGCATATGGTTCTCCCAGGATTCGAACTCGGGACATCACACCCAGAACATAAGCATCTAAACAATTACACCGACAACATTTTGCCCCTAGCGAAGACGCCTGACAACAATAAGAAGACGAAACAAGACCTTGACCTTATTGATATAGCATTTTTGACATGCTCACACCCATTTGAGTGACACCTCGACGACGTATACAGACTAATAACACACATAACAAAGCCACTCCAACAGCTTCCTCTCTCTCCAACACCCCTTCTCCCCTCTCTACACTCTTCAGAAAATAGTAAAAATAGAAATTAGCTACGAGGTGCCATTGTAAAGGCTTATCCCTCAATACCTTCACCTGACCTCACCTGGGAGACACATTCAATAATTCCGCCTAGTTCATCGAGTTGAATCATTGTCTCTATCTTTCAGAGTGTTAAAAAAGCTTCCAAATGACATCACACGTTATCCTAAAGTAATGACAAGTTACACTGATATCAGAAATTATAAAACGTCTCTATTTATAATATCAAGTATCTTTGATTCTTGTCCTACATCATCCGCCTATAAAAATATATATTATATCCATACTCGGCCCTGAGTTTACACCTAAATAACACACATCCTTCTTACGGGTTCTACTTCTACATTGTAACTTGAATATCATTTAAGGGGGGTCACCGGTTTTTTTTTTTTTTTTTTTTTTTTTTTTTTTTATCTTTATCTCTTTTTCTTTCTTTTTTTTTTTTCCCTGGCTTGCATCCATTCGGCCCCATTCAGACAACTGTTTTAAGACGTTTATCCCCATCCAGGTGTCGATTTATTCCTGGCGAGCGATAGCGAGCCCGTTGTATGGAGAAATCCGGCTTCGCCGGAGAAATTTTTCTATCGAAAAATGTAAAGATTTAGCTTGCTGTCAAAACAAAAATATATGTATGCTGGCTCGCTACCGCTCGCCAGGAAAATATTGACACCTAGATGGGGGTAAATGTCTTAAAACAGTAGGCTGAATGGGGCCGAATAGATACAAGCCAAAGAGACAGGGAGAGAAAGAGAAAAAAAGCGAGGTGGGCTCCCTTAAACATTCTTGCAAAAGACTTGCTTCTATCTTTATGAATACATATATCATATATTGAATGCTTGCACTAATTCATCTTGTAGCCTTGCCCTTCAGTTTTTATGCACTCCTATTACTATATATACTGTAGGTGTATTGTAGCCACCATTTCTATATCTATGTTAAATATACCTTATACACCGAATTTTAGTCTCGCAGCTTATTAACCTGGTAAGTGCGTGGACAAATTTAAATCCACCATCCCTTGTGTGGCAATCACGCCAAAAATATGACTTTCACAAAATGGGATGAAGTGTACATCAACATATTGTAAATACATATTCTCATCCACTACAAGTATATTCTATGTACAGCAAAGATGCGGTAATGGTGTGGTTAAGGTCAGTAGTTGCTTTCTCTCGCTCTTTCTTCATATATTATCTATCTATATATATGTGTGTGTGTGTGTGTGTGTGTGTGTAATAAAACATGTATGTATATAATCACAATTAATTTATTTCACTCCAAACACCAAACACCCTCAAATGAAGTTAATGAAAGCATGTGATCCTCCTGGGTTTCGAACCTGGGATACCACATACATAACTTGAACACTTTAACCATTGCACCATCAAAACAGTTAAAGGTTCAGCACAATACACACCATATATATATATATTGATCTTGCTTAGGGGAACCAGCAAGACTACAATCCACTAATTGTAGCCATATACTTCAGAACAACCAAGAACAACCCACAGAAAATTGGGTTTTCACTTGAGTGGTCCTTCTTCTATGATGATCCAGGAGAGAAATATAAGACTGATGAGGGCCCAGACTTCTTGTGGGCGCTGAGACACACCCGCCGCTACACTGGTGGTATAATTAATAAGAAGCCGATGTTTGATATGGACAAGGTGCGCGGCATCTCCTCTCACAACCCTCTATTATGCACCTTTGGTAAGAACACTTGTACCAACAAAAGTTTTTTATAATTTTCCACTACCTTGCATTTGAACCCCAGTCTTTCCGATGGGAGCTCAAGGTTTACCACCGTGCAGTGGCAACACCCTGAAAGCCTGTGGTTTGAAATAGTAGGTAGTGTAGTTTATTTATATGTTATTTCATGAAGTTCATTAGTCATAAAAAGTGGCATGTGGTAGTGTGCCGAACTCACAACTAAGCAGACTGGTTTCAAACTCAATGCCACTATTAGCCTCATCTGCGGTAGCAGCCTATAGTAATAAGCATTCTCAGCTCTAGAGAATTCCTCTGAGGAGGAAGAACTGGAGCTTATTTAAACACCTATGAGTATATATTGAATAAGGATAATCAAGATCTAGATACCATTTAACAAGAGCTCTTTTCATCTTATATTGGAATGACGCTGTGCAAGTTACCTAGTCTATAAAAGATGTGAAATAAAGTATAATTATTTTTCAAGATTAGGGAATGATGTAGGTAGCTAACTCCGTTGCCCTTTGTTCATCTATTACTGTAATGTGTTAGATGGATATCTTCAATTATCATTGTAATATTGTAGTTTTGAATGGTTATCTTAATTTATCACTGTAATGGCATGTTAGATAGTTATCTTCATTTATCACTGTAATGTTTCAGATGGTTATCTTCACTTATCACTGTAATTTTGTATTAAATGTTCATCTTAATTTATCACTGTAATGTCATGTTAGATGGTTATCTTCATTTATCACTGTAATGTTGTTATACCAGGTTTTTACTTATAATGACTTTATAGGTAGGTTCTTACTCGACTGGAGAAGATGAGAACACACAAGAACACAAGCACGAAGGTAATAAGAGGATAATATAACACAGAGTACAAACATAGGTTATTCTTATTCACACAAAATCATATGGGTAGAGGTGCAATGTTAAATAAGACAAGGATAGGTTCTAAATAGCAGCACGATCGAGGATCTTCTAGGTGTCTCGAGGGGAAGATATAGGGAGGTTCTGAAGATCTTTGAAAACTTTTCTGCCTGGTATTCCCTACGATGTCCTGGTCCGTGGGGGTGGTCCTGTCATGTGACGGTGACAGAAGGTGGGGAAGACTTCCTTGTAGATTCTCTGAAGACTGTAGAGGTGAGGGTCTTACATGAAAAACGAGCCATTACACCAGTGTCTTATGCTCTCCTATCATGGGAGGATTAATGTAAAGAGCCGTTCCACCAGTATCTTACGCTCTCTCTTACAATCCAAACCTAGACTTCAGAAGTTAGGTGAAGACTTCCTTGTAGATCTTCTGAAGACTGTAGAGGTGAGGGTCTTACATGAAAACGAGCCGTTACACCAGTGTCTTCCGCTCTCGTATCATGGGATTAAAGTAAGGAGCCGTTTCACCAGTGTCTTACGCTCTCTCTTACAATCCAGACCTAGACTTCTATGTGAGTCTCTAGAGGAACTTATATGATGGAATCTTGGGATTGTTACAAGTATGAGCCGTTACACCATTGTCTTACGCTCTTGTATCGTAAGGACTAAGTAGGGAGTTGTTACACCAGTGTCTCACACCCTCCACTACAAGTCTTGACTGAGAAGGAAGCCATTACACCAGTGTCTTACGCTCTTCCAACCAGATTTCCTATGTTTGTGGGTTTACTAAAACTAGAGCGCTTGCCAGTACTGCGTACTCTAATTATAGTAAAATCCCGTACCAAGGCAATGTAAAAATGTTTGGTGGTCACCAGTGTTGTGCAACAAAAGTACGAGCAAATCCAAGGTACCTTCGAGGAATGCATCGAGTACTGTAGTTCCACCAGTGTCTTACTCCCTCAAGGCAATTTCTCGGTAATGATAATCCCAAGTCTTCCAGATATCTATCAGGCATTGCTTTCTAGATTATCTTTTCAACTGTACCGCTTCTGGATTTGGTTGGGGATGTCTTACCAATTCCGTCGTTCCTTCCGGCTGCGCATCTCAGGTCTATAAGGGCGGTTGTGCGCAGAGGAGGGTGTGTGTCGATGGCGGTAGCCCTTCTCGGAATTCGTGCCACGGTGGTGGTGAGTTGATGGGCGCGTGGTGGTTTGGGCTTTATGGAAGGGTTTCTTTCCTGGATGTTGTTGTTGGCCTTCTTTGGTTTTGCTGGTGGTGTTGGAGGTTAACCTCACAGTTAGGTCTTTTCCTGGTGTCTGGGGAAGTGGCGAGGTGATGGTGGCGACCCGAGCCTGCCGGGGTGAGGAGGCTCTTGTGTCCTCTTGTATCGGCGGTGTGGTGACAGGAATTGCTCTTGTACTGGTGCTTCCATCTCCTCTTTCGTTTTTTTCTCCCCCATCTCACAATTATAAATACAAAGAGATTTCTATGGAAATTGTCTATCAAGCTTTCAAGATTTAATAGTTACTTCGAGAGGGAATGTTTAGCTGAATGACTTTTGTCTGTCTGCAAATTATTGAGAATGGAAATGCTTGTTCTCTACGACACCCACGTATGGTGAACTTTGATAAATACAGTAATCACGTCTAACGAATAGTGTTTACGTATGTGTTGGGGTGGAAAGTTACTTCTGATATTAAATCCTCGCATTATGCCGTTCAGGGAAAAATCGAACAATAATAATTCACATTTAATATTAGAATGCAAGGATAGAATGTGTATCTTGTTTTTCCAAGTAGAAATTGGACGTATGGCAAAAGAGACTTGACAGGCAGTACAGGAAATTATTTTAACTATTCAAGAGTGATTTTCCAGGGGTCGGGGGAGGAATAAGCGATTCTCTTGCTGATAAAGTCTTTGTCGGGTACGTTAGTCTGGTGTCACTGGCTTGAGTCTTTGTAGTCCTCGGAGTCATGGAGGGTCTCAAACTGCTTCCTTTAACCTCTTCACTGTGGTTGCTGTACAGGTACGTCCTGGAAATATCCTGGAAATATTAGCCCATTAAGGCCTGTGGAGATGAGTGTGAGTGATCTGGAGCCCGGCAGGCCCCCGTCTGCTCTTCGGCAAGTCTGCCGCAGCACTGAGGCTCTGTGGTGTGGTCTCGCGAGATACTGTATAATCAGTGTTGCCAAAGGCAAATGTACGGGAACATTGCTAATTATTAGCGAATATTGCCGATGTATGTAGTAATGCTGCGAGTGAACCCTGTTAGCTAGGGAGCTCATTCTGGTGTCATTTGAAAGCTCTGTTCTTCTAGCTTTTTTGCTGCAAGCATTTCATTTAAGTCAGACACTTGTTTAAGCAATTAGGAGTGCCTGAACGAAACCTATCATAGCAGAAAATCCCCCGCACTGATTGGGTTAAGAGCAGCTTTGCCGTTGGACTCATGGTATGAGGGCTTCGTGGAGGGTCTCGAACCGCCTCCTTTAAGCTTAGTAGTGTCAAACCTATTTCTGCTAGCCTCAAGCCTAGCTTGTGTTTTGGCAGTGTCAAGCCTAATTTTAGTAGCGTCGAGCCTATTTCAGCTAGCTTCAAGCGTAGCTTGAAATTTTGGTAGTGTCGAGCCTACAGTACCTTTGCTAGCTTCGAGCCTAACCTTAGGGTTGGTAGCGTCGAGCCTACCTCTGCTAGCTTCGAGCCTAGCTTGGGAGTTGGTAGCATCGAGCCTACCTCTGCTAGCTTTGACCCTAGCTTGACCAAAAACAGGATTGTTCCTAAAGTGATTGATACTTCGATCAAGGTGGCTTGTGTAGGTCTCTTTTTGCTGTTATCCCTGTGTTGGTGGTGCTGAGAGTAAGAAGGGCTTGTGTGCTGTGCTATCTTTCTGGGGGGGTTGGTGGTAGCCGTCTTGCTGGTGGTGATGTCGGGCTGGGAGACGTCCTGTGCTAGAAGGGTGCGTTGAGGCTTTATGCCCTTGTTGTTCGGGAACCTGGATTTCGGTGATTCTTGCTATTTTAACTTCTTGCATATTATCAACATAGTTTGCCTGTGTATCATATATGTGCCTCCCAAAATGTCCAAGAATGACTGTCAATGTCTACGACTGTACAGACATGATCAGGACTCTCTGGATAATTTTCGAAAGCGTATTTATGATACACTGGCAAGCTTTTTTTACAAACCACTCGAGCCACAAAGATCAAAATTATTGGGATGCACTAGATAATGCTCACTGTCTTATTTTTGTCATTAGAGATCTTCTAGCATTCCTGACCACGACTGTACGTATGACTGTGGTTATGTTATAGCTATCCCAGCGTCCCTACCCCACCTTGAGCTAGAACCACCACACGGTTTGTGGTGTTATAGGTTACCTAGAAATACTTCCACCATAAGGTAGTCATATCATAATACATGATCCTTTAGTTAAGCTATATTTCCTCCCGGAGCTGGAGCCACCACACCTTTCTCTATCTTAATCCTTTCAGTATTCAAGGACACATTTCTTTGTTTTATTTTGGCTATCATTACCTTAGGAAGGAGTTTTGTAAGTTAAGGTTGCTTAGAATACTTTTTATCCTTTGATTCCTAGAGATTCTTCCTAAAATGCATACAATTGTCAAATAATAGCCACTCTATAATGAAAAAAATGCGTCATCGTGTTTTGATGGGATTAAGTCTAGGCATAGGGATGTGGCGACCCCATCGCCCATCACTTTGTGGTGCAGATAGCCCTTGGAGGTTGGGACTGGGAATCCCACCTCCAGAACTGCTAGGAGGAGGCTGTAGGCTCCAGCCGAACAGAGCGGTACTCCCGGGGATTGCTAGGTGGTTGATAAGGACAGCTGGAACTCCTGTTTCTCCACCTGACCTCCCTAGCTGATCCTATCTGTGCCTCATCAATATTGAGGGCAACCCCAGCTTGCCCTCCAAAACACTTTGTCCTCCTATCAATACCATATACTACAAACACCTTAGATACTACACTACTTACTACCAAAATTATGACTAGATCACGACCAGCCTCGGAGTCCCCGCGGGGGGGGGGGGGGTAATGACTCCCCAAAATGCCCTGGACCACTACCTTCTATTCTTACTATAAATGTCTGCAACATTCGTGGCCTTTCCTCTAACTTCCACTCTGTGGAACACCACCTCTCCTCTGCCAACCCTGATCTTCTCTTTCTCACCGAAACTCAGGTGTCTAGGACTATTGACAGCAAACCCTTCTCTGTATCCTCCTACTATCTCTATCCTCAGTTTCAAGCCAAAGGTGGATGTTGCGTATATGTGCGCAACAAAAGTCGCTTTCTCTCATGTTCCCAACTTTGACTCTTCTGAATTCTCAACTCTCTGGCTAAAGCTTTCTTGTCACTCTCAAACTAAATATTTCTGCACTGTTTATCTCTCCCCTAATTCTACTAACTATCCAAAATTCTTTGACTATCTAACTTATAAAGTGGAACACATTCTATCCATCTCTCCTTTCGCAGAAATCTCCATCCTAGAAGATTTCAACGTTCACCACCGCCAATGGCTTTCCTCTTTTTCCACTGACCAACCTGGTGAACAAGACTACATCTTTTCTATCCTAAATGACCTAGAGCAGTTAATCCAGCAACCCACCCGTATCCCGAATCTCTTCGGAAATCGGCCCAACATTCTTGACTTATATCTAATTTCTAACCCTTCTGCTTATACTATAAATATTTTCTCTCCTTTGGGCTCCTCTGACAATAAACTTATCTCTGTCACCTTTCCTATCTCTCCCGTACGGCCACCCGATCCTCCTAGCTGGTGGCGCTTGTGGTACTTTGGCGCTGGCGACTTGGAGGCTCTCCGGCAATACATCTTTGATTTCCCATGGAATGACCTTTGCTTCCGTGGCCGGGAACCCTCGGAGAGTGCTGAACGCATTACCGAGGTAATCCTCTTGGGCATGGAAGTATACATTCCATTTTCTTTCTCTCAGTCTAATGCTAAACAATCTTGGTTTACTCACGCTTGTTCTACTACTGTCCGCAACAAGGAGGAAGTATTCAAACGGTACCGTCGCCTTCAAACTCAAGAATCTCATACTTCCTATGTTTCTGCCCGGAATCAAGCCAAATCTGTTCTTCGACTCGCCAAACACCCTTTCATCGATAATAAATGCACTGAACTATCCAACTCTAGCTCTGACAAGGCGGAACTCTTCACCCAAACTTTCGCTAGAGGCTCCACCTTGGATGATTCCGGTGCTATTCCTCCCTCTCCACCCCCCTCTCACTTACTCATGACTAATGTCCTAATATTTTCTAAAGATGTACTTTCTACCCTCTCTGGGGAAGAAGGCGTACGGTCCGGATGGTGTTCCTCCAGTTGTACTAAAAATCTTTGCTGACTCCCTGCCTAGGCATACTCTTCCGTCTCTGTCTCTCCTCTAACGTCTTCCCTACTTGCTGGAAGTTTGCCCTCATTCAACCTATCCCAAAGAAGGGATTCCTTAACGGTCGCTCTACTGGGGATCTCCTTTCATATCTTACTAACTCTTGGTCATCCTCCTTCCGGGACTTCGGTGAAACCTTTTCTATTGCGCTAGACATATCGAAGGCCTTTGATAGAGCCTTTATCTTGAATTTCCTTTCTGGCCGTTCCATAGCTGCGGTTGTGGACGGCCATCATTCAGTTCCTCAACCTATCAACTCCGGTGTTCCTCAGTGTTCTGTTCTGTCTCCAATTCTCTTTCTAATATTCATTAATGATCTTCTCAACTGTAGCCTACCTCCAGTCCTATCCATTCATATGCTGATGACTCTACCTTACACTTTTCAATTAGTTTTCCAGAACCCCCCAAGAAGCAAGCAATGCAAAAATCACAGGAATATGCCATAAAACACTTAAATTTTGACCTGTCTACCGTTTCCATTTGGGGCAGAGAAAATCTTGTTACTTTCAAAGCTTCCAAAACTCAATTTATTGATTTATCTACCCGTAAAGAACTCCCACAGGACCATCCCTTATACTTCGACAATACACAAATCAATCCTTCATCTTCTCTCAGTATTCTAGGAATCTCTTTCTCTCCTGATCTCACTTGGAAAGACCATATTACCACCCTTGCTAAAACAGCTTCCCAGAAGCTGGGTGTGCCCAACCGCCTCCGGGGGTTCTTTACCCCTGCACAGCTTCTTGCTCTGTACAGGGGCACAGTGCATCCATATATTGAGTATTGTTCACATGCGTGGGGAGGATCCTCTCACACAGCACTTCTTGACAAAGTAGAAAAGAAAGCCTTTCGTCTCATTAACTCATGTCCACTCACTGACTCTTTGCAATCTCTCTCTTCGCTACAGTGTTGCATCTCTCTCGCTATTCTACCGCTATTACAATAATCAATGTTCCTCAGAGCTCTCTCAGTGTATACCACCTCCTCTATGTAGAGTACATAGCATCCGTCTTGCAACACAATCCCATCCCTACTCTTTGCAACTCTCCAATACAAGAGTGAAACGATACTCTCAAACCTTCTTCTATTCAACAGCTGAGCGGAACTCTCTCCCTGAATCCATCTTCCCCTATCCTATGACTTAAATTGCTTCAAACTCTGTGTGCCCAGGCATTTTGGCTCGAACGTTCCTTGATTTTGGCCCTGTCACTCTATCAACTGGGGGAGGCACTCGTCACAGGCAGTTCTGCCTTTTGTCTCCCTCATCCACATAGAAAAAAAAACACGTTCAGATAGACCTATCAAATCTCGGTAACACACAGACTAGTTTGAGCGTGTGTAGGGAAGGTTTGACGGTCTGTGCAGGTGGCACAGGCTTACACAAACCATCAAACAATCCCCAATGTCCATAAATTATCTTCAAATTGACCAGTACAATTTTTGGTCTGTCTTGTCTAAGTGAGGGTGTATGGATTTATATTATTGACATATGACCAGGCCGAGCCCCTCGAACAATGATAATTATATAAGTATTGGGTGGGATAGGAAGATGGCAAGTACGCCACAAAAACCTGCTGCCCAGGGTGGGATCGAACTCGTATCATCCCGCGCACCACCCCGCGGCCATACCACTGAGATACAGCAGAGAGTTAAAGGGGTGGGAGCAACTGGTTAGGACACTTTACCTCCCACTCCAATACCTCTCGCAAGCAGCTCAGCAGCACAGGATGGGAAAGCGAGAATTACAGGAGTACATTTATAGTTAATATATTCAATATAGATAACAACATTATGATAGCTTATTTGCCTAATGGTTCACACATATAATGGCATAAATACAATACACAAAATCATTGACATGGAATAATATACCACGGAGCTAAGATGAATTGCAAAAGTATTAAGACTAGGAGTTACTGCTCCTTTGAATTAGCAATATAAATTACACACAAAATATATATATAATAATGCACTGAGTGACTCTTTAATAACAGAGTTTGTCACGGATATATTGGTATCCTAAAAAGTGCACTTAGGAGGTTTCACACATAGATTTAGACAAGTCACGGAAACACTTCTCGAACGAATTTAGCATGAAATGAAAGCATAAACACAATGAAATAATCACAAGTCACTTGGTCACTGGGTGTGGAAACATAGTGTCACTGGGGTTGATTTTACGTTATCACTGTAAGGGTGTGTGCGGCTATAAAGTCAAATATTACAATACGTGATCTCACAAGGAGGTCATGTACAACATATTCTACTTTATAACGATTGATTGATACGTGTGGTTTGTATCCTCGTCTATAGAGGCCTATCAAGTGAGAAGGGAGGTCGGTTATACAGCTTTCAGCAAACTAAGTTCTTCGTTCTGGTGTCGTGGTCCAGCATCTACGGATCTTCCTCGGGCTCGTCCTTGTAGTGGCTTCAACATCAGGGTTGGTCGTGGGTGGTCCTCCGGCAACTTCCTCCATCAGGTCTCGACACAGTGGTGAGTTGGCTCTTTACCATCCAGGTGTTGGGGGTAGGGAGGACGGCTCAGAGAAGTTACTAGGGAGCATGGACCAGTGTACTGGCAATCTAGCAACTCCTATACTCAAGTTTCAGACATCACATGGACCAGTGTTCTGGTGATAGCCTTTACCAAAGCCTGGAGCATTAGAGAACTTACTAGGTAGCGCTGACCAGTGTTCTGTCCACCTAGCAATTCCTCTCTCGAGTAAGGGAGATTTCCTTATGGCCTGGACAACTACTGATATCAAAGTTGGTGATGGTTAGAGAATATATTCGGCGACTCAGCCCAGTTTTCTGTCCACATAACAATTTCTCGGTAGAGTTATAGCAGGCTACACGGACCAGTGTTCTGGCAGCAAGCTAAAGCTCAAGAACTGGGCTCAACAGACTACTCGGACCAGTGTTCTGGTAGTAAGTCGATACCCAGGATCTGTACAATAACTAGAGTCGTACGGACCAGTGTTGAGAGAACTTGTTTTTATTCTACAATTCTTTCTTTACTATCCTTAGGTAAGTGGGACAGTTTAGGAAGCTCCAAGTCTATGTATCTCTTTGCACTGACCAGCGTACAGGCAATTGGATTTAGACTAGGAGATTGGATAGGGCTAGATGATGTTAGACTGCACTGACCAGTGTTCGGGAGGATGACATTGCACCGGCAGCTACTCCGACTCCACCCTCTCTGCCCTCTGCTGGTTTGGCATAGCAAGTCATACATTCAGCATCGTAGTGCGAGGCGAGGTATCTGCGAGTATGAGGGACATGGGATTAAAGAGTAAATTTTAAAGGGCTCAGGTCGACCCCCGAAGCGCGGGCACAGCCCGGGTGGCTGTGCTGAGAGCAAGAAGGGTCCGAGTGCTCTTTTTGTATTTGGCGGGCGTCCGGGCTGATGTAGTGTTTGGCTCGCTTCATCTCCGGGGGTCTTCTGGGCTTCAGCGTCTTTTGGATGTTTTGTGGTGCTTCTTAGATTTATGATGTTTGTTTTGCCTTTCCTTGGGTGGTGAGGTAACTTCCCTTATGGCGTTGGTTCTGATTTCTCAGGGCTCTGGTGTTCCTTCCCGTTTTTGTGGATCTCCCATTTTCTGTCTTTCTCTCCTTCTTTCCTACTGGCGTCTTCCCGTTCTTGCTGGTCTTTCCGTTTTCTCTCTCTCTTGCTCTGGTCGCCGCTATCTCCCGAGTCTCGTGTTTTCTCTCATATTTTAAGTGTTTTTAACCACATTAATTCGTTCTCAAAGACGTCCCTCCATTAATGTAATGTGCCCTCATTATGGGGAAGTTTCACTATCTATACTAACACTGCAAACAAGCCAGCCGCGCAGACATCGATGAGTATCTAATAAGGAGAAAGGACTGAGGTATTTTGGTTGTATGCCCGCGACCCCATAGCCACCAAATTCCTAGGATGAGCGCAGCACTGACCACGCTTTCACCTTCTTATATCTATCCTCCTTGACCTCGAATCTGTCTAACGGTCCTATATTCGCCTATTGCAATTTTATAAAAGGGTGATCGAGCTGGTCATCCATGGCAAGGGTGTCTCTTCTGCTAATCACCTCGTCATCGCCTGCGCCTTTGTCTGTTCCTTTCTCTGCGAGTGGTGTTGAGTGGGGGCGAGGCTCTCCTTCACAGAACTGGGAAGGGCGTCTAGGTTTCTCGCCTCAAGTCTACTTCAGGACTCGGGGTAGCTCCGTCTCCCAATGAATGGTCAGTTCTTTGAAATACTGATCCGGGTCCCATAGGGTGTGTGTCTTTGTATTGTGACGCTCACCGCTTCCCCCAGAACCGCATGGCTTACTCGCTAGGACTCGCCAGGGCAGAGAATATAGCTACAGTCTACCTATCATTGTGTACTTTCCTTCTCGAGAAAGCTTGTGTTGCAGACAGTTCAGAACTGTTCTTTATTTTCGTCTGTCACAATCCTTTCTATTTTATTTAGTCAATTGGAAGTATTGTGTTAAGTAGTTGAATGATGGGAAGGCGAGCGGGAGAGGGAGAGAGAGAGAGACAAGGTGGTGTGACTTGTGTTACGACTGAGGTTTAAATATATCAGGGCTCTTATTCATTGGACTAGTAATGGCATAAATGCTACAACGGAAAGCGTTGCAATCCAACCTCTGATGTATATTCCCAGTGAACAAAGAACACAAAATACTCTCCAGAGTTCTATATGCAATAATAGGTTATCAAACTCTCAATAAATGTGCATCTACTCTAGGCTTAATGTTATGTGAAAACAGCCTATTACTACCTATAACCGAAGGGGCTTGGTTATGGTATGCAAAGTAAGGTGGTAAGAGACGTTACATCTTACGTTACTTTAATCAATAAATGTCAGGCACTCCTGCATGAAAGAAAGTGCACTAAAGTCCTTCAACACCAACATGGAATCTTCTTTAAATGTTAGATGCTATCAAGATGCTCGAATCGGAAATGGAACCCAAAAAGGCAGGCAGCGGAACAATGCTCGTGCAGGCTATGCACACAAAAAGGCAGGATATATAATGCAGTCGGAGCCAAGAATATCCTAGACGCTACAACAATAATAATAATCGCCACGACAATGCAGTATTCCTATCAACAAAAAGAGCCTAAGTCATTTGTGTCTCAATACATCAAACTAGGCTGCGAAATGCTTGTGTAATCATAAACGGGTATGCATAATAAGAGTAATTGGTTTAATATACTTAATGTCTACTGTTATGCCCTGTTTGTCTACAGGATTAACTTGGGTGATGTGAGCTCTATCTGACTGGGTATATAAGGCTGCATGCACAATACAAGGTATGAGGAATGGAGAACACAAATAAACACACGGTAACACGACACACGATCACGTTTATTGATATAGGTGAATAAGGAGCATAGAAAGATAGTAATACTCGTACAAAACAAATAATAGAAGGGAACTGCTAGCATTAGCGGATCTGGATGGAGCCTAGTCTCCCACTTCCAACGGTCAGGTATACTCTTCTGATCACGGGTTTAATTAGCAAGTTTTATAATACTGGAAGACCTCAATGTACTTATGGATGCAATGTCACTAATTAGATTCCTTACTGGTAGGTCGGGTGCCCAAGTAGCGGCTCACAGTTAGAATTACACACGCGTATATTTTAGAACACGGAAATTCTAGTAACCTCAAGGGGGTACTGATCTAAGATTTATATTCTTATGGCAGAAATACGTAGAACACAAATCAGTGGGCGAACGTTAGATATTACTAGGGTTTTAATATCTGAAATAGGTAGTTACGAGAGTCAATGTTGCCTGTTAATTAATGAACACTGATATGCTTAGTACGTCCCAAATGGAATGGTTAAATATGAGTTACACTGGACAAAGTTATAGCCACTTCATAGAAAAGTTAATAAGTGAATGTCGAACTAGTACTATAACACGTTAGTACTAATGAAATGAATCTTGAATAGTATTTGTTGGTCTGGTCCTGGTTATCTTGCTTCCGGTGATGTTGGGGGCTAACGACTGGTTCCTCGGCCGTCCAGGTGGTCCAAATGTAGGAAGTTCTCAAGTCGGATCTCTTGGCAATCGGTGCTGGCCACACACTTATATACCCACTAATTTGTGTGAAGGTTATAAGGTGCACGTTGGTACTTGTACGTGGCCAGATCTTCTATTTAACTTCTACCACGGAGTCTGCCGGCTCGGGAATCTCTCAACTCAGGAACAACACAAGGGCAGAGCTAGAGGTCAACTTCAGGGTGGGTACCACTGGTTGGTGTCTATCTTTCAACTGATTTTACTGGGGGCGGGAGCTGGGTTTATAGGCTCGGTTCTGGACCCTGTAGGCCATAGGGATCTTGAGTCTTATGGACTTATTGGAGCTCTCAATAGATATGGGGACTAGGTAAGATGGTGATTACTGTTGTGACACATGGCTATAGGAAGCCTTCATATTGTGATATAACTGAGCCTTAGTAAGAGGTACTATTTTGGCTATACTGGAAGTATTTATGGGAGGGAGACTGGATCTACTTTGCGGGGAGGGCTGGGACAGCTGTGATAGGGGCGTCTCTCTTATTTTGCTCAGTCTTCATTCTATGGCATAGCTGAGGTGCTAATTTGCTTATCCGAGTATGCAAGAAAGGTGAATGGATGATTGTGGGTAAAAAAGAGGTGAGTAAGGGGGTTAGACATGCATGGTTAGTTCATTGATAGGAAGAATTCCTGGGCTACCTGGTAATGACCCGGAAGTCAAACAGGGGTCAGGTATACCTCCGCGGGGGTGGGGGTCTCCCTCCTCGGGTGGGTAAAAAAGGGGTAGCCGGGCGCTCTCTCTCTGGGATGGTCGTCCAGCGGCTGTGGCTATGGGCTTGCTATATCACCAGTGTTTGTAATAACCCTCTGTTTATGAGACAGATGTGGGTCTTCTTAACATCCAAACCGAAGGTGCCTTGGCTAGCTGGTTTTAATCGGTTGGTTGTTAATCGTATGGTTTGCTGGATGTGGTGGAGACTGGTTGCTAACTCTTCCACATTTATCTGGAAGTATGGCAATAGAAGTTAGTTACTGGTGAGGCGGCTAGCTTCGCACCGACGACCATTGGGTGCAGGGTTGTGAATAGGTTGTAAGAGAATAGATGGCATGCAAGGGGTTAGTAAAGTTCTAATGTTGTTCTGGCCTACTAAAGGAAGGCAGGCTGGATAGGAGTATATATATAAAAGGTTGGAGAGCGTTAGCAACGGAAAAATCAAGGATCTTCAAGAGGTATGAGAGAGAGGCTAGGTCGGACAAGAGTCGAGAAGCGCGGGGTATTTTAATGAGAGGGGAGGAGTTCAGGGGGGCTATAGGAAAATTTGACCCTAAGGTCTCTGGGCGTGGGGGTGGCATTAGGCTGCAGTTGATATTGGAGTTTGAAAAGGCAGTGAAAGTACGTTAGCCAAATGCTACCGGGGAATGCAACTATGGGGTGGTATATGAGTCTGGAAAAGATAGAATTATGTGGACTGTGGGGCTGGGGGGGACAAGGAGGTGAACTGTAGGTGTGTGCTTGACTGTGGGTAAAGTGGGGAAAAACATGGTGTATTATTCTTCGTCAGTACGAGGGGTTATGGATACTATTAGTTGGCACGAGCTTTTGCACGTCTAGTTGTCCCTGGTAACTGCGTTTTCTATGAAATATATACCAAGAAAAGCGGCAGTTCGTAGGGGTACTTCGTTATTGTTTCGAGGTACTTATGACAGATACTGGTAACAAGGTTATCTATACAATCTCTGGTTGGGGTAAGAATTACGTTATAGCATGGCGGCTAACATCTGTAGTCATGGCTGTCTAAGTCTTACGGGGGCAATGGTTCTATATCCTGGTGTACCCGTGGGTATCTTAATTTCTTATAAGTTGGGACATGTGGTTTTTAACATCTACTTCTCGGATGTAAGAACATACATAGATATATGGCTGTCTGATTTGTTGGCATTGGCTCAACCTCGGGACAGGGCATGGGTGTTTTTAATATGAATGTATATTCCTGTTCATCATCATATAGGTAGAATCGGGCGGGTAAGAGGTGTAGGACACGAAGCAAATTGGCGTAGTGTGGACTGTGGATACGAAGGAGGTAAGTGGAAGACGTATAACAATTGTGGAAAAGTAAATGGAAAAGGTGAACACAATGGCGGATAAAGATACTTAACCTAAGGATTGAATACATAGATTTTATGGGGCGATGGGTCTTCAGAAACTTAGTCTGGCAAGACAAGATATGTTAGGGAATGTTCATATTAATACTTAACATAAGGATTGGATACATAGATTTTATGGGGCGATGGGTCATCAGAAACTTAGTCTGGCAAGACAAGATATGTTAGGGAATGTTCATCTTAATACTTAACCTAAGGATTGAATACATAGATTTTATGGGGGCGATGGGTCTTCAGAAACTTAGTCTGGCAAGACATGTTAGGGTATGTTAATATGAATATCTTAAACCTAGGGACAGCATGGGTGTATTACTTCTAAGGTATATAACATCTACTTCTCGGATGTAAGAACATACATAGATATAATTATGGCTGTCTGATTTGTTGGCATTGGCTCAACATAGGGACAGGGCATGGGTGTTTTTAATATGAATGTATATTCCTGTTCATCATTATGTAGGTAGAAGTGTAGGACACGAGGGGGTAGTGTACGTGAAGTGTGGAAAATGGTCAGTTTAGAAGGGGTAGGTAGGTGCGGCTTGGAGCTGCTTAGCCCTGCAGGCTTGGGCCTGTCTGAATTGGTTGGCTCGGTCAGCTGGTCCTTTCGTTCTGTGGACCTTTCTTTCGGGTGTTTCTGTGTGGTGTTCGCTCGTGGCTTCTGTGGTGGGCTTCTCGTTCTGGGGCATTTTATCTACTATGACTGATAAAGTCTAGCTAGAGTCAATGATACAAGATACTGGTGCGCATGGCATGCCGCATAGCCTAGTGCAAATCTCAAGTCTGTGCGTCAAATATTACGTTATAGGGAAGGGTAGCTCTCTTGAGAAACCTTAATACCGAAGTATTAAGCATTCTCCCGGCGTACCTCAAAGACAAACAACCGAGCCTAGAACAGTGCAGAATGGTATAGGCAAAAAGCCCTCATTCGTGCATGCTCTACTCTCAATGGCACACAGACTAGAATTTACCCAATCAACTCCAGTTCTCAGGTATGTCGTGCAGCTTTTAACTAAAGCCAGCACCCATCGGAAACAATACCTTATAGTATCAGACTCCTAGTCTAGCATTATCTAATCCAGCAGAACACTAATAGTTATAGGAAGCGGTACTGAACAATATGAATGCCAACCAATGCTTCGTGATCAACTTATCTTAACAACTAAACATACGTGGGTTATATAAGACCTTAACGCACAATACAACTGGCCAGCATGAAGCTGATTTTGCAGAGTTAACCAGAGGGGGTATAATATTAATAAAAGGTGGTGAAAGATATGGAAAATGAGAGATAGGCAGAGGAAAAGGTTCTCAGGTGCGGGAAGGGGGACAGGTATCAAAGGGATAAGAGGGATGCGTTCTAGAAACCAGATCTGAGGGAGAAAGTGGCAAGAAAGCTGTATATATACTAGCACTAGCTCGAACCGCGTAGGAAAAGCGGTAACAAGTCCTCTAGCCAATGCCAAAGAAGCCAGCCGAACATGACGTCACCAAGCATGGTAAAAAAATCCTCCAACCAATCCCCAAGAGACCAGCCAGCTATGACGTCATCAAGCCTGGCAAAAAAACACTGCGCGCCACCTCACACTCTGTTCTACTCTCTCTCTCTCTCTCTCAAATCCTATCATTACTACTTAATGATAAACATATACTTTGCAATTAAATATATAAAGCCTTGACATGGGTGAAAACAAAGAGCCTTTCTGGACTGCCCATGACACGAGCTTTCATATGAAATAAAGCACACAACAATATATCAACTGTAGCCACATCCACTGCCCTGGCGATTCTAGCGAGTCACTGTAGGACAAGCCATGCAGTTCTAACGGAGTGGTTAACGTCACACCCCCCCCCCAAGATTTTTCTCAGAGGCCCAAGGCTCACAAAAATCTGATTGTTAGAACCCATGCTATATCTCTACTTCCCATCACCCAGCGGCAGTAAAATATCTGGCACAGTTCTCAACAAAACATTTTACAAAATTATAACCCTCCCCAACACAATAGGTTAAATCATATGTAGTTATGCTCCTCAAGAGCGAGCTTCTCTAGCCCAGCATTCTGAGAGGAGTGCAACTCAGAATTACTGCTATAACATACTGAAAAAATTCAACTATCAAAGAAAGAGTTTTTATTTGATTTTTATGTCTTTAATTTGTTTATTTCGGCTGCACTATAGGGGCAAGCCTAGTTTTTTCTTCTATACCAAACGCTCAACTCCTGCTTTACGACCCAATATGCTGGGCTACAACCGCGAGCCAACAAGCACCAAGCGCAAAATACTATTCAAACTAAAGCAGGAGGCTACCCGTGTGTCAATCTACCCAGGATCATCTACCCTTGAAAGACAATCTGCAACCACGTTGTCACAACCGGCAATATGGCATATGTCCAGGCTATACTCCCGTAACACCAGCGACCACCCGGTCAGCCTCATATTCCGATTGTGAAACTGGTCCAAGAACTTGAGAGGGTGATGATCTGTTTAAACTACAACGACCGGACCATAGGCTGGAACATAGACCTCGAAATGCCCCAGCGCAAGCACAATCGCCAGCAGCTCCTCCTCGACAACAGAGCAGCTCCCCTGGGCCGAATTGAACTTCTCCGAGCTGAAACTAACAGGATGCTCCAGCCCATCATCGCCCTTTTTCACAAGGACGGCCCCAGCCCCCACACCACTAGCACCCGCTGCCAGCTGGAAAGGCAGGCCAAAGTCACGGGCCCCGAGGATCGGGCGAGTGCACAACAGGTGCTATACCACTCCAAACGCCCTCTCACACTCAGGCACCCACTCGAATTTCTTATCCTCCACCTGAGCTTGACTGTCCCGTTCTCCTTCTCCACCTTGACTGCTAAACGTCATCACAGGCACAGTGAGAGGCTCAGGGGGGTGCCTCACATACTCCTTCATGAGATTAACGTGACATAACTGACTGCGCTTACGTCTGTCTGGAGTGGCTACCAAGTAATCCAGGTCCGATAGCTTCTCCCCCACCCTATAAGGACCAGTGTACTTCGCGGATAAGGGGTGACCTACAAGGGGCAGTAGAATCAACACCTCCTGACCCACGCGAAACTCCCTGAGTTCAACCTTGAGGTCGTACCTGTCCTCATGAGGGCCTGAGAGCTAATCGAATTACGGCCAGCCAACTCCAGACTGCGCAACATCCGTTCTCGACTGTCGAGGACATACTTGAGCACAGTACAAGGTTTTTCTGCACCCTCCCATATTTCTTTAACCATATGGAGAGGCCCTCTGACACGGTGTCCAAAGACGAGCTCATTAGGGCTGAATCCCAAACTTTCCCCGTGCAGCAAATAAAACATATGGCAGGCCAAGATCCCAACCTTTCCCACTCTCAAAGCAACAATAACGAAGCACAGATTCTAAGGCTGAGTGCCATCGCTCTAACACACCCTGGCTCTCCGGATGATACGCAGATGACACAACCGTAACAATCCCATGCTGCGGCACTGCTTGAACAAAGAGGCTAGAAGTGAAGTTGGATCCCTGGTCTGACTGAATCCCCTGCGGGTAACCATACCGGGAAAAATACACTAGCAAGTTCCGGACCACCGTCTTCGCTGACCCATTTCTCATAGGGTACGCGTCAGGGTACCTTGTTGCTACCTCCATGATGGTCAGGGGATCCTTGTAAAAATCTCCCGACTGTGCATCACTGTCCTCCTTCAACTCGACAGCACCGGTACCACATTCAAGAACCTCCGGGTCTTCTAATTGCAATTTACGAATGTCCGAAGGAGCAAGCTTATCTAAGTGTTTGCGAAACAACTCATGCCCCCCTCCTACATTGAATTTAGCCTCCCGTTGCTCTCTCTCTGTGTATCGTTGCTGTCTCTTCGTCTTTTTAAGCCCATCCTCTGCCTTCTTAGTAACAGTTAATGGGTCTTCTCCAGACTCGAAAATTGGTCCTAATAATGAGTCCCCGAGAATGTCCGTTGATACTAAACTCTCAACCACATCAACTTCCAACCCCTTCTCGGCACCTTTCCTCCGCTTGTCTAAAGACTGTTGACCAGAATGTGACTCCCTGGATGCAAGAGATCTGGTGACAACACACGCCATAGGTTGCACCGGACACTTCTCAACCCACGCCTGCTCCTCCCTACTCACGTCGGCCGGCTTCTCGGCAACGACTAAGGGTGGAGCCTCAGAAGTAGGCCCCGCAAAGTCGTTGCCGAGAAGGAGGTCGACGCCCCCAACAGGTAACTTCACCACAATTCCTACATCCTGGTCACGAGTCACACATTCAACTTCCATCTTCATTCTTACAAGCGGGTATGACCTTGTTGCATTAACTCCCTGAACCACAACCACCCGCGCCGTATTTACAGGTTTACCAGTGAAATTTCTCAACAGTGTTTGCGATGCCCCAGTGTCACGCAAAATTCTCACCTCATGTCTTCTACCCCTCCACTCCACACAACCGAGTCCCCTGTGGTCACTAAAGGCATCACGGACAGGGAATAAGCCTTCCGGATCCTTCTGCACTGGCAGTGTATTTACCTCGGAAGAATTGCCTCTAACAAACTCCGATGTCCTCTTGAACACTCCAATGCCGTGAGCAAAAGACACGGCTGCCAGAGGAGGTCGACTAGGGCACTCATTTGCCTTATGACCCTCCTGGTGGCACTTAAAACACATAAATTTCGGTTTCGGCTTATACTGTGATGTAAAAGGCCCCTGACTTGTCTTATACGGCGTGGTGTCAGGTTTGGATTCAGTTTTAGTTTCATTGCTCTTTTGTTTAAATGTGTCATTGCTATGGGGAGGGGGAGGATAACGGTCCCTAGCACTTGCATCGTACTTCTGTGAGGACCCGCAACCCCGAATCAACGACAGCCGTCGATCAGCCATTTCTGCTGCTTCGACTAGAGTTCTTGGGTTTTTCTCCTTTAAGTTCAAATTAGATCACCGCCCGTGCTCTTAAAGAACTGCTCCAACATCATTAACTGCTTAATTCCATCAAATGTTGTTACCTTCTCAGATCGGAGCCAGTTCCCCATAGCATCGGACAAGTCCCGGGCGTGTTCCAAAAAGGTGCTATCTCTTCCCTTGGTTACACCCCGGAACTTCAAACGGTACGTTTCTGGTTGCAGTTCGTAAGCCCTCAGGACAGCCTCCTGGAGATCCTCATACACAATACATGACTCCAAAGGTAACGCATCGTAGGCTTTAAGAGCCTTGCCTATTAATCTAGAGGATACAAGTGCTGCCCATTTATTCTCTGGCCACTGGTGTTCCTGGCACTTCTTCTCAAAGCGTGCGAAAAATTCTGTTACACCACTCTCATCAAACACCGGAACCAGTTTTAATAAGTGCGAGAGATTGATCATGAGCACGGTTACCAGCCCCAAGTCGCTGTCCCGTTGTCTCTACTCACGACTTCTCTACGTCCATCTCGGCACAGTACCTAGTCAACTCTAAATCAGCTTGGATTTTTGCTAGCTGTATGTGCTGCTGACTGATAGTTTTTCTCTCTTCTATCTTGGCTAATTCTATTTGCTGCTGAAGCTGAAGCTCAGATGCCCTATGTTGCTGCTGAAGCTCACATGCCCTTTGTTGCTCCTCAGATACCCTGATAGCCTTTCTCTCTTCGATCTTAGCTAATTCGAGCCGAAACAATAATTCTGGAGATAACCCTTGAGGAGGTGAAGGTGCTACAATGTTTAAAATTACCGGTGGTCCCCCCAGGGGCAACCCACCCTGCCAGTCACCACCCAACTGTGGAAGCGTACTCGGGGTCGGCAAACTACTGGGATGACTGGGAGTCGAGTGTAGGGGAAGCATGGCCGAAGGGCTCTGAGCACTCAACCGATCTCGCTCACCAGTCACCCTGCCCAGTACACACGTTATCAAGTTATCCCTGGTCATGCTGCTAGTACCCACATGACCGATAGCTGTGGCCAGGCATTGAAGACCGTACCGATTCATACCCTCCAACCGCTCGGCAGTAACAGGCCATTGCAAAAATATCCTAGCATCCTCCTCACAGTTCACCTGATTAACCATTTCATCATGCTGCTGTTCCTCAGTTTCTACATGACGTACTGTGTCTCCATTCTCCTCTGATCCGGTATAAGACATGATGCTCACAACAAAAATTCACCTCAATATTCAGAAAAGAAGCACCCCAAACTCTTATACCTCAATATACACACAAAAATTCTCGGAAATACTCAAGGGCTATACTATGTTGCAAAAAAAAATTATTCTTGCTGATCCCCGCAAAATATTCCCCTGCTAATAAATGTAGGTTCACCAAATCCTGGCAAGGTCGCCATTTGTTACGCCTGAGGTTCAAATATATCAGGGCTCTGATTCATTGGACTAGTAATGGCATAAATGCTACAACGGAAAGCGCTAGATCCAACCTCTGATGTATATTCCCAGTGAACAAAGAACACAAATACTCTCCAGAGTTCTATATGCAATAATAGGTTATCAAACTCTCAATAAATGTGCATCTACTCTAGGCTTAATGTTATGTGAAAACAGCCTATTACTACCTATAACCGAAGGGGCTTGGTTATGGTATGCAAAGTAAGGTGGTAAGAGACGTTACAGCTTACGTTACTTTAATCAATAAATGTCAGGCACTCCTGCATGAAAGAAAGTGCACTAAAGTCCTTCAACACCAACATGGAATCTTCTTTAAATGTTAGATGCTATCAAGATGCTCGAATCGGAAATGGAACCCAAAAAGGCAGGCAGCGGAACAATGCTCGTGCAGGCTATGCACACAAAAAGGCAGGATATATAATGCAGTCGGAGCCAAGAATATCCTAAACGCTACAACAATAATAATAATCGCCACGACAATGCAGTATTCCTATCAACAAAAAGAGCCTAACTCGTTTGTGTCTCAATACATCAAACTAGGCTGCGAAATGCTTGTGTAATCATAAACGGGTATGCATAATAAGAGTAATTGGTTTAATATACTTAATTTCTACTATGACTGATGAAGTTTAGCTAGAGTCAATGATACGAGATACTGGTGCGCATGGCATGCCGCATAGCCTAGTGCAAATCTCAAGTCTGTGCGTCAAATATTACGTTATAGGAAAGGGTAGCTCTCTTGAGAAACCTTAATACCGAAGTATTAAGCGTTCTCCCGGCGTACCTCAAAGACAAACAACCGAGCTTAGAACAGTGCAGAATGGTATAGGCAAAAAGCCCTCATTCGTGCATGCTCTACTCTCAATGGCACACAGACTAGAATTTACCCAATCAACTCCAGTTCTCAGGTATGTCGTGCAGCTTTTAACTAAAGCCAGCACCCATCGGAAACAATACCTTATAGTATCAGACTCCTAGTCTAGCATTATCTAATCCAGCAGAACACTAATAATTATAGGAAGCGGGACTGAACAATATGAATGCCAACCAATGCTTCGTGATCAACTTATCTTAACAACTAAACATACATGGGTTATATAAGACCTTAACGCACAATACAACTGGCCAGCATGAAGCTGATTTTGCAGAGTTAACCAGAGGGGGTATAATATTAATAAAAGGTGGTGAAAGATATGGAAAATGAGAGAGATACGCAGAGGAAAAGGTTCTCAGGTGCGGGGAGAGGGACAGGTATCAAAGGGATAAGAGGGATGCGTTCTAGAAACCAGATCTGAAGGAGAAAGTGGCAAGAAAGCTGTATATATACTAGCACTAGCTCGAACCGCGTAGGAAAAGCGGTAACAAGTCCTCTAGCCAATGCCAAAGAAGCCAGCCGAACATGACGTCACCAAGCATGGTAAAAAAATCCTCCAACCAATCCCCAAGAGACCAGCCAGCTATGACGTCATCGAGCCTGGCAAAAAAACACTGCGCGCCACCTCACACTCTGTTCTACTCTCTCTCTCTCTCTCTCAAATCCTATCATTACTACTTAATGATAAAACATATAATTTGCAATTAAATATATAAAGCCTTGACATGGGTGAAAACAAAGAGCCTTTCTGGACTGCCCATGACACGAGCTTTCATAGGAAATAAAGCACACAACAATACATCAACTGTAGCCACATGCACTGCCCTGGCGATCCTAGCGAGTCACTGTAGGACAAGCCATGCGGTTCTAACGGAGTGGTTAACATCACACTTGGTAGTGAGTGCGGCGCGTGGCTGGCCCCCTTACATAGGCCTCGCGGGATTCGTTGCCTCCTGCCTAACACTGCCTACTACGCGGCTGCTTACTGGGCGACTGTCGCGCACCCTCGTGCCATTCTGCGAACTGGGACTCCAGCCAGGAGGTCCATGGGAATATCCTTGTCAGATCCTTCCCAGACAGCATACTCTAAGCATCTCCCTTGAACTGTCCCACACTCTTGTCTTAGAATCTTTCTCTCCTACTGCCTCTATCATGTCCACTACTTCCTCACCTTTTATTAATATCAATTCCCCTCTGGTTCTCTGCATCCACACCTTGAATTGGTGGCCAGACTGTATTATAAGCTGGATCTCACATTTCTTATGTACTAGATTAAGGTTGAAGATAGTCATTGTCTTTTTTGGGAGATTGTATTGCTCAGACTGTCTCCATCAATCACTAATGTTTCTACAGGGTTAAATAATGCTAGACTAGGGATCAGGTACATTGCTGTTGGTGTTTTCAATGTGTGTAGGCTACTTTTGAGCTACACGACACTATGGATTCTGTGGGTTACCTGGGTGGATCTTTTGTCTGTTTACCTTGGAGTTTAGACTGTGTAGTGCGTGAGGGCTGCTTGCCTAATCCACCCAACACTGTTCTAACTCTATTTGCTTTTACTTTTGCCAGGAGGACACTCGATACTTGTGATCGAGAATCCTCAAGAGAGCACCCCTTCATATTAACGTAATCAGGCCGCACAGACCCAAGGTCCACACTAGGCTAGGAGCTGCCTTGCTCCATCAGAATTCTGTACCTTTGCGCATCCCAGCTAGACTTTATTAACCCGGGTAGACATTAGCTGGATTAGATCATATACTCTTTTATGCATACCCATTATTTTTACACAAGCATTTTGAGGTCTAGGTTGCTGTAGAGAGACACAACCAGCATAGACCGGTTTTGTTAATAGGAGTACTACTTTTTCGTGGCGAGCATTATTACAGTTGCACCGCTTATAATATTCTTGTGTCCAATAACATTATATGTCCAGCCTTTTTGTGTATTTAGCCTACACGTGCATTGTCCTGCCTCCTGCTATTTTGTGGTTCCATTTCCGATACGTTCATCTTAGTAGCATCCGACATTATTCAGAAGATTCCTTGTTCGGTGCTTGAGGACTTTACAACACTTTCTTTCATAAAGGAGTGACAGATATTATTTATTAAAGTAACGTTAAGTAAACCTTCTTCTTGTTTGCATTAGATCACTCTTGTGATTTAATTAAGTTAACTATCTTTTCCTTGTGTACCATAACTAAGCAACCATATGTTATAGGTAAAAGGCTGTTTCAGAGAACATCAGCCTATAGTAGAAGCACATAGATACTGAGAGTTAAGATACACCGCTATCGCAGATATAACTCTGGAGGGTATATGTGTTCTTTGTTCGACGGGATTATATATCAGGGGTTGGATCTAGCGTTTCCGTTGTTGCATTTATGCCAGTCTAGTCCAATGTATAAGAGCCACTGATTTATATGATACCCGATCGTAACAAATGGCGACCTAGCTCAGGATTTGGTGAACTGACATATAATTGCAGGTTATTGTGCAGATTATTCTCACAGTTTAGGCAGTGAACATTTGTTGATTTTGTGGAATATTTTTTGAGGACATGCAAGAATTATTTTTTTAGCAAAGTAATATAGCACTTAAGCTGTCTCCGAGAATTTTTTATTGTGAATATTGTGGTATAAGAGTTTGGGGTACTTCTTTTTTGTGTATCAAAGTGAAAAATCTTCAGTGAGCATCATGTCTTATAGCGGATCAGTGCAGGATGAAGACACAGTACGTGATGTAGAAGCTGAGGAGCAGCAGCATGGGCAGGTTGTTAACTTGGTGAACAGTGAGGAGGATGCAAGGAATTTTTTACAATGGCCTGTTACTTCCGACCGGTTGGTGGGTATGAATCGGTACGGTCTCCAGTGCTTAGCCGCAGCTATCGGTCATGTATGTACTAGTGGCATGACCAAGGATGACCTGATGACGTGTGTGCTGGGTGGGGTGACTGGCGTACGAGGTAGGGTGAGTGCTCAGAGCCCTTTGGCCGAGCATCCCCTTCACTCGACTCCCAATCCTCCTATTGGAGTACCGACCCTGAGCACGCATCCGCAGGTGGGTAGTGACTGGCAGGGTGGTTTGCCCCTGGGGGGATCACCGGGTATTTCTAACATCATTACATCTCCTCCTCCTCCTCAAGGTTTGACCCCGGAGATGCTCTTTCAGCTCGAGATGGCAAAGATGCAACATCAGAGTCAACAGCAGATAGAGCTAGCTAAGATAGAAGAGAGAAAAGAGCTGGCTAGGATGCAGCAACAGACGAGGGAAGCTGAGCTTAGGACTGAACTAGAATCTACAAGATACTGTGCCGACATCGATTTAGAGAAGTCTCGTGTTGAGACGACGGGACAGCGACTCGGTATTGGAAACCGTGCGCATGATCAGTCTCTGTCGCACCTTCTCAAACTGGTCCCTGTATTTGACGAGTCTGGTGTCACAGAGTTTTTCAATAGATTTGAGAAGAAGTGCCGGGAGCATCAGTGGCCTGAAGTTAAGTGGGCGGCCCTTGTGTCCTCTAGACTCGTAGGTAAGGGGCTCAAGGCTTACGATGCACTGCCTTTGGAGTCCTGCGTTGTTTATGAGGAGCTCAAGGAGGCTGTCCTTCGGGCATACGAGCTACAACCAGAGACATATAGGTTAAAGTTCCGGGGTGTGACTAAGGGGCGAGACAGTACCTTCTTGGAGCACGCCCGGGACCTGTCCGACGCTATGGGAAACTGGCTCAGATCAGAGAAGACAACTACGTTTGATCAGATGAAACAGTTGATGCTTCTAGAGCAGTTTTATAAGTGTACGGGCGGCGACTTGACTTTAAACCTTAAAGAGAAGAACCCAAGAACTCTCGTAGAAGCAGCAGAGATGGCTGATCTTCGGTTGTCACTAATTCGGGGGTGCGGCTCTGCACAGAGAAACGATGTAGGCGTTAAGGAGCGTTACCCTCCCCCTCCCCGGAATATGGAAACATAAATTTAAAAGCAATGACACCAAGACTGATCACAAACCTAGCACCACCCCGTTTAAGAAGGGTCAGGGGACTTTTACACCTCAGTATAAGTCCAAGGGGAAATTTGAGTGTTATCACTGTCACAAAGAGGGGCACATGGCAAAAGCTTGTCTGAGCAGACCTCCCACGGCGGCTGTGTCATTGGCTCGCAGCATTGGGGTGTTCCAGAAGTCTTCTGTGTTTGCTGGAGGCATAAGATCAGAGGATGGAGCACCGCCAGTGAAGAAGGATCCGGAAGGCTCGAACCCTGTCCGCGATGCCTTTTGCGACCATAGAGGGCATGGCTGCGTGAAGTGGGGGGGCAAGAAGCACGGGGTACAGCTTTTGCGTGACACAGGTGCCTCTCAGACACTCTTGAAGAATTTCACTGGTAGACCCATAAACGCGGCGTGGGTAGTTGTGGTGCAGGGAGTTAATGCAACTAGGTCATACCCACTTGTTAGAATGGAGCTTGAAGTTGACGGTGTGACTCGCGAACTGGATGTGGGAATCGTGGAGAAATTGCCTGTTGGGGGCGTCGAACTCCTTCTCGTCAATGACTTTGCGGTGCCTGCTTCTAAGGTTTCACCCTTAGTCGTTGCCGAGGAGCCGGCCGACGTGAGTAGGGAGGAACAGGAGTGGGTTGAGAAGTGTCAGGTGCAACCAATGGCGTGTGTTGTAACCAGATCTCTCGCATCCAGGGAGTCACAGCCTAACCAACAGTCTTCAAATAAGCGGAGGAACGGTCACGAGAAGGTGCTGAAAGCTGATACGGTGGAGAGTCTAGTACCAGCAGCACTTCTCGGGGACTCAGTATTAGCACCGTTATTAGAGTCTGGAGAAGCACCACCACCTGTCACTGAGAGTGTAGAGGCAGGGCTTAAAGAGACTCAGAGGCAGCAACGGTATACACGGAGAGAGCAACGGGATGCAAAGTTCGATGTTGGGGGAGGGCATGAGTTGTTTCGCAAACACTTAGACAGGCTATCTCCCTCAGATATTCGCAAATTGCAGCTAGAAGACCCGGAGGTTCTAAAGTGTAGTAAAGGTGCTGTCGAACTCGAAGAGGACAGGGATGCAAAGTCTGGAGATTTTTTTTCATTGATGGCATCTTGTATCGGCGATTCCAAGACCTGCAGAGAAGTTGGGAGGGTGGGTCAGGAGTGGTAGACCAGCTGGTCGTACCGAGGATATGCAGGGATAGCCTACTAAGGTTGGCTCATGATGTACCGCTGGCGGGACACTTGGGTGTCCGTAAGACGGTGGCGGCTTTGGGGAAACTGTTTTGGTGGCCTGGTTTGAGAGCACAAGTGGTGTCATGGGTGGCAATGTGCAGTGTGTGCCAAAAGGTCGGGAAACCTAACCAGTGCATCCCAAAGGCTCCGTTACACCCAATTCCCGTCAGCGGGCCTCCCTTTAGTAAAGTAGTAGTCGACATGGTTGGCCCCCTCCCCCCCACAAGTGCCGGAAATAAATATCTCTTGACAGTCATGGACGTAGCAACTCGGTACCCAGACGCATACCCGATGAGAAATGGTTTGGCGAAGACGGTGGTCCGTAACTTGCTATTATACTTCTCCCGGTACGGATACCCGCAGGAGTTACAGTCAGACCAAGGATCGAATTTCACCTCCAACTTGTTCGTTCAGACAATGAAGCAGCACGGGCTAGTCACTGTAGTGTCATCTGCTTATCACCCAGAGAGTCAGGGGGTGTTAGAGAGGTGGCATTCCACTCTAAAAAGCATGCTTCGCTGCTATTGTCTTGAGAACGGCAAGGACTGGGATCTTGGCCTGCCGTATGTGTTATTCGCTGCACGAGAGGTACCTGGGGAGAGTTTGGGGTTTAGCCCTAATGAGCTTGTGTTTGGACACCGCATCAGAGGGCCTCTCCACATGGTAAAGGAGATATGGGAAGGCACCGCTAAACCATGTTCTATGCTTAAGTATGTCCTTGAGAGTAGAGAACGAATGTTGCGTAGTCTGGAGTTGGCTGGCCGCAATCTGGTAGGCTCTCAGGCCCTCATGAAGGACAGGTACGACCACAAGGTGAAACTCAGGGAGTTTCACGTGGGTCAGGAGGTGTTGATACTACTCCCTCTTGTAGGTCACCCCTTATCCGCAAAGTACGCTGGTCCTTATAGGGTAGCAGAGAAGCTCTCGGACTTAGATTACCTGGTGGCCACTCCAGACAGGCGTAAGAGGAATCAGTTATGTCATGTCAACCTGATGAAGGAGTATGTGAGGCGCCCACCTGAGCCTCTCACTGTCCCCATGATGACTTTCAGCAGTCAAGGTGGAGAAGGAGAATGGGACAGTCATGCGCAGGTCGATGACAACTGAGATTATCATGTTTCTGCAGATCAGTGGGCGGGAAACACGAGACAGGCGGCTCATGAGGCTTTGCAACACCTACCTGAGCAACAGCGTGTGGCTGTCGAGCGCCTATTCTGTTTATACCCTACTGTATTTGCGGAACACCCAGGCCTCACTGCTCATGAGGTGCACGACATTGACGTCGGAGACCACCCACCCTTCAAATCAGTGCCCTATAGGGTGCCCCCTATTAAACTTCCGGCCCTCCGGGCAGAGTTGGAGTATATGTTGCAACAGGGACTGATCGAGAAGGGGGCGGTAAAGTGGACATCTCCCGTAACGCTGCAACCTAAGCCGGATGGCAAGGTGCGCTTCTGTGTTGATTACCGCAGGCTAAACGGCTTGACTCCCACCAACCAATATCCTCTTCCCCAGGTCGATGACTGTGTAGACAAGATTGGCAGGGCCAAGTTCTTGACCAAGGTGGACCTGGTAAAAGGTTACTGGCAGGTGCCTTTGTCTGAACGGGCAAAAGAGGTGTTTGGTTTTGTGGTGGATGGTGCTACATATCGTTGTAATGTCATGCCGTACGGTCTAAAGAACGCACCAGCGACCTTCCAAAGCTTGATGAACGAGTTGGTGGCTGACATTCCGAACTGTACCGTGTACCTGGACGACGTCATTATCTACGATGACGATTTCAAGAGCCACTGTGAACATGTAGAATCCCTATTTAAGAAATTAAGCGAGGCAAACTTGGTGGTCAACCTGGGAAAGTGTGATTTTGTGCGGGCTACTGTGCAGTATCTGGGGTTCATGGTGGGTTTGGGCCAGGTGTGCCCCCCACAGAACAAGATATTGGCTATTAACCACTTCCCCAGGCCGTCCACCAAGAAGCAGATCATGAGGTTTTTGGGCATGATTGGTTACTACCGCCGCTTTATAAAGGGCTATTCTACTGTGCTGGCTCCTCTGACGGACCTATTGGCCAAAGATAGAAAGTTTAAGTGGGCGCCTGAGTGTGAGAGGGCTTTTTTGCTAGTAAAACACCTGTTGTGTACTCACCCAATCCTCAGGGCCCCGGACTTTAGCCAACCATTCCAGCTGGCAACTGATGCCAGTGGTGTTGGGGCTGGTGCCGTTCTGATGCAATCAGACGAAGATGGGCTGGAGCACCCAGTCAGTTTCTTCTAAAAAAAGTTCAACTCGGCGCAGAAGAACTATTCAGTAGTTGAGAAGGAACTGCTGGCGATTGTGCTAGCACTCAGGCACTTTGAGGTGTTTGTTCCAGCCTATGGACCAGTTGTGGTGATCTACACCGACCATCACCCCCTCAAGTTCCTGAATCAATTCCATAACCGGAATATGAGGCTGACCAGGTGGTCATTAATGTTGCAGGAATACAACCTAGACATACGCCATATTGCCGGTTCTGAGAATGTGATTGCAGATTGCTTATCGAGGGTGGAAGACCCGGGGTAGATCATCACAAGGGTAGCCTCCTACTTTGGTTTGATTAGTATGTTTACGTCTGGTGCTTGTTGGCTCGCGTGTGTAGCCCAGTGTATTGGGTAGTAAAGTAGGAGTTGCTGTGTTGGTATAGAAGTAAAAATTAGGCTTGCCCCTGCAGTGCAGCCGCCATAAACATATTAAAAATATAAAAATCCTATAAAAACTCTTTCTTTGATAGTTAAAAAAAAAAATAAGTATGTTATAGCAGAAATTCTGAGTTGTACTCCTCTCAGAAGGCTGGGCTAGTGAAGCTCGCTCTTATGAGCATAACTATGTAATTTAATCTATTGTGTTGGGAAGGGTTGTTAATTTTTATAATGTGTTATTTTGATGAGAACTGTGCTTTACATTTCATTGTCGCTGGGTGGCTAGGAGTGGCGAATTTTGTATGGGTTCTGCATGTCAGATTTAGAGCTCATAGTTGGAGCCTCTTAAAAATCTTGGGTGGGGTGTGACGCTCACCGCTTCCCCCAGAACCGCATGGCTTACTCGCTAGGACTCGCCAGGGCAGAGAATATAGCTACAGTCTACCTATCATTGTCTACTTTCCTTCTCGAGAAAGCTTGTGTTGCAGACAGTTCAGAACTGTTCTTTATTTTCGTCTGTCACAATCCTTTCTATTTTATTTAGTCAATTGAAAGTATTGTGTTAAGTAGTTGAATGATGGGAAGGGGAGAGGGAGAGAGAGAGAGACAAGGTGGTGTGATTTGGTAGTGAGTGCGGCGCATGGCTGGCCCCCTTACATAGGCCTTGCGGGATTCGTTGTCTCCTGCCTAACACTGCCTACTACGCGGCTGCTTACTGGGCGACTGTCGCGCGCCCTCGTGCCATTCTTGCGAACTGGGACTCCAGCCAGGAGGTCCATGGGAATATCCTTGTCAGATCCTTCCCAGACAGCATACTCTAAGCATCTCCCTTGAACTGTCCCACACTCTTGTCTTAGAATCTTTCTCTCCTACTGCCTCTATCATTTCCACTACTTCCTCACCTTTTATTAATATCAATTCCCCTCTGGTTCTCTGCATCCACACCTTGAATTGGTGGCCAGACTGTATTATATGCTGGATCTCACATTTCTTATGTACTAGATTAAGGTTGAAGATAGTCATTGTCTTTTTTGGGAGATTGTATTGCTCAGACTGTCTCCATCAATCATTAATGTTTCTACAGGGTTAAATAATGCTAGACTAGGGATCAGGTACCTTGCTGTTGGTGTTTTCAATGTGTGTAGGCTACTTTTGAGCTACACGACACTACGGATTCTGTGGGTTACCTGGGTGGATCTTTTGTCTGTGTACCTTGGAGTTTAGACTGTGTAGTGCGTGAGGGCTGCTTGCCTAATCCACCCAACACTGTTCTAACTCTATTTGATTTTACTTTTGAGGGTCGCCAGGAGGATACTCGATACTTGTGATCGAGAATCCTCAAGAGAGCACCCCTTCATATTAACGTAATCAGGCCGCACAGACCCAAGGTCCACACTAGGCTAGGAGCTGCCTTGCTCCACCAGAATTCTGTACCTTTGCGCATCCCAGCTAGACTTTATTAACCCGGGTAGACATTAGCTGGATTAGATCATATACTCTTTTATGCATACCCATTATTTTTACACAAGCATTTTGAGGTCTAGGTTGCTGTAGAGAGACACAACCAGCATAGACCAGTTTTGTTAATAGGAGTACTACTTTTTCGTGGCGAGCATTATTACAGTTGCACCGCTTATAATATTCTTGTGTCCAATAACATTATATGTCCAGCCTTTTTGTGTATTTAGCCTACACGTGCATTGTCCTGCCTCCTGCTATTTTGTGGTTCCATTTCCGATACGTTAATCTTAGTAGCATCCGACATTATTCAGAAGATTCCTTGTTCGGTGCTTGAGGACTTTACAACACTTTCTTTCATAAAGGAGTGACAGATATTATTTATTAAAGTAACGTTAAGTAAACCTTCTTCTTGTTTGCATTAGATCACTCTTGTGATTTAATTAAGTTAACTATCTTTTCCTTGTGTACCATAACTAAGCAACCATATGTTATAGGTAATAGGCTGTTTCAGAGAACATCAGCCTATAGTAGAAGCACATAGATACTGAGAGTTAAGATACCCCGCTATCGCAGATATAACTCTGGAGGATATATGTGTTCTTTGTTCGACGGGATTATATATCAGGGGTTGGATCTAGCGTTTCCGTTGTTGCATTTATGCCAGTCTAGTCCAATGTATAAGAGCCACTGATTTATACGAGACCCGATCGTAACAGTATAAGGTTTTGTAGCTCCAACAGGTTTGGGTTGTTTATTATGGGAAGTAACTGCAGCAGTGGCAGCGGTAGGTTCGAGGGCAGGCTTCATTTAGTCATTCGGTGGTCTTAACATCTTTATCTTTAGCACCTCATTGTGTGCCTTCCTTTATTCCAGTATGGGGAGCTGGAGGGAGGAGGAAGAGGAGGTCTGTGTCCTTGTGAACAGCAGGCTGGTCTACAGTATATAAATATATATATATATATACAGTATATATATATATATATATATAACATTGCTTACACATGGATAACGAAGTTAGAAAAGTGTTTCATAATCGCTCTAGGGATGATACAAATAGTATAATATTCCATTCAAGGGTTGAGGACTCAAATCCCTTGAGCAATTCCGAAAATTCTGACCTCGTTATCCACGTGTAAACAAAGCCTTTCTGCCCTGCGCTAGCTTTGAAACATTCGTTTTTACCCTTTAGATTGCATTTTGTTTGTATCTATCAATAACTGTTGATATGCAATATCTCCGTAATTATAAATACTCACCCCGAACGTCATAGAATAAATTAGTCTTATTATTGCCTGACAAATACGTCCTGTCATTTATGAAAACGTCAACTGAAACACCCTGTATATATCTATCTATCTATCTATTGCCTGACGCCGTGATCCCCGAAGGGGTGGCCACGAACGAACCGCCCCCATGCACCTCTGTCCCCAGTCGACCCCCTTCCTCTCAACCAGCATCACCTTCATCTATATACTTCCTCACTCCATCCTTCCACCTCTCCTTCGGCCTACCTCTCCCCATCTGTCCTTCCACCTCGCTCTTGTACACCTTCTTAGTCATTCTCTCGCTTCCCATACGTTCCATATGGCCGAACCATCTCAAGGTGTTCCTTTTCACACTTTCCAGCACATCTACTTCCACACCACACCTCCTTCTTACTTCCTCATTCGTCTGTCTATCCCTCCATGTATCTCCGCACGCACTTCTCAAGTAACTCATTTCCACCCCTCTCACTCTTGGTCTGAGTCTCTTCTCAAACGTCCATGCTTCACTTCCGTAAGTCAGTGTCGGGATTACCACACTGTCATGCAAGGACTTCTTCACTTCCATACTGACCACCCTATTTCTTGTTACTGCTTTCAGCATTCCTACAACCCTCTTCCCCTGTTGCACCCTCTCCCGCACTTCTTCATCCATAGTCCCATCTTTACTCAACACACTGCCCAGATACTTAAATGAGCTGACAATCTCCATAGCCTGACCGTTCAACTTCACCTCACATTCTTTGGGTTCACCCCTTTCGAAGACCATAACCTTGCTCTTCCCCGCATTTACCTTCAGATTCCGTTTTTCGCACACTGTTCCAAACACATTTACCAGACCCTGCAACTCCCATTTATTATCGCTCATCAGAACTGTATCATCAGCAAACAGCAGTACAGGCAGCTTCCACTCATTTCCCTCCCTTATCAGTGATACACCAACATCCACTGCTCTTCCTTGTATTTCTCTCATGACTCCATCCATATATACAGTAAACACCCATGGGGACATCACACCCCCAAGTTTCAACCCAACATTCAGGTCAAAGAACTCTCTGCTCATTCTCCACACATACTGCCGCCTTTGCACCCTCATACATGCTCTTCACTGCTTTCAGCAACTTGCCATCTTGCGAGTTTCAGGCTATAAGGAAGTTGGAGCCATAAACATAGATATTAAACAGATATACAATAATAATGTAGGTTTTGAATGGATAAAAAGTATGTTGAATTGGGTTCTATGTATTCATATAAGCACTACAACCGCAATTTGGGTGATAATTCTGTTAATTATCGATGTCCACAGCTCCAACTTCCTTATCGACCGAAACTCGCAAGTGGTCAATTCAGGGTAAAAATCTGATCTACACATCCTCTTCCCTTCCTAAATCCTCCCTGCTCGTCACCTATCCATTTCTCCGTTCTCACTCTCACTCTCTCAATCACTACTCTACTGTACACCTTCCCTACTATGCTTAGAAGACATATTCCTCAGTGGTTACCAAACACTCCTCTTTCCCCTTTAGGGGGACTATTATGCCTGTCTTCCAGTCATCAGCTGCACTCCCCTTCTCCCATGCTAGTTTGCACATTTTCCATACCCATTCGATCACTATCTCACCACCATACCTCAACATTTCCCCACACACTCCATCTGTTCCTGGTGCTTTCCCCAACTTCACTCTTTTTATGGCTTTCCACACTTCTGACCTCCTGATCCTCACCTCCTCCTCCACTACTTCTCTTCTTCTCCCTCCCATACCCCATCCAACTATGTTTCCTGGCGCTTCATTCCTTACATTTAGTAACTCGTTGAAGTACTCCCTCCATCTTTCGACTCTCTCTTGCTTCTCGGCTAGCACTCGCCCATTCTTATCTTTCACACCCTTACTGTTTCCCTTGCTACCTTCCCTAACTTTCTTGACTTCTTTCCAGAACAGTTTCTTACACTCCCTCCATTTTACACTCAGATTCCTTCCAAATTCTTCATCTACTCGTCTCTTACTTTCCTTCACTACTCTCTTCACCACCCTCTTTCTCGCCATGTACCTTGCTCGTTTCTGACTCTCCAAATCTTCATTCCCTCTACTACCCAACCACTCTCTATACGCTTTCTTCTTGTCCTCCACAGCTATTATTACCTCTTCTGTCCACCAATGCTGTACCTTTCACTCCCCTCCCTCTTCTCCTTACTCCACACACCTCCTCACATGCTGCACAGATCTCTTCTTTAAACATCTTGCTCATCTCCTCCACTTCCTCCATATCACTCAGGTCGAACCCACCTAGTCGTCTTTCTACTGCTCTCCTGTACTCTTCCCTGATTTCCTCCTCCGGTAGCCTCTACACCCTCCTCGCCATTCCACCTTCCTCTCGCCTCCCTCCAGCTCTCCTCACCCACTTCTTTTGTATTCTAATTTTAGCTACTACTACATAATGATCAGACAGACCCCCTCCAATACCACTTTCCATGTGTACCTGTGTATCGTTCTGTGTCGGAAGAAGATGTTGGCTATCCACAGCCTCATCCCCACACATACGTCCACAAGTGCACTACCATTCCCATTCACCTCTGACGGTACCCCCCACCCTCCCACCACTCCATCAACTTTCCCATCACCCACCTTCCCATTCATATCCCCAATCAGAAATATTCTTTCGTTCTTGCCAAACTTATCCAGGCACGCCTCCACATTCACCCAGAACTCCTCTTTCTTTCGTACAAGTTTATCCTCTGTTGGAGCATACACACACACAATCACCCACGTTTGTATTCCTACTTTCATTCTCACCCACACAATCCTTGAACCCACAGACCCATAATCTCTTACACGCTCATTCCATTTGCTACTTACAAACAAACACGGACCTTCTCTCGCTGCTCCCTCACTCACTCCAGCACACACACACATTCCACACTCCCACTCTCTCACATCTGTACCCCTCCATTTGGTCTCCGTCATTCATATATATATATATATATATATATATATATATATATATATATATATATATATATTTATATATATATATATATATATATATATATATATATATATATATATATATACTATACGGTATAAATATAAAATACAATGAAATATAACAGACCCTTCTTCAAGTGATCTTTGTACGTTTTTCGGCGGATTCGCCAAAAGGCCGGTTTCTCTCATAGGCCTAATACTGGATCTCTATCGCTCGCCAAGATGAAAATTCAACACCTGAATGGGGCGAAAATTGTTATAATCACCAAACTAATGAGGTAAATCATGGGTTGGGTGGGTTCTAAATAGACCACCAACGAAGGGGTTAAAGAGAGCTTTGTTTGTTCTGGACTCCTATCTCCCTCATGTTTAGCACCATTTGTTTGGCGATTTGACCTTTAGTGCCCATTAGATGTTGATTTTTTCCCGTAATTTGGGACGAACCGGCTTTTGATAGAAAAATGTAAAAATTTATCTCGAAGGGAGGTCTTGGGGGTATTTTCTAAAGCTTGATGGAGGTTGTGGAAGGAAACTAAAAGTAGAAATAAATATATAAATATACGAACAAATACATACAAATCTCCCCTTAACCCCTTCTGTACCGGCGATGTCCTTTTCATTATATTCTGACAACTATTAGATGATTTTATTAAGTTTAAACCGGGCCTCCAGCAATTATCTGGCTTCGAACTATCTCCCTTAACCCTCTTTACTACCACAGATTCTTCTTAAGCTGTACAAAATTGTCTAAATATAGCTAGAATAAAGCTGAAAAGACGTCGCTGATACAGTAGTGGTTAAAGTAAGTATAACAAATACAGTAAAGATTCTTATAAGATAATACTGCACATTAAACAATTTAATTCAGAAACGATTAACCCCTTCTGTACCGCGACGTCTCTTTAACTCCTGTACCAACGAACTCTGTAAAATGTGATTCTAGCTATATTTTGACGATGTTGTGCGGTTTAAGAAGGATCTGTGGTAGTAAAAAGGGTCAAGTGAGATAGTTCGAAGCCTGTAAATTGCTGGAGCCCCTTTTTAAGCTGAATAAACTCGTCTAATAGTAGCCAGAATAAAGGTAAGAGGACGGCACCGGTACTGAAAGGGTTAAGGGGTGGTTTTTAGTTTGCTCCCTAGACCTCCATCAAGCTAAATGAAATACCCCCAAACCTCCCTTCGAGATAATGTGTACATTTGGGCCGAAGGCCGCTTCCTCCTAAATTACAGGCTCGCTATAGCTTGCCAGAAAATAATCGACACCTAAATGGCACAAAAGGTCTTGAAATTGACAGAAATGGGGTGAAATCTCTTAAAATCGCCAAACTAATGGGAAGAACGTCTTAAAGTTTCAAAACTGATGGGGCTATATATGAGGAAGAAGAGGGTCCATTATGTGAACATTTTCCGTTCCCGTGTTATCCTGAATTTACAGCCATGAAGGTCCAGGATTACCAGGCAGATAGGATGGGATGAAGTACATATCATCATTCGTTCTTCGCTCAACATTGATATTACCATCATCATCAATACCCATTCCCTCTCCCTCTTCATCCATTCTCTCATTCTCAACTTCTCTCGAATCTTGATCTATTTCCATTTTTCGATTGTAATTTTCACTCTGAGCTGCCTTTATTCCCATCACGTTCGTCCTCCTCCTTCGCTCCTCCTCCCACTCTTCTGCTTCCTCAGCGAAGTTCCTTAACACCAACCGAAAGTTAAAACAATGCAAATAAAAATCATATTGACGGTAACGCAATATATTTTTCAGAAAATCATTTAGTGGCAGTAGAGTTTTATGCTGGGTTCACACATTCACGTATATGCTCCCTACAGCTCCCGTACGAAGGTTTATTGGTAGTTGGCACCCGAATATTGGTAGTTTGGTCAAACGTAAGGGCATATTACGCAAAACGTAAATGAAATTGTGTACAGTCAGGGGGGGGGGGGGGGGGTTGGTACACATGGCGGGAGTAGCCACGCGGGTCGGGGAGGCGGTGGTATGTTTTGAAATTCGAATCAGATACGGGGCTTGAGCTCCCGTATGTCAAAAGTCGGGAAATTTTACGACCGACCGGCCATCACGGCCGTCTGACGGGAGCAGCCCCGTCAGACGTAAAACGCTCTGCCGTCAATCGTAAAAAAGTTCCCGTCAAACGGGAAAGTTTACGTTCGTCCGGGCGCATCTGGCAACAGCGCCGCACTGTGGGTTGGCAGGATAACGCGGGAACGTTGTACGGGGGGGGGGGGGGGGGGGGTATACACAAGGACCAGCGGGACAGTGACAGGTTTTTGTCTTTTTCTGAATTATTTTGCTTATAATGATTCAAATATTTTTTTCAATTTATCTTGTTCACTTAAGTTTATAGCCTTATATATATATATATATATATATATATATATATATATATATATATATATATATATATATATAACCTAATGTATAAAACAAAATTGTGGTATTCTGGGAAGCCTAATATGTTCAAAGTTATTGTTGCTATTATGGTGTGAACTGATGAAATCTTTAGTACTTTACCATAACTATATATAACCTATATATATATATTACCTAACATTTTTGTTAATGAAACACATAATAACACAAAGCAGTTTATTCATGTTATTTAGTGCCAGGGACGTATATATACGTCCTCGCCGAAAATAAATCGTAGCAGCGAAACGACTGCACCTATGGCTTTCATTTTTTACCACATGTACCTTACCCTTTAGGCTACCCACCACAAAAATCCCAAATCCCTCCTCCCATCCACTCGCTGACTGTCGGTCCCGTCAGAAGGAAAAAAAAGGAAAATCTGTGGCGGCGAAACGACTGCACCAATCGGTTCCATATTTGTGTGACAAGTCCCTTACCCTTCTGCCTTCCCCCCACCACACCCCCAACTGCCTCCCACCACCCCCTTCTAGCGTATCCATATGAAGAAAAGGAATAAAAGGAAAATCCGTGGTGGCGAAACTACCTCACCAATCGGCTTCATATGTGTAACACAAGTCAATTACCCTTCTACCTTCCCCCCACCAACCCCAAAACCACCCTCCCACCCATACATTCCGATACCAAAAAAGTCTCTGTAGTCTATAGTGTCTTTTCAGCTACTTTCGGGACCATCGGGGACCTGATTTCTGGCGAGGGGAGTGTTTTTTTTACCATTATCCTTCCTTTCTCTCCCAACTTGATAGATTTAGCCAAAAAAAAAAAAAAATTACAAGGATGAATGGTCTCTCCTCTTGCTCCTTTCCTTCTTCTCTTGTTCCTCTTGATAGATGAAGTTTGCTATTGCAAGTAGTTCCAAGATTTCGATGTAGGAAAGGATCCATTGCATTAGCCGCGTGTTATGCCTGTTCTCCGGTTTTATTAGGGAGTTCACAAAATTGAACTCCTCCAGGATGAATTCCGCGATGTTGTTCATGGTGCCGATGAAGGACTGGGAATGGGAATGGTGTGGCCATTCCTGCCCTTTTGTAGTTCCCAGATTCCAACCCAGACCTACGTGGTTGACAAAGACTGTCTTTGTCTGTGTTTGGACAGACGGGGTGTGCCAACGATTGTCCGGAAACGGTGGAGGTAAGTCCTAAAAAGTCCCAGGACATACGGCCTCAGCTACGCAGGTCTTGTGGGGGCGTGGCATGGGCGTGGCCTGTGTTTCCGCAAATCGGGCAGCCCATGCGGACTAACGGGGACATGCTTACGCAAGTCGCAAACACGTACGTAGTTCATTACGACTACATTACGACTGACGTAACAATGGCCCCGTCACGGTACGTCTGTCGGGAAAATGCAATAATCGTGGTGATACGGGCGTACACGGCGGGACTACACCCGACAGAACAAAAAATTTGCGATTACGCCTGTCGGGAGCAATATACGTGAATGTGTGAACCCAGCATTACCCATGTTTTTCCCTCGACTGGAGTATCTAAATATTATCAATCCTGTTTTCTTTTCCTTTTCGGTGAACTTTCAGGAGACAAATGTCAATAGCAGTGAGGCGGCCTTCGTGGTTTTAGTATTTTCCTCATTGTTTTTGGACCATTTTAAACTGAAATTCGCGATCTTTTTTTCCTTTATCCAGCGGGGGCAGAGGCGGCAAGCATTGTTTGCCTTGAAACTTATTTTGATTGTTGTGGGCGGGATTTTTACTTTTGCAGGTACATCTGCCACTAGGGAGAGTTGCCAAAAACAATCCATTAGGTTACAATGATAATGTATTGCGTGATATATTATACCACTGTTACAATATCTATTCTTACCTTTATTAACCGTTGAAGTATGTATTTAGGGCTTTATAACGAAAATAGGATACCAATAACTGTTGTTAATTCGACGAGAACAATCTCTATTAACTTACTACTGTAACCTCCAGAGGTAAACTGAACTGGCTGTTTCTGCCTACTCAAATTGTCGACATTTTAGATTATCACTAAATGACCTCGGGCACCCTTATATTTAGCAAAGGAGTGCTATGTTTGCTTGAAATATCAAATAACGTTACAAAAAGTGTCCAATCCAAATACGAATAGTTTGAAATACATAATTATGGTGTGTGAAATTTGTATAAAATTAATTAGTTACCCATTGCATTACAGTTTTCTTTTATTAAATAAATTAAAGAAAACTACAGCTTATGGGCAGACTATTTTAGTTTTACGATCAATTTGGTATACTGAGCCTATAATCAACATCAACATAATCATAATAATCATCATTTGATCCAATAATATCCGAAGGATGTCCGAAGATATGATGACAGCCTAGGTACACTCGTGAGCACTAATAAAGTTACAACCGTATCCATACCCATGGATATTTTAACCAAGTTAAGAAGCCTCTAGAATATAATCGTGAATTGTATTGTGTCTTTCCGTCTTTTTTGGTTCGATTTAAATTAAGTTGGGTGAGTAATTATTAGTACTCACCATGGTGGCTTCTTTCGGTTTGGTGAGGCTGTGTGTATGGTGAAGAGTGTTTGTGGAAGGGTATCGCTTATCTTATAATTAACGTAGAATCCCTCCAGTTACACTATACCCATCTCTCTTTGGGGATTATAGATAGGGTTCAGGGTTAGCTATAAGGTTACGTAATATTTAAATATGATAGCTCTGACAGGGTTATGTATGGAATTTGTTGCTTTAAAATTAACCTCTTTAAGGTTATGACGCATTTAGACAGTGTATTTTGGATGTTTTTTGACGGTTATATTCAAACTAGTAGAAACTAGAGTGACTTGAGATTTAAGTTTCTACACCTTTGATTCCAGAGGTCCTTCCTAAATTGCAAAACAATCATCTAATGAAAACCTGATCAAAGAGTTAGTTCTCAAATACTGTAAGAATTAAGCGAGGTATAATGACTATAAATAGCGCATGTCAGTAATTTTATCGTTGTGGCTAAAGCAGTTTATCAAAATCGTTCACATATGTAACCCTCAAATTACGCGGGGGATGCGTACTGTGCTGTCAGCGCGTACGTTCGTTTGCGCGTGCATAGGAGTTAAATATAAATGGGGAAAATAGGTATTGGTCTGGGTCCGACCGAAAGTTGTACTATTTCTACCTTTCGTCACCTAAAAACCACAAATATATAACTTATTACTGTACAAATATGTTTTTATAACCTAATCTACCTCACAAAATACATTTAATGTATAAAAATAAGACACAAACGTAAATTAACTCACATTGGCAGTGGTTGAGCAACGCCGATGTTATGGATCTGCGCCATTATCGTAAATACGATAGGCTATGACTCTTTTGTGATCTCGTATGTCTCTGTGACGTCACGATCGCTCCTACAGCACGACGTAGGATGAGTAGATCGTATATTATAAGATTGTAAATAAGTTAAGTTATAAAAGGCCTAATATGCTATTAAGCAATATTGCCATGTAAGGTATCTTATGTAAGGTATCTTACATGCCATGTAAGGTATCTTAAAATAACCCCCTAGAAATACTTTCTCTAAAGTATCTATTCCTTTATCCTCCCCTTTTCCCCAGCTAACCTAATCCCACAAGGACCCCAATGGAAATACGCCTAATGGCCTTATTGGGCTATCCTTAGTTGGAATTATGCAAGGCTGGTACATGTCATATTTGTAACAAACTATGTGGTACCAACTCTGTAAATTGCTGACTGAATAAATATTATTATTATTATTATTATTATTATTATGTAGTATATATGAATTTATCGTATATATTAATATAATTTATCGTATAGAGCAACCTAGATGCGGTACGATAATTTGGGCTCCTGGCGTTTTGCCAAGGCAGTAAGGTGTGCCTTCGAGGAACACCAGAGCCTTCACGAACACCAACCAGTTAACATCTATTTTCCGCCCTCAGTTGATCGTGCTTTTTGAGCCTCTAATCACAATACACTGTCAGCAATACAAACAGCTACACCATCACGACGCTCTCATCGACGCCATGACTGACTGACAGATAAGCATAATATTCATGTCCATTCCCATGTAATCATTTATTCTTTCTTTAACTTGACTCGTGTCTCGGGACCGAAGTCTCGTTCCCCATTGTCCACCGCCATATTGGGTAAAACGTTCTCCCTTGCCTCATTGCCACGTGGAACTATTGGTGAGTTAATTCCTGGCTAATATTAACCCTTATAACCTTACCCTATATATAAATTTATTATGTGAGACCTTTGGATATAACTTAGCTTGTTTCAGATTGAATTCAATTTAGATATGGAGTAGTTTTCATTTAGATTGATTTATTTGATTCATTATAGCTTAGTAATATTTAACTTCCATTGATAGTTTACCACATTGGTGCCCAGACCCGGGATTTACCTACCAGTAGGGGATTTTTTTAGGCAATGAACAAGGGGACATATAACAGGATGCAGGAACAACTCTATGATAAACTGGCAAGGCTAGCCAAGCGATGGTTAGAGCCGGAATGCAGGGTCACATCGTTGCACCTGCCCAAATCCTGCATCCCACCCATCATCTTTCCCCAATAATTTTCTTTTCCATTTCAGACTTCCTGTGACATTTTATGACCTGACCTAACATTTTTTCTTGTTCAATATGATCCTATAGTAGATATTGCTATTTTGTGTACTATTTTTTCTCCATAACATAGAAGTCCGCCGGTCGGCGTCTCTTAACTAGACTACTATTTTGCCGTTGTTTTTGTAACATTTGAATACATAGCCTATAGGCTTACATGCAGAATGAATAAAGACAATAAAGAGACACCGTCTAGTGGGGTGCTGATCAAGGCCCCTAAAAATCAAAGGGCAGGGCTTCGGGGAGTATTAAATAGGCTAATTGTGGACGTCAACACTTTCATCACTACTGCTGAACTAGAGGAATTGGAAGCTAGATTAGAAAACGTCCAGGCTACCCACGGTCGTATTATGGCTCTGAGTGAGGTGATTGTGGCAGACATGACAGAGGCGGAAGAGATAGTTACAGAGTGTGATAATCGTGCCCTCTATGATGAACCTGTCTTTAGAGCGAAGTACATATTACAGCGTGCTGTCGCAAGTAAGAAGGGAGGCGAGAATGAGGCCCATAGAAGGGCTGACCCAAAACATACTGTACACCTCCCAAAGCTCAATCTTCCTACATTTGGGGGCAAGTTGACTGAGTGGTTAGCTTTTTGGGACGTATTTCGGTCTACAGTTCATGAATCCTCTTTGGATAATGTCCCAAAGTTTCACTATCTGAAGGGACAAATGGAAGGAGAGGCCTTACATTTGATAGAGGGTTTTGCGGTAGTGGGTGGTAGTTATCTTGAGGCAGTACACTTATTAGAGTCCACATACGGGGATAAAGAGCAGTTGAAGATGGCCCATGTCGTTGCCTTGTTAAGGCTCGCAGAACCACAGTATAAGGTTGAGGAGTTGACAAACTTCAGGGCAAATATGGAGTGCCATACTTGATCGCTAGACACCCTAGGGCTTACCACGCAGGAAATGATAGTCGTTATCTTGCGTCAGAAGCTTCCTATGGCAATACTTGACAAGGTAAGATCATTTGAGCTGGGGGAGTTCAAAACTCAGTTCAGTAAGGAAATCAATAATCTACAATTGAACAAAGGGAGAATGTATGTGTCTGGAGGGAGTGAGAATGTGGAGAAGAGGGGAACAGTAAGCATGACAGTGGGGACTAAAGAAAAGAAAGAGGGTAAATATAAGAAACCTGCTCAGATTCTATGTAAGCTATGTAACAACAAACATAAATGGAGTTTCTGCGTAAAATACCCAACAAATGAGACAAAACTAGCACAGGCGAAAAGATTGAAGCTATGTGTTGGTTGTCTAAGTGGGGAACATGGTAAGCAGGGACAATGTACTGCTACATATTTAAGGCCCTGTCGCCACTGCAAAGGACATCACTTTGATAAGTTGTGTCCTACAGCAGATAAAGTCAAAGACGTCAAAACAGAGGGTACTACAACTGTGACACTAGGTAGCACGCAAGACACCACTATATTGCCCACAATTCAGATTCCCATGGAAGGTAATGACAGTAACAAAGTTTGTCGGGTACTTCTAGATCAAGGGTCTCAACGTTCCTTTATAAAGAGGTCCGTACTAGTGGGACTGAAGCACCGAATCGTAGGGGCTGAGACTCTTCGATTACAGGGCTTCACAGGGGTTACTGATAAACAAGACTACGAGATAGCGAAGATTTCATATTTCTACCGTAAAAACAGGTACTTTATGACTTGTATCGTAGTAGACACCCTACCAGAATATGTATCTGTAGGAGTGAAGAAGGTGGAACACGCATTACGTAGCAAAGAGGTTAACTTGTCAGATCCCATGGGAAATCAGAGTGAGGTGCATGTTCTACTTGGTGTGGATCATTATTATGATGTAGTATACCCTGGATTTAAAAAGATGTGTGGTGTAATTTTAATCCCCACTAAAATTGGATATTGCATGAGCGGAAAGGTGCATACTACACAGTCAAAGGTCCTGGTCGACACGGTCTCGATATATAGAGTTAATGTAACCGCGGCAGAGGAGTTGGGAAGAGAGGATTCCCAACCTAGTGACCCTAAGATGGCTGCCGAGTTCGACCTGGAACGACTGTGGAGATTGGATCACATAGGCATTAATCCTATGGAGACTGATTATGACTCGGAAGTTGCGCTACAAAGGTTTGACGAGTCTGTGTGCTACTGTGCCTCAGACAAGCAATATAAAGTTAGTTTACCCTGGAAGAACAGTGAGATAAGCCTGCCTACCAACTATGGTTTGGCATTAGGTCGCTTGAGCGCATTACAGCGTAAATTGTCTAACGAACCGAGCACGCGCCAGGCGTATGACGATGTATTTCGGAGTTATGAAGATAGGGGCTTTATTGAGAGAGTCGATGTCAAGGAACCGTTTAAGAAGGGTAGGGTTCACTATCTGGCCCATCATGGGGTAAGGAAAGACAGCGTCACCACACCAATACGGGTGGTGTATGACTGCTCTACCCACCAAGGTCAACAACCCAGTCTAAATGACTGCCTGTTGACAGGTCCGTCCATGGTGTCGGACCTGTCCCAACATCTATTGCGGTTTAGGCTGGGGAAGTACGCCTATACCAGCGACATCGAGAAAGCATTCTTGATGGTCAAGCTAAAGGAGGAAGATAGAGATGTTACCCGCTTTCTTTGGTTCAGCGACATTAGCGACCCTGAAAGTCCGATCATAATATACCGTTTTCGGGTTGTACTCTTTGGGGCCACGTGTTCACAGTTTTTGTTAAATGCCACAATCAGAAAACATCTAGCTGACACTCATGAGGACACAAGTAAACTATCTCGCGGATTATATATAGACAATTTGCAGGGTTCTAGCGATAGTCAGGATGATTTGTTATATACATACTGGCAAGCACGCAGATTGTTTGCGGATGCACATCTATTTCTCCGCGAGTGGATTACTAATAGTGAAGATCTTCAGAGTTTGATACAGGTGGATGGTACGGCATCTCTTAACCAGGAAAAGTCCAGAAATTTGGGGATGATCTGGCAACCTAAACATGACATACTAACTTTTCAAACAAGGTCTTTTGCTCAGCAGACAGGAGCGCACACCAAAAGAAGTCTGTTGAGCAAAGTTGCGCAATTTTTTGATCCTTTAGGTCTAGCATTACCCGTTACCATAAGAGCTAGGATTCTAATGCAGGAAGTTTGGAGACGTAAAATAGGATGGGATGACAGTTTTCCCGAGGACCTGAATGACCAAGGGACATTGTTGTTGAATGAATATGCCATCCTATGTACTAAACCTATACCTCGTAAAGTGGCGGCGTTCGGTGACGTTACGTTACACACGTTTTGCGATGCTAGCGCCACGGCATACGGGGTAGCCATATATGTTGTTACTTCATTTGGGGCACATTTAGTTACAGCCCGGGCCAAGGTAGCCCCGGTTAAAAAGGTAACTATCCCTAAAATGGAATTGACTGCCATGCTGCTATTAGCACGTCTGGTGCAACATGTACGCGCAGCATACGAGAGCGAATTAAATATTGAAATCGTTCACGTTTGGTGCGATAGTCAGGTCGCACTCAACTGGGTACATAGCAAGAAGTCTCTGCCAGTTTATGTGCGGAATAGGGTAGATGAGATTAGAGCCCTTTTGCCAGACGTTGCTTATCATTATGTAAATACAAAGGAAAACCCTAGTGATCTCATAACTAGGGGTATAACGGCTAGCCAGTTAATGAAGTCCGAATTGTGGTGGCATGGTCCAAAGTGGCTGATCCATGAAAGTGAATCTGGCATGCTGTTGGTGAGGGACTTCTGCCACTGGAAACAGTGGCAGTTACAGCCCAACCAAATGAGCCACCGGGTCCAATCATAGAGTGGGCAAGATTCGGTGACTATAATAACCTAGTCAGAGTTGTAGCTTGGGTATTGCGATATGTATCCAATCTCAAGCTTAAAGTAACGGGCCAACTCTGCAACAGGGGTCACAACAGTGATGCTCGTGAATTTAAAGCAGCTGAAGTAACTTTGATCAAATAGGTTCAAGTAGAAACCTTTTCCAATGAATTAGAATCCTTGAAAAGCTCGAATAAGACATTAATGCCTAATATAGTGCGTCAACTAAGGTTGCACCTAGACAATGGCCTCATCAGGTGTGAGGGTCGCCTGAAGTGGTCGGGTGTACCAGATGGCACAAACCGCCCTATACTTATGCCAACAAGACATCACGTTACTGATCTATTGATCATACGTGCACATAGGGAAGTAAAACACTACGGGGTATGTCATATTATATCAAATTTACGTCTCACATGGTGGATACCCAGAGTTCGACAAGTAGCTCGACGCGTAGTAAGGAAGTGTGTAATATGCCAGAGACTAAAAGGTAAACCTTATGCAACTGGACCAGCTCCACCTCTACCTGAATGCCGTGTAAAGCACGTAGAACCTTTCCAAGCGGTAGGATTAGATTACACAGGGGCATTGAAGATGAGGGAGCATGAGAACGTTTATATATTATTGTTTACCTGTGCAACGTCTCGAGCGGTACACCTAGAACTATGTGATAATATGTCTAGTGAAGAATTTATGCTGGCGTTTAGACGGTTTTGTGCCCGTCGTTCATTCCCTCAACTCATTCTTAGCGACAATGCTTCCACTTATGTCCAAGTATCAGAATATCTAAAGGATATGAGTAGTGATCCTACTATCATCACTTTTTTGGGAGAGAAGAAGTGCGAATGGAGGTTCATTCCAGTTAAGGCACCTTGGTTTGGTGGAATGTGGGAACGGTGTGTCGGCATAGTAAAGTCAGGACTCAGAGCGGTAGTAGGACGTGCTCTATTAAAGAAGAGTGAGTTGACGACAGTCCTCACAGAGATAGAGGCAGTCGTGAATGATCGCCCGCTTATATATGTGTACACCGACCTGCAAGAACCACTACCATTAACGCCAGCTCACTTGCTATATGGAAAACCATTGACTGCGTTTCCATCTGATTTTCAGTCCATAGTAGAGTTAGAGGATCCCTCGTTGTACTCTGAGGTAGCGGTGTCTAAGAGATACCAGTATATATCCAGGATAATCGAGGATTTTAGGAAACGGTGGATTAGTGAATATCTGCTAGCATTGAAGGAAAGGAGTGTTCCTCCCTCTGGTAGACCAACGGCACCTACAGTTGGTGAAGTTGTTTTAATTAAAGAAGATAGTCCTCGTTTATACTGGAAATTGGGCCGCGTGTTGGAGGTATACAAGGGGGCAGACTCTGTAGAGCGGGTGGCGCTATTGAACACAGCCACTGGAACTACTGTTCGTCCTATCGCACGTTTGTACGCTTTGGAGCTCGATGCCGCATTGCAATCTGATGCTCCACCTGTTATTACTGGGTCCGAGGATTCTCAAAGGAACGACTCACCTCTTACTGATGGTGATCATTCTCGGACCGGGACGCATCCCAGACGCGCTGCTGCTGGCGCCGTCGACATGTGGCATCAGAAGATAGCCTCTGGGCAACTTTAGGTTTAAGGTGGGGTTCAGGTATTTTTTTGTGGGGGGAGTGTATCGTAAATACGATAGGCTATGACTCTTTTGTGATCTCGTATGTCTCTGTGACGTCACGATCGCTCCTACAGCACGACGTAGGACGAGTAGATCGTATATTATAAGATTGTAAATAAGTTAAGTTATAAAAGGCCTAATATGCTATTAAGCAATATTGCCATGGTCTTATGTAGTATATATGAATTTATCGTATATATTAATATAATTTATCGTATAGAGCAACCTAGATGTGGTACGATAATTTGGGCTCCTGGCGTTTTGCCAAGGCAGCAAGGTGTACCTTCGAGGAACACCAACCAGTTAACATCTATTTTCCGCCCTCAGTTGATCGTGCTTTTTGAGCCTCTAATCACAATACACTGTCAGCAATACAAACAGCTACACCATCATGACGCTCTCATCGACGCCATGACTGACTGACAGATAAGCATAATATTCATGTCCATTCCCATGTAATCATTTATTCTTTCTTTAACTTGACTCGTGTCTCGGGACCGAAGTCTCGTTCCCCATTGTCCACCGCCATATTGGGTAAAACGTTCTCCCTTGCCTCATTGCCACGTGGAACTATTGGTGAGTTAATTCCTGGCTAATATTAACCCTTATAACCTTACCCTATATATAAATTTATTATGCGAGACCTTTGGATATAACTTAGCTTGTTTCAGATTGAATTCAATTTAGATATGGAGTAGTTTTCATTTAGATTGATTTATTTGATTCATTATAGCTTAGTAATATTTAACTTCCATTGATAGTTTACCACAGCCATCGATCGATAGCGCTGCACCCGAAAGTTCCGAAACGGATCGACCGAAATAATAGGCCTAGCCGCCTAGGCCTACTGGTAAAGTTTTGAGTCGAAAAGTAATACACCCTGTATATAGTTTCATATAGCCTACAAGTCAAGTGAGATAGTTCAATAGCTCATATATATATTAAGGAATTGGCTTCACATAATTTAGCCAGGGGAGAGCAGTAAGCTTTGAAGCGACTTTCGAGAAGTGTAAACAATCTCGCCTCCAACTCCTGAACAGAAACAGATTTTCCATTTCCGATTGTGTTTGCTCAATAAATGATACATGCAATGAAAAACGAAGAACAGTCTTTTAATAGATTCATAATATCCTGTTGAGCTTTATAGATACATAATAGTTTGGTACGGGAGATGTGCCTCTCTCCACAGTCAACGGTGACGACGTCGGAGGGCCCGGCGTCACGCCAATATGGCTGCCCGGAACTCTCCAACATATACGAATCGACTCCCGCTCGTTCGCTCGGCGCGTACATTTGAATAATTGAGCGTACTTTTCGATTTGTTGCCTCAATTGTGGTTCAAGCGTAGCTTTGATTACGCATAGATAAATTGCGCGTACTTTGAGGGTTCACTGTACTATAATATCTGTGACTCCAAAAATTGTCCAGGGATGGCTGTCACTGTCCACGACTGTACAGTCATGGTCAAGAATTTCTGGACAATTTGTTTTCGAAAGCGTATTTATCAAGTGTTATGCTAGACAAAGCAACTTGTATGGATTAACCAAACCAGGAGAAACAAGATATTCAATATACATGCACAATATAAGAACACAAAGCAATTAATACAATACAAGACAGAATAGTGGTTTCATTTATACACAAATGATAGCAACAAGAATCGAAGAGTTGAGATCAAATACTAAAAATAGGTTGGTATAAATATTATGACAATGGCAAGGATACAATTTCAACGTAAGTATGGAACTATTAATTATTTAACTTATACAATACTCGCAATTCTCTAAGAAACAATTTGTTATACCAGGTTTTTACTGGGGTTGTATTGACTTTATAGGTAGGTTCTTATTTGACTGTAGCCGTCATATTGTGTGCATTCTGAGTAGAATACTATAAAATGGTGGTGGCAGGAGGCTTCTGGGTCTGGGGTGGTGATGCGCAAGGGTGTGGTCTCTCCCCTGATGGGCAGGGGTGTGTCCCCGGCACTGATGAGCTTAGTGGTGGTGGAGTTTAACATTCCGAATCTGCGGCGGTTTTGGTCGTAGAAACGGTTGAACAGGCAGGATTTAGCAGCTCCAGTGTCTATCAGGAGACGTACTGGTACGACACTTTCAGTTTCGCCAGATGGTAGATGGGAGGTGGTTTAATCAGCGTGAAATCCCCCGCCAAAGCCATGATGGGCGGCGGAGGCTTAAAAAAACCTGAGGAAGATCTTCTTCCTCTTCCTGTTCTTCTGGATTTTCTTCAATGGCCTGGACTGAGCTTCTGGAAGCCTGCCGTTGTTGTTGTTTTGCATGATCCTTATGTAATGTAAGGGACAGGTGGTGTTGCAGGCACTGAAGTCGAACGGATTTATCAGTATCAGGGGCCTGTTTTGGAATCTGGGTGTGGTGGTGCTCGTGGTCGACCTCGATTTATGGGGTTAGTGGGCGGAGGAACCCTGCTCGGGGCATGGCTTGGTGGATACGCCCTGTCGTAGGAATGTGGGCGGTTCTGAAATCGTGGTTGTCTGGACCCGTAGCTGTGTGAGGGTCCTGGCCTTCGTCCTCCTTGAGGGTAGGTGGGGAGCCTTTTGATAGCTCCCACTGTTGAGGTCTTGTGTTTGGTGGTCAGGTGCTTCCTGATGGTGATGATGTCTCGGTCGTAGCCTACAGGGTCATGGATGGTGAAGTGCTCTCTGATGAAGTAGGGGAGCACTCGCAGCAGGGTGTTAATGATGTGCTGTTTTTGTTGCATATTGCTTTGGAAAGGGTATGCAGCCCTGACATGTTGTGCCAGGAGTCCGAGGGTGGTGTTTAAATCTCCTTCATAGGTTATGTCATCTATTTTACTCAGAGCGACGACAGTGCCCAAGGGGGGTTGAATGGCACCAATCACAATCTGCCGGATTTGTACCCATGTGAGATCAGGGGTAATATGTCCGGGTACCAGGGACACGGCCTTTCCCAGGTGAGTTAACATAACAGCAATTGTTTCTGTATGTTTGATACGCCAGGCTAAGCACTGGGTTTACCATATCCAAATAATTATGTCCTGATGTTATACGTGCCTGCCTCATAATATAACACATAGTACAAACATAGGTTATTCTTATTCACACAAAATCATATTGGTAGAGGTGCAATGTTAAATAAGACAAGGATAGGTTCTAAAAAAAAAAAAAAAAAAATAGCAGCACGATCGAGGATCCTCTATGTGTCTCAAGGGGAAAATATAGGCAAGTTCCGACGATCTCTGAAGACGTTGCTGCCTGGTATTCCCTACGATGTCCTGGTCAGTAGGGGTGGCCCTGTCATGTGACGGTGACAGAAGGTAGGGGAAGACTTCCTTGTAGATCTTCTGAAGACTGTAGAGGTGAGGGTCTTACATGAAAACGAGTCATAACACCAGTGTCATATGCTCTCGTATCATGAGATTAAAGTAAGGAGCCGTTTCACCAGTGTTTTACGCTCTCTCTTACAATCCAGACCTAGACTTCTATGTGAGTCTCTAGAGGAACTTAATTATGATGGAATTTTGGGATAGTTACGAGTACGAGCCGTTACACCAGTGTCTTATGCTCTTGTATCGTAATGACTAAGTAGGGAGTTGTTACACCAGTGTCTTACACCCTCCACTACGAGTCCTGATTGAGAAGGAAGCCGTTTCACCAGTGTCTTACGCTATTCCAACCAGCCTTACTATTTTTATAGGTTTACTAGAACTAGAGCGCTTGTTGGTACTGCATATTCTAATTATAGTAAATCCTGTACCAAGGCAATGTAAAGACTCTGGGTGGTCACAAGTTTGGTCCAACAAGAATACGATCAAATCCAAGGTACCTTCGAGAAATGCGTCTAGTAGTTCCACCAGTGTCTTGCTCCCTCAAGGCAATTTCTCGGTTATTATCCCAAGTCTTCCAGATATCTAGTCTACCGGTGTGATCTAGAGTATCTTTTCAACTGTACCGCTTATGGATTTGGTTGGAGGTCTTACCAGTTCCGTCATTCCTTCCGGCTGCGCATCTCGGGTTTCCCTTCCTGGACATTGGTATTGGACTTCTCTGGTTTTGCTGGTGGTGTTGGAGTTTATCCTCACGGTTATGTCCTTTCCTGGTGGCGAGGTGATGGTGGCGACCCCGGCCTGATGTGGTGAGGAGGCTCCTATGTCCTCTTGTCTTGGCAGCGTGGTGACAGGAGTTGTTTTTGTTCTGGGGCTTCCATCTCCTGCTTATCTTCATTTATCACTGTAATTTCCTATTTTATAGTTATCTTCCTTTATCACTGTAATGTCGTGTTATATGGTTATCTTCATTGATCACTGAACTGTGATAACACTGATAACTGGTTTAATCAATGTTGCAAAATACTTTTTACATGTATCATAATTGTTCAACCAAATATTGTACTTTAATTCCTGATCGATATATCGAACAATAAGAAACTTACAACAATTACAAAAAAAACATTGTGTTCTGGACATATTTATCAACTTAATGCAAGTGTTTTCAACTGTGGAAAATTTCTGAAAATATTCGAAATTGAAAAGTGAATACGCTTGTACTGTGCGTAATTTGTCTTATACTCATCATTATTCATATAAGTTTATTTGTATTATAATTTTGAAAATACAAGTAGCTTCTACTATATATTCTGCATTTAATAAGGTAATACAAAAGGCAATATATGCAATAGTTGTAATGATATTGTTTGTATAATATAATATCCATTACGTGGTTCACGCAGACTACCGCTTAGCTATACTAATATATCAAGAGGCAGCGTTGCTGCCAATGTCTGGCAGGTGGGTAACCCAATTATGCGCCACCTTGTATACTGCTATCTATTATAATTTTTGTATTTTTATATTATTATTCTCCGTCTATCTATTGCCAAACGCCGTGATCCCCGAAGGTGTGGCCACGAACGAAACGCCCCCATGCACCTCTAACCCCAGTCAGTCGACGTCCCTCCTCCCATCCAGCACCGCTTTCACACACATACTTCTTAACTCCATCCTTCCAACTCTTACTCAGTCTACCTCTCCCTCTCTGTCCTTCCACCTCACTCTCGTACACTCTCTTAGTCATTCTCTCGCTTCCCATACATTCCACATGGCCAAACTATCTCAAGGTGTTCCTTGTCGCACTTTCCAGCACATCTACATCCACACCACACCTCTCTCATGCTTCCTCATTCGTCTGTCTATCCCTCCATGTAACTTCGCACTCATTTCCAACCCTCTAACTCTTGGTTTGAGTCTCTCCACCAACATCCATGCTTCGCTCCCATAAGTCAATGTTGGGATTACCACACTGTCATGCAAGGACTTCTTTACTTCCATGCTGACCATTCTATTTATTGTTACTGCTTTCAGTGTTCCTACAACCCCCTTCCCCTGTTGCACCCTCTCCCGCACTTCTTCATCCATACTCCCATCTTTACTCAACACACTGCCCAAATACTTAAATGAGCTGACATTCTGCATAGCCTGACCGTTAAACCTCTACTCACACTATGTGGCTTCACCCATTTCAAAGACCATAACCTTGCTCTTCCCCGCATTTACCTTCAGATTCCGTTTTTCACACACTGTTCCAAAAATATTTACCAGACCTTGCAACTCCCATTCACTATCGCTCATCAGAACTGTATCATTATCATTGGCAAACAGCAGTACAGGCAACTTTCACTCGTTTCCTTCCCTTTTCAGTGGTACATCAACATCCACTGCTCTTCCTTGTATTTCTTTCATGATTCCATCCATATAAACATTGAAAACCCATGGGAACATCACACACCCTTGCTTTAACCCAACATTCAGATCAAAGAACTCGCTCTGTTCATTCTCCACACGTACTGACGCCTTTGCACCCTCATACATGCTCTTCACTGCTTTCCACAACTTGCCATCTAGTCTTTATATTCTCAGTACTTTCCACATACCTTCTCTATCAACTCTGTCATAGGCCTTCTCCAAGTCCATAAAAGCAGCATACAACTTTTGTTGCTTCTCCAGATATTTCTCCACAACACATTTCAAGGCAAAAATCTGGTGTACACATCCTCTTACTTTCCTAAACCCGCCCTACTCGTCACCTACCCATATCTCTGTTCTCGCTCTCACTCTCTCGATCACTACCCTACTACGCTTAGCAGACATATTCCCTGGTGTTTACCACGCACTCCTCTTTCCCCTTTACCATTATACAGGGGGACTATTATGCCTGTCTTCCAGTCATCAGGCACACTTCCCTTCTCCCATGCTAGTTTACACATTTCCCATATCCATTCGATCACTATCTCACCATCATACCTCAGTATTTCTTCACACACTCCATCTATTCCTGATGCTTTCCCCATCTTCACTCTTGTTATGGCTTCACACACTTCTGACCTCCTGATCCCCACTTCCTCGTCCACTACTTCTCTTCTTCTCCCTCCCATACCCCATCCAACTATGTTTGCTGGCGTTTCGTTCCTTACGTTTAACAATTCATTGAAGTACTCCCTCCATCTTTCGACTCTCTCTTGCTTCTCGGCTAACACTCGCCCATTCTTATCTTTCACACCCTTACTATTTCCCTTGCTACCCTCCCTAACTTTCTTGACCTCTTTCCAGAAAAATGTCTTACACTCCCTCCATTTTACACTTAGATTCCTTCCAAATTCCTTATCTGCTCTTCTCTTTCTTTCCTTCACTACTCTCTTCACCACTCTCTTTTTCTCCAAGTACCTCTCTCTTTTCTGCCTCTCCAAATCTTCGTTCCCTCTACTACCCAACCAATCTCTATACACTTATTATATGCTTATAATTTATATTATTATTCTTTATTTATTTGTTTTGTTTTTTTCGCTTATCATGTATAAAAATTGTCTAAGCTGGATTATACTTCAATGTATTTATTATTCTGTGTTGCAGGCAGGTGCGGCGCGGAGCACATGGATCGGATACCTAAACAAAAGGGGTATTTGGCTCACTATAAGCCCAGTTGTTGGGGTAAGTGTGCGAACAACAGTGTGAGTGGAGAGGAGACCTGGTTACTCCAATTCAAGACGCAAGTCACTCAAGTCGCTCATAGAGTCTTAAGGAAGTTGAACCTTCTGTAGACTCCTGATGGGGGAGCCACAACATCACTTTTCATGGACAGTTTTATATACAGTATATATATATATATATATATACTGTATATATACCGGTATATATATTTTTTTTATTTTTTTTTTTTATTTTTTTTTTATTATATTATTATTATTAATATTATTATTATTATTATTATTATTATTATTATTATTATTTAGTTTGTTACTGATTTAGTTAGTTAATATTATTGTTTGTATTATTATTATGTAGTACAAAATCTAACCATTTTATAATAATATGTATGTATGTGTATGTATTTATGTATATACTCAGGCACATACCCCATTGCTGGGGGTGGCCGACACGAGACAGAGCCCGAACAGAAACAACATTTAAAGTTCCTATTCTCAGGGTCCGGGACCATTTTCGCGTTCTCTCACCCGTTTCTCTATCTCGTCGAGTAGGAGAATTATACAAGGGGAGGAGGATTCCTAGTTCCCTGCCCCCCAAATAATAGACCTAATAATAGGGTTTGCATAATTCAACAGTTGATCATGGACTTCACTTTATTTAATAAAGCTGTATCATCAGGTATAATATCTACGTTGAATTAGTGTTTCTCGTTTCGGACCAAGATAAGTTCCAACACATAAAAAGGGGTTTGAATATTACGACCCACAGTGTACAGAAGTGTTCAGAATTGTATATTTCCGTAACATTTTATCACTCCGGGCGATATTCACTGATTGACGTATTTCGGCCCCTAATATCAAGGCACACTAATATTTCAACCAAAAAGGTAATGAAGTAAGAGTAATAAATAGCGTATTACTCTCTTATGAATGTATAGAATCACGTTACGTTAGCATGCTATCCTCCGTGAAATAATATTCCGTGATAATCAATTTCCTTGTAACATAAAGAGAAGTTTCCAAACGGGCGGCCTCTCGCCTTTCCTGACTATCTACAATAACTAAAATCAACCATCACAAAACTATTATAACACTCCAAGTCTTTTTGTTTTCCCCTATGTGCATGAAGGAGACAAAGGGCATAGATGCCTGTAACACGTGTCTCCGCCCCAAGGTTGAAAGAGTGATAGTGAACCAAAATCAAGGTACGTTAGAGGTAATTTAGGTGTGTTGGAAAGAAGTGTGGTGTGGTAGTTAAGTGTAGTGAAATTAATAGGAGGAGGAAGTGTTTACGAGAATGAGCTGGATTACTCTTTGTGTAGGTGAGGCCCAAATAGAAACAGTGGGGGAAGCCAAGCTAATGAAACAGGAGTTCAAGCAACTGGACAGAGCCTAAGGGCTCGAGATCAATTATGATAGTCTCCATTTTCACTAGACTTTTGGCAAGATTCAGGAATTTATCTTTAAACTTCCGACTTAGTTTAATCTAGAGACGAGTAATTGAGGTGATGGTATTCTACTGATCGTGTTCATCCCCTAGACTCTCCTATTTAAAATAAAATATGTAATATCCCGGTAAATATGAGATATTTCCAAAACCGTCACACAGTAAAGTATGTATATTATTACTAGGTCTGTTCATTCTGAAATTTATGAAAGGTATTTTCGAAACAACCTGTATAAAGTGTCCATTATCATGTACCCAATTAAAGGTATATTGATGGTAATAAACCCATATTATGCCACTTATAAAGGTAAATGATTATCAACATACCCAAAACGTATATACCTTGTCCATACACTTGTATATGCTTTCGAGTGTGTAAATTGTGTCCTTCAAGTATAGGGACCATTAATTGTGTCCTTCAAGTATAGGGACCATTAATTGGGTCCTTCAAGTATAGGGACCATTAATTGGGTCCTTCAAGTATAGGGACCATTAATTGGGTCCTTCAAGTATAGGGACCATTAATTGGGTCCTTCAAGTATAGGGACCATTAATTGGGTCCTTCAAGTATAGGGACCATTAATTGGGTCCTTCAAGTATAGGGACCATTAATTGGGTCCTTCAAGTATAGGGACCATTAATTGGGTCAGTGGGAGTTGGTGAACGGTAGTTAAGGGAGGTAACCTGCTTTTTTTTCTCTCCTTTGTTTTCTTTCTCTGGCTTTGTATCCATTCGGCCCGATTCAGCCTACTATTTTAAGACGTGTATCCCCATCCAGGTGTCAATTTTTTTACTGGTGAGCGATAGCAAGCCAGCATATTTTAAAAAAAAAATTGACAGCAGGCTAAATTTGTACATTTTTCGATAGAAACATTTCTCCGGCGAAGCCGGATTTCTTCATATAAAGCTGGCTTGCTATCGCTCGCCAGGAAGAAATCGACACCTAGATGGGGATAAACGTTCTAAAATAGTTGGCTAAATGGGGCCGAATGGATACCAGCCAGAGAAAGAGAGAAAAGGAGAAAAATACAAAAAAACAGGTCACCCCCCTTAAATCTAATGACAGTTGTTAAGGGGGACAGTGGTAAATTTTGGGGGGTTTATATATTTATATATTCATTTATTTTTTAGTTTCCTCGCTAGACCTTCATCATGCTTCAAAAAACACTCCCTAGACCCCTCTTCAAGATAAATTTGTACATTTTTCGATAGAAAAATTTCCCGGCCGAAGTTCCTTCTAAAATTATAGGCTTGCTATCGCTCGCCAGGAAAAAAATCGACACCAAAATGGCACGAAAGGTCTTAATATTGACGAAGAAATGGGCTGAAAGGTCTTCAAATCAACAAAGTAAGGGGGTGAACGTCTTAAAATCTAAAAAAAAAAAATGGGGCTAAATATGAAGGAGAAGGGGGTCCAGAAAAGCCCTATTCCCCACCTTAACCCGTTCAGTAGCGTTATACCTTTCGTTCTTGTCTCTGTTTTAAGGGGAGGGGGAGGGGGGTGTTCTGGGCCCCTTCTCTTTCATGTTTTGCCCCAATAGCTTTGAGATTTTAAGACATTCACCCCATTAGTTTGGCGATTTTAAGACCCTTCGTTTCTTTTCTTTGTTTTTCATTTTAACAACTGTTGTGCATTTAGGTGTTAATTTCTTTCCTGGCGAGCGATAGCGAACCTGCAGTTTGAGAGGAGCCATTTTTCTACCAAAAAAGTACAAATCTATCACGAAGGGGGTTATAGGGGGTAATTTTTCAAGCTTGGTGGAGATCTACTATGAGTTTCAGAGGCCGTGTTACATCGTTTTTCGGGAATAACTTATTAACAAACAGTTGAATCAGTATATTTTGACACAGCTTTCTTCACACCGTGCCCTAATTTGTGTCAATATAGTAAATTACCAAAATTGTAGAAATAGGCCACTTGTCACTGTGGCATGAGGTTAAAGTCACACATTAATGACTAAGAAACGGACAAGGCTACCGTGGCTTACCTGTGAGAACCACCAAACCATTATTGCTCCTCCATCAAACACGGTAGTTATCAGCCACCACCCAACCCTACTTTTGCCTTTAAATTCAAGTTAGCTGTCAATATCAAGTTTAAATATACAAAAAGTATGTATTTTTGTATATTTTCATTTTGATATTGACAGATAACTTGAATTTAAAGGCGATAGTAGGGTTGGGTGGTGGCTGGTAACTACCATGTTCGATGGAGGAGCAATAATGGTTTGGTGGTTCTCACAGGTAAGCCACGGTAGCCTTGTCCGTTTCTTAGTCATTAATGTGTGACTTTAACCTCATGACACAGGGACAAGTGGCTTATCTATACACTTTTGGTAATTTACTATATTGACAAAAATTAGGGCACGGTGTGAAAAAAGCTGTGTCAAAATATCATACTGATCCATCTGTTTGTTAATAAGTTATTCCCTAAAAACGATGTAACACGGCCTCTGAAACCCATAGTAGGGGGCAACAAAAATAATAATTAAATATAAAAAGGAAGTAAATATACATATAAATTAATAATTCCCCCCTTCAGTAGAGTTATACCTGTTTTCCTTGTCTCTTTGTTTTCCTTATTATTTGTGTTCTGTGTGGATGAGGGAGACAAAAGGCAAAACTGCCTGTGACGAGTGCCTCTCCCAGAGTTAAAAGAGTGAGAGTGCCAAAATCAAGGAACGTTCTAGGAACGATACTAGATAGCTAAGAGAGTAAATATAAACACCAAATGAGAAGGAGCACTTTATTGACAACGTTTCACATAATAGCTTCATCAGTTCAATGGTTGGCCTGATGAAGCTATCTGTGAAACGTTGTCAATAAAGTGCTCCTTCTCATATGTTGTTTGTATTCATTTCGTCTATTCTATAAAGTATATAATTTTGTCAACTTAGAGGGTAACCTGAAAACTCAACCAGTAGACCATTTCGACCAGTAGACCATTTCAACCAGTAGACCATTTCGACCAGTAAACCATTTCAACATGTAGACCATTTCAACCAGTAGACCATTTCAACCAGTGGACCATTTCAACAGTACAGTACACCATTTCTACCAGTAGACCATTTCAACCAGTAGATCATTTCGACCAGTAGACTATTTCAACCAATAGACCATTTTGACCAGTAGACCATTTCAACCAGTAGAACATTTCTACCAGTAGACTATTTATTAGTGGCCCCTCCATCATTGACGATATGCCTATAAGTATAATAGCCTCCATTTAAGTGCCCGCGGTCCGCCAGTTTGAATCTACCGCCGCGGGGAGAACGGAGTAGCTTCATAAGGGTAACGCTTATTCTCTTATGGAATCGTCTTATGATTGGGTACTCACTACGAAAAAGCCTTCGTAAAATATAAAAAATAAAATAAAAAATATATACTTAATAATTGTTATACTACAGCTTTCCATCTCGTGGATTTCTTGTACAGACTTCCTTGACGCTGCTTTCTGAGCCGCCATACTTCCTTCCTCTTCCCGCGGTCGTACCGAGAGGTTGGGTGCCAGTGTACTCCGCTTCATTCTTCGTTTTCTCCCTTCTAGTGAGTCCTTACTCATTTGCATATATCTGAGTTGTATTGAACAAGGTTTTAGATTAGCTAGCACAGGCTACCCCATTGGTACGCCAGCAGGAAGTGTTAAAATAGGGTACTTTTGTACAGGCGCTTTGAGTCCCCCAGGATCTGCGCATCATGTTTTTTATATTTTGTTGTCAATCTGCGCCTTAGCTATTGCTTTACTACTAGTTAGGAGGCTACTTCTACGCAGGATTATGCTTCAGGCCGTCTCTATGAGGCAGTTGCATTATTGTTTTTTAGCAGACGCTCTAGTTTAAGGGTTGCCATGCGTGGTGTGGAATCTTCTAGAGTCCGTGTCTGCGTGTGGGCCCCTCTCGTGGGCCTCTTCACCATGTGCTGCTGCTGCTGGGTCTTCAGGAGGTTGGGTAGCTGCCGTGTTGCTGTTTCTACGAGCCTCGTGGCCAGCCTCAGTAAGGGTCTCCGGGTAAGGCCATTTAAGGTAATAATAAGGCCATAAAGGTAAGGTCATTTATTTTATAAATAAAATTATTCTATATGACATAGCCTAAGTTGTTTCCCTGAGTTTTGCATGTGAGATTTTACATGTTTACAGGGAATCAGGAGACGTCCGGATGGTGTGGGGGTTTTGGGGGGTGTCTAACTTTCCCAGATAAGTCAGCATCTCTGAAAATTTTGGTTCGTTTTTCCGGCGGCTTTCAAAGCCAGCTGCCTGTTTCTCGTCCAGCGGACGAGTAAGGAACTTACCAAATGTCCCGGCGTGGTATGCTAAACCACGAACTTCCCGGCGGAAATGCGAATTCCTAAGGGAGTAACTCGGCCTGCCGAGTGAACTCGCCCTGACCGATAGCCTCACGCGGCAACTTAGTACGCCCGGCGCACAGTTCAATGGGAAACACTGACTAAATAGTCAGTGATAACAAGAAAGCGTGGACATTTACTATCTCTCTAGTCCAAATAGTCATTGATAGTAAAACTGAAATGCTGGGTGTGAAGGGAATTTATGGTCTACTGAAAACTCCCCAGGCCCACTTCCTTGGTGCCTGGCGCAGGGCTCGAACCTCTGAAGGGAGTTTAACCCTCCTAAAAACCCACAGGTTTTGAGATGCCTTGGGTGGGGTTCGAACCCTGGTTAGTAACCATATCCTCCATAGGTCAACCAGGCCCGTGCACTAACCCACTGTACTACCACGGACGTACAAAAATATAGTAACCTTAGTCCTATTTGTAAGAACCAGGTGACAGTCTCGTGGTGATTCACGTGATGAGTTTATTAGACTTCCCATCAACGACTATTTTACACTATACCAGACGTCAACTCGGGTAGTACATTATTGGGGTTGCGGGATATTTTCGAGGGCATTACATTACATCCTTCTTTAACTAGGCTAGTCCCTAGCCTCTTTAAGGTCGTAAGGTATCGTAGCTGTATCACCTCAGCAATCTCAATATTGTTAGGGTCCGCGTGATGGGTGCTCTATGTAGCTACCAGATCACGTTCCGTGACTGCCACCAATGATATGCTGGGTGTGAAGGGAATTTATGGTCTCCTGAAAACTCCCCAGGCCCACTTCCTTGGTGCCTGGTGCGGGCCTCGAACCTCTGAAGGGAGTTTAACCCTCCTAAAAACCCACAGGTTTTGAGAAGCCTTGGGTGGGGTTCGAACCCTGGTTAGTAAGCTTATCCTCCATAGGTCAACCAGGCCCGCGCGCTAACCCACTGTACTACCACGGACGTACAAAAGTATAGTAACCTTAGTCCTATTTGTAAGAACCAGGTGATAGTCTCGTGGTGATTCACGTGATGAGTTTATTGGACTTCCCATCAACGACTATTTTACACTATACCAGACGTCAACTCGGGTAGTACATTATTGGGGTTGCGGGATATTTTCGAGGGCATTACAAAAACGTTTAAGGTTATTGAGGGCCAGTGACACTTTGTCACAGGTAAGCAGTTCAAAAAATTGGAGAAACCTAAGGTTTTTCTTGGTCAAGTCCAGCGGAAGGTTAGAGTAGCAGTGGCTATTTCTAATTTTCCGGTGGACTTCACTGTCACTAGGCCCAGGTATTGGTGATGCGAGCTCAAAGACTTCTTCAGGAAGACATGTTGAAGGCGGGAGAGGTGGGGAGGACCGTGGGGAAAGTTGCGGGGACGTATGGCTGGGGCCGGCAGGGGTGGACGCCGCGGGAGCCTCGAACAAAACTCTCTTACTTTTCTTAATTTTTTTGGTATATTTCCTACCTTTCCCCTTTTCGGCAGCAGTATGTCTCCTGTCGGGGGACCTAGGAGGCAAATAGACCGAAAGTGGGGGGTCCTCAACCCTTGGCAATGGTGGGGGTGGTGGGGAAGAATGCGGGGCATCCGGGTCATCTTGGGTGGCGTGGGTAGATAAGGGAGACAATGGCGGACGAGAAGGGTCACCACGCTGACCCTCACTCACAGCCTCATCCTCACCAAGTATTTTTGCTTGTTCCCTAGCTGCCGCGGCCGCCTTCTCAAGTATTTTCTGCTTATACAAGTGTAGCTTGAAAGGCGATTTACCTGGGGAAGGGCTTGGAGTCGTGTCACTTATGCGAAATTTGGTGAGTGACCTTGAACTCTCCCACTCACTCACTCTCTCAAGTTCACTGTCTTTAGGTAAACCAGCTTCCTCAACAACTGGTACATCACCTTCATCACTCTCATCACTGTCATGTTCTCTCGCAAATCCCAGGAATTGCTCTTCTTTCTCACTCTCATGGCCATAATCACTCAACTTATAGTTACTGGAGTCGTCACTGACTATATCATCAACACTATACTTGGCATCAGCACGCTCATATAGTCTCAATGTCGTCTCAATACCTCCGGGAGATAACACATTTAGGCGATGGCGTCGGGGTAAGGCGCGACGAACTAGCAAGGGCATCGTAGGAAGCACGGTATCGGACACAGCGGAATCACTATTTGGCGTACTGTCCATGATGGCGTCGGGGTAGATACTGTTGTTGTGGCGTCGTTTACGCCGGGTGGCGCCACCTACCGTCCCATGATACCAAAAATGTACGCGCGGCATTCGAAAGCACGCACGCAAGCAATGGGCGTTCAAGAGCCCTTCCGGGTTGCGCGGGCCGAGGTTGTTATGGGCGTTCAAGAGCCCTTCCGGGTTGGAGGGGTTAATCCCGGGAAATTTCTCTTTCCAGGGCGGAGTACCGGTGTTGCACCAGGTGACCAGGTAGTTCCCGGGGGCGGGGTAGTTTTCCCACAGTCTCTGTCGTGTCGGCACTTGAACCTCTCATTGCTGTATGTTCAACGCCGTTAAGCTCAGGTAGCCCTATCTTATTTTATTTGTTAATGAAATAATTTAATAGCTGAATCATAATAAACATATATATTTTCTATGATTATATTATGATAATATTGTGTTTATTTATAGTAATTTATTTTAATACAATTAAATATAAATTAAATTAATTAGTATACTTTATGATTTTGCTCACCAGCTCTGCTTTCTATGTGTTAATGAACTATGGGAGCTTTTAATTATCATAAACCTTTACGGGACTCGGACGAGGGCTCCCATTCAGGGAGTATACCGAGCTTGCAAGCGAGGGACAGCCACAGCCAAGGTGTATGGCGATACTCACAGTCGTACCTCACCCGCCGGACGATAACGCCGGCGGGCGGACCTGACGCTCTGATGACGGACGAGAACAGGTTGATTTCCATTTATCTATTTTCCGCCGCCAGAAGTGTCTCTAATGTGCCACGTAGTCAACAAACTACAGGATTAGCGAGGCGTAGTCTCGCTAATCGCGCCCCTGTGGCCGGCGCAGTGTGGTACCAGCATTTGAACACGTGGTGCCCGCACCCAGTGTCACTCCTGGTCGGGTTGTTCCACTTAGAACACAATTGGCAACCTAGAAACCTCGCGGACTTGTTCATTTTGGACATTCAGGAGGCCAAGTGGCTAGCACCATATGGTAGCGACGTGACCAAGATATTCACGAATCAATATACCCAGTCTACAAAGCGACAGTTTCCATCGCATTGGCAAGCTTTTACGTCTCGGATTCTTAGAACAAAACAAACTGTGCCCTCGGTGGCGTTGGTTGTTTATTATTTAATTTATCTGTTCATACAGAAACATTTATCTGAAAGTGATTTATGTGGGCAGGTTTTAAACTCCGCCCACCTCCCCGTCGGCTCAGGCCTACATGGTCTCTGGACAAAGCATCGTCGTTATTCTCGTTCCTGTATGTACCAAAGACTGCAGATTTTACAAAAGGTCAGTATTCCTTATGGCTTTGGCTACCGGGAACAGAGTATCTGAGCTGGCGGCGATGAGCAACGCACCTAATTGCCTCAGGTTTGATAGGCTTCATGAGTGTATTCACATTGCACCTTCCCCGGGATTCATAGCCGAGATTGAGCACAGTGAACACGTGTCTTCAGAGTTCACGGTGCCGGCGTTAAACAGGGGAAAGGTGCACCATCTTTTTTGCCCAGTGCAAGCTCTAACCAAATATTTAAGAGTGGCACCTCTAAATCACCAGGGTGCTTTATGGGTCGCAAGTCCGGGTGAACGCTTGATAGAGCGTACACTGGCTTCTCTCTTGGTCGAGGACTTTAAAGAGAAGAATCCCGGCGTTGTGGGTAAGACCCACGATATACGCAAGGGGACAGCCTCTTTACGTTTCCTTAATAATCTTTCGGTGGAAGTTATTACGTCCACACAGTTGTGGGCCTCTAATCAGGAGTTTTTGCCTCGATACCTTTCAGTAGCTCTGGACAAACCTTCCTTGCCATGTATAGCTTTACGGCAGAGGGTCTAGGTGGCCCTTTTAGTAACGTTTTGTTTAATTTCAAGAAAAAGGGGGGGGGGAGGGTGCAGTCAGTGTGACATAGGACACCCTAGACCCCTCCGGAGTATGTGTTCGGAACATACGAGCTGTGATACTGGTTGTAGGCATTGTATTATAAAATTTCTCTGTAGTATTCATTGCAGGAAATTGTGCTAAAGGCCAGTAGTAGTGTTACAACAATTCTTGTTGTAAGTAGCTTTGGCTGTGAAGCAATAGATTTTTGAGAAATCTCGGTAGTTGCAACTACGACTTTTACTTTTGAAGTAATTACTTCTGCATAAGTACACGAGTTCAGTACTTCTACGAATGTACAAGAATTCATTTATGTTTGGTTATATTTTTAGGAATATATCCACTAGTTAATGGGGTTTATATGTGCACATGTAAACTTATAATTTTTTAGTTTTCACCACTTACTTTCAGTGGGGTGCCTTCTTAACTAGCAGATCTGTGCACAGAGTCTCAGAGTTAACCCTTTTTCAATCAGGCTTCTTTGAAGCACGCTCCTGCTTGTACCCCTTTTTGAAGATTTAGGCAGTATAAAGTTTATGCACCCGAATATCTCTTTTTTACAAAAGTAAGAATACTATGTGGTTGTTTGATTATCTGCTTTTCTAGAGTTATGATATGATTACGAATGTCCCCCTCCAGTCTTAGAAATCAGGCATGTTCGTCAATGATGGAGGGGCCACTAATAAATTATAGGTTTGACTCCTGTAAGGAGATAAAGAAAACCTAATATTTAGTAGTGGCCCCGTAATCATTGACGACTGGGGCCCTCCCGACCATCCCCTTCCCATTCGTTGATGTATTAAGGATTTTGGTTTACTTGATATGTCAGTGAAGGAAGAATGACGCCTGAATCAGCGTCTGGTCAAAGATCCACACAAGTACATCCACGATATGATGGAAAGCTTATTGGATAGTTATTCTTATTTTCTTTTTCTTTTTTCTTTTTTTACGAAGTTTTTTCGTAGTGAGAACCCAATTCATAATGACTGAAGCCATGAGTGAGGTCACGTGCGCTCATGATGAAGGCTCCTCAGATTTTAAATGCTCTGCGCGGTAGATTCAAACTACGGCGGATTAGTGTTTGAAGAGGATGCCTTATGTAATAGGCATGTTCGTCAATGATTACGGGGCCACTACTAAATATTAGGTTTTCTTTATCTCCTTACAGGAGTCAAACCTATAATATAGGCATTGTAAATCTGATTTTCCTGAACTCTTTGAAATTCAATATCTTGGGTGTTGTTTTCTATCAACTTTCATTTATTAATACTGTAGTTTCCTTCTTTTTATTATTTTTAATGTAGAGGTACTTTATATAATTTGATATTTTTGGTATCCATTAGTATAATCTAGGAAAATATATGGGTTAATGAGTAGTCGGTTGGGCAAACCTCACTATTGCTAGGGTTTGGGAAGCAGTTTAACTTCATAATTCTTCATTATATCTCCAGTTCTCTTTCTAATATTCATTAATGATTTTCTCAACTGTACCTCTGTTCCTATCCACTCATATACTGATGACTCTACCTTAGACTACTCTACTAGTTTGTTACAAAGTCCCATGCCACTATGCAATGACTCCAAAACTCACATGATGAGGCCATAGCAGTTCTTCTGATCTATCAACTATTAAATGGGTTAAGAGAAAATATAGTTACTTTCAATGCTTCCAAAACCCTATTTTTCCACCTACAGTATCTACCCATCATAATCTTCCACACGACTATCACTTACTCTTCAACAGCAGGCAAATGAACCTTTCATCTTCTCTCAATATTCTTTTTTGTGTTGGATTTGGACCTTTATCAATTTTTATATGAAGTTCTCTGGTCAATTGTTAGCAGTTCCTGATAATGTTGACAATAATCTGAGTTCAGTTGATCCTATTCCATAAATAATATCACCTTAACCCCTTCACCACGTTGATATCTGTTTTCCTTTGACTCTGGCTAACATTAGACAATTTTATGTAGTTTGTGAATTCCCTATGCTATTGAAAGGGTTCAATTTGACGGAATATATCGGTTCGAGTTCTTGAGGAAGATTATACAGTAAGCTGAAGAAAATTGTCTAATAGTAACCGGAGTATGATGAAAATGACGTCATCGTGCTGGAGGGGTTAATTATAATAAGAAAACTTTTAATGCTGTGGTTAGGAATTCTTTATGTCCTCATATTCCTTTGGAGGCTCTTCATCACTGTCAAACTCTGCCTCCTCATCCCTCACCCAGTTTCCCAGTAAGTCTCTCTTCCACCCAGCTGCTCTCAACTTCTGGTAATACTCGCATCGATCAGCGTTCAAGTTCTGATTTGTACCTTTGGAGTTTTGTTCTGAAGTATTTTGATCGAGCTTACATTTTATGGATTCTGGGTCAGGGCTTAAAGGTGTAGTTTGCAATTCAATGTTCAGGTTTAAGGCTTGTTGGTGTACAGCTGAGTTTTTACTTTCCAAGTTTGACACATTATTTTGGGTTCCACACTGATTTCTACCATTATCTATACTTTTGCTGATACACTTTGAGCTTGCTTGATATGCAGGTTTAATTGTGGTTTTATTATTATGAATAGTGTGTTGTGATCTTCGCCAGTCTTCCTCTGACTCCCTGACATTGTTCTTATGTAAGGTCTGCTTAATATATTTTTTCACATTTTTCTGTGTAGTGCTACTTTGGGTTGGCTCCAACTTCTGAGTGGAGTTCGTAGAATCTGTTGTTAAAATAAATTTGTGTTTAATAGAATAGGTTTCTTCAACTACTGTACAGTACTTCACAGATGTAAACTAATATGAGATAGAGTATAAATATATTAATTAACATGCACAGTATAAACATTTGTATTCTACTGTATGTACGTATATTACACAGGCACATACCCCATAGCTGGGGGTGGCCGACTCGGGACAGCAAAATGATTTGATATTTTGTGATAACATGTTTTTAGTTTCGTAATAAAAGATTCATATGATAACTTACCGAGACATTTCAGATTAATGACTTCCTTCCGCATATAGGGTGTTTTCTTTGAAGTGTCTCTCCTGTTGGCTACACCCTCTCCCAAAACTCTGATAAGAACAAAATAATTCAATACGGTACAGTATATATATTACTTACTTTACCTGCATTACAATACAAAATTTAAATGCTTCACTATTATAAGTGTATACCAAATATGTTTTCCCAAAATTAAGTTCATCCAGTAATTTCTGTTGTTGTAGTAAACCTAAGATGCCCTTTATGGGAATCCTGCGGCAACCAGGTAGTCCCTGGGGCCGCACCTACTTGGGGGGGAGGTAGGATGTGATGAAAGGGTAGCAGGGGAGGAGGTCTTTGGTCTATGGGCTTGTAGCTTTGGGTCAATTTCCTCCATCCGCAGCCCTCCCAGGCGTATCTATTCAGCGTGTTATCCCCCTTTTCAGTCGCCTTGTACGACACACAGTGGGATATGTGGGAATATTCTTGTCCTCCACTAAATATAGAGGACCCCCTTATCCTCAGGGGGGATACTATAAGCTATATAACATATACCTTTTCCTAATCAGAAAATCCTTTATAGTAGAATAAAATAGTCTAACATGTATTCGTTAGTTTCATTGATTTCATTAATTAGGATTATTTATAAGTTAATTGGTGGGTTAGCCTAGTGATAATATGAATTAGTAATAATTAAAGAAATGTTACTGTAATGCCCTCGCAAATATCCCGCCACCCAAATACTCTGCTACCCGAGTTGACGTTTGGGTTAGCGTAAAATAGTCATGATGGCAAATCCAAGAAACCCATCACGTGATGATATCCACGAGACTATCAACCTGGTTCTTTCAAGGAGAACTAAGGTTGCTAACCTATTAACGTCCGAGGTGGCAGAGTGGGTTAGTGCGCAGTCCTGGGGTGACCGGACCTACTGAGGTCACTAACCAGGGTTCGAATCCCCGCGCCGGCTGGAGATTTTCGGGGGGTTAAATTCCCTTCGTTCACCCGACATTTCACTGGTGGCAGCCAGGGTGCGTGATCCGGTAGCTAGATAGAGCACCCATCACAAGAACCTGCGCCAGGCATCTCAAAACCTGGACTATTGAAAATGTTGGGGTGATATGACTACGTTACCTGAAGACGTTAAATTTCGGCTAGGGTCTAGCCTAGTCAAAGATGGATGTTGTGTTCCTTTCTCAGAAATCTCCATCTTAGGAGATTTCAACGTTCACCACCGCCATTGGCTCTCCTCTCACACTACTGATCCACCTGGTGAACAAGCCTACGTCTTTTCTATCCTAAATGACCTAGAGCAGTTAGTTCAGCAACCCACCCGTATCCCGGATCGCATCGGAGATCGGCCCAACATTCTTGACCTGTTTCTAACTTCTAACCCTTCTTCTTATACTGTCGATCTTTTCTCTCCTTTGGGCTCCTCCGACCATAAACTTATCTCTGTCACCTGTCCTATCTCTCCAGTACAGCCACCCGATCCTCGTAGCCGGCGGCGCTTGTGGCACTTTGCCGCTGCCGACTGGGAGGCTCTTCGGCAGTACTTCTTTGATTTCCCATGGAATGATTTCTGCTTCCATGGCCGAGGACCCTCGGAGAGTGCTGAACGCATTACCGAGGTAATCCTATCGGGCATGGAAGCATACATTCCATTCTCTTTCTCTCAGACTAATGCTAAAAAATCTTGGTTTACTCACGCCTGTTCTACTGCTGTCCGCAATAAGGAGGAAGCATTCAAACGGTACCGACGCCTTAAAACTCAAGACTCTCATTCTTCATATGTTTCTGCCCGGAATCAAGCCAAATCTGTTCTTCGACTTGCCAAACACTCTTTCATCAATAATAAATGCACTGAACTATCCAACTCTAGCTCTTCCCAAGCTTTCTGGCATCTAGCCAAAAACCTCTCCAACAATTTCTCTTCCTCGTCTTTCCCTCCCCTTTCCCACTCTGATGGCACAACCATCACTTCTTCCTCTGACAAAGCTAAACTCTTCGCTCAAACTTTTGCTAGAAACTCCACCTTGGATGATTCCGGTGCTACTCCTCCCTCTCCGCCCTCCTCTCTCTTACTTATGCCTAATATCCTAATCTCTTCTAAAGATGTACTTTCTACCCTCTCTGGGCTTAACACTAATTAGGCGTACGGTCCGGACGGTGTTCCTCCTGTTGTTCTCAAAAACTGTGCTTCCGTGCTGACTCCCTGCCTAGGCAAACTCTTTCGTCTCTGTCTATCCTCTAACGTCTTCCCTTCATGCTGGAAGTTTGCTCACATTCAACCTGTCCCAAAGAAGGGTGACCGCTCTCAACCCTCCAACTATCGTCCAATTGCTCTTATCTCTTGTCTTTCTAAAGTTTTTGAAACTATTCTTGCTTCCAAATTTCTTAAGCATTTCTCTTCTCATAATCTGCTCTCAGATCGCCAGTATGGCTTCCTTAAGGGTCGCTCTACTGGTGATCTTCTTTTATATCTTACTAACTCTTGGTCATCCTCCTTTCGGGACTTCGGTGAGACTTTTTCTATTGCACTAGGCATATCGAAAGCCTTCGATAGAGTCTGGCATAAATCTTTAATTTCTAAACTACCCTCCTTCGGTTTCTATCCCTCCATCTGTGCCTTTGTCTCTAATTTCCTTTCCGGCCGTTCCATAGCCGCGGTTGTGGACGGCCATTGTTCACTTCCTCACCCTATAAACTCCGGTGTTCCTCAGGGCTCTGTCCTATCTCCTATTCTCTTTCTAATTTTTATAAATGATCTCCTTAACTGTACCTTAATTCCCATCCATTCTTACGCAGACGACTCAACCTTACACTACTCCATTAGTTTTTCAGAACGCCCCAGCCAGCAATCCCTCAACGACAAACGTAATGCAGCCATAGAACTCTTAAATTCTGATCTAAATACTATTTCCAATTGGGGCAGAGAAAACCTTGTTAACTTTAATGCTTCCAAAACCCAATTTCTCCATCTATCTACCCGTCAGGATCTCCCAGCGGTCTATCCCTTATTCTTCAGCAATACAAAAATCAACCCTTCATCTTCTCTCAATATTCTTGGTGTCTCTTTTTCTTCTGCTCTCATTTGGAAGGACCATATTACCAGTCTTGCTAAGGCAGCCTCCCAGAAGCTGGGTGTGCTCAACCGCCTTAGGGGGTTCTTTTCCCCTGCACAGCTTCTTGCTCTGTACAGGGGCATAGTGCGCCCTTGTATTGAGTATTGTTCACATGTGTGGGGAGGTTCCTCTCACACCGCTCTCCTAGACAAAGTTGAAAGGAAGGCCTTTCGTATCATTAACTCCCATCCACTCACCAACTCTCTGCAATCTCTCTCTCTCCGCCGCAATGTTGCATCTCTCTCGCTATTCTATCGCTACTATAATAATCAGTGTTCCTCAGAGCTATCCCAGTGCATACCACCTCCTTTACGTAGGGCACGTGGTACCCGTCTTGCAACTCAATCCCACCCCTACTCTGTGCAACTCTCCAACCCAAGAGTGAAATGTTACTCTCAAACTTTCTTCTACTCAACAGCTGAGCTCTGGAACTCTCTCCCAGAATCAGTCTTTCCCTCTTCCTATGACTTAAATTGCTTCAAACTCCGTGTGTCCAGGCATTTTGGCTCGAACGTCCCTTGATTTTGGCCCTGTCACTCTTTCAACTATGAGGGAGGCACTCGCTATAGGCAGTTATGCCTTTTGCCTCCCTCAATCACATAGAAAAAAAAAAAAAATGCCCTCGCAAAAATCCCACCACCCAAATACTCTGCTACCCGAGTTGACGTTTGGGTTAGTGTAAAATAGTCATGATGGCGAGTCCAAGAAACCCATCACGTGATGATATCCACGAGACTATCAACCTGGTTCTTTCAAGGAGAACTAAGGTTGCTATCCTATTAACGTCCGAGGTGGCAGAGTGGGTTAGCGTGCGGTCCTGGGGTGACTGAGGTCACTAACCAGGGTTTGAATCCCCGCGCCGGCTGGAGATTTTCAGGGGGTTAAATTCCCTTCGTTCACCCGACATTTCAGTTACACTGCAGATCAGGTAGCATGGAGTGTGGCCGTCAGGTGACTAAGGCAGAGTAGAATCTCCTACCACCTCCCACCTCTCTGGTACCCTATAAAACCCACTGGCCAATGCTAAGTGGGAGCATCAGTGGCTACACCAGACCCACAGGCCAAAGACGGTTACGGCTGTATGCCGAAGCTACCTTGTGAAACCTTGCCCAGATTGTCTAATGGGGATCAAATATGGGGAGACATGCAAATAAGGCCATCATAAGATGTGCTAGAATAGAATTGAGTGTGGGACATGTCACTTAGGTGAGTAAGTGTTTCAGTGGGCCAAAGGCTAACATGCAATTTAATAACAAATAAATTCCAGGTGGTTAGATAAAGAGGAAAGCAGAACCTACATAACTGAGTCAAACCTACAAATTCAACAGAGTGCAAATGTGAAAGATCTTGTACCTTTTATGACCTTACTTATACCAGGCACTTTGGCTAAGTCTAATGGCTACTAAAGTGAAGACTCAATGATGATAAGAGGTGAAGAGCATAAAAAATATATTCTCGTGCAGCACATTTCTTGCTCGACCAGTAATTCAGATCAATTCTGCAACTAAAAAGTGTAAAAGTTAGTGTGACACCACGTTAATTTTCCCAATTTATACAGCTATGAATTTGAATTTTGAATTTGAACAGCTATGAATTTGATTTTAAATTAATATTTTGACATTTAACATGTAGTTTCTTTATTCATGCAGAGCTTAGTAAAATTTACCAGAACGTCCCGGACTTCCCAAATTTGACTAATTCCTTGAACGTGACGATAGTGCGTTGTTATGTGTGCGATTAGTTTGCTTGGGAAACAGATTAACTTGCTCATGTAGTAGTGTACACCGTATGTGGTGGATTGTGTTCTTTTATTTCATATATTTCATTTTAGTAAGCGTTGTTTCCACATAGCGATTTTGATAATTTGATTTGACTTTATATTGGCCTTGTCCCAATTTTGGTTTGTTTAGTTTGCAAGTTTTACATTTTAATTCAACCAAACCTTTCAGAAGTCTGCTGTAACTTGAGGTTGGTTTGTAGGTGGATCTTCTGTTGATATTTCTCTGTCAGCACTTCCATCTGCCTCTTCTTGTCAAGAAACTGTGCCAGACCTTAGGAAAAAAGAAATGGTGAAGAAAAAAATATCAGAGAGTATGATCCTAGCAGAGTAGTTCAGGAAGGGACCCACTAATTTTCACGTTGATTATAAGAACACGGAAATCTCCGTAAGGCCGAGACCTCCACACAAGGAAAATCCCATTCACACTTGACTCAAATTATTCTTATGACTATCCAGTTTATGCTTGAAATTTTCTACCATTCCTGAGCTGATGACTGTTCAAGGCTATGTATTCCACATATCTACAACTGTTTCCAAACTAATACTTATATCTTTTCTAAAGCAGCACTATTTGTTAGTAGTCTTGGCAAATCCAACGTCAAGGCTATTAATCTAATTGCAATGACGACTTGTCTATTTTGACTGCTATGTCGTCATTCCAACCGCGGTTAAAAAGAAAACGTCTAGAGTCTACTCCTTATCTTGCTCTAGGAGACGTTGTACATTAACCAAAACTACCACCGAAGGTGAAAAAAGCATAGAAGAGAAGAAAAAGGGATTTACCTTAGTTACCGCTTAAGGCCCATCCCGTGTTCCGTCATGTGCAGATCCCTGTCGAACGTGCGCATGAGCGACCCTCTCTTGTCATCATTTTTTCACGCGTCGCCATTGTTGAGTCCGCTTTTGTTGTGCTCCTTCAATTCACCCTGTTTTAGGTTCGTTTCGGCTTATCTGGCCTTCTTTTTTGGTTAGACAGATGTTACGTGATCTAGGGCACACGTAAATGGGCTCCTCAGTGTGTATAATGGAGACGCGTGTGGAAATAGCCTACCGAAGGTACGGGGGCGCCTGGCGTTCCTCGTCTATGTTTTTTCATTCTTTCTCTTTTCATATTCTTTTTTTCTGTTAGTCTGGGCATAGTTTAGCTTTTAGCTTAATTTAGCCTAGCTAGTTTTCTCATTCAGGAATTGCTATGCCCCTATGAGTTTTCATTTTTTCATAGCCTAGGTGTACAGTTGGTAAACAATCTGAGATTTAGTTGGTGGCGGTGCTGTTTGTAGAGTTTGTGTCGGCCGCATTATTAGCGTTATTCCCGAGTCCCCCCTTTCGAGCCTTCACTGTGTCTCAAGGGCCTGGGCGACAGGTGGTTCGTGATATCTAGGGGTACCCCACGGGGGCCCCTCCTTCACACCACAGGGTTTTTCGCCCCTGACACATTCTCTGCTCACGGCTAGGCCACCCTTTTTCTCACCAGTTTCTTTTACTGGTTTTTGTTTTATCTTCCTGTTTCACCTCCATCCTTTCATAGTCTTTTTGCCCAATCCAGGGGTACCCCACGGGGGCCCCTGTTTGTGCCAAACCACCCTCCCTGCCACTTCTCCTCATGGGCTTTGCTCTATCTCTGTGGGTTGGGTGGTTCCTGGGGGATGTGCCTCCTCTCACCTGGTGTGTCTTCCTTGCCTCTCCCTTGACCGGTTGAGTTAGGATATAATCAAGGACGACACTGCTCAGCTTGATGGCCATCATCGCTTGGAGTTCATAAGGAGATGACGCATTTTTGTGGGCCTTTTTTGGTATTCCCTAGACGCTCCTCTCGCTTTTTCGGCGCCGGACCATCTCGGCCGGTCCCGCAAATTTGCGGAGAGCTCGATTCGGTCCTCTGGGACGTTTCGGCCCCCCGCAAATTTGCGGAGATCGCTGGGGGGTCCCGCGAAGATGCGGGGGGGTTGTGTCGGTACGGTTATGCCTCCATTGGCCCGCAAATTTGCGGTTATAGTTGGCTTTCACTGTTGACCTTTGTTATGTCATCTTGTTGCCTGATACTATATTGGTCTATGCACTTTCTGGTGTTATAGACCCTGCATGTAAGGTGTTGAGTGGTGGTTAACACTTTCTCCATCTTTGCAGGTTCTGCTTGTGCTCCTCCACCTCGCCCGCCCTCCTCACCTACCTCGGTGCTCCCGGTTTAGAGTGAGTACGGTTACCGGTTTGCATGTGTGTTCCTGTTTCCCCATACTCATTCCCTGGTTTTTATTGGACATTCTCTACACTTACTCCGTCAACGTGCTGCTTATGGTGTGTGTTCTTCTGTTGCAGGAGGGATGCCTTGCTTTCGCCAGGGTTGTGGCTCCCCGTGCTTGGAGCGCCACAAGTCCTGCTTACGCCACTCGCAATGTGTGTCCTCTACGGCCTACCTCCCTGCTCTGTGTGGCCCGTGTATGGACCTGGTGGATGTGGTGGACAATAGCCCGGGATCCTCAGAGGCGGCAGTGGCCTCTGCTTCCCTTCAATCAGTGTGGGCGGTGGTCTCCCACCACATTAGGACTGTAGGCCACCGTTCCCCGGCCTTTGTTGACGACCGGATCAGCGTCGCCCTGGGTATCCCTGACCCGTCTGGAGGCCGTTCACCTGGCCCTCTCCCTGCTCGGGCCCTCCTTCCTGGGTCCCGCGGCCGGTCGTCTCATCGTCGGGAGGATCTCCAGCTCCGTCCACGCTCTCGCTCGCCTCATCACCAGTCCTCTACTGCCCCTCTTCGTCCTCGTGGTAAAGAGGCAATGGAGCGACTACATCAACGAATCACCGAGTTGGAGGTTCACTACCAAGGGGACCGAGACGTCCCTGAAAACAGGAGCAACGTTGACAATGGAGGTTCGTCACAGCGCACAAATAGGACTCTACTCCTGGGAGACACCAACTTCAGCGAAATACTTACTTCAGATCTCAACAGTAAATGCTCAGTTAGAACAATACTAAATGCAAATGTTGATTTAATGAAATGCTGGGTAGCAGAGAAGCTAAACTGGATACCAGATACATGTATTATTTACTGTGGTTTGTATGACTTATTGGAAGACAAATCACCTGAAGTAGTACTAGACAATATTGGTTACCTAATAAGAGAACTGAAAGATAAGAATGAAGCAATGCAAATATTCATTTGTCAAATTGTACCTAGCCTGGAGCAAGATATTTTACACGCTAGAATAAACGATCTAAATGAGCATATCCTAAATTGGAGTAATGCAAATGATATAAGAATAATAAAACCAGAACTTGCTTTCAGACTCGGTACTGGAGATATCGATGAACTCTGCTTTTACTCGGAAGGGAATACCAAGGGTATGACACTAAACAGGCTTGGAGTTATAAGGTTATTAGAAGTTATGCAAAAACAATGTTCTAATTTCAGTCTCTGTTCTAACTGGAATGAAACCAAGCATGGTGTTACTCTCCCTTATAGTTATCATAACACTGACTCACAAATACAAGAGAGTAACCAGGTGCCTAGAAATAATAGATATGAAGTTAGTGCATGGCAGGATTATCCACATAGGCATAGGCATGAATATAACCATAGAGAAGGACCCACAAATCAAGGACACTATACTGATAGGCACAATAGAAATGACTATCACTCATCAAATGGTACTAGAGAAAGAACACAAATACCGTATTCCACACAAAGAGGGTGCTACAATTGTGGCGAGTATAATCACAGACAAGCTAACTGTACATATGACTATAAATTAAGATACTCTTCATGTAACAAACTAGGTCACAAAAGCCGATTATGTAATCATTATAGCAAATAGGAACTAGGCCATGAAGAAACTGCCGGAAGAACTTTACCAAAACACATGGATCACTTAACCATAGAACATTTGAATGCTCAGTCACTCTTAGCAAATTTTGATGAAATATTATTGATGATCAATGAACGAAACTTGGACATTCTCTGTGTTAGTGAAACATGGCTTTCTTCTAATATCCCAGACAGTTTTGTAAATATTAATGGCTATAGTATATACCGAAATGATAATGGTAGGGGAGGAGGTGTGTGTATATATGTAAGAGATAATTTACAAACTAGTAAAATAACTATGAATATAGATCAACAAAGTGGAGTAGAGGATATCTGGCTCAGTGTACAAATTCGAAAGTTACCTACAATTCTCATTGGTTGTATGTATCGTCACCCCAAAGCTCCTGTATCGTCATTTGATTATATCCAAGAAGTGTTAAAGTCTGTTTGTCTACGTAAAAAATCCTTTTTTCTTTTAGGAGACTTAAACGATGACCTGTTTTTTAGTACAAATAAGATTAGTAAAATTATAACTACCAATCATCTCCATCAGCTTATTCAGAAACCCACAAGAATCACTTCTCACTCTAGCACCCTATTAGACGTCATAATTACTAATAACCTTAACACAGTACACTATGCAGATGTTGTATCACACTCAATTGGAGATCACGAAAAAATTATGGTGGAAGTAAATGCTAGAAAACCCAAACGTCAACCCGTAATTAAGACTTTTAGACAAATGAGTAATTATGATAAAGATAATTTTTGTGACTTGATTATGGGTGAAACTGATAGCCTAAATAAGATAATGGATACTGATGATGTAGATAAACAGGTAGAAATATTTACAACTGTATTTATAGAATGTCTCGATAAATGTGCTCCAATAACTACAAAGGAGATAAAAAGGCCCTATGCCCCTTGGATAAACAACACCATTAAAACCGCAATAAGCGAAAGGAATAAGCTACAAGCTGCATTAAAACACGATAGACAAAACAGAGATCTAGAGTCAAAGTATAAAACTGAGAAAAAACGAGTCAAGTCTCTCATAGCAGGAACAAAAAGTAAATTTTACCATGACCAATTTAATAATTGTAAAGGTGATACAGCATCAACTTGGAAATTAATAAAACAAATAGTTCCCAGTAATAAGAAATCTTCAAGTATCCAATCCTTTGATAACACGATAGAAAAAGTAGACAAATTTAACGATTTCTTTGCAAATGTAGGCAAATCATCGTATGAGAAATCACAAAATAACATTACACTAGACACAGATGAGATTACTGACCAACGATATGAGACTTCTACAACTGCTAACAATCTTTTTAGACTAAACCCAATTGACACAAATACTATAATTCTAACATTTAAGCAGCTTAAAGACACGAAAGCTTGTGGTTCTGATGGGATTTCTCTTCAGATGTTAAAAGATGCATTGTATGTTACAATATCTTACTTAACCTGTATAATAAACACCTCGATAGTAACTGGTAAGTTCCCGAAAATGTGGAAGCATGCTATAATTAAACCAACATATAAAAATAGAGACAAAGATTGTGTTGGTAATTATCGACCCATTTCACTTCTCCCAATATTATCAAAAGTTTTAGAGAAAGTCGCCACAAATCAGTATATGTCGCACTTGGAAAACAACAATCTGCTTTCTATAAGTCAACATGGTTTTCGGCCAAATTTATCAACGGAAACAGCCCTCACTTTATTAACTAATAAAATATACTAATATGGATAACAAAAAAGTGTCTTTACTAACACTGCTTGATTTGTCTAAAGCTTTCGACAGTGTCAGTCATCAAATATTGTTAGAAAAATGCAAAAAATTAAATATTGACTCATTCTGGCTTATGAATTACTTGACCGATAGGACACAGGCTGTGCAGTTGGGTGATACAGTCTCATCTACTTTACATGTAACATATGGAGTGCCTCAAGGCTCTATTCTAGGACCCATTCTATTTATTATATTTGTCAATGATTTACTAAACTATGTTAAAGATTGTTTGCTCATTCAGTATGCTGATGATACACAGATACTTCACTCAGGCACTCTGGATGAACTAACTAATGTAATTAGCAAAACAGAAAATACACTCAAAATAGTGAAACAATATTCCCAGAGAAATGGTCTTATGTTGAATGCAAATAAAACTCAATGCAATTTCCTTGGCACTAGACAGCTTTTATCTCAAATACCCTCAAATGTATGTATACAACTCGATGATCATAAAATTATACCTTGTACACATGTAACAAATTTAGGTCTACATATAGATTGTAACATGCTTTTCAACAAACACACAAGTGAACTGAACAAGAAAGTCATGGGAACGTTGATGTATGTGAATCGTATAAAAGGTAATTTTGACAAAGCTACTAGGGTCATTGTGGTTCAATCGCTAATTTTAAGTTTGATAAATTATTGCATAATGATATGGGGTTCAACTAATTGCACTATATTAAATACTGTACAAAAAATGCAGAATTTTGCTGCAAAGGTAGCAGTGGGTGGAGCAAAAAAATACGACCATGTAACTCCGATAATAAAGGAATTAGAGTGGCTAAAAATAAAGCAAAAATATATATGATACAGCTATTGCGGTGTATAAAGAAAGGCATAAGCTAATTCCAAACTGCCTAATACACTTTCCTATTGTTAATGAAATCATAAATAGTAACACAAGACAGCAAAACCATCTATATGTACAGAGAACAAACACCTTTTATGGTGAACGATCGCTTTTGGTAGCAGGTCCTAAAATATGGAATAGGTTGCCGAGATCAGTAAAGGCCACAAATAACCTAAACACGTTTAAGCATATATTAAAAGATTATATTCTGAAACATGAAATGGATCTATAAACAAAAAATGTAATAATACTGTAACTGTCATTTTTGTTTTATAGATATTGAAGACTGTCCACAGTAACATACTAGAGATGTTTCTTATTGTAAATATGTATATATATAATGTATGTATTTTAATATTTGTTTTAATGTTTTATGTGAAGAACCATTGTAAAATGGAAAAATAAATATTCTGATTCTGATTCCTGATCGCCTTGCCGCCGCCCATCGCCCTCATCATGGTTCTCGCCCTGAGGCCGGGGTTAGCGGCTCTGCCCCTGTGCGCCCTACCTTGGCCTCTCCGGATAGGGGCTCTACTACCTTCCGCCCACTTCCCCTGCACAAAAGACGTCCTCTTCCTTTGTCCTCTACGCGCGCGGATGTTCATGCTGTAGCTGGCCCTCTGCTCCCTCCTCCTACACTGTCCAGGAGGGTCCGCCAGGATGTAGTTGCTTCTCCTCCTACTTCTGCTTCGGTGCCTAATCTTCCTTCAAGGTCTCGTCCCACGGTGGAGGTCCCTCCCTCCTCCGCCTCGGTGTCGGGCCGCCCTGTTCTCTCAGCCCCGGGGATCCTTGCTCTGTTTCCCCCCGCGGCCCCTTCTGACCTCCTTTCACCCGGCCAGCCTTCCCACTCCCGTCATCCTGCTCCTCCTCATTCTTCTATCCCGGATCTTCACTTACCACCTCGCCAAGGGGGTACCCCGCCTCTTGACTCGGTGGAGTTTAGCGAGGTTTCGGGGTCCCCTTTCTCGGGTGATGACGTGTCGCTGGTAGAGGGGGATGGTGATGTTTCCTCCTCGGGCGTTAGTGATCGGGGACGAGACCCTCAGAGGCGCCACGGCCGTCGTCGCTCGCCTTCTTTGGGCCGCGACGCTGCAGTTTCGTGTCGTGGGTCTCGCTCCCGCTCACGCTCGCCCCTGCGGGCCGAACAATCTTCGGGGGGGGTCGCCTCTCTCGGATCGATTTTCGGCTATCCAGGGGTGGGTTGTGTCACACATCGACGAGCGCTTGGAGGCGATGCAAGACTCCCTCTTATCGCGCTTCTTGGCGGTGACACAACCTCAGCGCCTCACCCAACCTACCCCTGCTACGGTCCCCCTCCCTTCTGCAGTGGACCACATTCCTTCTCGCCCTGCTTCTCCGCCTGCCTGGTCGTCGGCTAGTACTGCTCCTGCCCTAGCTCGGGAGGTTGCCCCTGCTGTCTCCCATGCGGGGGTTCTCCGTCTGCTAGGGCAGGGTCCGCGCTTGCCCCCCATCCAGAAGGCCAAGGTCCCGTCGAGGACCATGCCGCTCCTCTATGGCTCCTTGGCTGTTTGGAAGGGGGTGCAGGCCTCATCCCGGAGCGTGCTACCGGCTTCCCGTCAGGTGAGAGGGCCCTCCCATCTGGCTGGTCGGTGCATATTAATGATAAGATGCAGTTCAGGGCGATCAGGGTGGATGTTCAGGTGGCCGACGTGGAGGTGCGGGCTTACCCGACTAGGACTGACCTTCAGTACTTTTCGGTGAAGCCCAAGCCCCCGTCTGCTCCTCGGACTAAGCTCTGGTCAGACTTCAGCCGCCAGGACATCCTTCAGGATGTTCAGTCCCTGGCTGTGTTGACGGGACTGTCCTCCTATGGGACGGGTTTGTGCGACGACGGTAAGCCTGGCTTAGCCGTCGTGCTCGATAACCCTCTCCCATTGGAGGCCTGGTTTGCTGAGGCCTTAGAATTCGCCAACCGTTCCGTCGACAGATCTACTTCAATACCTCCCCTGGAGTCGTCACTGCTTTTGCCTCCTCTTGTATCTGTCGGCGGATTGGACGGCAAGTTCTGTTCCTGGATCAGCGCGCCCAAACTTGAAATTTGTTCTATTGCTAACCCGTTCTTCTCTCACCCATATAAGTCCTCTGTCGACAGGGATTTTACCTTGCGACAGAGGGTGGCGAACTTATTATCTTGTCTTTTAGGTTCCCTCCAGACGTCTGTTCACCACCTGCGGATTATCGAGGCGACTGCACCGGGCGATCTTCGCGAGGGTATGGACCACGTTCGGCGGATCCACCTTCAGCTCGCGGTGTCTTTGGTTCCCGAGCTGAAGGCGGTTTTGTGCAAGGCGACTCGACAACGCCAGACGGTAAGGTCTTCGTTCTGCCGGAAAGCCTCCTTGGATATTCGTCAGGGTTTGTTGTACTCTGAGCTCTATACATCGGGGCTTTTTGCGCAGGATGTTTGGGAACGCTACGCTTCTCTATCGGCGGACCCTGCTTACGACACGAAACGACGCGCTGTGTCGCGACCAGGGTCTTCTCAGTCCCGTCCTTATGACGGTCCTCTTCGGGGTGCTGCCGCCAGTGCTGCCGCCAAGAAAGGGCGCAGGAAAACGAAGTTGCCGGCCAGAGCGTCGGTTCCGCCTCGCACTTCTGTTCTTGCTCCCTTTCATCCCCGCCGAGAAGGGGTTGGCCAGCCTTCCACTTCCGGCCGCATTTCGACGGGGTCGGACATGCGCCGTACAGGGGATGGGGTGACCCGCCCTTTTCGACGAGGTGGGGGGGGTAGAGGAGGTCAACGTGGCGCTTATGACCGCAAGGACCGTACCGGGGGACCCTCCACGTCAAAAAATGTGTAGGTTCTCCGGGCCGGTCTCCTCCTTGTTCTCCTTCTCGCCTAGCCGAAAGGGTCGCTCACCTCATCTCGGGGGCTACCACAGGTTGTTTTCGCCCTTGCGCCCCTCGCTGGCCGCAAGGGACGTGGGGGCGGAAGATTGCACGGAGGGGTCTAACCTGGAGATGGAAGTCCAGACCCCCACTCAGCTCTTGTCAACGAAGCCGGCCCGTCTCTTCGGAGGTGGCCGACGTGATAATGTCCATGCACGAGCAGGGAATCGTCAAGGAGGTGAAAGCCGGTCAACCGGTTTTCCTCTCCCGTGTATTTCTGGTACCAAAGAAGGACTGCGACGCGATGCGACCGGTGGTGGATCTGTCGGCCCTCAACGGGCACATCGTGAACACACGGTTTCGGATGCTGACGGTGCACCAGGTACGACTGGCCCTGCGCCCTCTGTCGTGGGTAGTGTTGCTGGACCTCAAGGATGCGTATTGGCACGTTCCTATCCATCCTCGTTTCCAGCGATTCTTGGCCGTTCAGACTTCCGATCGTGTGTTCCTGTTCGACAGACTTCCCTTCGGTCTCAACATCGCGCCTCGGATCTTCTCGAAACTAGTGAAGCAGGCTCTGGATCCTCTCCTCGGGAGCGGGATCCAGATCCTGTTTTACTTGGACGATTGGTTGATAGTTTCAGACACCCTCACAGTAGTACACCACATCACACAGTTAGGGTTCAAAATCAATATTCCCAAGTCGCGCCTGACCCCGTCGCGTGTCGTGACGTGGGTAGGTCTCGAATGGGATCTGAAAAGCGCTACAGTGACCCAGAGTCAGCCAAACGCGGTGAAACTTCACAGGAAGGTCTTCGCCGTGTTGCACTCGGTCTCCCTCACGAGGAGGATCTGGGACTCGTTAGTGGGTTCACTGAATTGGGCCGCTCTGACCATTCCCTTAGGGAGGCTCAGGCTGCGCCGCCTAATACTCATGGGCAACAAGGTGTTTCCGTTGGCCCCTCTGGATCGGCTCATGCCGATCCCGCGTACCATTCACAGACATTTAGGACACTGGGTTGCTCAGGGCACGCTCTCTGCGGCTGTGCCCTGGACCGCCCCCCCGCCGTCGATCTGGGTAGACACGGATGCGTCGAGCGAGGTAGGGTGGGGTTACCAATCCAACCTGGGACATCAACATCACGGCAGATGGGTGGGACACACACCTACACATCAATGCCCTCGAACTGTTGGTTCCCTTGTTCTTCCTGAGGAACCACGCGCTGGCCCTTCGGGGAAAGTCGGTGGCCTTCAGGATGGACAATCAGACAGCTGTCCACTGTATCCAAAAGCAGGGGTCCTCCAGGTCATTGACTCTGTTGGGGATCTCAGAGAAGTTGTTCTTCCTCGCGACCCGACACAACATCTCCCTGCACGCCTCCTACCTGCCCGGGACTGCCAACCTGTGGGCGGACGCCATGTCGAGAGGACAGGGCGTTCTTGTAGAATGGGCAATGAAACAGACTGTGTTCGACGACCTCGCAGCTTCCTGGGGTGTTCCGGAGGTCGACTTGTTCGCATCGAAGGAGACACGCAAGTTGCCTCAGTACCTATCCCTCCGGACTCGCACTCCGGAGGGGGGTCCGGACGCTTTCATGGAAGACTGGAACAGGTGGCAGTCGATATACATATTTCCGCCACCAGACGCACTGTTGATGTGCAAAGTCCTCGCGAGGCTGCGGCTGTAACGCGGCAGAGTCTGGCTAATAGCGCCTCTGTGGCCGGCCCAGGCTTGGTACGCCCAGTTGAAGCGGTGGTGCCCGAGTCCGGTCCCTCTCCCAGTCTCAAACTTCCACTTGAGCCAGGTTGGAGACCTGCGGACCTCGTTGGCCTTGTGGATGTTCGTGAGGCACGGTGGCTCCCGGTCCACGGACGGGACCTGACTGACTTCCGTAAGCGTTCATGGACGTCTTCGACTTGGGGGACTTACGAGTCCCACTGGAGGTCGTTTACTAGGTGGATACAGGACACTCGCCAGACAGTTAGCTCTCCTTCCCTCATACTACACTACTTGTTTCACCTCTTCCGTACACGTCGCTTTCAAGTCAACACTATACGTAACCACTTGTCTGCCATCCGGGAGGTCTTTGAGTCCGTCACTAGGCTGGTCGTTCCACCTAAGGAGCTGGATTCCTTCATGAAGGCTGCCTTCCGGGAACGACCGCCTCCGTGCCAAATTCCTCCTCAGTGGGATCTGGGGCGAGCTCTGGCCCTTCTGGCTTCACACACATATACACGGGACACTACACCGGTTCAGTTGCTCGAGCGTACACTCTTCCTTGTCGCTCTGGCCACTGGGGATAGGGTGTCTGAACTAGCAGCCATGTCACGGTCCCAGGAATGCATGCGATTCTCCCCGTCCTTGAATGTTGTCACGTTAGCCCCCTCCCCTCATTTTGTTGCCAAGAATGAGAGAGAGACCCACGTTTTCAAGCCTTTCACCATCCAGGCTTTAAAGCGTGGGCATACTCACCATGTGTTGTGCCCGGTACAAGCCTTGCACTCCTATGTTGAGTCTGTGGCGCCGACTTCGGGTACTGCTGTGTGGGTGTCTCCTCGGACTGGTGGGAGGCTCTCGAAGGTGCAGATAGGACGCCACATTTGTCGGGTCATTCGTGCCAGTAACCCTGATTGTAGGGGTTCTGCGCACGATGTGCGATCCTTTGCGGCCTCCTTACGGTTCCTGCAAAGTCGATCCTTACCTGACATCGCCTCGGCGGGTTTGTGGTCTTCTGTCAATACCTTCGTCTCCTCCTACCTCTCCATGTCCATTGTTAGACCCCCTCGGCCGGTGGTAGCTCTCGGGAGTCGTGTTTCCTAGTGCTCTGGCAAAGATACCTGGTCTTCCCCCCTTGTCACTCTTTCTTTTAATTTTTTTTCTTTGGAAAAGGGGGGGGGAGTACGGGTTTGCAACACTTGATTGCAAATTTGGAATTATGTGATATGTATACAGTACACAAGTGTCTTTGCCAAATTGAAAATTGTGTTTTGTTATTGTGTTCAATGTTTTTGTTGGTTTTGGAAGAAAAGGGATTTTGGGTACAGTACCTTTTTGGTTTAAGACAAGTCTCTGTTTTTACATTACTATGAATGACGGGCACGTGTTCAAACTGCTCTTTTTAGCTACTCCTCAGTTTGTCACTCTTTTATTAAACTCTCTTGTTTAAATTGTGTTTCTTTGTCATTCATAATTTTGTTTTATGCATTTTTGTTTTGGTATTTTGGGCTTGGATGTCCTCCTCCTATTTGTTATGCAGCCTTGACGTTGGATTTGCCAAGACTACTAACAAATTGGGAGGTTTGACGTACCTCCCAACCTACCAAATAGGAAAACCTACTATTTGGTAGTAGTCTTGGAAAATCCAACGTACATAATACCCTCCCTCACGCCGGACCCCTGCCCATCCGCGTTCTTCTGCTGACGTGAGATGTGATGACAAGAGAGGGTCGCTCATGCGCACGTTCGACAGGGATCTGCGCATGACGGAACACGGGATGGGCCTTAAGCGGTAACTAAGGTAAACCCCTTTTTCTTCTCTTCTATGCTTTTTTCACCTTCGGTGGTAGTTTTGGTTATTGTACAACGTCTCCTAGAGCAAGATAAGGAGTAGACTCTAGACGTTTTCTTTTTAACCGCAGTTGGAATGACGACATAGCAGCAGTCAAAAGAGAAAAGTCGTCATTGCAATTAGGTTAATAGCCTTGACGTTGGATTTTCCAAGACTACTACCAAATAGTAGGTTTTCCTATTTGGTAGGTTGGGAGGTACGTCAAACCTCCCAATTTTGAAGCCATTTAAATGGATTATCTCAGTTATTTAGCTTTAGTACAGTACCTTATCAATATCCCCCTTATGGATACCTTTCATCCACTTTAACATATCTCCTTTACATCTTCGTTTTTCTAATGAATGCAAGCCAAGGGTTTCAGCCACGCCTCATCTGATATATTTCTAATACAGTATTGTGGATAATTTTCATCTTTCTTCGTTGGATTGGTTCCAGTTTATCTATCTACCTATTGCCAGACGCCATGATCCCCGAAGGGGTGGGTGGCCCCAAATGAATCTCCCCTCTTCCCATCCAACACCGTTTTCATGCATAAACCTCTAAACCCCATCCTTCCACCTCATTCTCGGTCTGCCCCTCCCTCTCTGTCCTTCCACCAGTCTGACTTTCAACGCTCATTCACTGAGGTATTGCATCAGTGCTGGAGAAAGCCTTTGTTTCCTTCCATTGATTATGCTGCTGCCTGTCTGAGCTAAATAATTTTTCCCATAAGGTTTATTGTGCTTATTGTAAATGTACAATGCTTTTTATCATATTAAAACAGTGTTAGGTGGAAAAAATTAGGCAAAAAAGGTGGGCACCAATTAGAAATATAACCGTTGGCTCTTTAGTAAAGCAATCGTGCATTACCTCTAACAATAGGGTCCTGATGTGGCGGCGTCTACGCCGTAGGACCACCTCCCGGAGCTGCCAACCGCGGATGGCTGCCGACCCTCCACGGCCGGAGACAAGATCAACGACCAGTGGAGGACAACCGGATGCCGGCCGCGGGGAGCAGTTTCGGGAGCCAAACCGTCACAACCATCCCCTGCCCCCTCCCTGGGGGCACGGGTCCTTGGAGCGGCTTCGGTCGCGCCGGGAATTTCCACACCTCTCACACCACACACACACATCACACAGTTTTTCCTACACCGAGAAATGACTCTCCGGCTGTCATTTCTCGAAGACTTCTTCTAGCCGGAGACATTGAGAGCAACCCAGGACCCACGTACACATACATATGTCCAACTTGCTCAAAACCCATCACTTCGAGTCGCCACACTAAGGGTTTAGTTCTCTGCAATTCATGCAGGAACTGGACCCACTTCACCTGTACAACACTTGCCTCCAAGAAACACTGCACGAACACCTGGACCTGTTCCTCATGCCCCTCCCTCTCCCAGTCAAATCCCTCGCCTAAAACCCGTCCACCTCTCCTCCCCAACCCACCTAGCCTTCCCCCATCATCCACTCCCCCCCCTGAAACCCGTCCACCTCTCCTCCCTAACCCACCTAACCTTCCTATACCATCCACATCCTCAACTCAACACACCACACCCCATCCTAATCCATTCCAACCCCCATCTCCTGCTCCCCAATCCCCACCCCCACCTCACCCATCCCAACCCCTCCCTCACCCCATCCTCGTGCAGCAGCACCCAACATACATCGTGCACATAACATTAACATTCTCCAATTGAACATCAACACAAAGAAATGTGTTGGCATGTTGGAAATGTGATGGCATCAACACAAAGAAACACGAACTCTCACACTTCATCAAACAACACAACATACACATTGCCATCTTACAAGAAACAAAACTCTGCACAACACAAAAAACACCCACATTTCATAATTTCACCACCATCAGACAAGACCGGGCTGTCGGCGGGGGCGGTGGACTCATCACCCTGGTACACAAAGAAATATCATACATAGTAAGCAGTGTACAAACCAAATCCCTCCTCCCTCCAAATGATAACACAACAGAAATACAATCAATTAAAATATGCACTGGCAACAACTCCAACATAACCATCATAAACACATACATCCCTCCCCAAACATCCCCTACAGTACCAAATGAATACAGACCACACTTACAACACATCACAAACACCCCACACATCATCCTGGGTGGTGACTTCAACGCCAAGACGTCGGCCTGGTTTGTCGACAACCCCGACACAGACAGAGGGCTGGTACTACAAAACCAAACAGATAACCTCATCATCCTTAACGACATCCATCAACATACCCATATTCCTCACCAAGCCCTCTATAACCCATCATCTCCAGACATCACCTTTTGCTCCCCAGAACTCGCCCCCACAACATCCTGGAGGGTGGTCAGAACCTTAGGCTCTGACCACCTCCCGATCATTATCACCACCAAAACCAGACTCACCCCAGCTAGCCACAAACACACATACACCAATTATAAAAGAGCTAACTGGGAAGCATTCACAAATGAGACAGAACAACACTTCACAACTCTAAACAGTACATCCATCACTAACATCAACAATGCTGTACACATACTCAATAAAACTATCCAAAACGCTGACAAGAAACACATTCCAAGAGGTAACAGAAAAAGACACAACCCCAACTTCACACCAGAAATTCAAAACCTCACCAGACAACGCGACACACTGAAACACTCCCCAGCACCCCACACACAAGACATCACACAACAAATTCAAGCACTCAACACCCAAACTAACAACAAAATACAAGAACAATAAAAACTAAATTGGAATAACTTCCTACAAACACTTGATCACAAAACAAAACCCAAAAAACTCTACAAAACACTAAACAGCATCACACTTTCCAACAGCAATACAACACAATCACATGCTGCAATCACAACAACAGACTCTACTCCTTCATGTAAACAACAAGCAAACACTCTCATCAATCACTTCTCACATGTCAGCCACCTAAAACCTCACAAAGACGACCGACGTGTCATCCGACGTAAGAGACAATTCCCCACTGACCCTGACTATACACCCTTCACCAATCACCAGACAAAGCATATCATCAACAATCTCAAGCACTCACCCGCCTGTGGCCTAGACAACAGTAGGAGTAAAAATGCCATTTCCGTTTTTACATCCGTAGATTTTATTGGAAAAAAAACTGCCATTTTCGTTTTTACACCCGTAGACTTTATTGAAAAAACCACTGCCATTTCCGTTTTTACATCCGTAGACTTTATTGAAAAAGCCCCTGCCAGAAAAAAAACCTGCCATTTCGTTTTTACATCCATAGAGTTTATTGAAAAAGACCCTGCCAGAAAAAAATGGGTCCAAAATGGCGACGGTTGTCCGGTAGTGACCAGTTAGGGGTAACCTGAGAAGTGTCCAAAAATGGCGACGGTTGTCCGGTAGTGGTGGAAAAGGTGACCTACCTGAGTGGGAGGGGCATCTGATAAATCAGTCCTCGTGGGAATTATAAAAGGCAAATACTGTCACAACTTTCATACATCCTTACTATTTTAAATATGACCCTCTCTCTCTCTCTTTCTTGCTCGCTCTCTCTCTTTCTTGCTCGCTCGCTCTCTCTCTATCTTTCTATCTCTCTCATTGTACACACACACACACACACACACACACGGTGCCCCGCCCACTCCTCTGGACCTCATTCGTGATCAAGTGTCAAGATAAACCTAGCCTAGCCTAACTCTTTCTCTCTCTCTCTCCCTAACCTAACCTAACCTAACCTAGCCTAGCCTAACCTAGCCTAGCCTAGCCTAATCTAACCTAACCTAACCTAACCTAACCTAGCCTAACCTAACCTAGCCTAACCCTTTCTCTCTCTCTCTCTGTATCTCTCTCTTTCATCATATTTTTTCCACGCTATTCTTAGAGTTCAGATTTCAAGATACCAAGCCACCTGATTTCACCCATCACCGTACCAAAAATACTTTTGGGTCACCTGCTCCCATAAATCAGTCTACTATCTATATCTCTATCTCTATCTATATAGGTCTGACAGCGACCCTTTCTTTCATCATATTTTTTCCACGCTATTCTTAGAGTTCAGATTTCAAGATACCAAGCCACCTGATTTCACCCATCTCCGTACCAAAAATACTTTTGGGTCACCTGCTCCCATAAATCAGTCTACTATCTATATCTCTATCTCTATCTATATAGGTCTGACAGCGACCCTTTCATCATATTTTTTCCACGCTATTCTTAGAGTTCAGATTTCAAGATACCAAGCCACCTGATTTCACCCATCTCTGTACCAAAAATACTTTTGGGTCACCTGCTCCCATAAATCAATCGACTATCTATATCTATATCGCTATCTATATCGGTCTGACAGCGACCCCTCAGTAGTTTCTCTCTCTCTCTCTTTCATCATATTTTTTCCAACCACCTAACCTAACCTTGCTTAGGCGAGAACATGTGACTACCTGTTATATATAGTCATGCAGCCCACCCCGTGTGAACCCTAAAACATATATAAACACCCCATATATATGCATAAAACTACCTAAAAATATCCTCTCTCCCTCCCGTACATAAACACAACCTGACCCATCTCAAAATCCATCTCTCTCTCTCTCTCTCTCTTGCTCTCGTTCTCGTTCTCGCTCTCGCTCTCTCTCTCTCGCTCAAGTATCCTACTGTTCTTAGAGTTCAGATTTAAAGATACCAACCTTTATATCTCCTGACACCGCCCCCCCTCCGTACCAAAATACTTTCGACCTGCCTGCACCCATAAACCAATATTTACCTCAACTTATCTTATTTCCATATTTATAGTGGGGTCACTATTCTTAATGAGCTTAACCTTTTTTATGTATCTCCTCATCGATTCTCCCTCCACCACCCAAGTTCTAAAAAATAATGTCTTAAGATCAATAGGCATCCTCTCGCCTTCCCATACATAAAGACAGCCTGACCTACCTCATGCACACAGAACAGAACAAATGAGCGACCTAGTTAGATGTTCCCAGTGTGGGGTACCCTCCACACGGGGGCATCTATGTATCAGATGTTCCTGGTGCGAGGGATATCAACCCCTAGACAACATGGAGAGACACCGTCAAAAATGCATCCCAAACGGCATTGGCATTGGTTACAAAGGAATATCTCTATCTAAGGGTAAGTGTTATACTCTACTTGTTCTATACCGTACCGGCATATATAAAACATTTACATGTGAACCCCATGATATGATTTGTTTAAATTAATGTGAACCCGGTATATATCCAAATATTATAGTTATTATATTATTCGTATAGTACCCTTAGTCCCCTTTTTATTATTATTTATTATTATTGTGGGTGCTATTATTATACAATGCATTAGTGTTTATTCGCCTAAAAATCCTATTTCACTCCAATTACAGATCAGTCTCAGGTGATATCACAACCAAACACCCCCCCCCCCCCCCCCCCCCCCCCGTCTTCATCGAGTGAAAGCTCGGTCTCACCGTCACCGGTGATTGGCTGGCGTGCTCGCAACCCACCGGTACCACCAGGAAGTCGAAAGAGAAAGAGAATACCCCTACCCACACCTAGTGAGTATTCTTAAATAATCAATAGTAAGAAAATATATCAGTATACACATGTGTACGCATGTGAAATGTGTGTATGTATGTGTGTATGTACTGTATGTATGTGTGTGTGCATGCGTGTGTACATGTGTGTATATGTGCGCACGGTATAATGAAATGTTAAACTATTCCAACCATTCGGTTATCTTGCAAGTGGACTACATACATAATAATATATACCTGTATATACATATATAAAATTACCCGAAATGAATGTCTCACTAAAATACATGATCTGAACTGTAATTGTGATGTAAAACATTATATTTTCTTTCAACCCACCAAAACCAGGCTCCAGTTGTAATGCTCCAGGGGGCAGTGCACCCCAACCCGGACCTAGTGGTACTACACTAGGAAGTCAAAAGAGAAAGAGAATAACCCCACCTACACCTAGTGAGTATTCTTGAATATATATCAATAGGAGGAAAATATATCTATATACACACGTGTATGTATATGTGCATAGTATAGTGAAATTATCAACTATGCTGTCCTCTTACAAGCGGACAATAAATATAATTACATTAAATGAACGCTTCACAAAAATAAATGTTTTTAGTGAGTATTCTTGAATATACTGTATATCAATAGGAGGAAAATATATCTATATACACACGTGTATGTATATGTGCATAGTATAGTGCAATTATCAACTATGCTGTCCTCTTACAAGCGGACAATAAATATATATACCTTAAATGAACGCTTCACAAAAATAAATGTGTTTAACTGTAATTGTGATGTAAAGCCTTATATTTTCTTTCTCTTGCAGATATCTCCAATTCACCACAACCAGGGTCCAGCTGTAATGCACCAGGACCCAGTGCACCCCAGCCCGGACCTAGTGGTACTACACAGCATCAACAACAACACCAGCACAGAGGGAAAGAAGGAAGGGGGATCGGCAACGTTTCACCTAAACCAGACGGGGGTAATTCACCACAACCGGGTCCTAGTGGTGTTAAGCCCCCCCGCCGTCATCTCCCCTGTTCTTCCTCAGACTCTGGCTCTGACTCGGAAGGAGAAACCTCCCCACATGTCCGGGAAATAGTAGACTACTTTGACAATGCCATGATTCAAATTGATCTTTCCGTGCCCCCGTGTGATGCAGATGATATACATTTTTTTTTTTTAAACAACAGGGGACACATGGCTTCGATCATAGAGTCAGTATTCAATCGTTACCCCAAAGCTAAACCCCCTGCTCTAAAATCATACGTGGACATGACCCTTCGCTTAATCGCACAAAATCCCGATAGCGATGATCCTACCTACAAAGACAAATTTATGCGTAGTGAAATACAGATCATTAGTTTTGACGAAATTGAAAATTATATCGACTACTTGATTGAATATTTTACCACACGTTTCAAACATGAAATGTTAGAGGAAGAGGGTAATGGCTTTGTGCTAGATGAAATAGTGAATGTTAGGTTTTTCTTCGGCTTAGTACAGCTGAATTCCAGACTCGGGGAGTATGTACCCTACCCCAAGGGTATTCCAGGAAAAAGCCAGATCATTAATCCGTCGGGCCCCACAGATTGCGTTTTCCAGGTCATTACAGCGTACCAGTACCTAAAAACTAACGTGGACAACCCCATCAGAGGACAATGGGAAAATATTTGCCGTCAATATGTGAATATGGGTAACATTGAAGGCACCGTAGCCTGGGAGGAGCTTCGACAACTTGAGACCCTCAATAATATCTGTATTCGTATTTACAATCTCGAAAAAGTGGCAGCTAAGAGAGGTGAAATTGTCCTAGTGCGAAAGGGGGCCAAACACAAGGAAGTTGTTCATTGTTTGCTGTTGGGGAATAGACATTTATTATTATTAAAATAGGGATTCGCACCAAGCCTAAAAAGACTATGTGGCACCAAAAGAAACTTTGTGGAAAAAAAAAAAAAAAAACATCGGAGGTGTTGTGGGGCTGGGCGCAATACGGAGTAGAGGAGAAGAATACTAGGAAACACTAATTAAAGAAGCTGAAGGAGACGGGTATGGAGGAGAAACCGCATAAGATGTGGGAGGGAGAAAGTGGGGGACTCTCCGAGCATATCGGCTAAGACAAGGGGGCGATTAAGGGAGGATATGAAGGGGAATGCCTGCCGTCGGGCATAGGAGAAACGCGGACAGTCGATCAGGAGATGCTGGACAGACACTGGAATATGGCAGCAAGGTCAGAGCGTGGGAACATCACAGGACATCAAATGACCATGCGTGAGCCTGGTGTGGCCGAGCCGAAGACGGGCTAGAGCGGTCTCCCATCGACGATTGCGATGAGAGGAAGACTTCCAAGGTAGGACGGAAGGTTTGACAGAACGCAGTTTGACATCAGACACCCTCATGGAGGTTCATTCATCCTGCCAGCGCTGACGTAGTAATTGAGTAACACGCGGGAAGTAATCAGATGCAGGAATACGTCGTGGCACGAGTCGGTGAGAGGTAATAGCAGAGCGGGCGAAAAAATCAACCCGCTCATTGCCAGGCACTCCAACATGACTCGGGACCCAACAGAAAGACAGGGACTTCAATTTAGTAGCGATGCGGAACAACCATTCTTGAATCTCCAGCACTAAGGGGTTAACAGCGGGAAGAGACTGAATACTCTGAAGAGCACTAAGGGAGTCACTAAAAATTACAAAGGTATGCAGGGGTGAACAAAAATAGTACGTAGGGCAAATAAAATAGCAAATAACTCGGCCGTAAAGACACTAGCACATGATTGGATGTGACGTTGGAAGGTCCGGTCCGGGAACACAACCGCAAACCCTGTACCGGCGGAGGTCTTGGAACCATCAGTGTACACTGGAACGGCTGAAGAGTGGCGTAGCATATGTTCCGCAAACTGAGCATAAAGCAACTGTGGGGTTGAAGAGGCCTTAGAGGGGGGGAGGGCAGCTGTACAAACGGTAGGGCGAGGGAGTAGCCATGGGGGGAACTCTGACTGTCGGAGGGGTAGCACCGATGGAATGGGAAAAGAGAAGGAGGCTAGTAAAGCAGAGACCCGACCGGGGAACGAAGTAGCAGACACTGATGGGGCTAAGCCGGAAGCCGTGGGAGGAAAACCAGCCGAACTGTGTTGCAGAAGGAGAAGATGACATCGAAGGGTCAGTTTATCCCGCCTGGATGATAGCAGTGGGACACCTGATTCAGCATAAAGGCTAATAACCGGAGTAGAGCGAAAAGCCCCTAGCGACAAGCGCAGATCGTGATGGTGAAGGGAGTCTAGGCGCTTAAGGTTTGTACGTGCAGCGGAGGCATATACCTGGCAGCCATAATCGATCTTGGAGAGAATAAGCGTTGTATGGAGGCGCAGAAGAGTCGTCCGGTCCGCACCCCAAGACAAGTGGCTAAGGGTTTGTAAGAGTTGAAGCCGTCGGGTGGTGGAGGTCAGTAACGAAGTAATGTGCGGGTACCAAGTCAACCGAGTATCGAAAATGAGACCTAAGAATGGAGCTGAGGACCTGTAAGGCAGAGGGCGGTTATACAACGTAAGAACAGGATGCGGGACTGTATGGCGTTTTGTGAAGATGACGGCACAAGATTTTGAGGGCGAAAACCGAAAACCATGGGCCGTAGCCCACTGCGCAGCTGCATCAATGGCCTTCTGCATGAGATTTTGCAGGGCAGTGATATCCAAACCCACAGCGTAAATAGCGAAGTCGTCCGCATACAAAGAAGCACGGACACCAAGAGGGAGAGAAGAAATAATACCATTAATAGCTAGGATAAAAAGGATGGTACTAAGAAACCCTGTGGGACACCGTCGTGTTGGGGGTATGTTCGTGAGAATGTATTCTGAAGCTTGACTCGGAAAGTACGATCACGGAGAAAGTTCTTCAAGAATACCGCCATGTTGCCAGACACGCCAGAACGTAAAAGGGTATGAAGGATGTTGTATTTCCAGGCAGTATATATCATACGCTTTTTCAAGATCGAAGAATACAGCTAAAACCGACTTAGTGTCCAAAAAGGCATCGCGGATAGAAGTCGCCAATCTCAATAATGGGTCCAAAGTACTACGGCCCTTGCAGAAGCCATATTGAAAAGGTGACAGGATGCCTCTTGATTCCAGGAGTCACATTAAGCGGGAGTGAACCATGCGTTCTAATAATTTGCCTACACAACTGACCAGGGCAATGGGACGGTAATCTGCTGGTGCATGGCCCGACTTACCCGGCTTAAGGAATGGGAGAAGGATGGCATGTCTCCACTCAGCCGGAAAAAAGCCTGTGGACCACAGACGGTTGTAGATGGATAAGAGAAAGCCAAGCGCAGGTGGAGATAAGTGTTTCAGCATCAAGTAATGGACACCGTCAGGGCCTTCACATGTATCCTTACAGGCTCCCAGGCTAGACTCAAGCTCAGCCCGGGAGAAGGGGGCATTGAAAAACTGATCAGATGATAAGGCGAAGTCAAGTCGCTTAAGTTCAGAACGGCGTTTATGCATCTGGAAGGAGGGCGGGAGATGGGAGCCAGTGCTAACATCACTGAAATGTTGTCCCTACATATTGGCCACCAGAGACGGATCGCCCACAATGCCAGTGTTGGTATGGAGGACTGGGGCCGGCGTAGGCGCATGTTTCCCTGCAATCTTCCTGACGCGAGCCCAGACTTGCGGAACAGGTGTATCTGCATTGATAGTAGAGGCATACGACATCCAGCTAGATTTTTTTGCAGAGCGGATTGTACGACGGAAGACGGCATTAGCCTGTTTGAAAAGAGTATACGCATCCCGCTCAGATGGAGAGCCTTTTTTCCGACGGAAACTCTTCCACTTGGCTCTTTTATTGCGTAAAGCCGAAGTGCACTAAGCAGTCCACCACGGTACACACTTAGAAGACATACTCCGAGTGGTGCGTGGAATACAAGTATAGGCAGCATGGAGCACAAACATCAGGAAACTGGTAAGCATGGCATCAGGGTCCGGGAAAGCAGGGGTCGGATTAGGCGGAACGGCGAGATCTGCGAAAGATGTCCAGTCGGCACGATCAAAACACCAACGGGGAGGGCGCGGCACCGGGGAGTAAGACGTAGGGGAGAGGACAATCGGGAAGTGGTCAGTCGCACAGTAATCATTAAAGACCTTCCAAGTAAAATCCAAGGATAGTGTAGGGGAACACAGAGACAAGTCAATACATGTGAAAGTACGGGTGCCGCTATCAAAATGCGTAGAGGAACCAGTGTTTAAAAGAAATAAATCGTGTGTACGAATCAGAGCCTCAAGGGAATGACCTCGTGTATTAACGGTAGAGTCACCCCACAGGGAATGCCTGCAATTAAAATCCCCTAAAAGGAGGAAAGGTGGAGGCAATAGAGAAAGGATCCTGTTTAATTCTGGAACATCGATCGGGATCGAGGGGGAAAGGTATATGGAAACTACTGTAAGCCAGCGTGAAAGGAACACTCTGGCAAGCGTGCATTTAAGAGAGGTACGGATAGTTAATGGAAACACTGGGACATCATGATGTACGAGGAGGCAAGTAGCATACTGGGATTGGGGAGAACTTATATAAGAGTAAAAAGGGATTGGGGAGGGGGCATTAGATAAACGCAATTCTTGTAAACTAATAACAAGTGGGCTAAACCTAGAGATAAGGTAACGAAGATCAACACGATGTGCTGCAAAACTACGAACGTTCCATTGTAAAATGGACATTAAAATGACAAAAAAGATTAAAAAGAAGACGCGTACAAGAAGGAAGAAAAGACGTACACTATATACAACATATTTACAAAATACAGTTAACACCGTGGGTGGAAAATATAGCCAAGAGAGGCTAACGATGGGAAATAATAGCAGGAATTGGAGAAGACGTTGAAGGGGAAGACTGGAAACCGGGGGGCATAGGGAGGTCTAACAGAGAAAGAGGAGAGGAAGGAGGAGGGCCGGAAGAGGTAGGAAGGACGGACGGCGGGTGGGAAGAGAAGGAGGGGGTAAGGGCAGGAGAAGGAAGAGGAGGAGGGCCCGGAGGAAGGCCAGAAGGGGGAGTGGAGGAAGAGGACGGGGCAGGGGAAGGCAGGAGAGAAGAGGGGGTAGGATGAACTTCGGCATGAACAGTAGAAGGTGGTGGGTGGGAAGAACGGATAAATTCACCAATCTTAGGTAGGGTTTCGTAGGAGAAATCTAGGGATGCAGTGACGGGAGGAGGAGGAGACTGGACGGAGAGAGGAGAAAGGGAAACAGAAGGAGAAGGAGGCGACTTCTTCTTCTCGCAGGGACTTGAGCTCCGCACATCACGGAGACCACCCTTACGTTTAAAAGAGGAAGCGGGCGAGGAAGAACGGAGCACAGGAGCCCGTTTGGTAGAGGAGAAGGGAAGGTTAGAGCGAGTAGGAGATTTGGGGCGACTAGAAGAGGAAGATGACGGAGAACGGGGGGGAGGCTTGGAACGGTGAGAGCGTTGAGGGAGACTAGAAGAGGAGGAACAAGGAAGAGAGCAAGATGAAGGGGCAGAAGTAGGAGAAGGACTGAGAACAGAGAAAGTGTTATACAAAGGGACAGAAAAGGAAGAGACGGAAGGACGAACGGAGGAGACTGAAGAGGAGGAAGGAGAAAATCCGGGAGAAGCACCGGTAGAAGGAAGGGAGGCAGAGGACGAAACTGGTGCGACCGGGGGGACGGAGGGAGCGGAGGCGGTGGAAGGAACCGAGGAACCAGAAAAAGGGGGGGGCGTGGTAGAGGGAGGCAAAGAAGAGGAGGGAGGAGACAGAGTCTTGGAAAATGACTGAGGGGTGAAGCCCAAGCGACGAGCCTCTTGGCGGGCTGCGGTGAGCGTAAGGCCGTGTCTCGGTTTGAGGACAGCAACCTCAGACTCGAACAGATGAACGGGGCAAATCTTAGAGTCGGCCGAATGAGACCCGCGGCAATTAAGGCAGAACTGGGACGTTGACTGACATTCGCCAACGGCATGTCCGGACTGCGCACAGCGCGGGCAGAGTGGGCTCTCAGCGGCTGTACGGCAGAACTTAGCCGGGTGGCCGAAACGCCAGCAGCTGCGACACTGGAGTGGACGGGGAAGAGACGCAGTCACGGGGAGGCGAGTACCACCGACAATAACATGGGCAGGAAGGGAAAGTCCATCAAAAGACATCTTGGCAATGTTAGCGGGATGGCGGCGAAGGTCGCGAGGAGGAATAGTGTAGCATACCACACTAACCACCTTGTGGTCTTGAGCGACAATGATGTCCTTGACGAGGTCGGCGCAATCCGCGAAAGGACGACCCCCGAGACGGATGGAAGCGGGGATCAGGACAGTCCCTGTACAGGAGTTGAGTCGTTGATCTTTATGAGCCGGGATGGGGGTGCCAGAACAATCGACGAAAGAGGACATAGCAGTAGCCTGAAGTTCGTTTTGGACGGTAACAAGACGGGAGTGGAAGGTGACGTCCTTTCCCACCTGTTGAAGGAGACGCAGGTGGAAGAGGTCATCACTGGCTAGAGGCGCAGAAGCAGGGATGGAGAAAAACTTAGTAAAGGAAGGAGGTGCAAAGAGAGAGGACATAGGGAGGACCGAGGAGCGAGGACGAGAAGAGGACGAAACTGGAGAAGAAGAGGAAAGAGAACGAGGGAGGGAGGGCAGAAAAGGGTCGAGGGTGACATGACTAGAGGGAGAAGAGGAAGAAGAGGAAGACGCAGAAATAACTACAGGAGAGGAGATGAAATCCTGGGTAGTGGAGGGTGGAGAAAGACGTGACGAAGACGGAAGGGTAGTAGAAGGATTCGGAACGGTAATGGACGAGAGGGACGAGCGACGACCGAGGGATATTTCAGCGGGCCGGTCGAGAGCACCCAAAACCATCCCCGACTCACCGTGCTCCCGCGGTGAACCGGACTGACAGCCAGACAACAGACCCCCAAGTGGCAGGCTGCATGCCACAAGGGGCTCACTCACCGGAACCACTAAAGCAGAAGCCATAAACAGGGAAGAACAGGGATAAAAGCATAAGTCGTCACCATAGTAAGAGAAAAGGGGGTAAAGCATGGAAGAAGATACTGCGGTTACCAGGTGCCCCTGGCAACGAAAGGGAGAAAGACCTCCGCAGGGCCACGAAACCCAGAATGCGGCCAATTGAGATGGGACAGGTCTCGGCTTTGAGCTAGGGACCTTGTACAACCCGGGCATTTGTCCTGCAGCTTTGTCCCACGGAGAACGGGGCCGGCGTAGTCACCTGACACACTCACTGGGAAGAGAGAAGAGTCAGAAAGCCCAAAGCAACCCTATAGTGCCTATCCTCCATCAACGAGCCTTGCGAGCCCTGGCCGGCAGCACCTGTCGCCAGGTGGACTCTGCCAACTCAGCAGTGATCAGAGACACCAAGGCGAAGCCCTAAGGAAACTAGAACCTCCGAAGCAGTTAAAGAGAAAGGAAGGAAGCAAACAGGGAAGTCAACCGGAAGGGAAGGGAGGGACGGGACCACAAAAGTTCAAGGATGGGAGACCGGCCTCTGATGGCAGCCCCAGGAGAAAGCGGAAGAGGGAAAAACGAAAACTAGAAAGGAGGAGAAAGAAAAGGACATGACAAAATTAGTTGGAGGTGATAGGGAGGGCCAAGAACCTTGGCCGCTCCACCTACAAGCCCGGAAGCCCCCAAACGGCGGCAACGAGTCATGTGGCAAGGGGGAATAGACATTTAGCATTCATTAAAGACTTTAACAAGTACATGAACCTGTTCACACATTCACGGCTACCTAAGAAGTTTTGCAATATATGTCTGTACCCGTGCAACAATGAAAGAGAGTTGGGAGAACACAGAGAAACATGTCCAGTAAGTCTCACCAAGCTAAAATTCCCCCCACCCGGGGCTACATTAAAATTCATGAATCCGGGTAAGGCATATAAACCGTCTTACATCGCCTTTTATGACTTTGAAAGCATGCTAGTAAAGCCTCCTATAGACGCAGCCAAGTGCGTTCAACGACAACATTTCGCCATAGCCTATGCTTATATAATTGTAAATAGGGCAGGGGAGACAGTTGAATGTGGATCGTACTGTGGAAATAATGCTGTGAACCACTTTATCGAGACAATGAAACAATCATGGAGAAAGTGGAAATTTTGTAATGGGTACCACAAGATAAAAATGAGTGAGCAAGATCTATTACACCATAAGAATCAAAGTCACTGCGAACTTTGTCAACAAACATTTCCAAAGGGCAAAGTAAATGGAAGTAAACACCATGATCACGAGAAACCGGGCATGAACTACATAGGTGCATATTGCTGTAAGTGTAATCTTTTAATGAAAAACCAAAAGCTCCAACTCACCCTCATCGCTCATAATGCAAACTATGACCTGTCACTCATATTACATGAACTAACAACCCCCGTGAAAAAAATAAAAATAATTCCCAAGCATTCTGCTCAAAAATACCATGAAGTTATTATTGACGATCTCAGATTTATTGATAGTTATGCGTTCATGTCGGGTTCGCTCGCTGATTTAGCCCAGCAATTTATAAACAGTGAGAATGAGCCTAGATACGTGCTTAGCATGCTGAAGGATGTGCCCCCCCGTGCTTTACCCTTACTAATCAAGGGTAAACAAGTGATGTGCTATGATTACCTGGACTCGCAGCAGCGTCTTTCTGAAACTCAACTCCCCCCTCGTGAAGCATTTTTTAACCGCCTCCACCAGACTGAACTTCCACCGAGTGACTATGAGCATGCTCAGACTGTTTGGAAAGAGTCTGGATGCAAAACCCTCAAGGATTATCTAATCCTCTACGTCAGAGTAGACATGGGAATCTTGTGTGACGTCTTCCTCGAGTGGCGTGGCATCCTAAAAAAACAGTGGCGATTAGACCCCGTGAACTATGTCTCCCTCCCCGGGTTCGCCTATGACTCTTTTTTGTTGACAACACAGAAGGAATTGGAAGTACTCAGTAACCCTGAAATTTACCAACGCATTCAGAATAATGTACGTGGGGGGTTCACAAGTGTTGTGCGTCGTTACGTGTGAGCCAACAACATTTACACAAATCCCGAGTTCAATCCCAACAGTGATAAGAGTACATTCCTCGCGTACGTAGATTTTAATAGTTTGTACCCGACCGTAATGGAAGAGAAACTGCCTTGTGGGGAAATGCGAGAACTCAATGAAACTGAACTTGAGACATTCCTAAATGTCGACTTAAGCCAGCATGTAACCAACGGTGATGATGGGTACCTCATTCTGTGTGACACTGAGGCCATCTCACGAGAAGTCATCGAGAAGACAGACGATCTCCCATTGATCATCCGGCAGCAAAATATAACAAACCGAGATGTATCACAAACCACCCGGGACTTGTACGCGTAAGAAAACCGTGCAGCACCTAGCAAGAACGTGAAACTAATAGGGACACACGCGGCTCAAGAAAATATGCTCTTCGCATTACCACTTTTGAAACTACTGATCCAACTCGGGCTTGTTGTCAAAAGGGTTCGTACAGTGTATACGTTCAAACAGGAACCTTTTCTCGCTGATTTTATCAGAGGAAATATAGAAGCCAGAAAAACGCTATGTGTCCAATCAAGAAGAACGCGATAAAGTTTATTTCCAATAGCATTTTTGGACGCTGTCTAATGAACGTGGCAAAGTATGATGAAGATGTTGAAATTGTAGGTGACCGCGATCGTTTCATGAAATTGGTGCGGAGCCCATATTTTAAACGCGTTATGCCTCTTAACCCGGAGCGGGTAGTGGTGGTTCGGAATAAAAAATCCACCATGGTGAATCATCCAAACTACATTGGGTACTATATCCTCGAGCTGTCCAAAGTACGTCTCTATGATTTTTTTTACAATGAAATGAAGGCTAACTACGGTGACAGAGTGAAACTAGTGTACTGCGATACAGATTCTTTAATAATGGTCATTGAAACACCCGACCTATTTTCCGAGTATGCCAAAGAACCACTAAAAAGCTACATGGATACAAGTAACTTTTCCCCCTCTCACCCTCTTTACAGCACAGTCAACAAGGGTAAACTCGGCCTCCTCAAGTCAGAAGTTGGGGAACGGGTCATTTCCGAGTTTGTAGGTGTGCGCCCCAAGTGCTACTCTATCCTTTTGACAGACGGCGACCGGTTGAGTTCGGCTAAGGGTGTCCCCAAGTCCATTAAGAGAAAGATAATGCACCAACGGTACAAGGACGCCCTATTCGAGAAGAGACCATTCACTTTTGACTATCATGGATTCACAGTGCGGGGTTCTAGAATGAGCACTGTGAAATATCCCAAAAGGGGTATATCTATCGTAGAGGACAAAAGATACTACATAAATGCCTTGGAGTCACGGTCTTACGGTCACCCCGATAACCTAAATCAAGCCGCGGGGCCAGTTCAAGACATATTGCGGGGGAGAATCAGAGTCAAGACATATTGCGAGAGGAGAATCAGAGTCAAGATAACGGTAATGAAAGAGAAAGGGAGGCTGTAGGTGTGAGACTGGCCGAGGTAATGGGTAGGCAAGTTGATGGTGAATTGGAGGAAAAAACATATGAACTGTGGGCTGAGCGAGATGTTCTAGTTGAGCGCTACTTCCCCCCTCAAGGTGTTAATGAATGGGGAGGGAGGGAGTGTGAGGAGGAAGAGGATGAAAGGATAGTAGCAGCCGTCGCTCGGGAAGAAGAGTATCAAATGTTAGCAACAGAAGCGGCTCAACTGGAATATTTCCAGGATGATGGTGATAATGAGACGTCAGCCGCGCTAGCTTTCTTGGCAGGTAACTCATAGGTCATGAGGTCTGAATGCGGTGGTTGACGGGTTAGGGTACCACCAACATGAATGACAAAGGTGGAATACCCACAGTGATATACAGTATGCTGTTTTGTAAATATATGTATGTATATAGCCTATGTAAATAATAAATTAAGAAAATAAATCATGATTAATATTAAGTTAGTGTCACCAAAATTAAAATATGTATTGGTATCAAATGGTGATATTGTATATACTGTATAAACAATGCATAATAAATATTGAATTAGTGTCTCCACACATGTTTTTATACACTTCCTTTATGTATAAGTAATATAAGTGCATTGATAATGAAACACAGCCCATTTTAATTGTTTATTTAATTTTATGTTAAATAACAGAGTTACAAATATATCTTCACTAGAAAGTATGGTACTTAAGAATATTAAAATGCTAACTAGACAATGTACAGAAATACATTAAGGAAATTCTCCCATAAAGTTAAGAAGTTTCATTCACGACCCATGGTGCTATTGTAAAGTTGCGATAGGTCGGGTGACGGTATAGTCACGGCATCCTCGGCGGCGAGCGAGTGACTATAGTGAACCGCGGGCGGGCGGGCGGGCGGGGCGGCTCACGATCTAGAGTGGAGAAAATTAGGGTTAGAGAGAACGGTAATACGGTAGAATAATTACCCCTCAATTCATATACCTTAAGAGCGAGATTTAATGAATATAAGCAGGAGAGAGATACTAGAGTCTTCTGTGTACTTACGGGCACGTGTTGAAGGTCTGTTGACAGGTGGGCATGCTAAACTTGTTATATGCAAAACGCAAGACGCGCTCATCATTCCCAGAGTAGTCGGTCTTGGAGAACTCGTTGCGTATCTTCCCTAACGTTTCTCCGGGCCCCGCATGGGTGATGTGATAAGTAAAATACATGGCATAGGCCCCGCACACGTCGCTACGGGTTCCCTGGAGTCTAAATGCATTTTTAAATATGGGGACCACGGGTCTCTCGAGTCGTTTAAAATAATCAGAATATACTCGAGGGTCTAGGCTGTAGCTATCCAGACATACTATTCTATGAGCATCGCTGTAGATACAGAGCCAGTGTCCCATATATTTTTTAGACCAACTCGGCAGAGTGTTGATTATACACACAGCGGGTTTCCCCACGTGTCCTCTGAGTAATGTCTCGACCTCGTCCGCTAATAGTACCCCCAGAAACACCGTCTCCTTTCCTAGACTCCCCCTTACCCCCCTTTCAATTTCAAAGTTGTTCATCCCTATCCCATCAGGCCCGCACGTCACACTGCAGTCTTCTGTCAGCGTTTATAGTTAATATACCAACCGTCTCACCGAATAATAAAACTAGGCAATTACTATCCTGGCCTTTGCTCATATTTAGGTTGAGTCGAAGTCCCCCATTCATTTCCACGGGCATATTATCATTCAGGTTTTCAGCTCTCAAATCAAAGCAGCAAACCGTGGCCCCATTGGCAAAAGCCTCTTTAGTAATTGAATGCTCTCGGTGGAGACCCAGAGCATCCAGCGTACGGTAATACAGCTCGGAACAGGCGTGGGGGAAACCGCTGGACACGTTATAGACCACGCGACCGTTAGCCGTCACGCTAGCCCTACTTAAGTTCCCGTGTGTCAGATACAGGGGGTTAAGCGTATAATCGCCCGCTTGGGCAGACATGCCCATCATGACCATCGTTAGCTTTTCAGGGATGATGTTACCCCATGGCTGGTCATAAGTGGCGGAGGTCTGATCCTTGGCCAGCACGTAGGTTTTAAAGAGAGTTTTGGTGAATGTGGATTTTATAACAGACCCGCCGCTCAACGAGGAGTTTAGAGTGTGTAAGGCGTTGGGGTAGGGGAATAACCTCGTATAAAGCAATTTGGTAGAATCTACGTGGAGTCGTGCCTTATCTCCATTACTAGGTACGTTCATTAGCCAATCGTTACTCGCCAGTTCGAGGCGGAGTCGTACGGGAATACCGTCGGGTAGATAACTGTCTAGCGAACTAATGTCGAGGAATAAAGGAGCGCATAGCTCCAGACCGTGGGTCTTGAGTTGTTTAGAGAAGTCCTTTCGAGCGGGGGTAAAGTAACTGTCCTCTATCTTCCGGGTGAAACCATCGGGGGGGCACGCGAAATTAGCCAAGGACCCAATTGTGTTAATTTTGCCGGGTGTCAAGGTGGTGAGGGCTTTAAAGTAGGAGCTGTAACCGTAGAGAACATTGGTTTCGACGGGCACGTCGCCGAGAAAACACTGCACGGATTTGAAAAGACTGTGGGCCGTGTTATTCGAGAGCTCAATGTTCATGTCGTCCCCGAGGGGGGTCGCATTATCCTCTTGGGTTAGCCGCAGAGTGGTGTGTATGACCAATTGACCCAAGTCAATAAAGCTCCCCGGAGTCCCAGGGATGAGGAAATCAACGTATCGGTCAGTTAACTTCATGTTGAAACCTAGATTGCTAGGCAACACGTCGGCATTTTGCCGGGAGGCTATGGTGGCTTCCAAAAGTCGGGTCTTGTTGGGACGGGGAAATAATTCACTGACGCCAGCAGCGTATTTACCTACGGGGGCCTGCTGACCCACAGCTCCCTCCGCGGTCGCGATGCTCGCCATCTCGACGCTAGCCCGATACTGATTTACAGCGAGGAAAATATGTCCTTCTTATAGCACCCCTTCATTGTCTTCTTTTTAATTTTCCTTTTAACCTTTACCCTCTTCCTATTTCTACCACCTCCCCTCGCCACCTTTACGACAGCGTTCTTCAGAGCGTTCAGACCGTGTCTTTTTAGGGACTGCCTTAGGTTATTACCCTGAGAGATATCCTCCATGACATTGTTTCCAAACTCGCGCGCGGAAGGAACTATGACATTTCGTACTAGAAACGGGAAGGCTCTTTTAGCGAGACCCGCTAATGTAGAGAACAGACCCCCGCCCCGACGGTAGCTGGGCTCGTAGGCGAGGGTGGTAATATCGTTGACGCCACCCCCGTGAGATACTCTCTCCCCACGAGCGAAAAGAGAGCGATACTCCCCCACGGAGGGGGGGATGAATGTAACTCGCATGCTGTTAGGGTAAAGACTGTTGACACGAGGCTCGACGAGCTATTAATATAGTCTGACAGCGCGAATGTGAAGTAAGCACGTCACGTGCTGACCCTCTTCAAAATACATGGGGCGACCCTTCTGGTCTGTGATTTTAATGGAAATGGTATCTATAATTTTAGGTTTGAGTGGTTTATAGACGATAGGATGCACACCTTTCGATTGCCCATCGGAGAGGGAAAAGGCGTCGAGAATATTTACATTTACCCCGGCAAATCTCGAAGGGTTGACCAGGTCACTGTATATGAGCACGCACTGAGCATCGCCGTTCCTTAAGACAGGAAACGGGCTAGTATGATATAGAAATGCATCGTCTCCTTCGCTGAGAGCATCTCGGGGGGAGGTAAACACGTCATAGGTTTCTAAGGGGCTTAAGCCGAGAAGTCGGGCTACCCGCTCTTCGAGCTGTATCTTCACGTATGAGATGATCGGATGGGGGTCGCGGAAGCAGCGTACCGTAACGTGTTGGCTCAGGTTCATACGACCGAGGGAGAGTATTTGAGATGGGTTGGCTAGGCGGTCAAAGGCGCTAGTGTTAGGAAGCCCGGGGTAGGCTTCATCATGGGGATGTCCGACGTAGGTTCTGTCGCGGTTAAGGAGACCCCTTAGTATAGCCCCTATTTTATTATTAACCCGCTCGATAAGGTATTCAATGTCCGGACTCAAGATATTTTCCCAAATAGTCACAAGCACCTTACGCTTTTCAATAGCGCCTGAAGAAGTAAGCTGCACGTACTCTATATGTATGGCGCATTCTGCTTCGTCTCTCTTAACCCGGGAGCTGCGGGGAGACTCATAAGAGTTCCCCCGGCGCACTGCGGGGAGACTCTTATGAGTGAGTGAAAAAAAAAATCAACTTTTGACATCGAAAAAAAAAAATATATTTTTATTTTTTTATTTTTTTATTTTGTTTTGGCCCCTGGGCCATGCAAAATCTCAGTCCTCTACCTCCCCTCCTTCCCCACTTTCCTCCTCTCCTTCAGTTATCACCTATTTTCCCTGTTATTCCCTTATTCTGAGGTATATTTTCGTGCTAACATTAGCGAGTTGCAAGCAGGGTGTTGTCATCACTGATGGCAAGCGAGTGCAAGAGAGAGAGAGAGAGTATCGATCGACTGTGTCTCAGTGGCCTTGGGGGAAATTGGCGGGAAAGTAGCTTGCCTCACCCATACATTATACAACTCGCGGGCTATATCTCCGATTTTGACCATCCAAACGCTGTTTTCACTCGTTTTATTGTTGTTTCAGGTTAATACCTTTATAATCAACCCATAATAGGCGCATATGGATAAGTATTAATGCTATTAATGGCACAATGAATATTTTAGTGACGGAAACACCTCAAATACGTCAGCACAGGGGGACGTTTCCAATTACCCCCATGCGCACTTCAGAGGTTAATAGTATAGTAACGTTGAGGGAGTAACACATTTAACAGGCCAACTTCGTATTCCATGTCCTTGTGTAGCGTTAAGGTTTGTAAGTTGTTGGTAAAACTACTGCTACTATTGGGGTATATGACACTGTCTGCAGCGCTTGTAACGTAGATATGGTGTGACTCCATCTTGGAACAGCAAGGGACTAATGCGAAGTTGGCTCGTTTCTTATATTTATAGCTACCTACAAGGATGGGAGAGCAATACACGATAGGTAATGCTTAGGTATTTATTTACAGAGAGAGAGAGAGAGAGAGAGTCATTAACGGAGATTATACATGCATTATTAGGAATTGAGAGGGTCTTGCGTCACAACATCGCAGTCTTCATCCACGTCGCTGTTCCTTAGCTTCTTCTCACTCGCCTCCCTGGGGTTGGTGTAGATCGATTTGCCCACCTCCTCCTCCAGGTGTGGGCGTTTTTGACCCGGGGTGAACCCTGCGTTGTCATTCACAGTGGTTAACCCCATCCACCACTTGTCCAAGATGACACAGGATATATTGCGGATCCTAAGATTCCCGGCTGCATGGTTTAGGATAGGCAGGTAATCCTGTGCCCATACGTGAGAGAGGAGGCCCGCAGCACCGCATTTGAAGGGGAATACAATACGTGTCATCTCATGTTGAATAGCCCAGGCTGGGAAATTAGTGTTCCAGATCTAGTTGCTCTGGGCTAGTGAATTCAGAAATGTACTTGCCCTGATATATTCCTTACTTGCCCTGATATTTTTGTACTTGCCCTGAATATGAAATTTGTTGAATTAATACAAATTATGCTATATACTGTATATACAGTATATAATGTTTGTTTAGTTATTTTGTTTTGTTTTATTCAATAGATTTTTTTTTCTTAGGGGAATACAAAGGTTGCACATAGCAAAAAAATAGCTTTCACAAGTTAGCATATAAAGACAGTGACAAAGTTACAAACAATGCAATACCATCAGATGATTAGTTATCTAATTAATATGTCAAAAATAACTAATACGGTACCAGTAAGTAATAAGCTGTCAGTGTACAGTTATATTATAGAAAACTTATGAAATCATACTCATGTTGAATATTAAGTAAGGTAAACCTCTGCAGAAAACTCATTCTGAAATCTGAACTAAATAACTATCTATCTATCTAATATTTATCTATCTATTTATCTGTCTGTCTGTCTGTCTGTCTGTCTGTATGTGTGTGTGTGTAAGTGTAGATATTATATTGCAAAATTCATGGTTCACATCTCTAATGAATACGAAGGACTAGCTTTAGTTTATGATAATAAATATTGCTGATTTTTTTTTTTTTTTTTTTTTTTGTAGGCTATATAGAAAATAGAAATATGTCCAAAAAGTAAGTGATAAAGTCATCTTTAATCGACATTCGACACCCGGTACTTATTACTTAAGCCCATGGCCTCCCAACCAATGTCTGCAATGGCAGACATTAAGGGTGAAGTAGACCAGTGTTGTATTTAGAACGTGAATACAAGACCCTGATCAGCATGATCGAATTGATTACACTGGTTACAAACTAAATTCACCACCACAGCCATTCCAACAGTATGACTATGATATCACACATTTCACTTGAACCCCCATACACAAATAATAATTCACCACCACAGCCATTCCAACAGTATGACTATGATAACACACATTTCACTTGAACCCCCATACACAAATAATAATTCGCGGTTAGACATTATCAATTACCAACCCTCCCACGAAACAAGATACAAAATCGAACGAACTGAACGTTGCCTCTATGCTGGAGCTTAGTTTGTACCCATCCCCTCAGGGATCAAGTTGTCTGGCAATACATATAGTTTTATTTAGGCCTAGGCATACTTTACATTGTACAGTAGGAGAACAGAGACTGCAGAGTATCATATATATTTTTGTATTAAAAATTGTGTAACTAAATCCTTAAGATTGTTTATAAACACATTTTGTAACATTAAGTAAATATCTTAGGTAGAAACAGTGGAGTAGCTTACCAACAATTTTCACTTAAGAGGCGAGTCAATAAGAGAAATCTATCGTCTGACAGACTGACTAGGCTAGATACAAAAAGTTAACAAACTATTTTAAAACAACGGTTTTACCTAGTTGTACTTGTTGATGGTGGTTGTTTTAGTGTTAAGAATCTTGTCAAGGAAGCCTGTTGTTTCTTAGACACACTCATTATAGTACATTTTCTCACTAAACACGTGCTCCCCGGGAAACAATTAAAACACTAATGTTATTGAAAAAGAGGGGCGAGCGAGCCGCCTATTCGGAAGTACCTCTTCTCTATCCAACCGTCCAACGGTTATAATATTATGTAGGCCTACGGGGGTGGGGGGGGGGGGGGGAGAGGAGGAGGAGGAGGAGAGATAGAGAGAATAGTGACGTGAAATTAACGTGAATCGAAAACCAGCCGTTACGTTACCAGTAACCAATGGTCGTTGAAAGTGGAAATAGTAGATACATCTGCCTGTCTCTTATACTTTATTTATATTTATGGAAAGTGTGTATGTTTGTTTTTATAATTATTTTAGCATTTTTCAAGGGTTAAAAGGCAAAAAATTTGACTTGTCCCCCGGGCAACCGCCGGGCAGACCAACATTAAAAAGCACTTGCCCAGCAACATATCCGGGCTAGCCGGGCTGCCGGGCTATACCTAATTTCCCAGCCTGGAATAGCCCAATCGACGAGTTTAGTAACACAGACATTAAACATTTTAACACGATCCTGGTGGTGGTCCTGCTTTAACCCTTGAATGAATTGGACGTCGCGAGAACTGAGTAGGTACTTCTGGTTAATCTCATTCAGCTCCAGCATCTTACCGGGGGAGTATTGAGCTACAAGACAAGCAACATGGGGAAGACTAGGATCAGGGGACTCGCGAATTATAACACTCCCAGGCACACCCCTGTCTTTCCAGCAGCATCGGTTTAGCCGATAAATAGACACTCTTTCAGCGTATAGGTTACTATATGGATACGTTTGGTGTAGAAGCGCAATGAAGCCGGAGGTCTCCCGACAGGCCGTGCAGCTGTGAACACCGGCAATGATGGTTTTATCGTTACGATAGCGGGAGTCACCGGGAACCCCTTCCTCGTAGCTGAGTGAGTAAGCATCACTTTCTCCACGGGCCTCCCCTTCATCCAAGAAAGAGTAGAGGGAAGGACACTCCTCCTTCTCGTATTCGGCCTGGGCAACGTCCTGAGCCCCACCGCCAGTCACAATCGATGAAGCCATTACCACTCTCCCCCAACGTGAGGGGGTGTCCACTACGTCCATTTCTCGAGGTGTTGATTGACCGTCTAGGAAGCTATTGTGGTGGGCGGAGGTCTTGTCGTCTGGAACTGCCGTAGTTGGCCCACTGTTGGGGTAAGAGAGTATGACGGGTCTGGGCTGTCTCGGCCGGTTTTAATACCACCACGAGCGGTTGGCGTGGGGTTGCCAGCTATTAGTTTAATGGGCAACCCTCGGGAAGTGGGGCTCACGATGGTTCAATAGGAGACCTACCCGTGGGTTGTCAGTGCGGGTATTTTAGACGAGAGTAGACTATTTATACCTCCACCGTATTGCTTTTTGATCTGAGTGTTTACAATATGAGAGGGATGAAGACCCGTTGCTCTAATAATTAGATCTACGTCATCACGCTGGGCTTTGGACGGTGTAGCCCCCTTAGACGAGAGTACCCCCACGATGTCTAGAACGTTGTTGTTGCTAGCTGAGTCCAGTAGCCATCCATTCATGTCCCATCTAAGTAAGGGGTTGTTTTTAACTCGCTCCAGAAGCCCTAAAGCATATGGTGTTTCATTATATTTTACGTGGGCAGGCAGAAAATGTGCTAGACTGGGATTTTTTTGGAAGCATTCCCCATTACAGAAGTGGCTTTCATTAGCATGGGTGGTGGGAGTTTGGTTTTGCGCATAGCCATCGTTGATTTCTTGTTATTATGTGAACACGGTGTTGATTTCTTTCTCTTTTTCCTCGGGAGGGTCTTAGGAGGGGGCTGTGGGGGGAGGTGGGAGGGCGAGCTTGCTGGAACATGTTGTCCGGGGGAGGGGGAGGGGGAGGGCGGTGTAGGGGAACCCTCGATGCTTGTTAAAACACGCTTGGCTGTGGATTGGGGAGGAGATAATAGCTACGCATTATGAGAACAGTTTTGAAAGTAGACCGGCAACTGCAGGGAGAAGGGCGGCTAATATATTACCCCCAGCCTTACTAGTTAGAATTAATCTCTTTTTGGTCAGAGATGTTTTCTTCCTGGCAACGGCTCGTATATCCTCACGATAGTGTTGTAGCTTTCTTATAATTTTACTATTCAGGGTGAGATGTTTCTTTAGAAAGTTGGAGAATATCTCAGAAATACAATTTAAATGCTCGCGTCCTAGTTGTTTAAAGAGGTTCTTCCTTTCCTTGGGGTTAAGTTTTTTAAGTAGCCGTACAAACTTTTTATGTACACCGAGTAGGGGAAGCTTACTGTTCATCTTTGCACGAGGTCAGACATTAATCCAGCTGTCAAAGGAGGTAGGATATCCAACCCAATGTACAAAATATTGTTTTTCCCCTTTGCTTTTGCGGGTTCTCAGGATATTAATATCGAATGACTCGGGCAAGGAACTTGCCACCAGTTCTGACCCGTAGAAGATGCCCTCTATGGGCTCGCCGGATAGGTCTTCCATGAGATAGGTTTTTGGTTGATGTTGGTGTTTTATTTCTCGAATTTGGAATAGCTCGTGGGTGTTCTGCTGGCTGTATCCCTTATGGAAAGCGGATAAACGAGTGCTACCCACGAGACGTACAATCTCTCCAACAGCTAGCTCGGTACTAATGCGTCTGAGGGGTTTCTGGGTTTTTTTATACATTAGATGGAATTGCCGTGCAGTGTCGGATGGTCGAGTTAAATTATGTACGATTGTGGGGGTTTGTCCCTTTTTTAGTCCAGAGTGGGGGGAATTATTGTAGGCACTGACCATGTCCTGGAGGTGGTTAATATATCGGGGGGAATTCCGCAGTGTAATAAAGCGGTACATGCGGGATTTCAATGTGCGAATGGCTCGTTCGGCGATGGAAGCTTTAATCTCACTAGAATGAACGCTATATAGCTTAATCTTGCGGGATGTTAGATATTCCTTCACTTTTTTATTTTTATAAAACTCGGTGCCTAGATCAGTGTTCAATCTTCTCACACCCCTGGATTCATCTGTTTCCATAACCCTCTTAACAGCCATTAGCATGGAAGTCACATCTTTCCTGTGACAGGAAACTGCATGAAACGGGAAAAGACGTCCACGCATACTAACAGGTACGATATATTGTCGTTGTCTTTCTTTAAATGACGCACGTCGGCTAAGTCGGCAGCCATGATGATCTTGGGCTTGGGGGAGAGAACTTTCTGGCGGGGGAATTTCTTTGGCTGTAGCTTATGTAGAGTGTAGGTTTTGCTGGTCCTGAGAAATCCTGTCACATCTTGCAGTTTTATGGAAGGATCAATGTCTCGAGCCTTATCCCATAGTTTCTTTTGAGAAGACAGTCCGTATGGCTGGTCGTGACGACCGTAGAGAACATTTAATAGCTCTCGATGCTTAGAACTCACCATTGGAATACACGTTCAAAGGGTGGTTCACCCACTATATTTGTGCGGAATTGCAGGGCTTCGGGAGTATTTATACCTAAGTCAACGAGGAGATACCCAAAGGGTTTAGAGAAAACGGCAGATTTGTATATTTCAACAAAATCGCTGGCTCGGTCTTTGCCGAATATTTGCCTTTCAAGTACTGTAGTTGCATTTGCAATAAGTCATGTTGTCTCAGTAATAGGAAGTGAGAACAGTTGAGACTAATATTCCTCGCATGTTTACCGCCCATGTATAGGTTTTGGGTTATGAAGATGCATGAAATGTTATTATGCCGACCGCGGGTAAAAGCGTCAACGACTACTTTATTCTTTACAGCTTCGATAAATAGATCGTCAAGGATGAATAAGGTTCCTCTTTGATCGTAAATATCCTCATCGCTTATAGGGGTCACTATTTCTGGAGATACGGTTACCTTAGGTCCTATTTCTTTATCATGCTGTAGGGGGTGCGAGGGAAGACCGCATATAACAATCTTTTTAAATTTATTATGATGCTTGGATATAAGTTTCTTGACGAGTTCTGATTTGCCGGAATTGCTGTATCCCGCTCCTATTATGCGAGCGGGGTGTTTGAATATGTCGAGAGCATCGGAGGTAAATGCTTCCGTCATGTTGGTTTCTATTTAACTGATACCTTTACGAGGTTTGAATGCATATATATATGTTTTAGGGTTCACACGGGGTGGGCTGCATGACTATATATAACAGGTAGTCACATGTTCTCGCCTAGGCAAGGTTAGCTTAGGTGGTTGGAAAAAATATGATGAAAGAGAGAGAGAGAGAAACTACTGAGGGGTCGCTGTCAGACCGATATAGATAGCGATATAGATATAGATAGTCGATTGATTTATGGGAGCAGGTGACCCAAAAGTATTTTTGGTACAGAGATGGGTGAAATCAGGTGGCTTGGTATCTTGAAATCTGAACTCTAAGAATAGCGTGGAAAAATATGATGAAAGAAAGGGTCGCTGTCAGACCTATATAGATAGAGATAGAGATATAGATAGTAGACTGATTTATGGGAGCAGGTGACCCAAAAGTATTTTTGGTACGGAGATGGGTGAAATCAGGTGGCTTGGTATCTTGAAATCTGAACTCTAAGAATAGCGTGGAAAAAATATGATGAAAGAAAGGGTCGCTGTCAGACCTATATAGATAGAGATAGAGATATAGATAGTAGACTGATTTATGGGAGCAGGTGACCAAAAGTATTTTTGGTACGGAGATGGGTGAAATCAGGTGGCTTGGTATCTTGAAATCTGAACTCTAAGAATAGCGTGGAAAAAATATGATGAAAGAAAGGGTCGCTGTCAGACCTATATAGATAGAGATAGAGATATAGATAGTAGACTGATTTATGGGAGCAGGTGACCCAAAAGTATTTTTGGTATGGTGATGGGTGAAATCAGGTGGCTTGGTATCTTGAAATCTGAACTCTAAGAATAGCGTGGAAAAAATATGATGAAAGAGAGAGATACAGAGAGAGAGAGAGAAAGGGTTAGGCTAGGCTAGGTTAGGTTAGGTTAGGTTAGGTTAGGTTAGATTAGGCTAGGCTAGGCTAGGTTAGGCTAGGCTAGGCTAGGTTAGGTTAGGTTAGGTTAGGGAGAGAGAGAGAAAGAGTTAGGCTAGGCTAGGTTTATCTTGACACTTGATCACGAATGAGGTCCAGAGGAGTGGGTGGGGCACCGTGTGTGTGTGTGTGTGTGTGTGTGTACAATGAGAGAGATAGAAAGATAGAGAGAGAGCGAGTGAGCAAGAAAGAGAGAGAGCGAGCAAGAAAGAGAGAGAGAGACGGTCATATTTAAAATAGTAAGGATGTATGAAAGTTGTGACAGTATTTGCCTTTTATAATTCCCACGAGGACTGATTTATCAGATGCCCCTCCCACTCAGGTAGGTCACCTTTTCCACCACTACCGGACAACCGTCGCCATTTTTTGGACACTTCTCAGGTTACCCTTAACTGGTCACTACCGGACAACCGTCGCCATTTTGGACCCATTTTTTTCTGGCAGGGGCTTTTTCAATAAAGTCTATGGATGTAAAAACGAAAATGGCAGGGTTTTTTTTCTGGCAGTGGCTTTTTCAATAAAGTCTACGGGTGTAAAAATCGAAAATGGCAGTGGGTTTTTTTTTCAATAAAGTCTACGGATGTAAAAACGGAAATGGCATTTTTACTCCTACTGACAACATTAGCAACATACACCTCAGACACCTGGGACCACAAGGCATACAAGCACTCACTAACATATCAAACTACAGCTATTCACACAACACAATACCAGACATTTGGAAGCATGGTATCATCATCACATTCCCCAAACCCAACAAAGACCCCACGCTACCCTCCTCGCACCGCCCCATCACACTCCTTTGCATGGAACGCCTAGTATTACAACTAATTACACCCGACCTACCCCTAGCTCCAACACAACATGGCTTTAGGCCACTGCACTCCACAAACACTCTTCTTACAGACCTTACACAAAGAGCTTTTGACGGCATCAACTCAGCTAGACCACCACACAGATCACTATTAGCCACACTCGACATTAGTAAAGCCTACAATGCCATCCCCCGCCACAACCTAACAAACAAAATCTACAACACAAACATGCACAACAACACAAAAAGGTGGCTGGCCAACTTCCTAGCAGGCAGATGTGCACACGCATCTTTTGCCGGTCAGTCATCTAAAATCAGAAACTTTCCAAACGGTGTCCCACAAGGATCCGTCCTATCGCCCGCACTCTTCAATCTGTACATGCACGATATAACTACACCCAATACACCCCAAATAAACTTAGTCTCCTATGCAGATGACATAACACTCACATGCACACACCATGACCCAAAAAGAGCACCAGATCTCCTTCAACCCTATCTCAACACACTACATGGCTGGTGCACTACAAACAAACTTAATCTAGCCCCAGCCAAATCCACCGCAACCCTGCTCACAAGCTGGACAGGAGAACACGAATACATCCCTCAACTCACCATAAACGACACACCCCTAACACATACACACACACCCAAAATCCTAGGAGTAACATATGATACTCATATGACATTCAAACAGCACACCACAAACATTAAAAAGAAACTGACACCCAGACTTAACGCCCTCAGGTCACTTGCTCACACAAAATTTGGACACAACAAAGAAACTACCACCACAGTATATAAACAATACATAAGATCAGTGATGGAATACGCAAGCCCAGCCTGGGCTTCTAACCTAGCTGAAACACATCATGAGACCTTACAGACTATTCAAAACAAAGTCCTGAAGATCATTACAGGCTGCACAGCTACTGCACCCACAGATCACCTACATCAAGAAACCAAAATCCTCAAAGTCAAAGACCATCTGGACATGAGAGGCACTCAATTCCTGGCAGCAGCCTCCACGAACCAAGACCACCCACTAAACTACATGGCAACACACCCACAGACACCAAGAAATATCAAAACAACACCCAGCACACAGTATCACACACAATTATTGTCCTCTCTCCCTCCCTGCCCACCCCGAACCAACTTCCAGAAGCACATCCATACTCATATCTCTCGCCGATCCATCCACTCACTCACAGACAACACGCAGCTGCATGCACGACCTCCCGAAATCCATCCTTCCGAGTCCTCCCTCCCTCGCGAGGACAGAGTCCACCTGGCCAGGCTGAGATGCGGACACCATCCAGCTCTCCTGAGCTATCAGAAGAGACTGGATGACTCCGTTGTCGACGCCTGCCCGGGATGTAACACAGCACCCCAAACCATTAAACACATCATAGAAGACTGCATTTCACACAACCACTTACGCCAACTGCATTTCACACAACCACTTACGCCAACAACACAATCTACACTCAATGAGAGCTCTGTGGGAAAGCCCGATCGTGGCCATGGCCTTCCTCAGGGACTCGGGGCTGTTCGGCCAGGCAGCTTAGGGAACAACAACAACAACAACAACAATAGCTGAGGGTTGAGTGTACAATAAGAAGTTCAACTTACAATAGAGATGCTTCTTGCCAGCTCGGTGTCGCGATAAAACAGTTAGTGTGTCACACACAGGCCGGTAGGAGCACACCAGACACGCATACCTGAAATTATTACTGTATTATAGTCCTTCCTCTCAATATGCAAAATCCTATAGTCTATTTTTTCCAGCTGATGGTAAATTGCCATATCTTCATATTAATTACTTGCCTATTACGAAGATTTTGTAGTGAAATATGTTGCTAATTGCGAAAACTTGGCCATTAGATGATGCAGAGACATTGTAGTTTCACATATTTTCATTAACCCACACAGACCGGCTACGCATTCTATAATATATCCCCGAAATCCGGTTGATTTGGCCAAAAAACGTCTACGCCTAGGCTACCGTATCTTTGTCATTTTAACTGCTACCGCATTCCCACGCATCTCCAAGCGTAGATGTGTTTCGTACCTGTAGAGTAGCATTGAGTAGAGCTCTGTAAGTCAACTGGTTCAGTTGTGATGATGATTTCCGTGGAGAGAGTTTCGTGGCTATGTTAGCCATATGACACACTTTTCACTACTGAAACAACAACACACAGCCACACAAAAACAAACGACACCTCTCCTTCTTATGTTCGGAGGTGCGCGGCGTCGGTCCAACCGGCTGTGCTTATATGCGTCGGACGGACGGCTTTCAAAACAAGCTTACAGGCTTTCAAGCTTCCGCACGGTGCCTCAGAGACCATCCGGGCTCCACGGGAGGGTTTGTTATGGGTGCCTCGGAGCCCAACCGGGTCTGAGGGGTTAAGTATCGAAAAATCAGCTGCTGAAGGATTCAATTTGTTATCAGCTGGAAATAAACCAATTTTTGTTTTATAGTACAGTATGTGAATCACAGTACGGGAGCAGGGGGTCCAGATATAAACATAAATATTACTATCAGGGCTTAAAAACACAATTATTTTTCAAACAGTTCGTTCCGATCAGAAACTGTATTATTAAAGTTTCGTTTTTCGTTCCTCCTCCAAACATAACGTTCCTGAACCGGTTAGAAAGAAATGAAAACCGGTTAGAACGATATTCTCAAACCATGTATTGAATATGCTATTAGCCCTAATAAAAAATTAATTCCTATACAGTACACGACTACATTCTTGTAGATGGTAATAAAGCCATACATTTCATGGTGCACAGTATCCAACAAAATCAAACCCATAGTTGTCGTAAGACGACTTAAATAAGGCAACACATTTACATATACAATACAGGAAGCGTAGTGTAGGAGTATGCAATCTCAGTTGCCGTAAAGTAAAGACATGAATCATTAAATTATGTATTAATATAATATATGGCAAAACATATATTAATTCGTAATATCACCAACCCACTAATTAAATAAATCTAATCAATGAAATTAATTGATACATGTGGTACTCCAAGGACTCGAACTTAAAACACTCTCACCGAAATTTGGTGCACCAAGCAATAGGCTATTTTTTTTTTCTATGTGATTGAGGGAGGCAAAAGGCAAAACTGCCTATAGCGAGTGCCTCCCCCATAGTTGAAAGAATGACGGGGCCAAAATCAAGGGACGTTCGAGCCAAAATGCCTGGACACACAGAGTTTGAAGCAATTTAAGTCGTAGGAAGAGGGAAAGACTGATTCTGGGAGAGAGTTCCAGAGCTCAGCTGTTGAGTAGAAGAAAGACTGAGAGTAACGTTTTACTCTCGGGTTGGAGAGTTGCACAGAGTAGGTTGGGATTGAGTTGCAAGACGGGTACCACGTGCCCTACGTAAAGGAGGTGGTATACACTGGGAAAGCTCTGAGGAACACTGATTATTATAGTAGCGATAGAATAGTGAGAGAGATGCAACATTGCGGCGGAGAGAGAGAGATTGCAGAGAGTTGGTGAGTGGACGGGAGTTAATGATACGAAAGGCCTTCCTTTCAACTTTGTCTAGGAGAGCGGTGTGAGAGATTCCTCCCCACACATGTGAACAATACTCAATACAAGGACGCACTATGCCCCTGTACAGAGCAAGAAGCTGTGCAGGGGAAAAGAACCCTCTAAGGCGGTTGAGCACACCCAGCTTCTGGGAGGCTGCCTTAGCAAGACCGGTAATATGGTCCTTCCAACTGAGAGCAGAAGAAAAAGAGACACAAAAAATATTGAGAGAAGATGAAAGATTGATTTTTGTATTGTTGAAGAATAAGGGATAGTCCGCTGGGAGTTCCTTACGGGTAGATAGATGGAGAAATTGGGTTTTGGAAGCATTAAAAGTAACAAGGTTTTCTCTGCCCCAATTGGAGATATGAACACAGTTAAAAGTTTAAGCACATACTCACGATATATTATCCATTTTTGAATACTGGATATTAATCTAATCATGTTCTTAAACCCAACTGCAGTATCATAGCTCAATGACTGCACAAATGGAAGGTGTAATAAAATAAGGGAACATGATGCATATCACGAAGACAAAAATTCATAATTATAAAAGGTAAAAAATAGTTACTCTTCACAAATTAAATTAAAATTGGTGCATAAGATACTATTTGAAACAAACCTCATCGTCAATTCCCAAGTGAACAAATATCGTAGACTTAATTTCTGCAGAAGGTAGTAAATTTATGCCTAATTTACAGGAAACATGGTGCAAAGTATCTATATATGTAGTAAACTTCGCTAGCCTGCGAATCATGTTGGTGAAGCTGAACTACATAGCCTAATTGAGTAATAACATGGTTCCTGTCTACAGTTGTACCTAGCTAAATACATTTACATTGTAAATGTATGTAGCTAGGTACAACTGTTGAAATTATCATAACCGAGTGTTAAGATGCATCTGGTGAGCAGTGGCAAACTGGCAACTCGATACTCTCGCCTCTCGTTTCCCGCGCAATAGTTGTAGCCTCCCTTTTGAATAGAGAGAGAGAGAGAGAGAATGAAAAATCCTCCTTGAATTGAAGAATGCTTGCAGATAAAAGATGTATTTACTTAAATAATTTGGCTACTGGAAGTGAAAATGGATTATTGACCAAATATGGCATGGAACGAAAAAATAACGTTATTAACCGGTTACAGGGATTTTAAAATAGCATTTTTGCTCCGGAACAGTAAATATGATAACGTTTTTGTTTCCGTTTTTGTTCCGAGCATAATTTTGTTCGTTTCGGTTTTCGGTCCCTTAACCCTCGTGGCCCGGGCTACCTTTCCTAAGGACGTTGTTGAGATCCGGGCGATCTGGCCGAAAAGCGTCTAGGCCTAGGCTACCGTATCTTTGTTATTTTAACTGCTAGAAATTTCCCACGCATCTATTAACGTAGTGCGGTTTCCAATCTGTAGACTGGCATCGAGTAGAACTCTGTAAGTCAACTGGTTCAGTTGTGATGACGATTTCAGTGGAGCGAATTTTGCCGCGATGTTGACAATATCTGAGCTTTTCAGACACTAATTTCGTCTGACGTCACAACAATAACATTGATCCGACGTCTCCTTATTGTTTTCGGAGGTGCGGTGACGCAATGATCGGCTTTGTTTACATGCGTCGGACGCACGGCATTCAGACCAAGCTGAATAGGCTTTCAAGCTTACAGATTTTAACAGGACACCCGGGTTCCTGCCCATCTGCCGCGGTGTCATTTTAACATGCTGCCCGGGCCAGGAGGGTTAAACCGTTTCAAAGCCCTGCTTACTATGCGAGGTGAACACACAGTACTGTACATGAATTAAAGATAAAAAGTGAGACAAATCCACCATCTCCTCTGAATATGAGACCCCCCCACTCCCATACTATGAGAGAGATACGTGTGGTGTGACATAGCAGGCAACTGACGTAAGCCACCAGGACAGCCCCCTCCTTGCACACACACTCAGTGACACATACGCTGGCACCAATTATCGATCGCGTAAAAAAAAATTCACCCACCCACACAAACATACGCACCGTACCCCAATAATTATCAATTGTGTGGATGGTACGTCACTCCTGATAGCACACCTCCCCACACACGCACCCGGACAGATAATTATCGATCGTTTGGACCTTTTGTAATTCCTGTTACTCCCCCTCCACACATACGCACCGATTAATTATTATCAATCGCTGTGTGGATGTTATAACACTCCTGGTAATCCCCTTCCCACACACAAGCACCTTTTTTCATATTTGTATGAGAGAGACAAAAGGCAAAGGTAACTGTTACAAGTGTCCCCCCCCCCCAAATTTTTTTTAAAGAGTCAAAATGTCTGGACACTCGGAGCTTGAAGCAGTTTAAGTCATAGGATGAGGGAAAGACAGATTGAGGGAGAGAGTTCCAGAGCTTACTTGTTGAGTGGAAGAAAGACTGGGAAAATCGGTTCACTCTTGGGTTAGAGAGCTGGACAGAATGTGTTGAAAGGCGGGTGTCCCCTACTCTTCTTAAGGGAAGAGGTATGCACTGAGAAAGCTCTGAAGAACATTGATTATTGTAATAGTGGTAGAAGAAAGAGAGAGCTGCAACACTGGAGCATGTAGTGAGAAATTGTAGGGAAATAGTAAGAGGAGGTGAATTGAAAAGAAAATATGAATTTTACTCTACCCTTTCAAGAAGTGTTATGGGTAGAACCTCCCCACACATGCAAACAATACTTGATAAATGGGCGCACTGTGCTCCTATACAGAGCAAGAAGATGTGCGGGGGTGAAGAACCCATGGAGACGGTTGAACACCCCAAACTACTGGGAAGCTGTTTTAGCAAATATGGTAATATGATCTTTCCAAGAAAGTTCAGAAGAAAAGAAACACAGTCCACTACTAACATACACTGTATCTTACACACCAGTGCTGATACAGTGCCACCCTTGAGATATATGGTGGTCACAATATTGACACAGGGTGGCACTGTAGTATAAGATACAGTGTATGTTAGCAGTGGACTGTGTTGGGACTCATGGGGAGGGTCTAGCACCAATATCAGTACTGTCCATGGCAGGGTCTGACCGGTATGATGGTCACAATATTGGCACAGAGTGGCACTGTAATGGCACTATTTAGAAGGGCTATTAACATTTATCCTTACTTACACCTACCTAAACCTATGTACACTTGGTCAAAGAATTGTCTGCACCCGTACGCTGACTAACATAATTATAACAAAGTATGTGTTATAGGTTTTGAGGAGATACGTTTTTTATTATATGTCAGAGACGATCCTTCGCTTTGGATGGATAGAGTTGCCAACCCTGCCGAACTCTACACACCAGATGATCAGCGTAGGGGTAGCCTACAGATAACTCTTTGATCAAGTGTACAGTAGGATGAACATTTTTACTGTATACAGTACATTATTAACCCGGCCAGCCCCAGCGACGCGTCTGACGAGTCACCTATGTATGTAACGCCAAACCCCAGCGACTCGCCTGGCGAGTCACCCTTATAGCTCAGTCGTAAGGCTCAGAGTGGCTCTACCTAGAGGGCTCAGATTTGTATGGGAACTGTGTAAGTATCCCACGCACCCATGCCGATGGTTGAAAACTCTCAAAGTCCAACCGCGTGCGCAACAACATGTTTTTTGGGGGAAATTGCCTTCAATTGTTTACTCTTGTAAAATCCGTTTTCGGGGGCTCTGTAGGACCATTTTTTGAGCTTTTTGATCGGTTTTTCGTGGTTTTTCCTTCATTCCTAACCCATTCGCTATTGTTTCTGGAAAAAAAAAAAATTCAAAACCGGCTGGTCCCTGGTGGTACATTTATTAATAACTAGCTGGGGCTCACCGGGTTAATATTAGTAACAGTATTATAAAAGTATGCCTCACCTGCCATCCCTGAGCATGAAAACCTCGTCCTCGGGTATGTGGTCCTCTAACAGCTCACACACTTGCTGGGCCTGGTAGGGGGAATAATGATAATAGAAGCTGGTAATTTTGTATTGCCATATGTGCCATTTCTCCTCAACAGCAGATTCAATGTCCCTCACATTATGTAATTATTCAAACATCCTCAAGCTTAGAGTCTTTATTTACAGTAAGGTCCACCATACAAAATTCAATCTGCTGACAAAAAAAATAATATCTCTACAGGCCTCTCTCACTATCCGATGCCCCAAATTACGATATTATTATAGGTTTTCAGGTGTTTGTGTTTGGGTCTTGGCTAGTCCGAGAACGCATCGCCATTTACCCCATTAATTTTAGCGTTAGCTATACGATTTTCTCTATTTAAGATCGGGTTTTCAGGAACGTAGCCCAATCGTAAATCAAGGGAGACCTGTAATGGAGGAAAGGCTGGTATGGGTACAAGTTTTGGGTAGAATGTAGAGTTCGGGCGTACCGCCAGCCTTGGTTACACTACGAGGACGCTTGCCATCATGTTCCTATCTATTTTGACTGCCTTTGGATACAATAATATGTTGAGGGCCCTCACCCCCCCATGACATATTATAATCATTATATATATTGCCAGCAGGGGGCAAATAACCGTAAAAACCGCCGTCAAATTAGACGCGAACATAACCACGGCGATCGACATATGTAAACATGACGGCGGCGGACGCTTGTGATCATGTTCCCGTCTATTTTGAATGACATTGGATACAATAATATGTTAAGGGGAGGCTTTCCCCCCCATGACATATTGTCATCATCATATATATTGCCAGCAGGGGGCAAATAACCGTAAAAATTAGACGCGGCGATCGACCTATGTAAACGTGACGACCGTACGCCCGGACACTACATCCATCCCTAAGTTTTGGACAGGTACACCTTGGTCACCTGATAGCCACTTCACACGCTACAGTCCCCAATAGTGTCCCTGTCATTTATATATTATAGGGCTAAACATGAGGGTATGGGTACAAGTTTAGTACAGGCATTCCTTGGTCACCTGATAGCCACGTCACATGCTGCTGCAGTCCCCAGTTGTGTCCCTTCCCTGTCAAGTTCCCTAGCTCTGAGGTTCATTTTTTGGTCAATGTTTTCATTTATATATTACAGCATCTTTTTAGTTTCCTTCCAAGACCTCCATCAAACTTTAATAAAACATCCATCAGATCCCCTGATAAATTTGTACATTTTTCGGTAGAAAAATGGCCGGTTCTTCCAAAATTACGGGCTCATTATCATTCGCCAGGAAAAAATTTGACACCTAAATAGCACGAAAGGTCTAAATATTGACAAAGAATTGGGGCGAAAGGTCTTAAAATCGACAAACTAATGGGGAAAACATCTTAAAATCTGAAAACTAATGGGGCTAAACATGAGGAATAAGGGGGGCCAGAAAAATGGCCCATCTCCCCTTAACTTGTATGTGTGTTACTACCGTATGGAAAGAGCATTTTACTACTCCGGGAGTAAGGGGGCTTTCACACTAAGTGTAGAAACAAAAATGCCTAGCCTATGTACAGGTCTTCCTCGATTTACGATTGGGTTACGTTCCTGAAAACCTGATCTTAAATAGAAAAATTGTATAGCAAACCCTTAAATTAATGGGGTAAATGGGGATGCGTTCAGGACCAGCCAAAACCCAAACACGTATAATAATATCGTAAATTGGGTATCGGATAGTGAGGGAGACGTGTATCCTATCGCAAGTCATAGTTTGGACCAACAGCCATTCTATTTGGTAATGTCTTGTTATTATGTTGCCTTGTTGTGGCACTGAATGAGGCTGGGTGTGGTACAGCATATAGGTGCTGCAGGGGGTCTGCTGAATCTTGCCGAGGTGCTGCTAATGCTATGCCAGCCTCAGTGATGGCATGGCAGCACTGTGGGGCAGTATTGTAGCGGAGAGTAGTAAGCACACGCCTTTCAACACACACCATACCTATTCTGTTTAACGCTCTAACCCAAGAGTGACCCGATTTTCCCAGTCTTACTTCCACTCAACAAGTAAACTGTGGAACTTTGTCCCTTTATCGTATGACTTAGACTGCTTCAAGCTGTGTATCCAGACATTTTGACTAACGCACCTTGAATTTGGCTCGCTATTATTCTTTCAATTTTTAGGGTGACAATTGTTACAAGTAGCTTTATGTTTTTTCTCTTTCATACACATAGAATAAAATAACCTAAGCTATATTAGCTTACTTTAACCTTAAATTAACGAAAAAATTATCTAAATATATTATACAGATTTAAATATCAAGATAATCCAAGGTGGCTGCCATTTTGGAGATGAATGGCCGGCATCTAGCCAGTTGTGGCACGGAAACGGCATTTATGCCTAATAATAGAAAATAGTCTAACACCACTACACCAATTTTGAAACACTTTAGCATAAAACTAATGAATAGTCTAACATCATAACTCAAAACTTTCCAGGTGGATGGGACTCGTTAGCCTTGGTCGGCAACTCATCTAGGGGAGACAACCTTATACAAATGCGGGTGGATGGGACTCGTCAGCCTTGGCTGGCATCCTGTCTAGGGGAGTAAACCTGATACAAATCCATACTGCTTACCTAAGGGTAAGGCAGGTTAGTGGATGAATTAGCCGAACACCACTGTAGAAAAATAGTGCTAACAAGATACACAGAGGGCCTCTGAGTCGGACAGATCCTAAATTGAGTGGTTAATCCTGTAAGTCCTTTACTAAACTGGCTCGGGTTGTCACTCTCACAGGGACTAGGTCCGCTGGGGGCATCTGTGTATGGCCACCCTCGTAAGGGGAGTAAGGCGTCCGGCAATAGATAGATAGATAGATAGATAACTCAAAAGTTTAAACAGAAACATTACAAAAGAAATCTAGAAGATTTAAGATGGAGGAAAATATCAAATTTAACTGGACAATCTCCCATTCAAGGTTAGGCTTATTGCATTGAGAACTTGCAACCTGTTAAAAATATTTAACGACCACTCTCCGGGTGGTCGGGGGCCGGGGGAGTGCTGGAGCGACCTTGGTGACCCTGGTCTCTGGGTCTTCTCCTGGGTGACCTGGATGTGTGTGCGTTTGTACTTTTTGTCTGTTGTTTTTGTGTTTTCCCTGTTCTTGCTCTGTCTTGAGTCAGCTACCCCCACAATGGGGATTGGGCCTGAGCATATAGATAGATAGATAGAAATATATTTGTTAAATCAACCTATTACCTGCAATTGTTGAAAATGTGAGGATGAGTCGCTGTCAACTTCTCATTTAAAAGAAATTTTTTTTTCTTCTTGATGACACTGCGAGACACTACCACGCTTGTTACCACCCTGTCGTCCGAGACTGTAGCTTCCTAGATCCAGGAGAGATTGCCTCAAGTCTTCAGGAACACACAGACGGAGCACCTTCGCCTTCACAGGCCAGTAGCCACAGCCACCAAGCAGTTCGGTACTGTACTGGCTTTACAGAGTGTGTCAGCCGGGATACACCAAGTGCGGCCAGTTTATATCAAAGGATGGCAGGGACAGATCCAGAATTCTGCATAGGGGGTGGGGGTCCAAAGGCATTAATGGTTCTTGAGGGGGCGAGCGAAGTGAACCTCTGCAGCTGGCGGGGTCTGGAGAAATTTTGTAAAAATTAGGCACTTTTAGGGGTATTTTGAGGTCTATGGAGGTATAAATTAGGCTTAATAGGCCGAGATTGTATTCAATACAGTGAAAATGGTGAAAAATGGAGCAAGACATGGATATTGGCTAAAATGCTGAAAAATGGAGCAAGACATGGATATTGGCTAAAATGGTGAAAAATGGAGCAAGACATGGATATTGGCTAAAAACAAAAATAACAAAAACAAAAAGCCATTAACAGCAGGGGTAAATAACAGCAGTCAAATTAGACGCAAATGTAACTGTGAGCGTGTGACTAGGCCTATGTACAGTAGGCTAATGAAAATGAAAGGTACGCCCGCTAAGACAATAAGCTACCGGTACACAACTCTTACCTAATTAGGCCTATGATCACATTTATACAACCCAATATTACTGAAAAAAACACATAGGCCTAGTCCCATCAGTAACAGCGAAGACCGTAAGTAATGGTGATAGTGATAGTAGTAGGCTAGTGGTGATGACGTCAGTTGTACCGGTAATGATAGTAACAGTAATAGTGATGATGGTGACAGTAGTGTTGATGATGGTGATAGTAATGTTGATGGTGATCATGATGATCCTGTGGCTGTGAATTTTGGAAATGAGTCTTTGGAGCTGGTGAACAAGTTTTGTTACCTAGGAGATACCATCTCTGCCGGTGGTGGGGCTGAGGCTGCCACTGTTGCTAGAATTAGGTGTGGCTGGGGGAAGTTCAGAGAATTGATGCCAATCCTGACCATGAAAGGAATGCCTCTCCCCATGAAGGGAAAGGTGTATGCCTCATGTGTTAGAAGTGCAATGACGTATGCCTCAGAAACATGGGCCGTTAAAGTAGAGGATGTCAACAGAATGGAGCGTAATGAGAAGAGAATGGTGAGATGGATGTGTGGGGCCAGGCTACAGGATAGAATAACAAATGTTGAGCTGAGGAGACGTTTAGGTATAAAGAGTATTAGCGAGGTGATGCGTACAAGTAGACTGGGATGTTATGGACATGTGGAGAGAATGGATGAACAAAATTGGGTGAAAAAATGCAGGTCTGTGATTGTGGAGGGAGCTGCACCAAGGGGTGGACCGAAGAAGACCTGGGATCGGACTATTCGTGCCGATCTCAAAACCAAGAACTTGACAAGTGAAGCAGCCCTTAACCTCTGAAATGCGCATGGGGGGTATGAGACACCACACTCCTGTGCTGACGTATTTGAGCTGTTCCCATCACTAACATAGTTATTTTACCATAAATAGCATTAATACTTATCCATATGCACCTATTATAGGTTGATTATAAAGGTATTAACCTGTTACAACAATAAAACAAGTGGAAACAGCGTTTGGATGGTCAAAATCGGCGATACAGGCCGGGAGTTACATAATGTATGGCTGAGGCAACCTCCCTTCCCACCACTTTTCTCCACGTCTGGAGAGAGACTCTCGATCGATACTCTCTCTCTCTCTTGCACTCGCTTGCTAACAGTGATGACAATGCCCTGCTTGCAACTCGCTAATGTTAGCACGACAATATACCACAGAATAAGGGAATAACAGGGAAAATAAGTGATAACTGAAGGAGGGGAGGAAAGTGGGGAAGGAGGTAAGGTGGAGGAGTGATATTTGGCATGGCCCAGGGGCAATAAAAAAAAATATATATTTTTTTTTTTTTTTTTTTTTTTTTGGGGGGGGGGGGGGGGGGGGGGGGGGGGGGGGGGGGGGGGGGGGGTTTAACCCGTACAGCCCCGGCCGGTTTTATTATTTTTGTGCACCAGAACCCGGGCAATTTTCAATTTTTTTTTTTTTTATAAATATATCAGAATGTGTTAGAAAATAATGATAGACATGAAGAAATGTGAAAAAAGTACTTACCTAGGCCATTTGGGGGTCCTGGGAGGTAGTGGGGGTCCCCAGCCTCAGAGGAGCCTTAGCGCCATTTCAAATCTCCCGCGCCAGCAGCCAGTTGCCAGCCGCCAGGCAGCATGACTTATTTCGCACCTCTCGGACATAAAGTGCGCTTCAGAGTTCATAGAATGTCTTTGTATATCACATAATGTAAATATAACTGAAGTTGTAGTGTGATAAGTGTCTTCATTCAAGTATTACAAGTGCGCACGAGTGTTAGCGTCCCCGTTGCCATGGTGATGGCGGCCATCTTGGGCGGCCATCTTTGCTCAGGACAATAACAAAACGCACGTACGAACACACGGCCATACAGCGGAGCGAGTGACCCACATTCCACAGCACCCTCCCTCTTTCTTTCTCTGTCTGGCTGTCACTTTCACTCAAGGTCACTCTGTCTCTCCTTTTCATTGAATTATTTGTACTTGTTCATTGTTTTACCTAAGATTATGAGGTGTATATACATTGTTTTACGCACTTATTGTCTCTTATTCTTATAATTATTTGCACACAGTTTTATAAGTTTAGAATTTACTTAGTGTTTTATATTGTTCGGTACTTTGCACTTGTAAATTATATATATATACACACTGTTTTATATTCACTTTTTGCGTCTTTTATATACACTGTTAGTATTACATTATAGCGTCTTTTATCGCAGTCTTTGAACACTTTGAACACTTAGAAGTGCTCGAGGGTGTGATACTCCCTGAAGCAGGTGGGAAAACACAGTCCCACATCACATTCTTCACACATCGTCCGGGTGTCTTGCCGTTTTGGTGTGCGTCTGCCTGTGTTGCGACACACATGACACCGTCTGCGTGGGTTGGGTTTTACTTCGTTGGGCGGGACAAAATCGCAAAAGTGGCGTTGTGTCAGTCTGGCGGGGCCTTCTGGTGCTTGAAAACGAGCTGCGGGACGTTGCTGGCGGCGTGGACCCTCCCTGAAGAAGAACAGAAGCTCCCGTGCAAGTTCGATGCAGTACGACTCCATCGTCTCAACTTCACCTGTTATTTCATGATATTGGATGTGGCAGTTGTAGAGGGTGAGGTCGAGTAGGTGGAAAAATAGTTTTTTATACCACCTCATCGTCTTCCTGGCACACTCGACCGACGATATGACAGAGTCTGACTTGTCAACCAGCCGCATGTTGATGTTGTAGTCAATGATTGCAACAGGTTTTTTGACCGCCTCACCTGTGGCTCTATCACGGCGTTTGGTGTCCTCTAAGCGGGGCAGGTGGATACTGGTGAGGATATTGACGTCACGATTGTCCATCCACGAGAGCATCAAGATATTATTTGCCTGGAGGTGGATGATGGAGCCCTTCTCCCGCCTTTCGGGTAGCTCTGGCATGTATACACGATTCCTCCTGACGGTGCCACAGACGCCAGTGTTTCTGCTATACAGGAATTTGGCAAGGGAAGGGCTGGTGTACCAGTTGTCGAGGTACAAGATGTGTCCCCTGTCCAAATATCCCTCCAACATGGTGATGACAACGGCCCCAGATATCCCATATGTCCTCTCCTCCACCAGTTCAGTGACCTTGCCCATGTAAAGGATGATGTCCTGGATGTAACCGGTCTTGCAATCGCACATCACGAAAAGTTTCAGGCCATAACGGTGACGCTTGCTGGGGATGTACTGTCGGATGCTAATATTCCCCCTCCATAGCACCAGACTCTCATCAATGATTAGTTTTTGGTAAGGTTTGAAGGAGGCTGCAAACTTTGTTTTGAGGTATTCAAATATAGGTCTTATCCTCTCCATCGGGTCTTTGGTATTCCTGGGGCGTTCCTGGTTCCTGGTGTGGCTTGCCAGGCTATCAATAAAGTGCAGGTTTCCCATGATTGCCGTGAATCTATTCCTGCTCATGACTTTCCCAAAGAAGGGGGTTGCGATGAGAGGATCACATGACCAGTACTTCCTGAGAGACGTCTTCTTGGTGACCCCCATCAGGATGACCAGTGCCAGGAATGCGTAGAACTCATCGGAAGACAAATCCACCCATGAGAGACGTGCCGAGTTCCTCTTCTGCTCCTTCCCTGCCATAAAATAATAGTTGTACCAGTTCGTCTGGTCAACAATCAAGCCGACAAGGTTGGCAGTCAAGAACTGCAGAAAAACACCCAGTCTTGTGGTGTCAGGTCCACGATTGGGCATGGTAGGGCCGGCCTCAGCTGCCCCCAAAAAGTGGTATTGTCCTGGTAGATAGTTTTCCCCATCCACCCAATCCCACCTATCAGCGCCTTCGTCGTCGCTAGATGGGGCATCGGGCTCATCAGGGTCATCGTCAGGGGCACCGGGGCTGGTTGGGCGGGTGCGGGTGGAGCGTGGGCGGCGTGGGCGAGAGGTGGACCTGGGTCTGGAGCTAGACCTCGAACTTGATCGAGAGCTAGATCTAGAGCTCGATTCGTTGCTGGGGCGTCTTATTTGTTTGACCTTCTGCATTCGGCCGCGGGTGGCACGCCCGCGAGATATGACACGCCCACGTCGTTTGCTTGCAGGGCGTTGGGGCAGATCGGGGCGTTGTGGAGAGGCTGGTGATAATGCAGTGGCGCAGGAGGGGCCTGGTTCAGGTGAGGGAGACATTCGTGGGGGGGTGTACGGGATGGAGCCTGAAGGTGATAGTGGGGGGGAAGAATGGCGAGGCGGAGAGTCTGGTAGTAGTGGTGGTGGTGGTGATGGTGGTGGTGACTCATCCCCCCCCTCGTGCTCTGGGTCAGGAGGGAAGAGGGAGCGTTTTGGGTCACGTGACCGCCTTTGTCTCGCACCACGTTGTCCCATTTCTCCATCACCAGGTTGTTCGTCACTAGGTTTGTGACGACCATAGAACCTCCCCGGGGTATTTTTCTTGAGTGGGGAGATTATGGGAAGTGGGGGAGAAGGCAGGCGGGGTTGTGGGGGTACCTCCTCTTCACTCCCAGACTCGCCCCTTCTTCTCTTCAATCCCTTTCGTTCTTCCCCAGGTACACGCACGTAATTTTGAGGGTCAGCAGGTTCATCTGCAACAACAACCTCTTCCCCACTTTCTGAGGATTCAGTGGGGTCTTGGGGAAGTGGGCGGCGGGGAGGTGCACTTGCCCCTTGCTGTCTTTGTGACGGCCTACGCCGCCTGACAGGAATCTGAGCAAGCTCTTCCTCTAGCTCTCTTATTTCTGCTTGGGAGGGGGCATACTCGTCTCCAGACTCGTCCAATGCCGAGTCAGTGTCACTATCAGGGCTGTCAGTGTCGTACAGTATATCCATGACTTCCTCTGTACTGCAGGGGCGGGTAAGGCGGGCACTATAACGACGAGACATGGTGTTTCACTCGAGAGGGTGCGCGGTAAACTGACCATGAGGTGTGAGAAGGCGGGTGCCCTCTCCCGTCCCCGCGCGCGCACGCGTTTGGACAAAACGTTTTGGAAGTAGTCCGCCGGATCCCAAAGTAGTTCCCATATAAATCTAGAGCCATTCTGAGACTTACGACTGGAGCTATAAGGGTGACGCGTTAGGCGCGTCTCTGGGGCTGTGCGTTACATACATAGCCGACGCGTCAGACGCGTCGCTGGGGCTCCACGGGTTAAATGGATTTTTTTTTTCCCTTACTCTTAAGAGTCTTCCCGCAGTCCACCGGGGGAAATCTTAAGAGTCTTCCTGCAGTTCCCGGGTTAACAGGGTTGCCTGGAACGCCGCCATTAGGACAAGAGACTGAAACTGCACGTATGTGTGGAACACTCAGTCTTAAAATTTTATGTATGTATGTATGTATTGATGATGTTGGTAGTACGGTACTAGTGATGAAGGTAACCCATCGCAGAGTTGGGTATGCCGTATTGAATTTGGTTAAGGCAGTATTTCTACTTTATTTATTTTGTTAATTTTTTCTTTCATATACCATGGTTTCATATACTAAGGACTGTCGCATTATAGTTTGTACCCTGGTACCCATTATCCAGCAATCATAACACCCCTCGCCTAGTGGGAAGGGATCTAAATCATCTAATTATGGTTGCCGTGGGGTGTAGGATACAGAATGGGTTGAGGGGAGCTCCCCTCCCCCCCCCCCCCTCCCTCGCCAGTAGGGAGCCTAATTAGTGTTAACTCACAATTTTGGCACCGTAACCATCGATAGGGAGAATTATAGGGGAGTATTAGTTATTTTAGAGTGCTTTAATATAGTGCCCATATACCCTAATGCGACGGTTATGACATTTAAGCCCCATTTGGAAAAAATATTATTTTAATACCACAAATTTTCCGAGTGCTTTTTAAAAACAAAATTGGGTTCAATGTTATTTTAATACCACAAATTTTGTTGATATATTTGAAGATAAATATTGAATCTATATGCTCTAAAGATCATAAGACATTTTTGTTTAACCCTCGGCAAAACCAAATAAAAAAGTATGGTACTGTACTAAAATGTCTTTTTCGTAACAAGGTTGTCAATACGGTACTTCCAGTTATCGATAGCTCTAAAGATCATATGAAAATGTGTTAAACCCTCGGAAAACCCAATATAAAAGTATGGTACTAAAATTTAATTTTCGTAACAAGGTTGTCAATACGGTATTTCCCGTTATCAATGTACATAGCCAACGTAACACCGATATTCAAAAAAGGCAGCAAATCCCTACCCAGTAACTATCGTCCAATTAGCTTAACCTCAGTTGTATGTAAAATGCTAGAAACGGTCATACGAGACAGACTCGTAAATCACTTAGAGGAAAATAACATACTTAAAGATACTCAACATGGCTTTCGTAAAAAATGTTCCTGTTTAACAAACCTCTTAGACTTCTTCCACGATATCCTCAACCTCTACGATGAGAGTAAAGCTGTAGATATTATATACCTTGATTTTCAAAAGGCCTTTGACAAAGTTCCCCACAAACGTTTACTGCTAAAACTAAAAGCGCATGGAATACAAGACGGTGTGTGTTGAAATGGATAGAAAATTGGCTCAGCGACAGAAAGCAAAGAGTAGTCATAAACGGTAAGGCATCAAAATGGACCAATGTAAGTAGCGGGGTACCCCAGGGATCGGTACTAGGACCAATTCTCTTTCTAATTTACATCAACGACATAGATGAGGGTCTCACCTGTACAATCTCAAAATTTGCTGACGATACAAAAATTGCAAATAGCGTACTCTCAAAAGAACAAGTTGACGATATGCAACACAATCTAGATAAATTGTCATGTTGGGCCCAAATTTGGCAAATGAGTTTCAATGCGGATAAATGTAAAGTACTACATATCGGATACCTAAATGAGAAAGCAAACTATTCGATGAATGGCACTCAGCTTAAGAATGTAAACAGAGAAACCGATCTGGGAGTAACAATATCGAGTAACCTAAAACCGAGTCAACAATGTTCAGAAGTTGTTAAGAAGGCAAACAAAATAATTGGCTTTATAGGCAGGTCATTTGAGCATAAATCCAAAGAAGTTATCCTAACCCTTTACAATTCATTAGTCCGCCCTCTTCTGGAATACTGCGTTCAATCCTGGTGCCCTTATTACCAAAAAGATATAAACAAGCTAGAACGAGTTCAACGTAGAGTTACCAAAATGATACCTAGCCTAAAGAACAAACCATACGAAGAGCGTCTTAGAGAATTAAATCTATTTCCTTTAACCCAGCGCAGATTAAGAGGTGACTTAATTCAAGTGTTCAAAATCATCAAAGGCATCGACAATATGAACTGTAGTAAGTACTTCACTATCGACCAATCTAATTACACGCGGGGAAACGGTTGCAAAATTATTGGTAAATCATTTAACTCACACGAATCTAAGAATTTCTTCTTCAATCGAGTTGTCAACTTGTGGAATGGGCTTCCCCGAAACGTTATAGACTGCATCACCGTTGATTCATTTAAACTCCGCCTAGACAAATATCTCGCATCAAACCCGCGACTGACTGCGTTTGTAAATGAATAACTTTATTTTATCCCCCCCTCAGTTACTAACCCCACTGTCCCCTACTAACTTCCTAATCCTGCCACGGACATTAGTTCCAGGGCAGTAATTCCCTTTCCAATGTTCCCTTACCCACTCTAAACCACTGTTTGGACACTTGATCCTCAGTGTTTTGGAGGACAAGCAACCTAGAAGGGTCACTAGATCTGTTGTTGCTTGATTTCCTTTGTACTCCTTTGTACTTTGTACTCCTACAGTACTGTACAATCAACACTGAAGATTGCAGAGTAAACACCGTAGACTTCATCGATTTTTCTTTCACCTTCGTAGAATCGACAGCCAATTTTTTTGTTTTATTTACTAAGGGATATTAGTATTAGATACTAATAACCCATAACCTAGTATTATGGGTGGGGGCAGTAGCCCCCACCCATAATACTAGGTTAGGTTAGGCTAATGTCTTTTCAAATCACTATCGGGGACGTGTCTCAACATCGATCGAGAGGCCTAATGGGGAAAATAGGTTTTCCCGAGATTTCTAATTAATTACAAACACTATATATTGATGCAAATGAACAATTTCTTTTATAAAAAAAACACTCGGAAAATTTGTGGTGTTAAAATAACATTTTTCCCAAAATTATTCATTTGCATCAATATACAGTATAGTGTTTGTAATTAATTAGAAATCTCGGGAAAACCTATTTTCCCCATTAGGCCTATCGATCGATGTTGAGACACGCCCCCCGATAGTGATTTGAAAAGACATTAGCCTAACCTAACAACCTTACCTAACCTAACCTAGTATTATGGGTGGGGGCTGCTGCCCCTACACCCTCGCTGGTTGAGTACTAATCCCTTAGTAAATAAAAAAAACAAAAATTGGCTGTCGATTATACGAAGGTGAAAGAAAAGTGGATGACGTCTACAATGTTCAGCTTTGATTGTACATTGATAACGGGAAAGTACCGTATTGACAACCTTGTTACGAAAATTAAATTTTAGTAGCATAGGCCTAGCCTACTTTTATATTAGGTTTTTTCGAGGGTTTAACACATTTTCATATGATCTTTAGAGCTGTTGATAACTGGAAGTACCGTATTGGCAACCTTGTTACGAAAAATAAATGTTAGTAGGCTACCATACTTTTTTATTAGGTTTTGCAGAGGGTTAAAACAAATTTTCTTATGATCTTTAGAGCATATAGATTCAATATTTATCTTCAAATATATCAACAAAATTTGTGGTATTAAAATAACATTGAACCCCCCATTTGCCCTATCCCTGATCTTTATAGCCCTCCCCACTAGCCTAGTGGTGGAAGCCCAGGACATGATTATAGAATTAGATTATTGGATAATGGGTGAATATGAATACTAAAATGTGATGGTCCTTGGTATATAACAACATTGTATATTAAAAGAAAAAAGAAATAAATACCGTACATAGGCTATAGCCTAGAATTAAGAAGAGCGAGTAGACTTCTTGCTCTGTACCGAGAATCAAGGCCGTCCGGGAATTATCTCATCCGACGCCTTTTCCGAGGCCGACACAGTGAATCATGACGGTACTCCCCATCCTCACTGTCGCTGTCATCAGAGGATCGATATCTTTTTATATATTTTTCCTCCTCCGAATCACTCCCATCCTCCTCCGAATCACTCCCCTCTTCTTCCGAAATCCGAATCATTCCCCTCCTCCTCCGAATCACTCCCCTCCTCCTCCGATTGCGGGGAACTCAAACATATTGTCATGATAATGCAAACATACGGTATATTATTCTGGCTGTAACCTAGATACAACTATCTGGTGGAAGCTATGATAGTATAAAGGATGTCCTGTGTTGTTGTCAATGACAGTGGGGAAGAAGCGGGGAACTCAAACATATTGTCATGATAATGCAAACATACGGTATATTATTCTGGCTGTAACCTAGATACAACTATCTGGTGGAAGCTATGATAGTATAAAGGATGTCCTGTGTTGTTGTCAATGACAGTGGGGAAGAAGCGGGGAACTCAAACATATTGTCATGATAATGCAAACATACGGTATATTATTCTGGCTGTAACCTAGATACAACTATCTGGTGGAAGCTATGATAGTATAAAGGATGTCCTGTGTTGTTGTCAATGACAGTGGGGAAGAAGCGGGGAACTCAAACATATTGTCATGATAATGCAAACATACGGTATATTATTCTGGCTGTAACCTAGATACAACTATCTGGTGGAAGCTATGATAGTATAAAGGATGTCCTGTGTTGTTGTCAATGACAGTGGGGAAGAAGCGGGGAACTCAAACATATTGTCATGATAATGCAAACATACGGTATATTATTCTGGCTGTAACCTAGATACAACTATCTGGTGGAAGCCATGATAGTATAAAGGATGTCCTGTGTTGTTGTCAATGACAGTGGGGAAGAAGCGGGGAACTCAAACATATTGTCATGATAATGCAAACATACGGTATATTATTCTGGCTGTAACTAAAATGCCCCAGAACGTGAAGCCCACCACAGAAGCCATGAACGAACACCACACAGAAACACCAAAGGAAAGGTCCACAGAACGAAAGGACCAGCTGACCGAGCCAGCCATTTCAGACAGGCCCAAGCCCGCAGGGCTAAACAGCTCCAGGACGCACCCACTTACCTTTTCTAAACTGACCATTTTCCACACCTCACGTACACTAACCCTCTCGTGTCCTACACTCCTAACTACAAAGATGATGAACAGGAATATACATTCATATTAAAAACACCCATGCCCTGTCCCGACGTTGAGCCAATGCCAACACATCAGACAGCCATAATTATATCTATGTATGTTCTTACATCCGAGAAGTAGATGTTATATATCTTAGAAGTTAAAAACACCCACGCTGTCCCTAGACCTCGTATATCATTTTCCATGACGAGTATAGATATATGTAACCCGTGCTCAGTCGCCCCTTGCATTGTTCCTCTAGTAACTAAGTCTATAATATTAACTGCCACCAGCATTGATACGACATAGCGGCACTGTCCTTGCTACAAAGATGATGAACAGGAATATACATTCATATTAAAAACACCCATGCCCTGTCCCGACGTTGAGCCAATGCCAACACATCAGACAGCCATAATTATATCTATGTATGTTCTTACATCCGAGAAGTAGATGTTATATATCTTAGAAGTTCAAACACCCACGCTTGTCCCTAGACCTCGTATATCATTTTCCATGACGAGTATAGATATATGTAACCCGTGCTCAGTCGCCCCTTGCATTGTTCCTCTAGTAACTAAGTCTATAATATTAACTGCCACCAGCATTGATGCGACATAGCGGCACTGTCCTTGTGTCGTATTGTGCCAAGTACAGATCAACCAGGTTTCATCACCTTATTAGGACGACGACTATAATGTCATCGTTCATCGATGTATGCAATCCTTAGGTTAAGTATTTTTATCCGCCATTGTGTTCACCTTTTTCCATTTACTTTCCACAATTGTCATACGTCTTCCCCTTGCCTCCTTCGTATCCACAGTCCACACTACGCCAATTTACTTCGTGTCTTACACCTCTTACCCCAACCAGAGATTATAAGATAACCTGGTTACCAGTATCTGTCATAAGTACCCCGAAACAATAACTAAGTACCCCTACGAACTGCCGCTGTTGTTGATATTTATATTTAATAGAAAACGCAGTTCCCAGGGCCAACTAATAGTATCCATAACCCTCGGACTGATCACATAACTCTATCTTTTCCAGACTCGTATACCACCCCATAGTTGCATTCCCCGGTAGCATTTGGCTAACGTATTCTACTGCCTTTTCAAACTTCCATATCAATTGTAGCCTAATGCCACCCCCACGCCCAGGGACCTTAGGGGCAAAATTTCCCTGTAGCCCTTGAACTCTCCCCCCCCCTCTCATTAAGACACCCGCGCTTCTCGACTCTTGTCCGACCTAGCCTCTCTCTCATACCTCTTGAAGATCCTTGAATTGTCCGTTGCTAACGCTCTCCAACCTTTTATATATATACTCCTATCCAGCCTCCCTTCACTTAGTAGGCCAGAACAACATTAGAACTTTACTAGCCCCTTGCATGCCATCTATTCTCTTACAACACATTCACAACCCTGCACCCAATGGTCGTCGGTGCGAGGCTAGCCGCCCCGCCAGTAACTAACTTCTATTGCCATACTTCCAGATAAATGTGGCAGAGTTAGCAACCCAGTCTCCACCACATCCAGCAAACCCTACAATTAACAACCAGCCGAGTAAAACCAGCTAGCTAAGGCACCTTCGGTTTTGGTATTAAAGACACCCACATCTGTCTCATACACAGAGGGTTATTACAAACACTGGTGATATGGCAAGCCCCTAGCCACAGCCGCCGGACGACTATCGCAGAGAGAGGGCGCCCAGCTCCCCCTTTTTGCCCACCCGAGGAGGGAGACCCCCACCCCCGCGGAGGTATACCTGGCCCCTGTTTTGACTTTCAAGTCATTGCCAGGTAGCACAGGAATTCTTCCTATCAATGAACTAACCATGAATGACTAACACCTTTACTAACTTCTATTAACTCACAATAAACCATTTACCTTTCTTGCATGCTCTGATCACTAAATTAGCACCTCAGCTATACCATAGAATGAAGATTGAACAATCTAGAGAGACGCTCCTATCACAGCTGTCCCCATCCTCCTCGCAAAGTAGATCCAGTCTCTCTCCCCTAAATACGTCCAGTATAGCCAAAATAGTACCTCTTACTAAGGCTCAGTTATATGAAAATATAAAGGCTTCCTATCGCCCTGTGCCACAACAGTAAATACCATCTTACCTAGTCCCCATATCTATTGAGAGCTCAATGAAGTCCATAAGACTCGAGATCCCTACTGTCTACAGGGTCCAGAACCGAGCCTATAAATCTAACTCCCGCCCCCAGTCAAATCAGTTGAAAGCTAGACACCAACCAGGGGTCACTACCCTGCAGTTAACTTCTAGCTCTGCCCTTGTGTTGTTCCGGAGTGAGATCCCAGAGCCGGCAGACTCCGTGGCAGATTTGGATAGAAGGACCTGCCCACGTATTGAAGAACTTCACACATATGGCCCCCCTGGACGGCCGCGGAACCAGTCGTTAGCCCCCAACATCATGGACGCAAGATAACCAGGACCAGACCCATCAGATACTACCCAAGATTCCCTTTAGCAGTACTACATATTACTGTGCTGTTTAGAGATTCACTAATTAATATTTCTACGAAGTGGCTAAGACCTTGCCCAGTGTAATTCATACTTAACCATTCCATTTGGGACGTACTAAGCGATCAGTGCTCTTTAATTAACAGGCGACCTTGACTCTCGTAATTACCTTATTCAGATATTAAAACTCTAGTGATATCTAACGTTCGCCCACTGATTTGCGTTCTATGTATTTCTGAAACAAGGATATAAAACTTAGATCAGTACCCCCTGAGGTTACTAGAATTCCCGTGCTCTAAAATACGCGTGTCTAATCTAGTCTGTGAACTACTACTTGTGCACCAGAGCTACTAGTAATAAATCTAACAGTGAATATGAATCTATAAGTAACATTGATGGTCTTCGGTATATAAACCTGTGGAATCGAAGCCAGTGATCAGAAGATTAATACCTGAACGTTGGAAGTGGGAGACTAGGCTCCATCCAGATCCACTTATGCTAGTGTTGTTCAATTCTATTGTATTGTCTTACACAAGTATTCTGCAGTGGTATATCAATAAACGTGATCATGTAACTTGCTACCATGTGTTTCTTTGTGTTCTCTATTCCTCATATCTTGTATTGTGCATGCAGCCTTATATACCCAGTCAATTTAGAACTCACATTACCCAAGTTAAACCTGTAGAAAAACAGGGCATAACAGTAACCTAGATACAACTATCTGGTGGAAGCTATGATAGTATAAAGGATGTCCTGTGTTGTTGTCAATGACAGTGGGGAAGAAGAAGCGGGGAACTCAAACATATTGTCATGATAATGCAAACATACGGTATATTATTCTGGCTGTAACCTAGATACAACTATCTGGTGGAAGCTATGATAGTATAAAGGATGTCCTGTGTTGTTGTCAATGACAGTGGGGAAGAAGCGGGGAACTCAAACATATTGTCATGATAATGCAAACATACGGTATATTATTCTGGCTGTAACCTAGATACAACTATCTGCTGGAAGCTATGATAGTAGCCTATGAGAGAGAGAGAGAGAGAGACAGACAGACAGACAGACAGACAGACAGAGACAGACAGACAATCAAAGCAATAGAGACAATATCGATAAGCCAATAGAAATGTAAGTGGGTTGACAGTAGGATGGCCGTGCATGACAGGGCAACCCGCCTGTTGGCACAACCCTAACATGAGAGAGAGATTAAATCACTGTCTTTCTTTCTGTCTTTCGTGAGAGAGGAATTTACATAGATTTACATATATATACTGGCCACACAGATCTTAGGATCCCTGCGAGGTGGCCAGGATTTAACCAAAGTAGGGATAGTAACCCTAAGAGAAAGTGGAATGAAAGGATAGCAAAGAGAGAGAGAGAGAGTAAGATATGATTGGCAGTAAAAGGGATAACAATGACAAACCAAAGCTTATTAAACTATTATTACCGGTATGTATAAATGGGTGGACATGACGAACGTGCTTGATAAACAGCCCGCATGATGACTTTATCGCATGACTAAATTATTAGGACCTGGTGCTGATTATTTGATGTAAATTGAATGTGTAGCCTATGTGTATTTGTAGAGTAGGTAGTGTTATGTATGTAGCCTAAACGTATATACAGTACACAGTCTATCATGTGTAGAATATGACCATGCGTGAGTAAGTTGTTGTATGTTTAATATACAGTATACATGTGTGTGTCTCATGTGTAGGATAGTTACTGTAGTATATGACCATGTGTGAGTACGTTGCTGTATGTTTAATATACAGTATACATGTGTGTGTCTCATGTGTAGGATAGTTACTGTAGTATATGACCATGTGTGAGTACGTTGTTGTATGTTTAATATACAGTATACATGTGTGTGTCTCATGTGTAGGATAGTTACTGTAGTATATGACCATACGTGAGTACGTTGTTGTATGTTTAATATACAGTAGGCCTATACGTGTGTGTGTCTCATGTGTAGGCTAGTTACTGTAGTACATGACCATGCGTGTGTGCGTTATTGTGTGTATTTTATATGTGGGGGTGTAGTTCGTGTGCGTTTATATGTTCTTGTATGTCCTGTGTATATCGTATATGTTCGTATGTTCTGTGTATATCGTGTATGTTCGTGTATATCGTGTGTTCGTGTATGTCCTGTGTATGTCGGTCTTGGAGGGAACAATAACATCTTCACTGTTGTGCCATAAACCAAGCCTGTGTGTGTGTGTGTCCTAAAGGAGGGATGGTCTTAGATGTGTAGTGTGTGTGTGTGTGTGTGTGTGTGTGTGTGTGTGTGTGTGTGTGTGTGGAGGATGTGTGTGTGTTGAGGATGTGTGTCCATGTGAGAGAGTGTGTACTGGTGTGTGTGTATGCTTTGTGGATGTGTGGTGGGGTTGGGGATGTTTTTTTTTTTTTGTTTTTTTTTTTTTCTCTATGTGATTGAGGGAGGCAAAAGGCATAACTGCCTATAGTGAGTGCCTCCCCCATAGTTGAAAGAGTGACAGGGCCAAAATCAAGGGACGTTCGAGCCAAAATGCCTGGACACACGGAGTTTGAAGCAATTTAAGTCATAGGAAGAGAGAAAGACTGATTCTGGGAGAGTTCCAGAGCTCAGCTGTTGAGTAGAAGAAAGTTTGAGAGTAACTTTTCACTCTTGGGTTGGAGAGTTGCACAGAGTAGGGGTGGGATTGAGTTGCAAGACGGGTACCACGTGCCCTACGTAAAGGAGGTGGTATGCACTGGGATAGCTCTGAGGAACACTGATTATTATAGTAGCGATAGAATAGCGAGAGAGATGCAACATTGCGGAGGAGAGAGAGAGATTGCAGAGAGTTGGTGAGTGGATGGGAGTTAATGATACGAAAGGCCTTCCTTTCAACTTTGTCTAGGAGAGCGGTGTGAGAGGAACCTCCCCACACATGTGAACAATACTCAATACAAGGGCGCACTATGCCCCTGTACAGAGCAAGAAGCTGTGCAGGGGAAAAGAACCCCCTAAGGCGGTTGAGCACATCCAGCTTCTGGGAGGCTGCCTTAGCAAGACTGGTAATATGGTCCTTCCAAATGAGAGCAGAAGAAAAAGAGACACCAAGAATATTGAGAGAAGATGAAGGGTTGATTTGTGTATTGTTGAAGAATAAGGGATAGTCCGCTGGGAGATCCTGACGGGTAGATAGATGGAGAAATTTGGTTTTGGAAGCATTAAAGTTAACAAGGTTTTCTCTGCCCCAATTGGAAATAGTATTTAGATCAGAATTTAAGAGTTCTATGGCTTCATTACGTTTGTCGTTGAGGGATTGCTGGCTGGGGCGTTCTGAAAAACTAAGGGAGTAGTGTAAGGTTGAGTCGTCTGCGTATGAATGGATGGGAATTAAGGTACAGTTAAGGAGATCATTTATAAAAATTAGAAAGAGAATAGGAGATAGGACAGAGCCCTGAGGAACACCGGAGTTTATAGGGTGAGGAAGTGAACAATGGCCGTCCACAACCGCGGCTATGGAACGGCCGGAAAGGAAATTAGAGACAAAGGCACAGATGGAGGGATAGAAACCGAAGGAGGGTAGTTTAGAAATTAAAGATTTATGCCAGACTCTATCGAAGGCTTTCGATATGTCTAGTGCAATAGAAAAAGTCTCACCGAAGTCCCGAAAGGAGGATGACCAAGAGTTAGTAAGATATGAAAGAAGATCACCAGTAGAGCGACCCTTAAGGAAGCCATACTGGCGATCTGAGAGCAGATTATGAGAAGAGAAATGCTTAAGAAATTCGGAAGCAAGAATAGTTTCAAAAACTTTAGAAAGACAAGAGATAAGAGCAATTGGACGATAGTTGGAGGGTTGAGAGCAGTCACCCTTCTTTGGGACAGGTTGAATGTGAGCAAACTTCCAGCATGAAGGGAAGACGTTAGAGGATAGACAGAGACGAAAGAGTTTGCCTAGGCAGGGAGTCAGCACGGAAGCACAGTTTTTGAGAACAACAGGAAGAACACCGTCCGGACCGTACGCCTTATTAGTGTTAATCCCAGAGAGGGTAGAAAGTACATCTTTAGAAGAGATTAGGATATTAGGCATAAGTAAGAGAGAGGAGGGCGGAGAGGGAGGAATAGCACCGGAATCATCCAAGGTGGAGTTTCTAGCAAAAGTTTGAGCGAAGAGTTTAGCTTTGTCAGAGGAAGAAGTGATGGTTGTGCCATCAGAGTGGGAAAGGGGAGGGAAAGACGAGGAAGAGAAATTGTTGGAGAGGTTTTTGGCTAGATGCCAGAAAGCTTGGGAAGAGCTAGAGTTGGATAGTTCAGTGCATTTATTATTGATGAAAGAGTGTTTGGCAAGTCGAAGAACAGATTTGGCTTGATTCCGGGCAGAAACATATGAAGAATGAGAGTCTTGAGTTTTAAGGCGTCGGTACCGTTTGAATGCTTCCTCCTTATTGCGGACAGCAGTAGAACAGGCGTGAGTAAACCAAGATTTTTTAGCATTAGTCTGAGAGAAAGAGAATGGAATGTATGCTTCCATGCCCGATAGGATTACCTCGGTAATGCGTTCAGCACTCTCTGAGGGTCCTCGGCCATGGAAGCAGAAATAATTCCATGGGAAATCAAAGAAGTACTGCCGAAGAGCCTCCCAGTCGGCAGCGCCAAAGTGCCACAAGCGCCGCCGGCTAGGAGGATCGGGTGGCTGTACTGGAGAGATAGGACAGGTGACAGAGATAAGTTTATGGTCGGAGGAGCCCAAAGGAGAGAAAAGATCGATGGTATAAGAAGAAGGGTTAGAAGTTAGAAACAGGTCAAGAATGTTGGGCCGATCTCCGATGCGATCCGGGATACGGGTGGGTTGCTGAACTAACTGCTCTAGGTCATTTAGGATAGAAAAGACGTAGGCTTGTTCACCAGGTGGATCAGTAGTGTGAGAGGAGAGCCAATGGCGGTGGTGAACGTTGAAATCTCCTAAGATGGAGATTTCTGAGAAAGGAGAAATGGATAGAATGTGTTCCACTGTAGAGTTTAGATAGTCAAAGAATTTGGGAAAGTTGGTAGAGTTAGGGGAAAGATAGACAGCACAGAAATATTTAGTAAGAGAATGACAGGAAAGTTTGAGCCATAAAATTGAGAATTCAGAGGAGTCGAAATCGGGAACACGAGAGCAAGTGAGTTTGTTGTGCACATATGCACAACATCCGCCTTTGGCTTTGAAACTAGGATAGAGAAAGTAGGAGGATACAGAGAAGGGGTTGCTGGATGTTGCTACAGACACCTGAGTTTGGGTGAGGAAGAGAAGATCAGGTTTGTAGGAGGAGAGATGGTGCTCAACAGAGTGAAAGTTAGAGGAAAGTCCGCGAATGTTGCAGAAATTAATAGAAAGAGTAACAGGCCGAGGTCCAGGTAATTGTGTGGGGTCGTCAGGGGATGGTCGGTCGGGTGAGGGGGCATTTATGGTCCCCCCCCCTGGGGACTCCGAGGCTGGGCTACAATTCATCATTTTGTTTTTTTTAAATTTTGGTGTGGAGGAATGAAGTGTGGTGTGCATGTTTAGTGTAGTGAAGTGGATAGGAGGAGGAGGTGTTTGTGAGAGCATGTGTGTGTGTCCATGTGAGGGATTGTGTACTGGTATGTGTGTGTGTTGCGTGTTTATTGTCATCTGTTACTATAGGTGAATGTATTGTATGTGTGTCTGTGTATTCGCTCACACCTGTATTAGTGTATGCCTGTGTTCTATGGTTTGTACTGTGTATTGTGTTGTATTAAAAATAGGTATATGTGTAATTGTGTATTTATGAGTAAAAGCGATTACTATGAACTGTGAAACTGCACCTTAGGTATATTGAGTACTAGGGTATCTGGTCCTAGGTTTGCATGGAAGAATTAATATTATTACCAACTCACCAATTAACTTACTAACGGTAATAAACCTAATTAGGCCTAATGAGATCAATGAAACTAATGAATACATGTGGCACTCCAAGGACTCGAACCTAGGATACTCACACCGAAATTCAGTGCACTAACCATTATGCTATCAAGAGAGAGAGAGAGTGTGAGAGAGAGAGAGAAAGAGTGGGGAGGGGGGGGGGGATAGAGAGTGAGAGTGAAACTGTGTGTATATGTGTCTGAGCCAGCACCCTCGCTTTTGTGGACACTTAACTCAGTATTGAAGGAGGTGTCAGCTTGTGTGTGGTGTAAAGGAGATGACAGATGTCTTGTGCGTGTATGTATATGTAAAAAGAGATAGATTTACATAGATTTACATAGATACACTGGCCACACAGACCTTACGATCCAAACGAGGTGGTCAGGACCTAATTCTAGTAGAGATGGCATATCCGATAGAAAAGGAAAGTTGAAGGAGAGGATAGAAAAGAAGAAGGCTCTCTCCCCACCCTCCGTTCCCTCCGGCAATTGCCGTACATGAAAAAGTTGGAAGTGATTAACCTTGCTGGGCTTCGAAATCCCCAGAAGGAATTTACAGGAAAGATTGGAAAAAAAGAAAGGGAAAACAAGAAAGGGAAAACAAAAAAGAAATTAAAAAATCATGCAACCCTTCGCCTTAGCTGCTCCGAATCACTCCCTCTTCCTCCGAATCACTCCCCTCCTCCTCCGAATCACTCCCCTCTTCTTCCGAAATCCGAATGACTCCCCTCCTCCTCCGAATCACTCCCCTCCTCCTCCGAATCACTCCCTCTTCCTCCGAATCACTCCCCTCCTCCTCCGAATCACTCCCCTCTTCTTCCGAAATCCGAATCACTCCCCTCCTCCTCCGAATCACTCCCCTCCTCCTCCGAATCACTCCCTCTTCCTCCGAATCACTCCCCTCCTCCTCCGAATCACTCCCCTCTTCTTCCGAAATCCGAATCACTCCCCTCCTCCTCCGAATCACTCCCCTCCTCCTCCGAATCACTCCCTCTTCCTCCGAATCACTCCCCTCTTCCTCCGAATCACTCCCCTCCTCCTCCGAATCGCTCACCTCCTCCTCCGAATCGCTCCCATCGGACTCAGGCTCGTTGATTTCAACGAGGTCTAGTTCTCCACCTTCCTCTTCATCATTCTCCTCCACCTCAGGTTCCTCACTTTCATACCCGGAGTCTACATTATCATCATCAGATCCCTCCTCCTCCGAATCGCTTACCTCCTCCCCTTCCTCTACATCTACATTATCGAATCCCAACCAGGCTTCTGGTGCCGGAAGCAACTCCAGCAATCCCTCCATCGCTTCCTCTACATTTTCCTCAGCTGCCAACTGATTCAGAACTTCCTCAACGTCCTGGAACTCGCCGAACTCGGCCATGCCAAAGCGGTTCATTTTTGTATTATATAACTTGACCTAGCCTATCTAGCCTAGGCTAGGCTCTAGGCAGAAAACAAATAAAAATAGGCCTAAGTTAGGCTAGCCTAACAAATTAAACCTAATAGGCCTAGGCTAGGACTAGAATATGAATAGGCTAATAAATATCGTAACCTGACTCCTGAGCCTACAGTATTTTTTAAATACCAAGCTAAACCAAGGCTAGGTCAACTTGACAATTTAGGCGACTTAGCCTAGCTACCCTAATGGATATCAAACCACTTACTGTATTTAACTCGAGTGACTGTTAGCCTAATTGATATCTAAGTTCTTAGACTATTATATAGCCTATCAAAACACTTACCCAAGTTACGACTAATCCAAAACAACGACTACTAATGCGAAACGTCCTGTCACTGAGAACTAGAAGAGTAGAAGTGACACCTACCGGTACCGATCTACTGCAGACCGAGTCAAACTGTCAGTTATCAACTTAACAAAACGATCAAAACTTCGCTAAATAAGTCCTCAAAATGTATATATAATTATGATGAATATATATATTTATATATATATGAGTAGCCTATACTATTATATATTATTTATATAATACTAACTAAAAGTTTCATCGCTCAGCATGATCGCTGTTCAGTGGGAATCTAGCCCTTCACAACGGCGCCTCCCTTTGTCATGTTTTGTGTCGTGCTCTTTTATGTTTATTTAGTTTTCACAATTAATATGTTGTAGTTTGTAGTTTGTAGTTTTGTAGATGTTTAGGTGACAATCACCACGGTCAATCTGGGGATCCGCCGCTGATGAGCTCGTCCTGGAATCTTTACGACTCTGAATCTTACGATTCTTTACAGGACTGAACATGCCATTTTTATCGGCAATAGCTCAGAGAAGAGTGTTGAGAGGGGAGAAGGGGTGTTGGAGAGAGAGGAAGGTGTTGGAGTGGCTTTGTTATGTGTGTTTTGTCTGTATACGTCGTCAGGATGTCCCCTGACTGGGTGCAAGCATGTGAAACATGCTAGGACGTACTACCGCACCCACTAAATGTCCGCCGTGGCAGGGATTCGATCCCGGGTCTTTCAGATTCACACGCGAGCGTGCTCACCACTTGACCACCACGGCCTGTTGGTGCAGTACATTAAATATCTTAAATATGACATGCGCCAGCTTTACATAATTATAACTAAGGAGTGCCCAAAAAGGCCAATATGTATATAATCTATTGGGGTCCTTCTTGAGGGATTAAAGTTGGGAACGGAGAACAATTAAAGTGCAAATTTAAATTAAATTGAGCAGTAGGCTATAGAATTAAAAGTGTGTATATATATATATATATATATATATATATATATATATATATATATATATATATATATATATATATATATATATATATATATATATATATATATATATATATATATATATATATATATTGTAGTGAAACCAGCTTGATTAGTATTGTGGTTTTATTGTACAAACAATTGAGGTCCGGTACATCACATCCTGTAACAACAACAATCCTTAGTATTACAATTCTAAACAAAATAACTAATAAATATATGTAGTCTAGGAGTTTCTTATATCCCTATATTATATGCTAAACCTTCAATACATCTGAAATCATTAATACTTATTCCTTATATAGGTAAACCATAATCTCTTAGAAAGTCTTGACACCGACCTGTGTTTTGAAATGCTCGGCTGTCAGTGATCTAGTGGGCGGGAAAGGTAGCAGTGATGCGCTATGTAAAAGGGACCCTAAACATAAATGGCTAACTATATTTCATTACATTCTTCCCCCCTAATATTTATGTATAGTCCTGGAGGTACATAGGAGCGCGCCGTTTCCTTCCAGATCGTCGAAGTGAGTCCAGTGATGACGGCATCTCCAGCATCTCCGGCGTTGAAGAGGGATTCCGCTCACTACCTTCTTGTGGGGCAAATCCTTCTGAGTTTTGTTCCTGGTTAAGTAACTCCTTGTGTGATGGTGTCAGGTTCACTTCTACATCTGGAATGTCTTGGTGTTGTTGGGAGATGGACATGTTTGTGTCTGCATTCTCTCTGCTCTCTGGGGCCATGGGAGCAAGGTGCCTTAAGGAAACTGTAGTAATTCTGCCATCTGGGAACTTGACATGGGCATATTCAGGGTTCACATCCACGACCTCAACCTCATCAACTAAGGGATCACTCTTGCTATATCGCACTTGTCGCTTGAGGAGGGCAGGGCCTTTGCAAGCGAGCCATGTAGGTAGTGTCTGTCCGGATGTTGACCTCCTAGAATGCTGGAAGAAACGTTCATGTGGTGTGCAGTTTATAGAGGTGCATAATAATGATCGGATGGAGTGGAGTGCATCAGGAAGCACCATTTCCCACTGAGAGACATCTAAATTCCTGGTTTTGAGAGCTAGCATCACAGTCTTCCATATTATTCCATTATATCTCTCTACCTGGCCATTTCCTCTAGGATTGTATGGTGTTGTACGGCTGGTTGCAACCCCTTTCTTACAAAAATTCTTTTAGCTCTTCAGACATGAAAGATGTTCCTCTATCAGTGTGTATATAAGCTGGCATACCAAATATAGAGAACAGCTGCACCAGACATTGTATTACAGTAGCAGTAGTCATGTTGGAGCAAGGGAATGCAAAGGGGAATCTAGAGTATTCATCTACAATAGTAAGTATGTACTTATTTTTTGATTGAGATGGAAGTGGGCCTTTAAAATCCATGTTGAGTCTCTCAAAGGGCTGAGTTGCCTTAATCAATGATCCAGATTTTGCCTTGAAAAATTGAGGTTTCAGTTTAGAGCATGTGGGGCATGATGTTGTCATTTTCTTTATGTCTTCAACGGAATAGGGCAAATTTCGACCTCGGACAAAATGAGCCATTCGGGTTACTCCAGGGTGACATAGGTTATCATGCAACTCTTTGAGTTTATCTGTACCAGTAGCTCCACACACACGTGAAAATGCATCTGCAGGAATGTTCTCTGAGCCCGGGTGGTACACAATGTCATAATGGTAACATGAGAGTTCTATACGCCATCTTGCTATTTTGTCATTTTTAATTTTGCCAGCTGATTTAGAGTTGAACATGAATGCCACGCTGCGCTGATCTGTGACAAGCCGAAAATGATGTCCGATGAGATAATGTCGCCACTTTCTTAAAGCTTCTACAATGGCATCAGCTTCTTTCTCCACTGATGAGTGCTTCTGTTCACTACTTGAGAGAGTTCTGGAGAAGAAAGCCACTGGACGGTCATTCTGGGTAAGGGTCGCAGCAATCGCATGATCTGAAGCATCGGTTTCTACTGTGAAGGGAGAGTTTGGGTCTATTGATAGTATCACAGAATCAGCAATGTCTTTCTTTAGATTTTCAAAAGCTTGAGCTGCTGTAGCAGATAAGGGAAACCCATCAGCATGAGAGAGGGGCTGTACTTTTTCTGAAAACCCAGGTATCCATCGAGAGTAGTGAGCAAGCATTCCCATCATCCTGCGTAGCGAAGCCATGTCCTGTGGTAGTGGGAGTTTCAATAGTGGCTCTAGACGTTCTTGGTCAGGTCTGATTTCTCCCTCCTTTATAGAGTAACCAAGCAGATTAATGGACCGGAGGCGAAAGTCACATTTGTCATAATTTAGGGTCAGGTTATATTTCTTGGCAACATCCATAAAGTGCTTCAGATTTTCATCATGGTCTTCTTCAGATTCACCACATACCGTAACATTATCCACATAAGCGAATGTACCCTTCACACTTTCTTTTTCAAGGATTTCATCAATAACTCTTTGGAAACTGGCCACTCCATTTGTCACTCCGAAAGGGATACGATTAAATTCATAAAGCTTTCCTCCTGCTTCAAATGCTGTGTAAGGTTTCTCCTCTTCTTTTATCTCCACTTGATGGTATGCACTTCTCAAATCCAATGTACTGTACACTCTAAACCTAGCAACATCATTCACCATCTCATCAATACGTGGTAAGGGGTAGGCATCCAGCTCTGTGTACCGGTTTATGGTCTGCGAGTAATCTATAACCATTCTTTTCTTGTGATTTTCCCCTGAGGTTACCAGTACTTGAGCTCTCCAAGGAGAATTACTAGGTCTGATGATTCCTTTTTTCAGCATGCGTACAGTTTCAGCTTGTATGAATTTCTTGTCTGTTTCTGTGTATCTCCTGGATTTCACAGCGATAGGCCTGCAGTCTGGTGCCAAGTTTCTAAACAGCGATGGAGCAGGTACTTTTACAGCTGTTAATCCACATATCTTGAGGGGTGGTCTTGATCCCCCAAAGGCCATCTCTAATGAAGAATGTTGTTGTAGGAAATCATGGCCTAAAATCACGTCACTACATAAACTGGGAAGGACTTTGAGTTTAACATTGGAATAAGTTTCTCCCTGAAGCTCTAGGTTAACATTGCAGTGGCCCAGAATTTTAGAAGAATGTGATACATCTGCCATGGAAACCTCACCGTTGTCAGGATAGATTGTTAGCTTGTTCTGCTGCACGATATTATTATGGATAAAATTATCGGAGCTACCTGTATCAATTAGGGTAGTAACTGCTATGCCATTAATTTTTGAGCTGCTCACAGATTTTTTAAGACACGAAAGAGAAGTTCCAGCTAGAGTAGCAAGCATTGCAGCTGAATGGTGAGAAGTGGAAGCAGTATTTGTCTGTTTACGACTAGAAGCTCGGCATACCTTAGCGTAATGTCCCTTTTTCTTGCAGTTCATACACAAAGCCTCTCTTGCTGGGCACTGACTACGTGGATGCCGGCTGTATCCACAAAAGAAACACCGGGAAGCACTGGAAGTAGCTGCACTCACTGGATCAGCATTCTTTTCTACTCTTTCTAGTTGTTGTTGTTGTAGATGTTGTTGGACTCTTTCTTGTTCATCTGTATCTATGCCTAGTTTGCTTAGTGATACTGCAGCATTTATTGACTCTGGGCGCATATAAGAGGCAGAATGTTTCTGAGCCATTTCTAAAGTGTGGGCTTGTTCATATGCAGTTTGCAGATCCAAGGTTTTGTTCTCTAATAAACGTTGCCGTATCGTACGAGAAACTATCTCGTTAATAAAGGCATCTCTAACATAGTTGTCACAGGCTTCCACTGCCGTCACAGCCTTGAACTGACAGTCTTTGGCAAGAAGTTTTAGTGCCTGTAAGAACTGATCCAGTGACTCACCAGGTTCTTGGCGTCGAGTTGCTAGTACATGCCTGGCAAATATTTCATTTTTAGGTTTGATATACAAGTTAGTTAGGGTTTCCTCGGCAGCCTCATAGGTCTTACAGTCAGCAATATAGTCATATACTTGCGGGGCGATGTAATTTGTCAGAAGTACAAGTCTGTCTGCAGTGGGAGTATTCTGTTGTATGGCCTTTGAGAAGTTGTTAAAGGTCCTGAGCCAGTGGTGCCATTCCTTAGCTGCAGTGGTGGAGTTTGGGTCTGTGTCGAACCTCTCTGGTCGTAAGAACCGCTCCATGTCCACTTGTTAATTGTTTGTACAATAAATTGTAGTGAAACCAGCTTGATTAGTATTGTGGTTTTATTGTACAAACAATTGATTTCCAGATTACAACACTTCAGTAGCAGTACCGGCGGCAGGAGAGGAGCCGATTACGGTAGGGGGGGGGGGGGTCCTAGCTCCATCATGCCTCGGTTTGACTTATGCGCTACTCCTACCTGGTCTCTCTTACTAGTATTCGCACATAAATTATGTATTAAATGCGTTAAGTGCCTCGATCGTTCACGGGGCTTATGGGTGTCGAAGAGATGCGCCGTGTGCTCAGAATTAAGATCGGCTCTGTTCAACAAGAGAGACCTTTCATGCCTACCGGCACTAAAAGAGGTAAAGAACTTGTTTAATGGTTACGCAAAGGACGTGGCCCATAAGGCATTACACTGTGACGATGAAGCCCTTTGGGATCATCTAGTGATTAAATCTCCTTTAGTAAAGTCAACTCCGGCCAAGTCAACAAAACTAAAAACGAAAACTAAAGTCCTTTCTGGTGAGTAGTAGTAGTAGTAGTGACAGTGAAAGCGCCGAGGAGACCCCCCCCCTGACCGGTCGAAGAGGAGACGGTCGCCTTCCCCGAGGACCAAGTCTTGGTCCAGATCACAGTCCCCCGTAAACAGTCCCGTCATTCGTCAGTAGAGTCATCTAGGTCGACTAAACGACGGAGGGAGGGCTCTGATTCTTCGACACAACAATCTAGTTCAGGACATAAAAGTGCCCGCACGGATATCGCGCAGCCGCGCCACTAGCCTTGCCGGGGTCACGGTCACTCCCCTCCACCTCTACCTCCACATTGACTTACGTCCAATCGGGCAGCTCGGAGGTAGGGACGGAGGGGATTGAGTCGAGTCCTAGGGATGTGCATAGCCAATCTTTGAGTGAATCACAGGACTTTACCTTCGTTATACCTAAGTTAAATTATGTAACACATAGAGCTCCACCGATTGTGTCGAACAGGGTATTAGCCGAAAACTATAGGGGTTCTCAGACTTGCTCACATCAGACTTATGATAACTCTCAGGTGATACCAGACTCCCAACCACCTGTGGGGCAGGGCCGGGGAGTCTGGAGACTGTCAGAGCCCTCACAGGTAAATCCCTCCAGTAATAACCAGGCCACGACTAGGGAAAGTACGAACTTAAAGACAATCCCCTCGTCTGTCCCTGATCTGGTTTGGCCACCGGATAATCAGGTACCTGAAACCCGGCAACAAACTCCGGAAGTGATTGAACTAGCAGGAGAGCCGGAGAACGTTGATCTGTCCTCGGCTCAACAAGTGAACAATGAGGAGGAATTTGAAGAGAGCTCTCAGTCCTCTAGGGGGTCCCACAGTAAATGTGTTACTACAGATGAACTAAATGACATTCTACATAAAATTATGCAGCAATATGTTCCTACTACCCAACGTCCTTCCACTAGTACCCCGGTAGCTCCCCCTATTGACTCTACGGTAAGACCTTTAGAACCTACCGGCATTAAACCTTCCCAGGCCTCTTTGCCTCCGCTTAACGTAAATCCGGCAACTACCACGGCATGTAGCACGACAGTGCCTGCCTCCTTGACTACCTCTAAGGTGTGTACTCTGCTTCACCGGCGTTACCTCCTGCCTCAGCTGCACGACTCTTTGCAGATTGGTCACGATCTGACGGCAAGAACGACATTAAGTCACTTAACGCACTGACACCGGAATTGGATACAATTCTGGCGCTCGATCTGGTCCACAATCCAGTTCTGCAGGTGGGGCAGGTAGGTGCAGGTCCATGGGTTGACTGGGAAATTGAGGTGCAACAATTCGCAGCCACCATTACCTCTAAATCCTCCCATCAGATCCCTCAAGAGAACCATTTATGGTCCTCATTATCAGTTAATAAGGCTGGAGGGGTGTCGCCGGCTTTGTTTGATTTCTTAGCGGCTCCCAAACTCATACTTTACGAATTGCAAGACCCATTTTGTACTCCCCCTCCAGCCCACTTAGACAGAGATTTCAAGTTACGCAGTAAAGCACTTAGACTGTTCTCTCAGTATCTCGTAAGTCGCCAAATTGCCCAGTCACTCACGAGAACCATTACAGCCATATCTGATCAAAATGTGCGGAAGGCCACGGAACTATCAGGGAGGCTTCTGTTACGAAACTCCATACAGTCCTTAGGTGATGTAAGAATAGCTATCATGGAGGCGGTCAGAGCACGCCAAGACTTGAGGGTATACATGGTAAAAAAGTTGCCGGAAGATGTCGGTCGCCGGGCAACACTTTCCCCTGTATTAACTGCCTCACTACTTTATGTGGATACATGGAGTGCAGTATTTAACATGGTAGACAGCTTAAAGCAGAATACCTCCCAGCCTAGGAAGGAGTCGTTCAAGAAACCGTACTCTAAACCAAAAGGCGGAAATAAGCCTCAAGCTTCTAGTGCTAAACAGTCCTTTCGGGACCCTAGGTCTCCCCAACAGCAGGGGGGTACTCAGCACAAGCAAATGCAGGGGAAACAGTCAGGCAAATGGGACAACAAAGGTAATTCACACAACAAGCCTCATCAGGGATCGACGTCTGCCAAACCTAGCCAGCCGTCTAATCCCACTGCACCACCACCAAAAAACTAGTTAGTCACACTCTCTCTCTCCCGGGGCCTATCGCGGGCGAGTTGGATTCGAGAGTAGTTCCGCCGAACAGACCCAGTACAGAAACTGGGTCGTTCCAGGCATGCCGCAGGGCCTGGCCCCGGCGAACTTGGGCCCGGACCGTGGTAAGCAAGGGCATCACTTGGCGGTGGCTCCAGCGACCTCGTTTATGTCAAACTCAAGAGTTCAATCATGTTTCTTTAGAGGTGGAGTCACTTGTCCAAGAAATGATCGCCAAGTATGTCATTGTCTCAATGACATCCAACTTGATCCAACTTGCCATGTTTTCACCTCCAGACATTTTCTAGTGCCAAAGAGGGACAGTGTGCAGATGCGACCAGTAGTAGATCTCTCGTATCTGAACACCCATATTCACAATCCACCCTTCAGGATGCTCACAGTGAATCATATCAGGCTCACACTTCGGCCGCAAGGTTGGATGTGCTCTCTAGACCTGAAAGACGCCTATTGGCATGTCCCCATAAACAAAAGGTTCCAATAATTCCTCGCCTTGAGGATCAGGCAAGAGACTTACGTCTTTCAAAGATTACCCTTCGGGTTGAACCTGGCACCGAGAATTTTCACAAAATTAGTCCGGCAAGCCCTGATGCCTTTATTAGCTCAAGGGATCAAGGTGATGTGGTATCTAGACGACTGGCTGGTAGTGGCAGAGTCAGAGAGTTTATGTCAGATTCATGTAAACCAAGTGATAAATCATGTACAGACCCTAGGGTTCAAGGTCAACTTGGCAAAGTCTCTCCTTGTCCCCACACAGGAAATTCAATGGATAGGGCTGGTCTGGGACACGGCCAATCTGACTCTCATTCAGAGTGTGGACAACCGCAACAGCTTTCGCAGGAAACTGTTTTGTTTTCTTCACAGTCTGAATACGACGAGGACGACATGGGAATCCCTGGTCGGTTCTTTCAATTGGATCCAATGAACTGTAAAGTTGGGCCGGCTGAAAGTAAAGAGATTAATCATGGAAGGCAACAAATTCTTCCCACTTTTGCCAGCGGGAAAGTTATGGGCCATTCCTCCATTAAATCACGACTTACTGTCGGTCTGGGCAAAGAAGGAAACGTTGCACTCGATAATGACGTGAGTTTCTCCTCCACCTACGGTATGGGTAGACACAGATGCTTCAGGGACAATAGGCTGGGGATATCAGTCGAACCTAGGCCATCAGGGCCAAGGTCTTTGGTCCCAAGACATGAACTTTCATATAAACCAACAAGAACTCTTAATCCCACTATTTTTCCTTCAAACTCACGGCTATTCATTACAAGGGAAGTCAATTGCGTTTAGGATGGACAACTTGAATGCGGTACACTGCATTCAAAAGCAAGGGTCAACAAGGTCTCGGAAGTTGCTGGAATTGTCAGAACAGATTTTTGCTCTAGCCGAATCACTGAGCATTCATCTACATGCATCTTATCTCCCAGGCATAGCGAACGTCTGGGCAGACGCTCTCCAGAGCACCTCAGTAGAATGGGCAATCAGACAAAACATCTTCAACAAGATGATTGCAGAGCCATACCATCCACAAGTGGATCTATTTGCGTCAGAAGGGAACCACAGACTTCCTCTCTACCTAACCCGCCGGGAAGTGACCTCGGCGGGGGTTCCCAACGCATTATCAGAGGGCTGGAAAGATGGACTTCCATCTATCTTTTTCTGCCTCCAGATGCTTCACTCATGTGTCAAGTAGTTCACAAACTACGGGGTTACCGAGGCCTAGTCTCGATGATCGCGCCACTATGGCCGGCTCAGTTGTGGTACCACCAGTTGAAAACGTGGTGCGAGAACCCGGTGTTACTCCCGGTCTCGTCCTTCCACTTGGAAACAATTGGCAACCTAGAGACCTCGCTGACTTTTGCCTTATGGACATTTAGAATGCCAAATGGCTGACTCAATATGGAGAGAGTGTTACAAGTAAATTTCTTAATCAGTATACTATGTCCACCAGGAGACAGTACCAATCACATTGGAAAACGTTCACAACCTGGATAGTGGAGACAGCGCAAACAGACACCTCAGTGGCTCTGATTTTTAAATACTTAGATTATTTGTTTGAACATAAGCGCTTCTCAGTAGTTACACTAAAGAATCACTTGTCTGCCATTAGGACCCCCTTTTTCGACCTCACTGGTCTATCCATACCGCAGGCAGACGAGAAAGGGTTCATGAGGGCATGTTTCAAACTACGCCCACCACCATGTCAGCTCATGCCTACCTGGTCGTTAGACAAAGCTTTGTCATTGCTTCACTCACGCAAATATAACCATGCGCCGGATTTTGATTCATTATTAAAGAAGGCTGTGTTCCTTATGGCTTTGGCAACAGGAAACAGAGTATCTGAGCTGGCGGCGATGAGCAACGAACCTAACTGCCTCAGGTTCGGGAGACTGAACGAACACTTACAAATCGCTCCGTCGCCAACGTTCATTGCAAAGAATGAACATTGTGATCATGTATTCTCAGAATTTACTGTCCAGGCGCTGAAACGCGGACATACACATCACCTTTTGTGCCCAGTACAGGCTTTACTTAAGTTTATGAGGGTAGCACAACCTCAACAACCAAGCTTCCTATGGGTCAACCAAGCAGGTACTCGCATCACGAGAAGGAAATTGGCTTCTTTACTCGTAGACGTAATTAGGGAAAGTAATCCCGGCATAGAGGGCAGAGCCCATGATATAAGAAAGTGGGCCGTTTCTCTTAGATTCTTGCAAAATTATTCAATTGACGACATAGCTAACACAAAGTTGTGGGCTTCCAACAATACTTTCTTGACGCGATACCTGTCGGTGGCTCTGGATAAACCAAAACTGACCTGTGTGGCATTGCGGCAACGGGTCTAGTAGTCCATGTACTATTACTAATCAACCCTTTCACGCTTTTATGATACAGAGGTTGCCAGATTAGCAATAAGAAATAGAGTTCTCTCACTCTTATAATTACCTCTCCAAAATTTGTTTTCTGCCCACAGCTAACTCAAAGACAACTGCAGAGGTTGAAGTAACTAAACTAAATGTTTCTAAATACCCCTGATGGTAACAAAGGCTTTAAAGTATCCCCAATAGGCTCAAAATCGCGTCATATGCGTGAAAGGGTTAAGTGTTAATCTTAAAAGGTGGAAAGGAGGAGGGGGGGGGTGCTAGATAGCTCAAAGACCCCTAGAGCCCTCCGCCGGATATTGTGATAAGTTCACGAGCTGTGATACTTAATAGTCGAGCCGGTTCTACAGCTCAAATAGTTTTACTTTTAATTTTGGAGATATCTATCGTAGTACAACTAGAAGCTCACAAGCTGTGATACTTAATAGGTCGGGCTGGTTCTACAGCTCAAAAGTTTTACTCTTAAAATTGTGAAGATATCTATCATAGTACAACTATATAGTATAAACAAAGTGTACAAACTTATATGAAAGGTACAAATATTGTTAAAGCCAGTATATAATCCAAAGAATTATGGGTCTGTATCTGTTTGAAAGGGAATAAGAATATGTCCCCAAACAACATTATGACTGATCGCAAAGTGCAGATCCAGTCACTTACAAGCAGATCTTCTTCGAAGTAATACACTGCTTTTCTTTTCCATTTTTATAAAACATTGTATGTAAACAATAAAAGATTTAAATTGTTATACGGATTCTTTGTCTCTACCTAAGGTAATTTGTTAGTGGTTTTGATATTGTCACGAATGTCCCACTCCAGTCTTAAGATATCAGGCATATTGTCAATGATGGAGGGGCCACTAATAAATTATAGGTTTGATTCCCGAAGGGAAGAAAGAAAACCTAATATTTAGTAGGGGCCCCGTAATCATTGACGATGTAGGGCCCTCTCGTCCATCCCCTTCCCATTCGCTTGATGTCTTGAGGTGAATCTTAATATGTCAGTGAAGGAAGCATGGCGGCTCAGAGAGCAGTGTCAAGGAAGTCCGCACAAGAAATCCACGAGATGGAAAGCTGTAGTATAACAATTCAAAAATAAACACTGCAATTTCTCTGAACCAGGACCTTTCTAGAATTAATGGATGGGGACAAAAGAATCTAGTTTCCTTTAATGCACAGAAAACCAAGTACATTCAATTTTCTAACCGACAGAATCTCACTGACTCCCATATATTTGTTAATGATGTAAATATTCCCACTTCCCCTAGTATTGACATTCTCGGTGTAACATTAACTACTAACTTGAGCTGGACACATTATGTTAGAAGCATTGCTAAGAATGCCTCTAAAAAACTGGGACTCCTGTACAGAGTTCGAGAATTCTTCACTGACGAGCAGTTGGCCGTGATATATAAAAGTCATGTGCGTTCTCAGATGGATTACTGTTCACCTCTGTGGGGTGGAAGTGGAGTGGTTGCATTGAGGCAGTTGGACAAAATTCAAAATAAAGCTATTAGATTAATCAATAACCCTGCAATCACACAGGACCTTCCTACATTATCCATACGAAGAAACGTTGCATCCCTTGCATTATTCTACAGATATTTTCACAGCAATTGTTCCGAGGAACTTGCTTCAATTGTGCCGCCTCTCCACATCTTTCCCCGTAGAACTAGGGCAGCTGAGAGCGCCCATGAATTTACACTTTCTCCTCCACAATGCAGAACTTCTGCTTATCAGAATTCATTTATCCCCAGAGCTACTACTCTTTGGAATTCACTTCCCTCGAATTGCTTTCCACAAACGTACAATCTACAAATGTTTAAATCCAGTTGTTACAAACATTTTATGAATGGAGGATGCCTTTAGGCACATGGACCCTTTTGTTTTATCTGTGTTTTTCCTTCCTCCGTTCATTGTCTCTTTAAAAAAAAAAAAAAAAAAAAAAATATATATATATATATATATTTTACGAAGGTTTTTTCATAGTGAGTACCCAATCATAAGACGATTCCATAAGAGAATAAGCGTTACCCTTATGAAGCGTACTCCGTTCTCCCCTCGGCAGTAGATTCAAACTGGCTGACCGAGGGCGCTTGAATGGAGGCTATTATACTAATAGGCATACGCCAATGATTACGGGGCCCCTACTAAATATTAGGTTTTCTTTCTTCCCTCCGGGAATCAAACCTATAATTTCAACAAGTAGACCATTTCAACCATTAGACCAATTCAATTAATAGACCAATTCAACCAGTAGACCATTTTAAGCAGTAGATAATTTCAATCAGTAGACCATTTCAACCAGTATACCATTTCAAGCAATAGACCATTTCAACCAGTAGACCATTTCAACCAGTAGACCATTTCGACCAGTGGACCATTTCGACCAGTGGACCATTTCAACAGTACACCATTTCTACCAGTAGACCATTTCAACCAGTAGACCATTTCAACCAGTATACCAATTCAACCAATAGACCATTTCAACCAGCATACCATTTCAAGCAGTAGACCATTTCAACCAGTAGACCATTTCAATCGGTAGACCATTTCAACCGGTGGACCATTTCAACCAGTAGACCATTTCAACCAGTGGACCATTTCAACAGTACACCATTTCTACCAGTAGACCATTTCAACCAGTAGACCATTTCAACCAGTAGACCATTTCAACCAGTATACCAATTCAACCAATAGACCATTTCAACCAGCATACCATTTCAAGCAGTAGACCATTTCAAGCAGTAGACCATTTCAACCAGTAGACCATTTCAATCGGTAGACCATTTCAATCGGTGGACCATTTCAACCAGTAGACCATTTCAACCAGTAGACCAATTCAATCAGTAGACCAATTCAACCAGACCATTTCAACCAGTAAATCATTTCTAGAGCGTACTTCAAAATTAAGAGATGCTAACGCAATGGTTCCCAGAAGAAAACTGAAGTTTGCTCGTAATAATGTTGTGACGCATAACGCTCACATATAACACTCAAACATATTGATTTGCTGTTAAATGTTGATAAAAAAAATATCAGAAAAATTCTCATTGATAATTCTACACTTATTTTCCCCCTATTTGTTCTGTAGTCCTACACGTTTGCTCAGAATAGGTCAATATGATAATTATCAGACTTAGTATGCTTTGATGAAGCGTGGAAGGTGATATTTTACTTGAAATTAAAGCATTTTAATATTTTTTGTAACATGTACTGTACATGTGTGGGCATTGACGATCTCGCAGGCGAGTTTACTCTTACAGCCTCGTTTTCTGTTAACATAACATAACAACATAATTACAGATGACTAAAAGCCACTGGGGCCTTTCATAGTCATTCAGAATCTTATTTATGATGCACAATCTTGGAGGTGTTTTTCACTCTCCTGCACCCCTTTTCAATAATTTGTTGTTTTTTACATTATTATTAACCCAATCAGTGCGGGCATATCCGCTATAATATGGCTCATTCATGCACTCCTGACAAGAGCAGCAGGGGGTCTGAGGGTGGCAGCCCCCTCGTCAGGTTAGGCTGTTAGGTTAATGTCATCGGAGTAGGGTTTGTTTACGTTCGCGAGTGCCTATCTCCTTGACTCGCATTATCATTGGAAGCATTAATCTAACATGACAACTTAATCTGGACTGGGGAATGCTGTCCCCAGAATCCCACAATTCGCATATCAATAGGGCTTCCTGAATAAGGTAAGACTAAAAACGAATCAGTTCCCAAAGGTATGTATGTATATACTCAGACACTTAGCCCAGTTTATCTTTTTTCTTTATTTATGTATTTATTTTTTCTTTTAGGGGATGGCCGACTTGAGACAGAGCCCGAACAGGGACATCACAACACATCAGAAAAACAAAACAAAACACAAAATCACACACATCTACAGTAGGTCGTCCAGGAGAAATACCCAGAGACCCAGGCCCATTTGGGGTCTCCAGCAAAAAATTCCCAGATCACAGATCTCCCGGAGAGGCTCTGATTTCCGCAGGCAGACCCGCAGTGGAGCCGCCACCACTAGCCCGCCCACCATGCTTCCAGACGTACCCTTCATTACCACCGGCTCCCCGGGACAGGCGCCTGACAGACTATTATCTAGTCCAACTGGTGCATGACCCTCTCTCACAAACGACCGCGTTTACACTCATCTATTCATTAGCATTCTTCATTCATTCCTATTTATTTCCACTTCTCTTGCCTGATCTATAGTCATTCCTCTATCTTCCAATGCTTGTTCTACACAGTCTCTCCATCTCAATGGAGGTCTTCCTACCCCTTTACCTCCCCTTGTATCTGACTCACATATTCTCTGTAAGCCTTTCATCTTCCATTCGTTCAACATGGCCATGCCTGCTCAGCCCCCTTCTGTCCACTCTGGCCGACAAATGTTCCTGCTGCCCCACTCTCCTACGTATCTCTTTATTCCTCAGTCTGTCTCTACGAGCCACTCCACACATACTCCTCAAGCAGCTCATCTCCATCCCATCCAGCTTTCTTCTCTCCTTTGCCTTCAGAGCCCATGTCTCAGCTCCATGCATCACTGTTGGTACAACAATCCCTTGATACATTGCACTTTTAACTTTCATTCCAAGATTTCTCACCTTCCACATACAGTACTTCCCATTGCTCCGAAAACTATCCTTCCTTCACATACTCTCTGTTTTACCTCCATTTCCATACCTCCATTCATACTTATCGTTCCTACTAGATATTTAAAACACTCTACTTGTTCCAATATTTCCCCATCCAGCCTCACATCTAGATTCACCCTACGATCACCCCTATTACACACTATCACTTTACTTTTATTGACGTTCACCTTCAGCTTCCTCCTCCCACAAACCTCACCAAACTCTTTGACTACCTGCTGCAGTTTCTCCTCAGAATCCGCTACCAATACTGTTTCATCAGCGAACAGCAAATAATTCAACTCCCAATCTCTACCATTCTTTCCTACTAAACCCAATCCTCTACCCATAGTTCTCATTTTCACCTCCCTCACCACATCATCCATATATACATTAAACAGCCACGGTGACATTACACAACCCTGTCGCAAACCTACCTTTACCTCAAACCATTCACTCAACTCAATATTTCCTACTCTAACACACGCTCTACTCTCTTCATAAAAACTCTTAACTGCTCTTCATAAATTTCCTCCAATTTCATAAACCTTTAGCACCTTCCACATTGCTTCTCGATCCACACGATCATATGCTTTTTTTCCAAATCCATAAAAGCCCAAAATATCTCCTTATGCTTCTCTAAATACTTCTCGTATATCTGTCTTACTGCAAAAATCTGATCCACACACCCTCTTCCCCTCCTAAAACTGCACTACTCTTCTCCTATTGCAATTTCCGTACCATTTATCATCATCTCTATCAACACCCTGCCATACAGCTTTCCGACCACTGATAATAAACTATAACTTGAACAATCCTGCCGATCTCCCTTCCCCTTGTACAACGGCACAATACATGCACTCCTCCAGTCTAGTGGTGCCATTGACACAACAAAGCACACATTGAATAGTCTCACCAGCCAATCTATAATCACATCCACCCTTCTTAATACACTCCATATTCTCCATTTGCATCTTTCACCGACTCTTCCCTCTTTTGTCCTCCTTTCCTTATTATATTTACCTCCTTCCATAACATCTTCTTTCGTTCTTCAAAATGTTCACTCCACCTTTTACCCCACCTTATGTTTGCATCTTTTTTCGCTTCTCTAATTCTCCGTTTTGCCTCTCTCCTTTTCTCCTTGTACCTCTCCCATACCTCAACACTACCATCCTGTAAAACCCTCTCAAAACACTCTCTCTTCTCCTCAACTGCCTTTCTCACCTTATCATTCCACCACTCGCTTTCCTTCTATGATACCTCTGCCTCCTACTTTCCTTTTACCGCATACTTCCTCTGCACTTGCTTTCACTCCTTCCTTCAACTGTTGCCGTTCAACCTCTACTTCTCTCTCTTCCACCTCTCTCACTTCTTTCCCCTTTTCATTTAGTCTTTCCTTGTACTCCCTCTCTGGGTTCGAATCCTGTTGGATCACATATATGCTTTCATTAATTTCATTGGAGGTGTTTGGTGTTGTGGTGAAATTAATAAAAAATAGATTGTACTCTTCTCTAACTCACTAACTTTTATTACCTCTCTTACTTCACGCTTGTCTCGCATTCTCCTGTAACTCCTAACTCTTAGCTTTCCCTCTACCAGGTAATGACCCGACATACCCTCCGCCTCACCTCTCAGCACATTCACATCCAGCAGTCTACAAAATCTTTCCCTTGTCACCAACAAATAATCCATCAATGCCCTCTCTACAATCTCTCCCATCACAAGTCTATGCCATGTGTACTTGTGTATACATCTTTTTTTGAAGAACATATTACCTACACTCATTCTACACTCTTCACATACATCAATCAGTCTGTCTCCACTCTCGTTTACACCATCCACACCAAAACGACCGATGACTCCCTCAACAGGCTCATTTCCTACCCTAGTATTTAGGCCCCCTAAAACTACAACATTTCCATTGCCTTCAAACCCTCCAAAAACCCTCCACCTTTTCTAACTTCCTTTCACTTCCTGGCCCATATGCACTTACAAAAATCCACCTTTCACCCTTAAACCGCATTCCCACCCACATTAACCTTGATGACACCTCTTTCCACTCTTATAATACACTCAATTCCTCCTTCACAATAATAGCCACTCCCTCTTTCCCATAGACTTACTCATCTACTCCAAACTTTCTACCTTTCACATTTCCAAAATCTACTTCTCCCTCTCCTTTCATCTTTGTTTCATTCAGTACAAGCACATCATGTTTCCTTCTTTCAAATAACCTTCCAATGTCCTCTCGCCTCTCATTCGTACTACATCCACTCACATCTATAGCTCCTAATTTTAGGGTCCGTGACCACGAACGCTCCTATCTCTGTCTCTAAGCTAAATAACGAAAAAATAGGGGGAGTATAGGTGTAGATTTACCATTCAAACTTCTTGGATTTTTTTTTTTTTTTTTTTTTTATAAAATAGATAAAATTATAATATTATATCTTTACAAATTTTAATTATTATAATGGTATTAATCCAACTGCAATTATTATTGTTAGCCCTATTCTTCCATCTTCTATGAACGACTATTAAGAAAGAAAATGTAAATAGTGGAGTAACTAAATATAATGAAATTATAATTATGATTTGTTTTCTATGTGAATGAAGGAAACAAAAGACAAAGCTACCTGTAACAAGTGTCTCCTCTTAAGTTGAAATAGTTGTAGAGAGCCAAAATCAAGGTGCGTTAGAGTCAATATGTCTGGACACACGGAGCTTGAAGCAGTTTAATCTTAAATTTGTATGTTCTTTACATCAACCAACTTTACTTCTAAACTCAATTAATGAAATCAACAAATCCATGTGGCATCCCGGGGATTCGAACCCAGGACGCTCACACCGAAAATCAGTGCACTTATGCACTACGCCACGAAGACAGTATTAATTAATTTAACTCCCAACACCAAACACCCTAAAATGAAAGCAATGAAAGCATGTGACCCTCTCGGTATTCGAACCTGGGACACCACATATAGAGTTTAAACACTCTAACCATTACACCATCAAAACAGTTAAAGGCTCAGCATATGACCACAATTTATACCTATTTATTGAATACTGGATATCAATCTAGTCATGTACTGGACCCAATTGCACTATGAATAGCGTAATGCTTATGTGAGAGGAAGGAACAAATTATGGGGTGCAAATCTCAAAGGACTGACCTTGCAACTTACTTGCTCCTGAAGCTATAGAAATAATCTTAATTAATTAATATCACTCACAACACAAAACACCCTCAGATGAAATTAATTAAAGCATGGGATCCTCCCGGGATTCGAACCTGGGATACCAAATGCAGGACTTAAACACGCTAACCATTACACCAAGATTCAGCACATGCCCACGATTAATATCCATTTATCAAATACTGGGAAAAACAGAAGACAGGGCAAGCCAGATTGAGGGAGAGAGTTCCAGAGCTTGCTTGTTGAGTAGAAGAAACAAAAAAGACTGGAAAATTTGTTCATTATTGGGTTTGAGAGTTGGACAGAATAGGGATCGGAATTTGAAATGCGGGTGCACCCCACTCTACATAAAGGAGGGGGTATACATTGAGAGAGTTCTGAAGAACATTGATTATTGTAATAACGGTAGAAGAGTGAGAGAGACGCTACATTGCGGCATGCAGAGAGATATTGTAGGGAACTAGTGATAGGAGGTGAGTTGATGAGACAATATACTTTTGACTCTACCCTCTCGAGAAGTGCGGTATGGCTTGAAGCTCCCCAGACATGCATAGAATACACGATACATGGGCGCACTGTGCCCCAACACAGAGCAAGAAGCTGTGCGGGGGTGAAGAACTTACGGAAACGGTTGAACACAGCTAGTTTCTGGGAAGCTGTTTTAGCAAGAGTGGTAATATGATCTTTCCAAGCATGACCAGAAGAAAAAGAAACATCAAGAATACTGAGAGAATACGAAGGGTGGATTTGCGTATTGTTGAAGTATATGAGATAACCTGTGGAAGTTCTTGATGGGTAGATAAATGGAGAAATTGGTTTTGGAAGCATTGAAAGTAACAAGATTTAATCTGCCCCAATCAGAAATATTTGGTAGATCAGAAGATAAGTGTCCTATGGCCTCATCATATGAGTTTTTGAGCGATTGCATGCTGAATACGGCTTACAATACCGTACTTCAGTCCTCAACACTCACATATGCACGCACAATGAAAAAGCTGCGTTAATATATACAAACAATTATGTAGCAACATAATATGAAACATTTGGTGTTCAAAACAACAAATATGTACGATCAGAAAAGAAACAAAGTATAATTCATGAAAGTCTTGTAAATTATTTTATATATTGCTTAAAATGTTATGAAAAAGAATTGTGTAAAAGCAATGTAACACTAAACTTCCAAACAAACACAAACTGTACAACAGAATCGAGTTTTTATAGCTAACAGTTACCTGTATATATTTTTAGTTTGAAGGGATAAATTCAAATTCAAAAATTTTGCTTCCCAGATTTCTCTGGGCGAAGCCATTAACCCTTTCTATTCCGAAGCTATCCTTTTAACTATATTCTGGCTACTATTAGACGATTCTATTCAGCTTAAATAGGGCCTCCAGCAATTAACAGGCTTTGATCTATCTCGCTTAATCTCTTTTACTACCACTGATCCTTCTTAAGCCAGACAAAAATAGTCCAAATATAGCTAAAATAAAATTAAAGAGACGTCGCCGGTACAGAAGGGGTTAATAAGAACATCATACAAAATCTCTCTGCCAACTTTCTGGTTGATACTTAAGATGCCAAGACCACTAAGGTGATATTGCCCCATTGAGGTAGTTCTTGATCAACTTAATTTTATAAAAACTTCTCTTGACTGAGGCTACTGTCACAGGTAGAGTGCAGGTAACTCTTAGCGCAACCCAGAGATTGGGTATAATTCCTTCAGTTTCTTCTGATGAATAAAGAAGAGATGCAGCGAGTCCGACGCTCCAATGCAGTCATATTTTGTGAAGATAAAATCGGCAAGTTCTGAATTTCGAGGGCTAGTTCACCTCCACCAATGTCAGAGTTACTTTCAGAGGTCGAGATCTAGGCGAGCTATTCACACTTGCTTGATAAGTCTTCATTGCTTAGTGTGGTGAAGTTTAGAAGAACCCCAAATGTGTCCCTCACATCATCTTATGTTTTGAATCTCTCATTTATTGACCCAGTGAACGATTAATTTGTTGTTGTGAGGAGGTTCACTGTCACATGAAACTACATTGTGGTAGACTGCAAAAGTTTGCTCACATGGTTATTCATATAAAGAATGTCATACCATACTACTGTACAGATGTGAAAGCAATAACACCCTACCACTTCTGCAAGAGATTGTGCTTCAGTCCTGACTATGGCATCTGTGGCAATGTTTCTAACTCTAACAGAGACTCTGTAATGTTGTGGTTCTGGTATCGCACAGCCTCGATGTTCTTAATCCTGCTCTCCCACCTGGTATCACTCCAAAACGTAAGTGTTTTGCTCACATGCTTCTATAGAATCTTCCATCTCTGTGTAGATGCTGCAAAGATGTTGTATATTATTTGAACAATGCCAAGGAAGTTGATACCATCTGTGGAAGCTTGAAGTGCATCAGCCACAATATACAGACAGAATGTGAGAACCACGTGGAACCTAAAGTGTTTGACAGGTCTTCTCAAGTAACCTTGCCTGAACACCTTTGTTCTTGCCCTTCATGTTCGGTCCTTGTCGTGTGACTGACCTCTGCAGTCATCAAAATGAATAAAAGAACGAAAAATAGAGAGATTTGTTTTGACTATCTGGCTGAAAAAAGTATAAATCTTCCTTAGGCCCCAGCGTCATGTGGCCAAGAGCTCAAAATGGAAAAGAAAGACCTTGCCTATGACTAGGGGGCCCCCTATTAGCAGTGGGGGCCCTTGTCAGCTGCCTAGTCCGCCTATGCCTAGAAATGGCCCTGTCTATTAGTAATTGGTCTATAAACTAAGCTATCATCTGTGAAAAGTTTAGTAGTAGAAGTAAGCGATAGTGGGAGGTCATTTATGTAAGAAAGGAACCCAGGACAGTGCCTTGTGGGACCCATAGAATACAGACTCAGTAGAAGAATTAGAACCCTCGAGAACAACGCGTTGATCCAGATTGGTCAAGAAAGTCTTAATCCAGTGAAGAAGTGGTACTCGGACGCCATAATAATCTAACTTGGCTAACAGTCTTTGGTGAGAGACTTTGTCGAAAGCTTTTGCAAAGTCTAGTACTATGGCGTCTACTTGTCGAATTTTGGGGTCGTTAAGGGTTTGGGAAATGTCATGTGTGGTCAAAAGTAGTTGTGTCTCGCACGACCATTTGGGCCGGAAGCTGTGCTGTGCGTCAGGCAGTATAGTTTGCAAGGAACTGAGGTAATCGAAACAGGTCTATAGTTAACAGGGAGGGTTCTGTCTTTGGGTTTAAAAATAGATGTCACATTTGCCAATAACCAGTCATGGGGAAGTTTTCCGGTGTCAATGGCCTGCAGGATAGGGTAAGAATGGCAGCATTCACCTTGTGTATCTTACAGGGTATATTGTCTGGTCCAGTCGCTTTGTTAACATCTATCTCAGATAAAAGTTTCTTGATTCCACGGGTATGTATGGTCAGTAGAGGTATAGGTGGGTGTGGTGATGGTGACAGTTCCGGCAAGTCTGCTTGTTCTTGTGCAAAAACTTACTGGAACTGGGCTCATACGTTCTGTCCTTCTAGCTTCAGTGTTTTGACTTTGTTCCTTGCTTTCCTCTTGGACACCTCAAGTCCAATCTCCTCCACAAGTATGGCTTTTGCGATTTCCCTGGCCTCTTTTCCTTCCAGACTCACTTGAACATCGTTTAAGGCCTTGTTCAAGTGTGCTTTGCTATACGCTAACTTTTTGGCCTCCTCGTTGATTTCTAACAGCGTGAACTGGCATTCCAGCTTTTCAGTTCACATTTCGATTTCTTCCTTCCCTTCCTCCCATACTCTGAATGGAATTACTTTAGTCATTTTTGCTGATTTATCAAATAATTCTGTCTTGTCCCGATAAATTTGTTGAATCCCACCGCTTGCCACCAAATGTTGTATGAAATAGAAATCTTCTAACTAGGGGGTTGGAATAATTCGACAGTTAATCATCAGCAATGACTTTATTTCATATACCTTTTTATTCAGGTCATTTCTCTCCATAATATTTGTACTACCCACTTCTTACTGAGATAAGTTCAAACACTACACCGGGGTGTGAATGGTATGACCACAGCGTATAACCTTATCCCTTGGAATTATAATATATTCCCATGACAGATTATTGCTTTGGGCGCTATGCACTATTTGACTTACTTCAGCACTGAATTTAGGATCATTCAAGTACTGTACTGAAAGGAAATCATATTAGAGTCACTTATCTCTTCACTAACCTTCACAGAAAATGTATTATCATTACGTTAGCTTGCCAATCGTCTTTCATAATATATATTTCCGTCTATTGTATATTAAGTTTCCTTTTAACATAACAGATAATTTCAATTTAGCCACAATGGTTGATTTCCTAACTATCTTGTCAACTAAATTAATCTAACACCAAGTCCTAGGTTATCTTATTTTCCACACTAATTACCAGTATCGCGGCCAAACTACTGTGACCACAAAATAATTTCATTCACTCACTATGAAATATTCGGTTGATGGACAGTCTGTCCGTTTCTCATCCAAATCTACGGAAATTGTCTAAAGGATATCACTACCTCTATTGATATAATCTAAAATATCCTCTATAGTAAAATAACAACTAGCTAGTTGCTTTACTAACAATTACAAACTAATATCACCACTTAATAATCTTTTATTTCATCATTTGTTGTCTAGTCATTTATTCTCTGGTCTACCTAATATAGGCCTAGGTAACATCTCTTATGTTCTGCCAGGGTCTACATTCTCTCTTTCTTTACGATCAGCACGACCAAGAGGACCCATTAAATATTATCTTGCTCCGGTCTAGAAGCCTGCAACACTGGACAAGAGCAACTGGTTTTCTCTCTTCTCCTCAGCTGGTAACATCATGTATATATTCAGTTCTCCCTCATTTATCACACTGATTAGAGGCAGGCAAATAAGGAGGATTTAGTGGCTCTGGGGGTGGTACTGCAGGATACAAAGCTACAAATCCCTTCACTAATCAGAGCCCAGTAATTACCCCAAGAGATAAGCCGCCTCAGTCACACTGCCAACACGCACGCTGATTGGCCAGCTTCCAATCCTCTGTCTTACACCTCTCCCAACTTTAAATATCCCAGCAATAAATAAATCTATATATATGTATATATGTGTGTGCGTGTGTGTGAGTGTGGAGGCGTGGTCAAGGAAGTGTCCACAACTTTTTTCCTTGGCACCGCGCCTTTTGTTCCAATAATATTTCCGTGTTTGGCGGAAAAGCCCCTCAAGTAAAAGGCATTTTGGGGACAAGACACCGAGGGTACATAAAGGCACCTGAGGGGAAGTCAGAGTCTCTTTCCCTGCCTAGCCCCGACGAGCGAGTATTAATTTTGTCAGTGCCAAATGGGTGGGCTGGCAGGCCCCGAGGATGTCATCGTGACCAAATTCTACCATACAAAGGTGAGGCTGTGATAATGATAATGATGTTAGGGAGTTATGCAGGAATTTTGGCTGAAGGGCCCTGCATCCAACATTCGTATGCTAGGTGTGGCAGAATGGTCTTGCCACTGGACTGGTAATCCAATGGACCCGGGTTCGAATCCCAATATGTCAATGGGAAGATATTATTGGGATGGAATTTGTGCTGTACCTACAGTAGTTTCAGTGCATTACCACAGCACACCGAAATGCCCAAACAAAATACCCTCATTGTTCCCTGATTAAATAGCACTGTATGAATATTCCCATATTCAAAATATGTTACAGGGGGGCAATGCCTAGTGAGTTAATTGCTCAATAGGTGGCGTTCTGAGAGTGAGGGTCCGAGCCTGGGGAGTGAGACTGTGAAGCGCAGAGGCAAAGCAGCTTCAGAGATGGAGTTGGGTTCGAGCCGTGAATAGGTGCTTCGCATGTCTCACTTCCTAGGCTAGAACAAGACCTCACGAGCCTCACCGTGTTCAGCGGTAGAGTGTAAAGGCTATAAGCCTATGCCCGAGAGGGAGTAGTTGGAATACAGAAAAAAAAAAAAAAATCAGCGTGATGTGATTCACCGAACTTGTTTGTCAAGGGAATTTCACGCAATGCAAGCTTCAGCTCATTATTATCACGCCTCCTTAACTGCGAATGTATTACGTGAAGTGCATGTCATGTGTTTGTGTGGATGTGTTAAGGTGGATGTGTGGATGTGGATGTGAGTGTAGACTGTAATCAGTCAATTGGCGACATCTGAAATCGAAGGCTTGGGTTGATCTGTACGGTACCAGTCTTACCCAAAGGCTTAGGTTGACCTATACGATACACTTCACAGCTTGTAACAGACCACCAACCCCCAGAGGGGATGTCGCAACTTCGTCCAGGTTCCTATTTATACTGATAAGTGAACAGAGGCTACACCATTAGGAGACTTGCCCAAATGTCTCTCTCGGACTGAGCACGACCACACAGAGGATCTGCGTAACCATTAGGTGATGTCAGCATATGCAGAAGGTTGACAGAATTGCCCATGATGTGATATCCGACCTATTAGCAATGCACGTGGCCGGGAATACAACCTCTAGGCGATGTCAGCATATGCAGAAGGTTGACAGAATTGCCTTTCTTGCGTCATCGACCAATTAGCAATGCACGTGGCCAGAGATGAGTGTGTGTGGGTGTGTGTGATGGCCAGGCCTGTGACACCGTAGCAAATTCGATCACAAAGGACGATTATGCTACCGTTGGGAGATGTCAGCATACGCAGAAGGCTGAGAGCATTGCCTTCATGCAACTCTCAGAGTCTAGCAAGTCACGTGGCTGAGGAGAGAGTGGCTGAGGTGTGAGTTTGTGAGCATGGAGTGCGAGTAAGTGAGTGTGGTTGACGGATGCAAAAAATATCTTGCGTCTTCATTCGATCATGTGATAGGATAGTCATTTACTGGACTAGATGTTGTCAGAAACACGCAGTGAGAGTAAAGGATTGATTGGTGTAAGACATTATAAGGCTAAAGAAGCGAGGGCTCACAAAGCAACTATGGATGAGATGGCTAGGGAGGACCATAAGGAAAGGTGGAGGAGGCAGCGAGAGAGCATCAGAGAAAGCTCGATCCTGCTCAAACTTGGCCAGAGTATCGGAGTAGTAATGAGAATGTCCTTGGCGCCAAGTCCCGGCCCCACAAGTAAAGTACCTACTCAGATGATGGCTGCAGAAGTCACCAGGGGTGCAGCTCAAGCTCACGACACAACCTTACTAAACAGTCCCCACACCTAGTAACTATATCTGTAGAGGTTGATAGTAATAATATAACTTTTGTTGTCGGCATGATCTACCGACTTCCTTTCTACCTAGTCTCCGCGGGATTCCCATAAAAGGGGATCTTGGGGCTATTAGAACAACAACCGACCTCCTAATTCGCAAGTCACACTCTTTAATTACTCCCTCAGTGAGATATTACAGATATTACCAACCCATAACAATATTCCATGCTACATTATGGTTGATATATATTTAAATTTACTTAATTATCAAGACATCCCAGTTCATAATTTTAATACCCTAATGTACTCCCACATGTTCTACCCAACCATAACTAAGCCTACACGAATAAAGTAATGTGCCCCCTCATTAGATCATAAATGGAGTAACAATATTCAATACTATCACTCTAGAAGTATAATATGTACGGAAATTACTGATCACTTACCGGTGCTTACCACATTCTCATATCAACAGCCAAAATATCTAAACACGAAAATCTTAAAAACTAGAAGACTATAGACTCCTGACAACATAATCAAATTTAAAAATGCATTAAATATATATGATTGGAATTCATCTATAGTTCATGCTGACATAGACTCTGATTTTATTACATCTATGCACAAATTTGTATCGCTTTATAATATACATTTCCCACAGCGAGATTATAAGGTTAAAACAAAACACTTCAATAAGTCATATTTTTCTCCTGCCAATTTAAATTCCATAAAATACAAGCATATACTACAGAAGAGATCTGCAAAATGGCCCATTATTTATGATGACCATGTTAAGAATTATAGAAACATTTTGTCACGTACCATAAAAAAGGCGAGAAATAACTTACAAAAATAGATTTAATGAGTGTTCTGCTAATGTGAGAAAAATTGGAACTTTGTAAATTCAATACTGAATCGAACTAAACAGGATCAAAACCCGCAAAGCTTTATTTTCAACTACACACCAACTACTAATACCAAGATAATAGCCGATGATCTTAATGATTAGTTTAGCTCGGTAGGTGAACAATTGAGCGACATATTTCTTCAGGACCAACCGATTTCAAAAGATATCTCCCTGACCCTGTAAATGTTTAGTTTCGATTGGCCCCCATCTCTGAGTTTGAACTACTGTCGGTAATAAATATATTGAAACATTCTGCTTGTGGATATGATGATGTAGCTGTGTCAGTTGTTAAATAATGTTCAAAAGCAATTATCTATTTTTATTAATTTCACTCCAACACCTCTCAAAGAAATTAATGAAAGAAAGCATGTGATCCACCGGGATTCAAACCTGGGTTACCACATACAGATTTTAAACATTCTAACCATTACACCAACAAGGCTGTTTTCAGGCAGTTCTTAAGCATATATTCAATAGATCATTTAGAATTGGGTGTTTTCACACTATCTACAAATAGCCAAAGTTATTCCGATCTTTAAGAAAGGAGATAACCGCATTCCTCAGAATTATAGACCGATTTCTCTGCTTACCATATTTAGTAAAATAATTTAACCTCTCTGCGGCGCACAGGTTTTTTTTTACACCTATGTACTGTGCGCATGTATGATGATTTTGGGACCCATTGCCAATTTCGGTAAAAAGTACATCAGCGTGTAGGAAATGTTTGCGTGCATCGGCCCATATATATTTGACCCCCCAAAAAATGTCTGGGCGGGGGTGGGGGAACGGTCCGTAGTTGAAAAATGTGGAGCGAATGGCACCGCGCGGCTAGATTGTCATCGAGCGGCGAGATTTCCCGGCTGAATTTGCACCCGCCCAGGGGATAGAACCTGAGGGAGGAGGGGGTGGGTTACCGCGTAATATCACGTATATCTCCTTTTTTAATCCCTTTTAGGCTATGTAGAGTACGTATACGTGTGTAGGCCACCCAAATAACAATGAATATGCCTCATAGTGACCAAAAATTGCAATATATAAGGGAATTATCAATGAATTTTTAGGCGGGAATGAAGACGGGTTGGAGGTTTGGCGGCAATTTATGAGATGAGAGTGTGGTTTGCGCTATAATATCACGTATATCTCGTACTTAGAGCACTGTCATGCTATAATACAGACTTGTACGTATGTAGACGTCCCATATAACAATATATATACCGCATATAGACCAATTCATGCGATATTTACGCACATTATCAATGAGTTTCTATGCGTGAACCAAGGTGTGATTGAGTTGTGCTGGAATGGAAGGGGGAGAGGGTGCGTTGCGCCATAAATATCACGAATATCTCGTACTTAGATCACTGTCATGCTATAATACAGACTTGTACGTATGTAGACGTCCCATATAACAATATATATACCGCATATAGACCAATTCATGCGATATTTACGCACATTATCAATGAGTTTCTATGCGTGAACCAAGGTGTGATTGAGTTGTGCTGGGAATGGAAGGGGGAGAGGGTGTGTTGCGCCATAAATATCACGTATATCTCGTACTTAGAGCACTGTCATGCTATAACACAGACTTGTACGTATGTAGACGTCCCATATAACAATATATATACCGCATATAGACCAATTCATGCGATATGTACGCACATTATCAATGAGTTTCTAGCAGACGGAAGCCTAAAGGGGGGGGGGGGGGGGGGGGGGGGGGAGGGAGGCAGGGAGTGAGTCGTGGAGAGAGTGAAGGCAGGGAGATCTATCAAGAAACATACGCAGCTGTGTGATAATTGTGGAGGCGCCCGAGGCGTATGGATGTCTTGGGATTTTGAACCTTATGTCTAGCAGGTGTCTGGGGTTCGTTGCCACCCAGAGGTCTACAATAACATGAGTCAGGAATGGAGAGAGAGAAAAAGTGAGACATGCGTATGTCGTATGTATAAATGGCTTTCAGAATTGCATTTTTATGCAAGCAGACATTGCATTTTAGACACATGTGAAGTACCACAGAAATATGTAGGCCATTGACTGTAAATAAAGTACTATATTATAGACCAGGAACGAGGGTGGTCAGTAAACATCGGCAGTTAACCTTTTTTGATAGAGAGCTAAATATAGACTGGTGTCGCCTGACACTTGCAAAAGGGTCGATTGCCACCAGAAAACTTATATTTATTTATTTTCAAGTAATATGCAATCTAAATGTATATTCGAGACCTACTGCAAGTATTTGTATGACAGTCATGACTATGTATAATCCAATATACGCGCGTAAGGGCGTAGGCGAGATATAAGAAAGATGGTTGAGCAATTTTTGACACCCACACAGTTATTATTCATGATTATTTACAATATTATACAATACAAATGTATTTGTGAAGAGTATTTTATGCATTATTGTATTTATACAAATTTTGTTCCCAGACAAAGCTGGTGTGGCTGGAGGGAGCGGCAAGGGTCACCCACTGACCGCTTGACCGTGTGATAATGACTGGAGTCACACTGAGAGGGGCAATTTTGCTGAGTGTTTGGGCAATTTTTGACAGAATAAAGTTATATAATTACTAATTTTTGACAGAGACAAATTTTGGTAATTGTTTAGTGTATGGCCTCCTCCTAAAGAAAATGGATTTTTGAGCACAGACTGAACCAAATGTTCACTACTGTATTTACATAGCTGGTCATTAACCTAACCTAACCTAAGGTAACCTGGGCATCCTGGGGGCGGCTGCCCCCAGACCCCAGCTGGTCTTGGGTTTAAAAGTGATAAAAAACACATATCTCTTACCTCATTATTCAAAGTTTTGTATTTGGTTTAATATACACTTCCCAGGTCATTTGAACAGTTCTATTGCTTCTATATATCATATAATACACCATAGAATACGTTTTTAATAACTAGAAAAAGAGGACTTCGATTAAACAATTACGCAAACTTTTATAAACCTTTGCATGATATAATTGATAATCCCATCAATTTACAAACTTAAATTGGTGGGATAATTCATTTATTTTTGTATATTGCCATTTCGATTGTAGACACGAAGTTTTGAGTGACATTTGGTATGAGCTCCTGTGGCATGGTTGGTAAGGTCGCGGACTGGAAAACTCAAAGTGTGGTAGGGTAATGGGATCGAATCCAAGAGGGGGTTATGGGGAAGGTTTTATAATGTTTAGATAAATTTTGATAAAAAACAATTTTTACAAGATCATGCCATTGTATTCAAACAATATGAAATATTCATAGAATATATCATATTGTAAGAATACAATGACATGACCTTGTATTTGTATTTTTGTTTTTTTGTTTTTTTATTATCTTAGTAGGTTTGACAGGATTTATTGAAACATTTATTTTGGTACAATTCATTTGAGGAAAGAAAATATATACACATTACTTTGGCTATAACAAACATATATATTGATATACTAAAAAAGAAGGCATATTACATGGAAATCTTTGAAACTTATAAACTAAATAATGAAAGATACAATTATATAATGTAAAAAGCTATATCACAGGGACATCTTTGGAACTTATACATTATATAATATATATGTAACATTATGAGGTAGCGTGATCAATTTGGTCAGGTCAGGTAAGGTAGGGCGCGAGTCCAGGGCAGGGCAGGGCAGGGGGCGGCACTCAGTAGTTTTTTATACATGTGGTAGTCCCTGAAGCAGTCACCCAAGCAGAGTGCAACTTTGCACTCGGCGCACATTGAGGTGACTCTTTTGGTTACGTGGGGTTTCCTGACACTGGTGCTGCAGACGTGGCACTGCACCTGCCTGTGACGAGTGCCAACCAGCTCGGTGTTGGTTGGGTAGTGTCTTTCCACACCCAGCTGGATGCGGTCAGGGACGTGATCCCCACGCCATGCCGTACGTCTGTGAGTGGTGGTGCCATACTTCTCCAGGAGTTGATATGCAACGTTGTAGACAAACTCCCGGAATTTTAGCTTCTGGTTTGGGGCCATCTCTCTCTTCACCAACCACAAGTTGTAGGCGTTGAGCATCGTGATGTCAACTAGGTGGAGGAAGAGCTTGTGATACCACTTCACAGTCTTCCTCAGACTCTCAACGCCTGACAGTTGACAGTCAGACTTGTCCACCAGGCGCATGTTCTTTGTGTAGTCCACTACCATGTCGGGCTTATAGATGGTCTTCTTGGTTCGGTAGTGGATTTTACCAGAGTCCATCTGGGCACCTGTGTGGACTGTGGAAAGCAGGTGAACGTCTCTTTTGTCCTTCCACTTCAGGGCTACCACTTTCCTGGACTTTTCAAGTTGCTTGTACTTCTGCCCCCTTCGTCGCCTTCTTCGGACATGCCTCTCGCGGTGTTCCTGGGCCAGTTCGTCTTCAGAAGGTGTGTCACTGGAGGAGGCATCTGACAGAGGAATGACATCACCTGTGAACTTGGGCATCAACTTTCTTGTCTTTCTGACAGTCCCACATGACCCCTTTTGGTTGTCATGAAGAAACTGGCAGAGAGCAGGAGAAGTATACCAGTTGTCAGTGTAGATGATGTGGCCTTTGCCCAGGTAAGGTGCCAACATTTTCCTGACGATGGCACCTGACATGCCCATGGGGTCACCGGCAGCGGCTTTCGGTACGTCAATGTCAGTTCCTGTATACACAATCATGTCAAGCACTATTCCAGTTTCACAGTCGCACAACACGAAGAGCTTGATTCCGAACCTATGCCTTTTCAAGGGGATATACTGCTTGAAAACAAGACGTCCTTTGAAGAGCACGAGCGACTCATCAATCACCAAATTGAGGAAGGGGTAAAAGTATTCCCTATACCTCTCCAACAACATGGTGAACACATCCCGAACTTTCCATATCCTGTCAATCCTGTTAAGATTTTTGTTGTCTGCAAAGTGCATAAATCTTAGCAGCAACAAAAATCTGTCACGAGTCATGAACTTATTGAAAGTTGGGGTGGCGATGAGAGGGTCGTGCTTCCAGTAGTGTTGCAACACATGCTTCTTGCAAAGAGGCATGAGGAACAACAAGGCAAAAAACGTCATGAATTTTTCAACAGTCGTATCCACCCAGCCTCGTATTCTCGCTTTTGGAGAATGACGTCCAATTTGCCAAACACCCACCTGTAGTAGGCGTTTGTTTGGGCAACGATGTAAGTCATTACCTCCAAATCGAAAAAAGCGAGGAAGAACTCGCTTTCGTTTGAGTTTTCGTCACAGGGCCAGTCATCAGTTGTACCTGACGTACCAGGATTGAACTGGGGCACGTCAGGCACAAAATTGACCCCGTCAGACCACTCAAACGAAGGCACGCCAGGGATCGGAATGTCGTCTCCGTCTGCTTCTGCGTCTGAAATATCGCTGTCATGTTCGCGATACAACACAGCATCATCATCACCCTCCTCTTCACTAGACAGACGCCCTTCTTCATTTTCATTACCGACGTCTGACTCACTTCCACTATCCACTCCCAAATCCTCCCACCCTTGGTCCCGTCCTAGGGCGTCGTCGTCGAAACCCGCAGGGCTGCCAATGCCCTGCAAATCACCACCAAACAGCAGGGCGGCGTACTTGGATGGTGTCAGATTTTTCTGCTCGCTCTAGCACGTAGGGGCGTCTTATGGGCAGGGGCAGGGGCAGAAGGGCCAGCAGGGGCGTCGGCAGGGGCATCAGTGGTGCAGTGGGCCTGGAGGCAGGCAAGATGATGGTGGTGCCTGTCGCCCCTTTCCCTTTCCCTTTCCCTCTTCCTTGGGCAGGGGGGGCAGGGACGGCAGGGGCAGCAGGGGCAGCAGGGCCGGCAGGGCCAGCAGTCGCTTTCCCTCTCCCTTTCCCCTTCCCCTTCCCCTTCCCCTTCCCTTTTCCTTGGGCAGGGGCAGCAGGGGCGGCAGGGGCGGCAGGGGCGGCAGGGGCGGCAGGGGCAGTAGGGGCGGCAGGGGCGGCTGGTGGTGGTGGTGGTGGCAGGGTCACTGTGGCAGGCGTACGGGTTTTCTTCCCTACGCCCATGCTTTTGATTCTGCCTGCCCCCGCAGGTTCTGCAGCCCTAGGGCGGCCTCCTGCGCCGCTGGTACTGGTGGCAGGGGTGGCAGTGGTGGTGGTAGTGGTTGTTGCAGTGGCCTGGGTCGTCGTGGCAGTGTCCCCAAAGTCCAATAACCTCTGTGCCATTGCCCTGCTTGCACGTGTTTTACGTGCTTTTGGTGCTGGTGCTTCGTCCTCCGAGCTGTAGGGCGTGTCGTACTGGTAGCTAGGGTTTCTGGTAGCCACCCTCTGCCTTCCACGGCGGCTGACACCACCAGAAGGAGTGCTGGTTGTGTCATCAGGGCGCGAGCGTGAGGGACGTGTGGACTCCATGACTAGTGCTTGGGTTCTGGCACGGTGGCGCTTGCACGAGTGCGGGGCGAGTGTGTGGCGGGGTGGTATCGAGAGTTGCCATGTAGTACTACACCCACACCAATTTGTAGCCGCCTGCCTATAAACCCGCGGTTTTGGTACGTGTTCAAAAGCCTTACTCTTAAGAGTCTTCCCGCAGTCCGCCGGGGGAACTCTTAAGAGTCTTCCCGCAGTTCCCGGTTTAAAAGGTTGTTTGCTCCAGGCTCATTAACTATCTCGAATCACATTCCATCTCAATGAAACGTCAGTTCGGGTTACGGCCTCGCTCCTCTATGGAGTGTGCCATTCATAAATTAATTAGGGAAATGTATGAAGTTTAAGCCCTTATTTAGCGGGGTCGGACTTAAGTCCGATACGAGAAAATTGGGCTAAATGGCGGGGTCGGACTTAAGTCCGTGGGCGTATTCCCGCCCTAATTTAGGTGGAAAGCGAAACTTGGTGGTCAGGCGGTGTACTACAAGGGCCCACCCACACATCCCCACTGCGTGACCGTGACTAAGTGACCCTCAAGCAGCCATAATGGAACGTCAAGATTTGCCCGTGTTCGATTCGGTGGCCGCCAATCCCTAGTGCGTTGCGCCACCCTACTAACCACGCCCGGCTCACCACCCAGAAACTAGATATCATGCTGAACTCTTCAGAACTTTCTAATAAGCTGTTGGATGAAACCGTCGAAGGTCTGGGTGAGAGTTTTGGTAGTGTGGATGACTCGGAAGACGAAAATAACCCGATCATAGGCTTTCACCCCAAACATAATTTGCGTGGGGTGGATGTTGTGGTTGATATTGGACAGACCCTTGAGCAAATTGGAGACGTTCCTGACGAAGAACATACTGGTGTGGGTGTTGGTAAGTACAATTTATATTTTATAATTGCTTGAAAATGTGATTGCAAGCATTTTATCACCTTACGAGCGGCTGGTGGAGTATATTTCACTGTGCCGCCCAGCGGGGTTTTTTTTTTACCCTAAATGGGGTTGTTCCGTGCTCTTTTTCATGCATAAACAAGACCCAGAGCGTAATACAAGTATGTATCCTGAAAGTGCGTAAATTGAGCTTTCCAATGACACCCGAACCATCCTTTTACGATCACTGGTTGTCTTTCAACGATCGTAAAACACGAGTGCAAAAACCCTAAAATACGGTAATTTCCTTATAGAATTCCCTGTGTGGCGAGCGGTCTTGAGGTAATTTATGCTCCTAATCACCGCTCCGCTCTCTCTCAGAGCACATTACGTCCTCAAAATTGCACTCTACAAGAAATTTCCTTTGCATTTTATAGCGTATTATTTGCAGGCGTTCCGTAAATTTCTTACGGTAATACAAACAACCAAAGATTGAATATTTGTGCTTGGCATTATATGATTGTGGAGAACAGATGTAGGCCTACCGTATATATTATGTTTTCATATATTATATGATACATGTGTAACATTTTTATATTATCACGACTCTCTCTCTCTCTCTCTCTGTCTCACTCTCTTTGTTTGTACTCCTTTGTACTCTCTTTGTCTGATGTAGGCCAGGGCACGCCCCTAACTAATCTCTTCCCTCCCAGGGGAAATCACACCTAGCAGATGTTTTGACCTCCCCTCTCTCTCTGTCTGTCTCTTCCTCTCTGGGTCTACCTATACTGCATGTGACATTGAAATTGCTTGAGAGTTTGATTGCAAGCATTTTATAGCGTATTATTTGAAGGCGTTCGGTAAATTTCTCACGATAACCAGGGTGTATGGTACATTTCTCACGATAATACAAGCAACAACGAAGCTTGGCGAAGATTGTGGTCTACAATATACCTTTTTATAATTGCATGTGACCTTGTAATTGCTTGAAAGTTTGATTGCAAGCATTTTATAGCGTATTATTTTCAGGCGTTCAATAAATTTGATAAATATATCAAAATAAGTCCTGTGGGACTATGAAATAGCTATTATTGGACAAGGACAATATTTTGTTCATCCCTCCACTGGAACATCAACAACAATGTCAACAACGTATCGCCGTCGGCAATCGTAAGATTCAGAGTCGTAAAGATTCCAGGACGAGCTCAATAGAAAATGAATGAATGAAATGAATGAGTGTGCAGTACTGCCAATACGTATAGCGACTTCCGCTAGATCTAGAGACCTTTACTTCGATCTAGCAGCAATGACTTACACTAGCGGTTTTGTTTTGAAATTTCAGAACAATTTCGAAGTGATATTATATGGATTTTGCCAATTCATATTTCTAGTGGTATTTATCATGTCTTACATCTAACAATATATGCTAGCGGATTTAATTTCAATTGGTAACCCTCCCGCTCGAGTCGGCTCCAAGAAAATCGATAATGGTGGCACTTTAGTAAACAGGTGATAAACAAACCCGCATGCGGATCGGTTTGGTGTATCGGTATTATGGTAAGTTGGCTACCTACTATTGTTTATACGATATAGTAAGTAATGATAAGTAAATTATTATATATTATATATAAAACAAAAACAAAATTCCTGCAAAGCAAGCGAAACAGAGAGAGAGAGAGAGAATGCAGAAACTGAACTGAAGAAAGAGTGAAAAAAATATAATAATACAGAAATATTACAAGCAAATAAATGAAATAGAGGGATTAGTTAGAGAAAATAATAATGAGAAATACATAATACGGATGAGGAAGAGGGAAAGCTAGCGAGCCAGAGAGAGAGAGAGAGAGAGAGAGAGAGAGAGAGAGAGACAGGAAGAGTGAGAGAGATTAGAGAAAATAGAGAGATTGCAAGCATTTTATAGCGTATTATTTGCAGGCGTTCAGCTGCACATCCCTCATACGAAATACCATTCCCACCGTATAGAGAGAATACAGAAACTGAACTGAAGAAAGAGTGAAAAAGATATAATAATACAGAAATATTACAAGCAAATAAATGAAATAGAGGGATTAGTTAGAGAAAATAATAATGAGAAATACATAATACGGATGAGGAAGAGAGAAAGGGGGCACAAGAGAGGGAAAGCGAGCGAGCCAGAGAGACGGACAGACAGGAGGAGTGAGAGAGATTAGAGAAAATAATAATGAGAATTACATATACGGATGAGGAAGAGAGAGAGAGACAGAGCGCGCGAGAGAGGGAAAGCGAGCAAGCCAGAGAGAGAGAGAGAGAGAAACAGACAGACAGACAGGAGTGAGAGAGAGAGAGAGAGAATACAGAAATAAGGAGAAATAAGAGAAAAATAAGACCGATTACCGAAGGAATAGTAGACGCGCGAGAGGCCGAAGTCAGGCCAAAGCGAACGCAACCGAACGCGCCTGGGAAATAGACCAAAAAGTACCTCCTCTTCCTCACCTCTTCCCACCCTCCACACTCATTCATAACATCCATTCATAGACTTATATGGGGAGACGAAGAGTTGCTCTTTCCAAAAATGATCGTTTCGTTCGCATTGGAGCCATAGTAACGGCGCTAGGGCGAGTGAAATTGAGCGAATATTTCGGGATTATGCCCGCTGAGCGGTACAGTGTAAAATACCTTACCACCCGCTAAATAAGGGTTAAGACGAAAAACAATACCAATTAACTGTTTCTTGTGATCTGTCAAAGGCATTCGACACCATACCTCATGATATTTTACTTAAAAAGCTGCGTATTTACGGTATACGCGGCCCTGCATATAAATGGTTCACAAGTTATCTTGGCCAGAGGAAGTAATTTGTTTTCTATAATAACGCGAGTTCTGAATGTAAATATATAAAGTATGGTGTTCCACAGGAATCTGTGTTTGGTCCTGTTTTGTTTATATTATTAATTAATGATATAGCTTTCTCAAGAAACAAGTTGAAATTTCTTTTATACGCTGATAACACAAACATATATTTGCAAGGTAATAATATTATGGAACTGGAACACCAAATGAACCAAGTAATAACCAAGGTTTCAAGCTGAATTAAATCCAATAGTCTCACACTTAATTTAAATAAAATTCATTATCTTTTGACTCATTTCCCTAAAAATCAATTTGCCATATTTTTGAGATTAAAATTATTGATTATGTAATTGACAAAGTTAATGAGGTAACATTTTTGGGTGTTACGATTGATAGTGGCATGACATGGAAACGCATATTAATGACATTAAAGACAAATTATCAAGAAGTGCAGGCACTTTATATAACCAGAGATTCCTTGAATATTGACAATTTAAATAAACTTTACCTTTCTTTGGCTTATTCTCATATAATGTACTGCTCCGCTAGCTGGGGAGGAGCAAACAAGACGTACAGTACCTTAACTCTTGATTATTAGCACAAAAGAAAACAATTTGTATAATGACTTACCATTCCTATAATGCTCACACAAATCCAATATTTTAGGAACTTGGTCTATTAAAATTAGGAGACATCTTGTTTGCTTAGGCTGTCAATTTTGTGTCTAAATCTTTAAATGGCCATATGTGCTCGGAGGACGATTTTCATGTAATAGTCCACAACTATTAGCCCAGGAGTTACTGCGACTACCATATTGCAGAACCTCACATGTACAGTTTTCCGCACATATTCCATTTCTCACTATTCCAGCAAATTGTAACTTGGCAGCACCGCACCCGATTCTAGGATAGAAAGTATCAGGAAAAAAGGTAACAGGAAAAAAAGTAACGAAAGAAGGCAACAAGAAAAAACGTAACAGGAAAGAAAGTAACAGGAAATAAAGCATCAGAGGGTTGGTTTAAACCTTATCAACTCATAAAACCTATTTTATATATATTTTATATACATATTATATACATATTACCAATAACAATATACCAATCCAATTAAATATATATGACACTCATTGCTCACTCATTTCAGAGGTTTGCTCAAAATTAATTTGCTCTCTGTTTCGGAGCTTATTAACCCTTAAAAAGCGGCTCACCACATAAGTCGTTTTTAATAAAGCTGGACTATGTGGCGGCGCTCGACGTAGGTCGAGTGGCAATTTCAGCACGTAATGTTGCTGAGAGAGAGAGACAAGTGGTGGCAGGAGACTAGCGAGCGTATGACTGCTCCAGACCACCGCGGCGAACCTACTGACACGAATCTCAGCTCCCTCCTCCCTCTCTCACTCGCTACATACTGAATTGTATGGGGAAAGTGGCTAATTACCTGCTTTTTGCACTCGCGTTGCACGGTTATTGCAAGAAAACTAGCCATCGTACAAGGATCGTTATGGTGTCATTCGAAAGCTCTGTTTATGCCCTTTCAGGGATAGATACTTGTTTTACGTTCTGGGTCTTATTTAGGCATGAAAATGATCACGTAAACAGCCCTATTTTGGCTAAAAACACCCCGCTGGGCGGTACATATAAATAAACCGCATAGGCCGCTAAAGAAGGGTTAATTTGCTTACTGATTTGGAGTTTTGCTCCGAACATAATACGAGCCTACTTCAGATGAGTAGCTACACACATATCCCATAACAGCATGGAGGTCACAAAGAGTAATAAGGGTGGCACCAAGATTTGCTTTGAGGGATATATTTATACACGTTCGTGCACCCGGAAGGAAAAAATTTGGTGGAAATGTTCAGAGAAAGGGAGCAGAAATTGTAGAGGAAGTCTAAGCACTACACCTCAGTTGGATAATCCACAGCCAGGGCTACCTCATAACCACACTTCTGACCAAACCTGCGTGACCGATACAATGTGTCGTAATATGATGAAGCAGCAAGCAGCCACCTCCCTGGACAAACCATCCCAGATCTTTGCCCAAGCAGTTGCCAATCAAGACCATGATGTTCAGAAGCGATTTCCATGTGAAGAGAACACCAAGCGATCCCTCCGGTATCAGCGGCGCACCCCAGTAATCCCTGAAAACCTACATGACTTCATATTGCCAGATGAGTGGAAGGTAACACTAGGACCTAACCCTCAGCAGTTCCTCCTTTATGATAATGGGCCAGAAGCAAACTCTCGTATCATTGCCTTTGCCACAGAAGAGGACCTAAATCGTCTAGCAGCTGCAGAGACCATCTACATGGATGGTAACTTCAAGATGGCGCCACCACAGTTCACTCAGGTGTACGTGCTCAGAGTTTTATTCAGTGTTTCCTGTGTCTATGCTCTGCTACAGAAGAAATCAAGACCAGTGTACTCAGAGTTGTTTGATGTTATTGTCGACCGTAGCTCGGAATTAGGATTTAACCTTCAGGTACAGACAGTTGTGAGCGACTTTGAAGATGCTGTTTTACGTGCAGTTAGTGCCAGCTTTGGTAGAGAAGTGGAGAGCAAGGGGTGTTTCTACCACCTTACACAGAGCACTTGGCGTAAAATTCAAGAGATTGGTCTTACACAACATTACCATTCAGACCAGAAGTTCCGGCATTTCTGCGGTATGTTGGACGGACTCGCCTTCCTGCCCACTGATGAGGTACAAGAGGGCATGGAGTACCTCAAGACCATTACTCCTCCCGAGGCTGGTGAACTGGTGGACTACTTTGATGCAACCTACGTCTCAGGCAGCTACAGATCCCGTCAGCTTGATGATTCACAGGGTATCAGGCTGCGTGCTGTACCCCTGAAGTACCCCCCTAATGTCTGGAATGTGCACGAAGCTACATTACAAGGCAACTCCCGTACCAACAATGTATGTGAAGGTTGGAATAATAAGTTCTCAAACTTGGTTGGACACCACCACCCCTCTATATTTAAGTGCATACAGTGTTTCCGGAGGGATCATGCCACCGTCACACCTTGGTACAACAAGATATGATTGGCACTGCATCCAAACCAAAGAGCAGAAGAAAGGCCATTCAAATGCAGAAGCGACTACAACGTCTATGCAATGACAGAGTGGAAGGAAGAAAGTTCATCTCAGAATTTTTAGAAGGTATTGGTCATAATATATGTATAACACGAACACTGGCATAGGTCTAAACCTGTATGTGTTTTAATGTGTTTAATGTTTTAATGTTGTAATGTGTTTTAATGGTATGAAAATAAATTCGTAGTTTGACAGCTGTTACTTTTTTCCTAAATACAATAAACATTGTTACTTTTTTTCTGTTGTCTTTTTTTTCCCAGCAAAAAAAATACTTTTTTACCGTTGCATTTTTTCCTGATACTTTCTTTCCGAACACCGTGCATTTTTGCTCGATAATTTACTCGGTGGAAAGTGCTTGGGAGGTAAGTTTTTTATTGGCAAAAGCACTCTACATATACGGCTTGGTGGCCACGAGGGAATCTCAGCAGTGTCAGAGTAAGTACAGTCGAAATTTCTGTCGCCACGAGTAGGTGGAGGTGGAGGTGGAGGTGGTGGTGGTGGTGGTGATGGTCGTGGTGGTGGTAGTGGTGGAGCAGCAGTGGTGGAGGTGGTGGTGGAGGAGTGGTGGAGCGGTGGTGGTGGTGGTTGTGGTAGAGCAGTGGTGGAGATTGTGGTGGTGGAGATTGTGGTGGTCGAGCAATGGTGGAGATGGTGGTGGTGTTTGATCAGTTGGTATTGACACACCGATAGGGTCGGGTCCCTTTTCTGACCGTGGGTCAGGTCAGAAAATGAACCCTTTCGGTAGGTGTCAATCGCACCTGGTCCAACACCACCACCATCTCCACCATTGCTCCACCACCACAATCTCCACCACAATCTCCACCACTGCTCTACCACCACCACCACCACTCCTCCACCACCACACCACCACTCCACCACCATTTTATTATTTTTATTATTTTTGTGTTTATTTTATTATTTTTATTATTATTATTATTATTTATTATTATACCTGTTATTCCTGTTCCCCAGGGTGTCTATCGGATCAGCCCCTAGGTCCAGAGCAAGGGCGAGGCCCATAATCGAGTATTTAAATTTTTATTTAGTTTATATTTTTTTTTTCTTTTTTGTATTCCTGTTCCCCAGGGTGTCTATGGGATCAGCCCCTAGGTCCCGAGCAAGGGCAAGGCTCATAATCGATTATTTATATTTGTATTTTATATATATTTTTATTTATTTGATTTATTATTGTTTTAATTTATTTTATTTTATTTATTTCATTTTATTTATATTTTATTTCCTTTATAATTATATATACCGGTATATATATATTTGTTTTATTCCTGTTCCCCAGGGTGTCTCTGGGATCAGCCCCTAGGTCCAGAGCAAGGGCGAGGCCCATAATCGAGTATTTATATTTTTATTTAGTTTATATTTATTTATTTTTTTATTCTTGTTCCCCAGGGTGTCTATCGGATCAGCCCCTAGGTCCAGAGCAAGGGCGAGGCCCATAATCGAGTATTTATATTTTTATTTCATTTATAATTTTGTTTTATTATATTATTATAATATTATTATTATAATTATTATTATTATTATTATTATACCCCACATTATTATTATAATGTCCCCCACCCCAAACTCTATTATATATATATATATATATATATATATATATATATATATATATATATATATATATATATATATATGGCCTAGACATACAATGTATTTCTTCATTTATTTACACACACACACACACACACACACACACCAACAAAAATGTATTTATTTATTTATTTTTTATTTATTTACACACAAACACACACATCAAAGTGGATATAGGCCTCCTGGGGAAACCACTCTAAAACAATAACGAGTCAAGTGCTGTACCTCTTTGGGTGGCTTGGAAATTTGCGCATATTTCTCTGGTTTGACACCTTGTATATATATATATATATATAATTATATATATATGTATATAATATATGTAGGCTATATATAAATACACACATTCACACATTGTTTTTACCATTATTTTGTTTTGACACCTTGTACTGTATATATATATATATATATATATATATATAATATATATATATATATATATATAAAATATATATAATATATATATATATATATAAATATATCCACACACATGCATTACCATTACCATTTACCATTCTTTATATTTTGTTTGACACCTTATATATATATATATATATATATATATATATATATATATATATATATATATTCATTACTTTATTTTATTTACGTGTACAATAGAATTATTTCTGAATTTATTACTTGAAGATAACCTGGCTTTCTTGTTTTGGTTTTTCACTGTCAACCCAGGAGCCATTTCCCTTCTCGTTGGAAAGGGTTGTGGCCTACCAGGTAAGTACAATTGACAACCTTCATGACTGACATGTGTTCCATGAACATTATACAATTATTGGCAAGGAAAATTATATAAAAGTGTTGTATATTGTGGCAAAGATATACAACTGTATAAACATTCTCATATATTTTCATAACAATAACAATGCATGGAAACAATTGCGCATAGCTCGCGAACCAATTACGCTATATTATTTTGGTTTTCACCTGTAGAAAAGAGCACAAGTTTCCGATTCCGGTGATATATACAGTTATATACGTATCCGAGCAAATAACGCAACGACGAGGTGGGGAACAGCTCGGAACCCGGCTAGCGTCGGCTGAACAGAGACGGGTGAAGCGTAAATATTCGCATTTTGGCTCTTCATTTCAAATATTCATAGCGCAAAAAGTATTTGTCGTAGGAACTTCTAGTTTTTTTTATACTCATCAGCATTATTTGCCGTATTCATACAGCCTAAATTTAAAACCATACACTTCGTAACAACGAAATAAATCGAAAATTTTATAAACCATATCAATCAAAATCATACTTTATTTTTTCGGTCACAGCTTGAGAACTATTGAAGATAAACAATTTCTGTTTTCAGATTTGGAAAGAGCAGACAAAATACTATTATTTGAGCAAAAAACATGGTCATCACATATATGGTCATCACTCACAATTTAGAGATAGGACGGTGTGAAGACAATTGCATGGGAAATAATTGTATTCCGGACTCATTTACACTTTCATATTTCGATTTATTTACATTTTTTTTTTTTTTTTATCATGTACTATAAATATTCCTCTTTCCATTGACATATGATACATCACAATAAACAGCATTCTGGTGGATGGAAATAGAGAAATATGTAAGGCTTCGAAAACACTCATGAGCCAAATTCAAGACTCAAAAGCTATGTATACCGCCTCCTCGGACTTATTTGGGCTTAATATGACGGAAGGAATTAACACTTCCTGCGGGCCAACAATAACACAACCCGTGCTAGCTAGTCTAAACCCTGCTCACTATCTCCCAGATACATACAAATGAGAAAAGACTCACTAGAGGAGAGCGAGCGTCGAATGAAGCCGGAGCGCGGGGGCACAAGTGTTGACAGTAGGCCCGCGAGGAAGAGAAGGAAGAATTGTTGCGCTTGGCGAGAGGCGGTAAGAAGCCACAACGCAAGAAAATCCACCGAATGTGGGAAGCTTGTGAATAACAGTGTTAAGATGGAAAATTATTTTTCCCTTTTTGTTCTCTTATTTTTTACGAAGTTTTTTCGTAGTGGGTACCCGATCTGTGACGACACCATAAGAGAAGTAGCGTTGCACTTATGAAGATGACTCCTATTCTTCCTCGCGGCGGTTGATTCAAACGACTGACGTGGATGTTGAATGGAGACTATTATACTAATAGGCAACATCGTCAATGATGGAGGGGCCACTATTAAATATATATATATATATATATATATATATATTCTGACATACGGAGCCCCGTATGTTAATTTAAGAGTTAGAATTAGAGTTGAAGGAGCCCACTACCCAAAACGGTGAAGCAGACTAGCGAACGAGCGAGTGGGCAAACCATCTCGCCCCATACCAGCATGCTAGCCTTCACACCTCGATGACCGATGCTATGACGTATGATCGACGCCAGGAGCTGTGAGTGGACCAGGCACCTGTTATGTGATTCGAGGAGCTATGATTGGAGCCGGCACCACCCGCCGCCTCCTGATTCGTTCCTACACCATCATTGTTTGGTATATAAGACCCGAGTTGTGGGCATTCAAATCAGTCTCATTTGGAGTTGGGGAAGGTGAACTTGCAGCTGGAGGAAGACGGGGTGAAGTATTATAATGGGATTGTGACTGTCAGTCAGATTATATAAATGTGTGTTAAGTGTGTTCGGTGTAAACACTTATGTTATGTTGGTTAGTGAGATATGTGATTGGGAATTAACGTGAACACTATTATTATGTGTTTAACTATTTAATTGGGAATTAACGTGAACACTATTATTATGTGTTTAACTATTTAATTGGGAATTAACGTGAACACTACTATTATGTGTTTAACTATTTAATGGGAATTAACGTTAACGCTACTATTATGTGTTTAACTATTTGATTGCGAATTAACGTTAACGCTACTATTATGTACGTAACTATTTTAGTTTAACTTGTGGACTAAAGCAACTCTTTAAGTAATTGGGTTATGATGAAAGTAATACTATTGTTTTATATTAATACTTAAGAGTTCTTTCATTTTCTTTGAATTAAGCTTACATTGCTTAATGGTGCTTAGTACGGTGATGCTATTGTCTCGTATTAGTAATATCGCCTTAGACTAACATGGCTGTGTTAATATTACTTCTAGTGATTTCCTAAGCTGAAGAAAATTCTTTTGCTTCAAAATATTATATTTTGCTTTTCATATTATTTGAGTGAGACCTGAATCGAATCTATGAAACGATCCTGTAACTTTATTTACTCATATCAAACCTCAATGTTACGTGGTTAAGAAATAAATTTAACTAATTATTAAATATATATCTAACTTTTTATGTGACTTTGATATTACTCCTGATGATAATAATAATATAATACTATTAACGTAAGACAAGAACCAAGAATAATTACATTAAATATAAATAAAAGGACATAAGAAAACTACCTATTCATTTCAAAGAGGGTAAGAGACAGAAATATTCTTACTTTAATATTTATCTTTCAAGACTTTTTATAAAATTAATAGTCCTTCTTTAGCTATAACTTATTCGGTTCATAACCATAGCCTACTAAGCTTCGGTTAAATAATATTCTTTATAAATACTACATGACTTTAATTAGTTTCAGTATTTTCATAATTAAAGAGTATCAGTCAATAAAGGATACCAAGTCCTAAGATCCAAAAGGAAAGGAAGCAACAACAGGAAATAATTTTATTAGATTTTACTTTTGTTTTGCCTTCAGCTGACTGATACCTTAATATATATCTCTGTGCTATCTAGATTCATCAAGTTAACCACTTGAGGATCAAGATACGTAACAGAAGAGTGGCGACCTTGCCAAGGATTCGTTTCATACAGTTTCACTCAGTTTCATTACCGTTTCACTACTTAAAAACTAAATATTAATCATGCCTCAACTAATTAATGACGAAGATGCTCGAGTTTTCATAGAATCAGAACCCACAGCCCCTGATATTGACTGTCTGTCAAAATCCGAACTGAAAGTGCTTGCCTCACATCTCCAATTAACTGTCTCAAACATGTCTAAAGTAGAGGTGGCTCAGACCATAAAAACCCACCTGTTCCCTGTAGAAGGCGGGGAGGGTGACGGAGCAGTTGGTGGGATCCCTAGTAAACTTAGCCAACTTGATGAACAATTGCCACCTGGTTTGACCGGTGATCAAATATTAGAACTAGCCAGAATAAAAGCAACGACCGAACAAGCCAACGCAAGTATAGAACTAGCCAGAATAAATGCCAGAGCAACGACCGAACAATATGAATATCAATATCGTACGGCTCAACTAAATGTCAATACAAATGCTCCTGTAATTGCTCCCCCTCTGGGATTAACTATGACTAGTGTCATTCCACCTTTCACTGAGGATAATGTGCAGGATTTCTTTGTTTTGTTTGAGGAAGTTGCTGGAGGTATGAAGTGGACAAGAGATCAATGGCCTTTTATGTTACAAACTGTTTTGACAGGGCAGGCTCGAGCCACGTATTTGTCAGAAGTAGCAGAAGTTAGGCAGGATTATGACAATCTCAAAGAAGCTATCCTAAAAACCTATCAATTGCAGCCTGAGGCTTACAGGCAATCTTTCCGTAAAAACCAGAAGAAAGTTGAAGAAACCCATAAGGTATTTGCCAGGACCATGACTAAAACTTTCAATCATTGGGTCAAGAGTAAGAAAGTCACAAGCTACAACGATCTGAAGGAGTTGGTCCTGTTAGAAAATTTCCTATGGAAAATTGATTCTTCTGTATCCTATCATTTAAAGGGGAAAAAGGTAGATTGTCTTGCCGACGCCGCTGACATGGCTGACACATACGTGCTCAACAACAAATTTCGTGGAAAGAAGCCCTACGATAATTCTAGTTCTAATTTTAAGTATCCCAATCACAAATCTGACCGACCCCGTCACAAGCCTATAACGTCTTCCCCAGCTAGCCAAAATAGAAATGTTCCCCCAACTAAAAATGCGACTCAGGGCAATGGTAACAGAGGTGGGCCCCAAACTAATAGTAATGCTCAAAGAGGGAACTTTCCCGTATCCCCTAAAGTATGTACTTTTTGTGGCATGAGAGGCCACCTAGCTTATCAGTGCTGGGCCAAGGAAAAAACCGAGAGATCGGGGCAGACAGTTGCCGCCGTATCTCAAATTCCATGTGTGCCTTTAATGCAGGGCTCCCGACAGAAGGAGTACCTAGCACCAAATGTTCCTTTAATGCAGGACTCCCGACAGAAGGAGTACCTAGCACCAAAAGTTCCTTTAACCCGGGAGCTGCGGGGAGACTCTTAAGAGTTCCCCCGGCGCACTGCGGGGAGACTCTTAAGAGTCCGAGAAAAAAAAAATCAACTTTTGACATCGAAAAAAAAAAAAAAAAAAAAAAAAAAAAAATTTGGCCCCTGGGCCATGCAAAATCTCAGTCCTCTACCTCCCCTCCTTCCCCACTTTCCTCCTCTCCTTCAGTTATCACCTATTTTCCCTGTTATTCCCTTATTCTGAGGTATATTTTCGTGCTAACATTAGAAATCCGATTGGAGGGTGTGGTCATCACTGATAGCAAGCGAGTGCAAGAGAGAGAGAGAGAGTATCGATCGACTGTGTCTCAGTGGCCTTGGGGGAAATTGGCGGGAAAGCAGATTGCCTCACCCATACATTATACAACTCGCGGGCTATATCTCCGATTTTGACCATCCAAACGCTGTTTTCACTCGTTTTATTGTTGTTTCAGGTTAATACCTTTATAATCAACCCATAATAGGCGCATATGGATAAGTATTAATGCTATTAATGGCACAATGAATATTTTAGTGACGGAAACACCTCAAATACGTCAGCACAGGGGGACGTTTCCAATTACCCCCATGCGCACTTCAGAGGTTAATGCAGGACTCTCGACAGAAGGAGTACCTAGCAGCTAACGTAAATCATCTAGACAGGGGTGTAGTAGCATGTGTGGTGCAACCCACTAGGGTTAAGCCAATAATAATTTCACCATCAGTGCAGGACAGTTACCGTCCCTTTATTTCATCTGGCAACGTGAGATTAAATGGTTGCATGCATGAGGTAAAAATTCTGAGAGACACAGGTTCTACTAGCACCCTCATGGTGAATCCTTACACTGAGTGCCCACCTGGCGAACCAGTTGTAATGAGAGGTGCTGGAGGCCAGTTTTATGCATACTTGGTAAAAGGCGAAATTGAATGTGAGTTACTACAGGGTGAGGCCACCATAGCTTTGTGTAGGTCCCAAGATATCCCTGTGCCTGGGGTAACTCTCCTTTTGGGGAATGATGTAGCAGGTGAGAAGGTCCGACCAGACCCCATTTTGTCACTTTCCCCTGTTAACGAGCCACTAACCGGTGAGCTCGAAAAGGAGATGCCAACTGTTTTCCCTGTGTGTGCTGTCACACGTTCAATGTCTCAAGTAGCAGTTCCCTCAGACAGAAATGTACCGAATGTAAGAGTTGATGAAAGGGATGATGAGAGTGTGAATGATGCTCCAACTGTGCCTGATGATGTGACTGAGGTGGATTTATCTGACACCTTTATGGCTCATCTTGACCCTAACGATGACCATGAAACCCCTCCAAATTGTCCTAGTGGCCTGGTAGAGCTACAGAGAGATGATTGTGAATGCAAGGAGTTAGCTGCCAGGTCCGTGAGTGAAGAGGAATGTGAGAAGGAGGGTGGTGAATGTTTCTACCTCAAAGGAGGAGTATTGTGGCGAAGATGGAGACCGCCACACAGACCAATCGATGACGGGGCTTGGGACATCCATCAAGTAGTAGTCCCCAAACCTTGTCGTAGAGATATAATGGAAATGGCACATTGTATACCATTGGCAGGACACCTAGGTGTGAGAAAAACTCTAGACAGAATCAGAGCCCACTTTTACTGGCCAGGAATGCGTGCAGATGTAGTGGAGTGTTGTAGAGTGTGTCACACTTGCCAGATGACAGGAAAACCCAATCAGAAGGTGCCTGTACATCCTCTGGTGCCCTTGCCCGTTTTCGAGAATCCTTTTACTCGGGTGGTAGTGGACATTGTAGGCCCATTGCCTAAGACTTCCCAAGGTAACATTTATTTATTAACTATCATGGACATGGCAACTCGCTACCCAGAGGACTACCCCTTAAGGACTACCTCTGCTCCAACTGTAATCAAGGAACTGCTCAAATTTTTCACCAGAATGGGTTTCCCCCATGAGGTGCAAAGTGATCAAGGAACTAATTTTACCTCTAACATTTTCCAGCAGTCCCTGAAGGAGTTGGGTATCGAGCATGTAAAGTCTAGCACCTACCACCCAGAGAGTCAAGGGGTTCTCGAACGATATCATCAGACATTAAAGGGAATGTTACGTAAGTATTGTACAGAGACCGGAGTTGAGTGGGATAAGGGGGTACCTTTTCTTTTATTTGCTACTCGTGAGGTTCCAACTGAATCCCTGGGTTTTTCCCCTAATGAGCTAGTTTTCGGTCACCAGGTAAGAGGTCCTTTGCAACTATTGCAGGATAGCCTAGTTGGCCAGGAGGGGAACCAAAACCTCCTCAAGTATGTTTCAGATTTCAAAACCCGGCTGAGATCCTCATGTGAGTTTGCCGCTCAAAACTTGACAGTGGCTAAAAGCTCCATGAAGAAATGGTATGACAGAAAAGCCTGTGAGAGGGAGTTTAAGCCCGGTGATGAGGTTTTGGTCCTGCTCCCCCTTTTTGGCCAACCTTTATCTGCCAAGTTCAGGGGCCCATATAAGATCATTCGGAGGGTGAGCATTACCGATTATCTAGTAACTACCCCAGACAGGAGAAAGCCCACGCAAGTATTCCATATAAATATGTTGAAGCCCTACCATAGGTCCCCTGATTCCTCTCCTCCAGATTCTCCCACTGTGGCAGTGAATGTCAGGACCTGTGAGCAGCCTGGTGCGGACAAAGTCTTCAGTTCTCTTACTGACCCGCAACAGACTGTTCCAGAGCCTGAAGGTATCCATGCAGACTTTGACTTGTCATGTAACCTATCCAACTTTCAGTATAATTCAGTGGCTTTGAGGGAATTACCATCTAAACTATGTCATCTTCCCTCTGATCAAGCGAACCAACTAATCTCTGTTTTATCTCAGTCTCCCAGTGTGTTCCGTGATACTCCAGGGCTCACTTCTTTGGCCGTGCACGACATCGACGTAGGGGATGCAACTCCCATTAAACTATCCCCCTACCGTGTCTCGCCACAACGCAGGAGTATACTGCAGGTCGAGCTTGACTTTATGATTTCTAATGAACTGATAACTAGGGCCTTAAGCCAGTGGAGTAGTCCGGTCATACTTGAGCCGAAGCCAGACGGGAGCCATAGGTTTTGTAGGGTCTATAGGCAAGTCAATGCTGTCACAAAGAACGATACCTACCCACTGCCACGGATCAAAGATTGCATTTCCCAGGTTGGCCTCATGCAGCAGTAAGTATAATTTAATGAGAGGATTTTGGCAATTAGCTCTCCCTTGTAGCGAGGTAAATATCATGCTTTTGTAGTGCGCTTTTAAGCCTTCAGCTGTGAGATGCCTTGCAGTTCGAATAACGCTCCAGCTACGTTCCGGCTATGTTCTGATGTGGTACCTGGAGACGTTGCCTACTTTGGGTGATATCCTTATTATATCCTCATTATAATCTTGCTGTTGCCAATCTGGTGGTGAATCTATTTATGTATTATGTTTAATATTATGTACTATACTCCTTAAACTCTTTTCTAGGGGGGAGGTCTGACATACGGAGCCCCGTATGTTAATTTAAGAGTTAGAATTAGAGTTGAAGGAGCCCACTACCCAAAACGGTGAAGCAGACTAGCGAACGAGCGAGTGGGCAAACCATCTCGCCCCATACCAGCATGCTAGCCTTCACACCTCGATGACCGATGCTATGACGTATGATCGACGCCAGGAGCTGTGAGTGGACCAGGCACCTGTTATGTGATTCGAGGAGCTATGATTGGAGCCGGCACCACCCGCCGCCTCCTGATTCGTTCCTACACCATCATTGTTTGGTATATAAGACCCGAGTTGTGGGCATTCAAATCAGTCTCATTTGGAGTTGGGGAAGGTGAACTTGCAGCTGGAGGAAGACGGGGTGAAGTATTATAATGGGATTGTGACTGTCAGTCAGATTATATAAATGTGTGTTAAGTGTGTTCGGTGTAAACACTTATGTTATGTTGGTTAGTGAGATATGTGATTGGGAATTAACGTGAACACTATTATTATGTGTTTAACTATTTAATTGGGAATTAACGTGAACACTATTATTATGTGTTTAACTATTTAATTGGGAATTAACGTGAACACTACTATTATGTGTTTAACTATTTAATTGGGAATTAACGTTAACGCTACTATTATGTGTTTAACTATTTGATTGCGAATTAACGTTAACGCTACTATTATGTACGTAACTATTTTAGTTTAACTTGTGGACTAAAGCAACTCTTTAAGTAATTGGGTTATGATGAAAGTAATACTATTGTTTTATATTAATACTTAAGAGTTCTTTCATTTTCTTTGAATTAAGCTTACATTGCTTAATGGTGCTTAGTACGGTGATGCTATTGTCTCGTATTAGTAATATCGCCTTAGACTAACATGGCTGTGTTAATATTACTTCTAGTGATTTCCTAAGCTGAAGAAAATTCTTTTGCTTCAAAATATTATATTTTGCTTTTCATATTATTTGAGTGAGACCTGAATCGAATCTATGAAACGATCCTGTAACTTTATTTACTCATATCAAACCTCAATGTTACGTGGTTAAGAAATAAATTTAACTAATTATTAAATATATATCTAACTTTTTATGTGACTTTGATATTAATCCTGATGATAATAATAATATAATACTATTAACGTAAGACAAGAACCAAGAATAATTACATTAAATATAAATAAAAGGACATAAGAAAACTATCTATTCATTTCAAAGAGGGTAAGAGACAGAAATATTCTTACTTTAATATTTATCTTTCAAGACTTTTTATAAAATTAATAGTCCTTCTTTAGCTATAACTTATTCGGTTCATAACCATAGCCTACTAAGCTTCGGTTAAATAATATTCTTTATAAATACTACATGACTTTAATTAGTTTCAGTATTTTCATAATTAAAGAGTATCAGTCAATAAAGGATACCAAGTCCTAAGATCCAAAAGGAAAGGAAGCAACAACAGGAAATAATTTTATTAGATTTTACTTTTGTTTTGCCTTCAGCTGACTGATACCTTAATATATATCTCTGTGCTATCTAGATTCATCAAGTTAACCACTTGAGGATCAAGATACGTAACAATATATATATATAATGCATAAATCCAATAGATATGCATGTGTATACCGCTTACAATATAGACACAATATGGCGTGCTCTCCCTATCACCGCCCGGCGGCCCGAGCAAGACTGAAGAAAATTTCATTATCACTAAATTATGACGGTTGTGTAATTTATTTGCTGGTGGATTCTATGTCGATAAAACAAGCAAACAATTCTATAAGTTACTTTACAGTAGTTTACACAAACACACCTTCACTAGTTGTGAGTTTCAGTAGGTCTGAGTCCGACTGAGTGACTCACTCAGTTACCACCGCTGTAGCGATTCGGTATAAACACCTGATCGTTTCACGTCCAATACAGATTTTTAGCGGCCCTGCACGGACCCCCTGAAGCCTGTCCATGGACCCCCAAGGGGTCCATGGACCCCAGGTTAAGAACCCCTGCCCTAAGGGGTATTAACCTGACAAGCGCGATATAGACCTAGGTGCTAGGGTAGTTATTTGTGCATTTCTAGCCCTGGATTCTGACAGAATTCGTTTTATTTACAATATAAAGCATTATTTGTTTTCGGTATGCTTTTATTTTACATATATGATGTATATATGAACCTTCAAGAGTGCTAAAATAAGTGGGAAAAGCATTTGGGTGGTGAAAAACGAAGATATTGGCCACCCGGTCATAATCTCAGGCGAGAGAGAGCCACAGGCAGCCCTCCCCTCTCGCTGTCTGGGAGTCAACTGAGACGAGCGGGGCGGTGTGTGCCGGTGTCTGGGTGTTGCATAACGATCTTTTATGCAACCCACTTGTGCTACATTATCGCGGGAGAGAAAAATAACCGATAAATGATGATAATAAGAGGATAAATAGGTGATAATTGGGGAGGGGGGAATAAGGTGGGGAAGGAGGGAAGGGGGAGGGGTGAGAAACACATGGATGAGTACTAGAGGGGAATTATCTCACCTAGAGACAAAATCCTTTGTTTTGATAGGCCCTTTTTTTTTTTGGAAGGCTTTTTTTATGGTCTTGCTTCCGTGAGGCCTATCGCGTTCCCTATAGGAAGCCTTCCGTGAGGCCTATCGCGCTTGCCGGGTTAAGGAGTGTTAATAGTTGTTTGTTGCCTGCACTCAGGCAGGTAGGATTTATCTATACTTAAGTGGGCATGGTTATGGTTATACAAATCATATAGCGCATTTTTCAAAGACACTGTGGACCATAGAGCTTTTATGTTTTGAAAAACTGGCAAGTTGCTCATGGCAGACCTATATTTTTTAAATATATATAATAAAAAAGCATAATTCAGAGAATTTTTTTTTAATTAAACAATAATATTACTTTTCAACTCTGTAGGAATGCAAAGGACTCTAATTCATTCGAAATAATAATTTTAAATATATGAAGGATAAAATATTTACAACACTCACCCCTGTCAGTTGTCTAACATTTGAATCATGCCTTGTAACGAAGGCTGTGAGTGGCTGAAACTGTCACCAGAGTCTGCCTCCCGGCTGATGGCCACACCCCCAGAGTCCGTTAATCTTTGGTCTTGGCCGAGCTGACCAGACACTACCAAAGAATCTCGGCAGGCTGTCTGCATCTGTCTGGTAAAATCACCAAACATTACCATAGATTACCAGACATTCACCTCTTTGTGCCTTTGAAAAACGTGCTAATAGACGTCACTCTGCCTCTACTTCTACAGCATTTGTTAGGATTTTGTCTCTTAACAATAATATATAGGTTATGATATCGAATAATATCCTTGGTCTACTGATGTGGTTAAGGGTCATCGATGGGAGGGGGGGGCTGCCGCCCCGGGGGATTTCTCATGCTATACTGTAGACAGCTGGCAAAACTTTAAAACAGCTTGGGTTAATATAGTGCCAGGGTAGTTTCTTTGGTAGAGTGACATACTACTCTCTAACTTAATAATATAAATCATACAAGTTTCACTTTAACCTACGATGGTGGCAATCTTGAAGGTGGCCGTGGTTATTTTGGGGGCGTCCAGAGGCCTAGTGACTTCCGTATCTCCAGCTGTGGGGTGGAATGTCCGGTGGTCAATTTTTCCTCTCCAGGAAGTACGAAGGGTCACCAATATCCAGGGCTGCCTCACGTCACTCTGAGAAAAGTTTGTGTGTTTCTTTGTTTGCTTCGAAATAAGGAGAATAGTTAGTGAATAAAGCAGATATGTATATGTGTGTTGGTTTGTCTTAACATTAGATACATGGATATAGGTCCCCTCCTATGGCTTGATTAAAATGGTTGGGAATACAGGACTCTCTTGGGGGTCGCGGTATCTTGGCCTTGTTGTGTTATTTATTCTGCTGGGATGGGGAGGTTTTGGTCCAGGTGGGTGACTCTCTCATCTCGCGGTCCCGCCTTCCTGGTAATTAATTTTGACCTTGTTGGTGGGGGTGGCAGGGTAGCGCTTGTTCTTTTCCTTGCTTTCTGTTTGGTCCCTTCGTTCCTCTTTTGATTGTTGATCTTGGTTTCTTTCCTCTCCTCTCCTTCTGTGTTTTTCCTTTTCTTCGTTATTTCACTTGTGTTACTCTGTTTTCTACTTCTCTTGTTGCACTTTTTCCACTTTTCACAATGATGGCTCCCAGATATATAAACTCTTCTACTAGTTCAAACTGTTTTCCATTAATCCTTACATTACACACAGTGTCTCCTCTTTCTACCACCATTACTTTGTTGTTATTAACATTTACTTTCAGACCTCGTCTTTCATATACTGCCACAAATATCTCCACCATCTGGCACAGGTCATTCTCGCCCTCGACATATAACACTGCATCATCTGCATTCAGCACATTAGTGACAGTCATTCTTTTCCCATCACTCACCATCTCTACTCCCGCTCTTCATGTTCTGTCCTTTAGGATACTTCTCTTATTACCCCATCCATGTAGATATTAAACAGCCAGGGCATTCTAGGGTGCTCTAAAGTCTAAACAGTAGTAAACTAAGGTTTGCCAAGCAATGCATTGAATTAGAGAAGAAACCCCCCAAGCCATTGGGCTTTATTAAAGGCAGTGTAAATGTAGGATCAAGATTAAGTTCTTGTCATCTATAATGACGACTAGAAAAAGTCTTAAGCTAGGGTTATAAAATTGATTCAATGCATCGACTATAAGAATGAGCTATGAGGAATGGTTGAGAGCTCTCGTCTCTTTTTGTTGAACACACGTTTTTTATGACAAGGACAAGAATGATAGAAGTAAAAGAAATCCTCAAAAACAAAATTTGTTCATATTTAATATGAACCTAATTTATTGTGTGATATTTGTCAAAAGGAAAATGAAAATCAAATGCACCTGTTCAACTGTGAATCATACGAAGACCTATACAAAGATCTGAGAGGCAGGGGCAATTTAAAGGAAATATTTGAACAAAATGACTTGAAAAGGGTAGCAGAAACTATAAGAACAGTTTTGAAAAGGAGGGAGACTATCATTAATTTGAGAAAATAAATATATAGGAGATAGGGAAGAAAAGCGTGAACGAAAGGAACGAAGGAGATGAGGCCCCGCAAACAACAACAACCAGTGCCACCACGCCACCAAGACAAGAGGGCTCAAGAGCCTCCTCACCACGCTTCACTCGAGTCGCATGTATCACCCAGGCACTTCCCCCGACCTCAGGAAAGAACATACCTGTGAGGACGTCAACAGGCAGCGATGCACAAACCATAGATGACCACTCAAGACATCGTTTAGCTAGAGTATGCAGTACTGACCAAGCGCTCTAGTTTTAATAAACCTACAAAAACAGTAAGACTGGTTGGAAGAGCGTAAGACACTGGTGAAACGGCTTCCTTCTATATCCTTTAACCCAGCGCAGATTAAGAGGTGACTTAATTCAAGTGTTCAAAATCATCAAAGGCATCGACAATATGAACTGTAGTAAGTACTTCACTATCGACCAATCTAATTACACGCGAGGAAACGGTTGCAAAATTATTGGTAAATCTGTTAACTCGCACAAATCTAAGAATTTCTTCTTCAATCGAGTTGTCAACTTGTGGAATGGGCTTCCCCGAGACGTTATAGACTGCAGCACCGTTGATTCATTTAAACTCCGCCTAGACAAATATCTCGCATCAAACCCGCGACTGACTGCGTTTGTAAATGAATAACTTTATTTTATCCCCCCCTCAGTTACTAACCCATCTGTCCCCTACTAACTTCCTAATCCTGCCACGGACATTAGTTCCCTTTCCAATGTTCCCTTACCCACTCTAAACCACTGTTTGGACACTTGATCCTCAGTGTTTTGGAGGACAAGCAGCCTAGAAGGGTCACTAGACCTGTTGTTGCTTGATTTACTTTGTACTCCTTTGTAAGTCAGGACTCGTGGTGGAGGGTGTAAGACACTGGTGAAACAACTCCCTACTTAAGTCCTATGATACGAGAGCGTAAGACACTGGCGAAACGGCTCGTACTCATATAAACCCAAGATCCAACATCAAAGTTTTTCCAGAGACTCCTGTAGGAAGTCTAGGTCAAGGACTCGTAGTGGAGGGCGTAAGACACTGGTGAAATGACTCCCTACTTAAGTCCTACGATACGAGAGCGTATGACACTGGTGAAACGGCTCGTATTCGTATAACACCTCAACATCAAAGTTCTTCAGAAGATCCTCAAGGAAGTCTTCACTAACTCTGCCACTGTCACACGGCAGGATCACCACCACGGACCAGGACGTCGTCGGGAGAAAGGTCCATAGATACATCAGGTCAACCCCCGCGCAGCTCAGTGACGTCACACTGTTGTACCAAATGAAAGAAAGAGAGAATACGCTCGCCGCTCTGCCTAGCTCCGCCCCCTAACAGCTGCGAGACGTTGTAAAGGCTTATCCCTCACACAGTCCACACAATATCTGGACTGTGATCCCTCAATACCTTCACCTTCCCGCCTATACACTGTCACAAGCTTATAATACTTTGTATATTTGTTTACCCGGTCCAATCATTTTCATATCAAATGTAGGCTATTACTATATTACTATTATAATATTATAATATTATATTTAGCATATACAAAATGGGATAACTATTTTCAGGTTTAATTTATAGGTATTGGTTATTGTTCTAATTTCTTCTTACAACTAGGTTGCACAAAGCGGGATAAGGATTTCACAAAATTCGGTACACACTTATTTTATTAATATATACATGTGTCTATTAAAGTTAAATTATGAAGATTTGGACTTAGAGCACTGACAAGACCTGCGTCCAGTATCATCGTAAGGTTCCGTAAGGTTATTATGAAGAACATTGGACAGGTTACAAAACAATAATAACATAATAACATAATAGAAGTGAGTACAAAAAGCCTGTTGGCCCATACAAGCCAGATCCCTCTCACACCTAACTCATCTCGTACTTATGCCTTTCTAGTTTGATGTTGAAGCTCTCAAAATTAGCCATATAAATATATCTCAAATTTAGCCTTATAAATACATATCAAAATAATTAGCCTTATACATACAGTACATGGTCAGTAAATTGGTAGATAAATTTTAATATTAACAAATGCAAGCTATTAAGGATAGGGAAGATTAATGCAAATGCAACATATAAACTAGCTAATATGAAATTATAAAACTCAAAATGTGAGAAAAAGCTATGTGTGTTTGTTGGCAATGATTTAAAACATAGAAAACAGTGTAATGTATTAGCTTTCGTAACAATGCAAACATGATTTTCTGGTTCATTTCAGGGAGTGTGATTAACAGAATTGTTGATGATATCTTAAAACTTGACTTGTTATTAGTGATAAACCATATGGATTATGCAGTTCAAGTTTGGTGATTTTATTACAAAATAGACATTGATTCTTTGGAGCGAGCACATAGCAGAATTACACACATTTTCCATAATATTAGAAATCTGACATATGACAATGGTTAAGGTGTCAATAATCTGTGTGTGATAACCCGGGTTCGAATCCTGGCGGATCACATATATGATTTCATTAATTTCATTGGAGGAGTTTGGTGGTGTGGTGAAATTGATATAAATGATTAATATGAAAACAGTTTGAAGAACTTAGAACATAAGAACATAATAAAGCGGGAGTCTGCAGAAAGGGATCTGCCGTGTGTGGGCCAGTCGGCTCTCTGCAGATTCAAGTGTTCGTATGTTCTTATAAATACACTTCATAATTAGTCTTATAAAAACACCATATAATAAGTCCCAACAATTATTTCACACTTATTTCATTAACTTAGACATTTTAGATTTAGTTTTTCTTGGATCATTGGCATTCATGTTTCTGTTCAAAATTCTTATTCTAAAGAACATTCGACATTTTACAAACAAACTAATCACTTCCCATGGCAAAATGTTTGCCGCAGATTCTTGCACATTGTGGAGTAACTCTGTTTTTTTTACCACATAATGTAGTCCATTTGGCCCTCAGTTGTTCATCTTTGGGAAATAGATGGAATGATACATTTCCTTGTTTAATGAATACAGACTTGCACCCAACAACTTCACAGTATTCACAGTATAACGGCATTTTGTTCACTTACAATAGCAGAGCTACACTGTCACACGGCATTATGGTCACTGTTGTATTATAAAATATCGAAGTTATACTTTCACGGCACGAAGATATAGAAAACGGAGGATGCTGCTCCAACCAAAGTATATAGACACTAACAAGTAAACCTACTGTATACTCGAATTTCTTGAAGGGCGCCGAACTGTGTAAGTCTTGTAAAATGGTGACGTCACACACCGGGCATCTGCGGCTATAGCTTAGGGTTATTTCTACCTGATGTCAAATTAAATCATTTAGCAGCTGATTCCTCGATACTTTATGAAAACTGAAAAAACTAATATGTCTCTGCATCCTCATATTGTCACGTTTTCATAACCAGCAACATATTTCGCTCCAAAATTATCGCTCCAGTATTATTACTGTAGAAGTGGGGAGCGTGACACCTTAGCCGTAGCCACTATGCCTCTACATTCGTACTTAATCATAAGAACATAAGAACATAAGAAAATGGGAGTCTGCAGAAAGCCGATTGGCCCAAGCAAGGCAGATCCCTGTCCCACACAACCCCAAATCAATTACAAAGCCCAATTATAGGCTCAACACTCTAATACCCTGAGGATCATCTTACCAAAACGGTTAGAGATTAACGCAGGATTATGGGGGTCTGCAGAGCGCTGATTGGCCCAACCCGGCTGATCCCCCTTCACACCCAACCCTTCTCGTCCATATGCTTATCCAATTTTATCTTAAAGCTCCCTACAGTTTTAGATCCCACTATAGCACTTGGTAGTCCATTCCACCCATCTACAACTCTGTTACCAAACCAATATTTGCCTATATCTTTTCTGAAACGAAATTTATCTAATTTGAAACCATTGGTACGAGTTCTTTCGCTATCACTGAGCTTTAGTACATTTGTCATGTCCCCTTTGTTAATCCCACTAACCCACTTGAACACCTCTATCATATCCCCTCTAACTCTGCGTCTCTCTAACGAATGTAAACCTAATTTCTTCAACCTTTCTTCATACGGAAGATTTCTAATATTATGGATCATTTTTGTCATTCTACGCTGTACTCTCTCCAATGAATCTATGTCCATTCTGTAATAAGGACACCAAAATTGGACAGCATAATCCATATGGGGTCTCACTAATGACAAGTAAAGTTTTAAGATAACATCAGCAGTTCTGTTACTCACACTCCTAGAGATGAACCCGAGAATCCTGTTTGCCTTATTACGAACGCCTATACACTGTTTTCTAGGCTTCAAATCATTGCTAACAAACACACCTAGATCTTTCTCGCAGTCTGAATTTTCTAATTCTAAATTAGCTAGTTTATATTTAACATTTGTTTGCATCTTCCCTATCTTTAATACCTTACATTTGTCAATGTTAAACTTCATCTGCCAATTTACTGACCATTCATGTAAGGTATCTAGATCCCTTTGGAGGCACTCTATATCGCTATCTGAATCAATTGATCTCCCCATTTTAGTATCGTCTGCGAATTTACTTATCCTACTAGTTATACCTAAATCTAGGTCATTTATGTATATAAGAAACAACAGGGGACCTAATACCGATCTCTGGGGGACACCACTTTTGACTGCTCCCCACTCTGACTTGATACCATTTATGCTGACTCTCTGTTTCCTACCAATTAGCCATGACCTAATCCATCCCAACAACGCCCCACCTATTCCATGTGCCTCAACCTTTCTCATCAATCTCTCATGAGGGACTCTGTCGAAAGCTTTACTGAAATCTAAATATATAATATCGTATGCCTTGTCATTATCTACTGCTTCATATACCTCTGAGAAAAAACTAAGCAAATTAGTAAGGCAAGAACGTCCCTGTGTGAATCCATGCTGAGAAGAATTGATTAAGTTAAATGTTTCTAAGTGGTTTCTCATTTTCCTAGCAATAATTGACTCTAGTAGCTTTCCTATGATTGAAGTGAGACTAATGGGACGGTAATTGGATGCTATTGATTTATCACCTTTTTTGAAAATCGGAACTACATTTGCAAGCTTCCAAGCTTCTGGAACTATACCTGTTTCTAATGAATTGTTAAAAAGAAATGTTAATGGGTAACTTAACTCATCTCTGCATTCTTTTAATACTCTGGCATATACCTCATCGGGACCAGGCGATTTCTGAGGTTTCAGTCTGTCAATTTCCTTAAGCACATAATTTCTACTTATAGTAACCGTACTTAACCTATGTTCTATACTATCTCTATATACCTTACGGACTTCTGGAATCTGTGCCAAATTTTCATTAGTGAAAACGGATAGAAACTGACTATTTAATGTACTGCACATTTCTAAATCATTTTCTGTCATTTCTCCTATCGAAGTTTTAAGGGGGCCTATTTTATCTCTAACTTTAGATTTATATAGCTGGTAAAAAGCCTTAGGGTTATTTTTTGAGTCATTGGCTATCCTGATTTCATAATTTCTTTTGTCTGTCCTTATACATTTTTTAACCTCTCTTGATAGATTCTGATAGTAAGCAAGTAGGTGAATTTCGCCTTTCTTTATTTTTCGATATATTCCTCTCTTTTTTCCTAGAAGGTCTAATAGTCTATTATTCATCCATTTGGGTTGGTTCTGTGTTGATCTAAATTTTCTTTTGGGGATATATTTATTTTGCGCATTGTGGAGTGAAGAAATAAAATTATTATATGTAGCTGTCAAATTATCCTGAGTTAAGACAGGTATCTGAGAGAGAGTATGTTCATTAGCGCACCTGGGTCCACTTAATAGTTTAACCATAGGATCGACTCTTAAGGCTCGTCTTAATCCACCATAATTGGCTTTTCTGAAATCTGGGATAAGTGTCGTATTCTCTTTAGCCTTTCCTGTCCATTGTATGTTAAAATAAATTGATTTATGATCACTATTTCCTAGTTGGTCTCCTATCTCTACATTATTTATCATTTGTTCATTATTACTGAGCTTCATTACTAATATTCATTATTATCATGAGAATCATGATTGTATTTCGATGTATTTTTACTTATTTTGTACTGAATTGTATTGCATTAGGTTAGGTTCAGCTGGTTAGGTTAGTTATTACAATCAAATTAAGTAAAGCACTTCAAAATACAAGTGTGATCAGGCGCAAATGTATGGGCATGGCGGCTGCGGCCAAAGCCTCTTTCTCAGCGCAGACGACAAGAGAAACGATCTATAATGTACTTTCTGTTTTCACTGTTAATTTATTTTGGAGACATTTTGTTAATTGTATGCTTATATAAATATAAAACAAATATTTCAAAGTAAAAACAACATCAACTAAGACCTACCATTATTAATTTATACCGAAAATAATGGTGAACTATTATAGTCAGTCCTAAAATGATACATTTTCGGTTTTCTTTTGAGTAAATTATCCAAAGAAAACTTTATTATCTACGGCTAAGGAAGATGGAGGAAAGGATTTTCTGTGTAAAGTAATGTATGTTTAACATCAATGACACAAGTGAAGTTGGTTCCAGTACATAATTTAAACCATACATACACACATAAACCTGCGCAAGATTTCTTACCAGAGTATGGGACTCTTACTCAAGTGTAAATAAGGAAAATAATATGATTACCGAGTGTATTTTTCCCCTCTCGGTATTTTGACCATATTTATTGAAAAATTGCAGTAATATAGGGGTAAACTGCATACTCATATGAAGTCAATTATTTATGTAATATCCCTACTTATGATAGCATAATGTGCAAACTACTTCAGAAATTATATTTCGATAATATATGTAACAGAAGCCCAGAAGATGCTGAGAAAGGCTTCATTAACACCAACATTATCGATATATATGAACACATTAGGACCAGTTATATACTAGAATTAAGTTGTTTAGTCTTTTATCAACTCATTAAAACCATAGTTACAAAACAGTATTGTAATGCCCTCGAAAATGTCCCGCACCCACAATAATACTAACCCGAGTTGACGTCAGGTATAGCGTAAAATAGTCGTAGATGGTAAGTCCAATAAACTCATCTCGAGATACTATCACCGTGGTTCTTAAAAATCGGACTAAGGTTGCTATACTTTTGTACGTCCGTGGTAGTACAGTGGGTTAGCGCGCGGGCCTGGTGGTGATGGTGGTGCGTCACTAACCAGGGTTCGAACCCCACCCAAGGCATCTCAAAACCTGTGGGTTTTTAGGGGGGTTAAATTCCCTTCAGAGGTTCGTACCCCGCGCCAGGTACCAGGAAAGGTTGATCCTAAAGGTAGCCTGGGGATAATTGAATAATTCCCATTCCTATTTAACCCTGGTAAAACCTAGCATTTCATTGGTGGCAGCTAAGGAACGTGACCAGGTAGCTACGTGGAGCACCCGTCACGCGAACCCTAAAAACCATATTGAGATAGCTAAGGCAAAAAGGCTACGATACCCTACGACCTTACGAGGCTAGGGACTAGCCTAACTAAAAAGGAATGTGGTGTAATGCCCTCGAAAATGTCCCGCACCCACAATAATACTAACCCGAGTTGACGTCAGGTATAGCGTAAAATAGTCGTAGATGGTAAGTCCAATAAACTCATCTCGAGAGACTATCACCGTGGTTCTTAAAAATCGGACTAAGGTTGCTATACTTTTGTACGTCCGTGGTAGTACAGTGGGTTAGCGCGCGGGCCTGGTAGTGATGGTGGTGCGTCACTAACCAGGGTTCGAACCCCACCCAAGGCATCTCAAAACCTGTGGGTTTTTAGGGGGGTTAAATTCCCTTCAGAGGTTCGTACCCCGCGCCAGGTACCAGGAAAGGTTGATCCTAAAGGTAGCCTGGGGATAATTCCCATTCCTATTTAACCCTGGTAAAACCTAGCATTTCAAGTATATAACAGTATTCCATATGCTTTGATTTTACCAGAACCACCGTTAGTAAATAAGGAGGTAGCAAGCATGGAGCTAGGCTCGTGACATCACAGGTTCCAATATTGTTTTGGTAGGTTTACTTGTTAGTGTCTATATACTTTGGCTCCAACGGCTGTGATTTTGAGAATGAGCGGGAAGAAACTGGTGACCCCTTCACCCTTCAACGCTCTGACATCATGCACGCGGATAGGGAGTTTGAGTGACCCCGTGGGTTGACCTGATGTATCTATGGACCTTGGTCAGGAGTACAACGCTGCCGCATCTTCAAAGACCGTCGGAACCTGCCCAACGTCTCCCCCTTGAGGCGCCTAGTGGATCCTCGATCGTGCTGTTACATAATTACCTATCCATGTCTGATGTAACATTGTACCTGTAATCATATGTTACTGTCGAATAAGAACAATCTATGTTTGTACTCTGTGTTATATTATCCTTTATTGCCTTCGTACTTGTGTTCGTGTTGGTCTTTTTTTTCCCCAGTCGAGTAAGAACCTACCTAATTAGTCAATACAACCCCAGTAAAAATCTGGGATAAAAATATAAGTAATATGAAGAGGGTTAAAACAAATGGAACAGCCATCGTTCAAAGAACGAATTCCTGGATAGTAGAGTGCGCCAATAACAACAACCATAACGTAGACTACGTGGTCATAATAATAATAATAATAATAGTTCTTAAAGCTAGCGCATGCTAAGCCAGCTAAGGATAGCCCAATAAGGCCGATTAGGCGTATTTCCATTGGGGTCCTGTACTACTATCCCATCCCCTTGCTCATGAGGGACGGTAATGACTCAGTGCTTGTGAAAAATCTTTAATGCGCCGAGCGTGGGCGCGATCCTGGGCCTTCTGGGTGGAAGTCCAAGACGCTAGTCACTACACCAGCGAGTCAACTCATTGAAATAACGATAATACTAAACAATTTGACACCGTGGAATATAACAAGATGCTTTCCAAAAATATGATGAAACGTAGCATGGCTGGAAGCTTGAGAAGAAAAGATTTAACTCTAGCATGTTTGGAAGCTTTCACAAACAATAATAAAATGCCCCAGAACGAGAAGCCCACCACGGAAGCCACGAGCGAGAACAACAAAGAAACGGGAACAGAAACACCCGAAGGAAAGGCCCACAGAACGAAAGGACCAGGTGAGAGCAGACGCCCCATAGATCAGCGTGAGAGAAGAAAGAAGGAGAGAAGGCACCAAGCCAACCAGTTCAGACAGGCCGAAGCCCGCAGGGCTAAGCAGCTCCAAACCACACCTGCCTATCGCTTCTAACCACTGACCCTTCCCCCACCTCGAGTATCCACTACCCCTCGTGTCCTACACCTCTTACCCGCCAGACTCTACCTACATGATGATGAACATGAACACACCTTAATTAAATACACCCATGCCCTGTCCCTAAGTTAAGATATCAATATCAACATACCCTAAAATACCTTGTCTTGCCAGACTAAGTTTCTGAAGACAAACCGCCCCCATAAATCTATGTATGTTCTTCCATCCGAGAAGTAATATGTTAACCCCCATGTCATAATTGATAAGAAACTATAATACTCACGGGTACACCATCGTGCAACCATTACGCCTGCCCTATCTTGCCAGATCTCACGACTGAAGATGCCGCGAGCAATCCAGTAACTATATTCCTGCACAGACGAGATGGTATAGGAAATTCCATGGTTCCTGTATTGCCCAATTCTACTCCATGTTCATCAAACCAGGGAATCTTATGTAAGAACCCCTGCCCCCCCCAGATTAAGTACACGATGATACCCACGGGAACACCATTATATATATATCCATTATTCCTGTAAGACCTAGACAGAGATAATGACTGAAGATGTTAGCAACCATGCAGTAACTCTAATTCTTACCCCAACCAGAGATTGTATAGATAACCCTCTTTTACCATTGTCTCGACGCATATCTACCATGAAACAATAACGAAGCTACCCCTACGAACTGCCGCTTTCTTTGGTATATATTTCATAGAAAACGCAGTTCCCAGGGACAACTAGATCAGCAAGAAATCGTGTCAACTAATAGTGTCCATAACCCATCGTATTGACGAGTAATAATACACTATGTTTTTCTCTACTTTTATCCACAGTCAAGCACACACCTACAGCTAACCTCATCTTCCCCACAGTCCACATGATTCTATAATTTCCAGACTCATATACCACCACCTATTGCTCATCCCCCGGTAGCGTTTGATTAACCTACCTTCCCTGTCGTTAACCCCCAGTCTAAGATACCAACTGTAGCCTAATGCCACCCCTACGCCCAGAGACCTTAGGGTCAAACTTCCACATAGCCCCCCTTAACCCTCTCCCTCTCGTTAACCCCCCACGCTCCTCGACTCCCTCCTCACCTAGCCTCTCCACCATACCCCCTGAATATCCTTAAATTTTCCGTTACTAACATTCTCAAACCTTATCCAGCCTACCTTCCCCCAGTAGGAAGGAACACCATTAGAACTTTACTAACCCTTTGCATGCCATCTATTCCCTCACAACCCATTCACAACCCTGTACCAAATGATCGTCAGTGCGAGGCTAGCCGCCTCGCCAGTGACTAACCTCTATTGCCATACTTCCAGATAAATGTGGCAGAGTTAGCAACCCAGTCTCCACCACATCCAACAAACCATGCAATTAACAACCCAACCAATTAAACCAGCTGATCAAGGCACCTTCGGTTTTGGTATTACGAACACCCACATCTGTCTCATAAACAGAGGGTTATTACAAACACTTGTAATATGGCAAGCCCCCAGCCACAGCCGCCCAGACGACCATCACAGAGAGAGGACGCGCGCCTACCCCTTTCACCCACCCGAGGAGGGAGACCCCTACCCCTGCGGAGGTACACCTGACCCCTGTTTTGACTTCCGGGTCATTGCCAGGTAGCACAGGAATTCTTCCTATCAATGAACTAACCATGTATGACTAACACCCTTACTAACCTCTATTAACCCACAATAACCCATTAACCTTTCTTGCATACTCCGATAACCAAATTAGCACCTCAGCTATACCATAGAATGAAGACTGAGCAATCTAAGAGAGACGCTCCTATCAACGATGTCCCCAAACCTCCTCGCAAAGTAGATCCAGTCTCTCTCCCCTAAATACTTCCAGTATAGCCAAAATAGTACCTCTTACTAAGGCTCAGTTATATCACATTATGAAGGTTCCATACAGCCATGTGCCACAACAGTAATCACCACCTTACCTAGTTCCCGTATCAATTGAGAGCTCAAATAGGTCCATCAACACTCGAGATCCCTATTGCCTACAGGGTCCAAAACCGAACCTATAAACCGAGCTCCAGCCCCCAGTAAAATCAGTTGAAAGATAGACACCAAACAGTGGCTGGTCCCTTGTGTTGACCTCTAGCTCTATCATTGTTTGTTCCCGAGAATTGAGTTCCAGAGCCTGCAGACTCCGTGGCAGATTTAGATAGAAGGATCTGTCCACGTAAAAGAAATCTACGTACACCTTATAACCTTCATACAGACCGGGAAGCTGAGCGATCGACGTGAGATGCGCTTGGCGTTAATTCCGATCCAGATTGGCAGGAAGATCCTAATATCTGTGATTCAGGTCTAGAAACCAGAGGGTATATAAGAGTGTAACCAGCAACGATCGCTAAGAGATCCGTCTTGAGAACTTTCTACATATGGACCATCTGGACGGCCGCGGAACCAGTCGTTAGCCCCCAACATCACGGACGCAAGATAACCAGGACCAGACCAATCAAATACTACCCAAGATTCACTCTATCAGTGCTACAGTGTTACAGTGCTATTTAGCGACTCACTTATTAATATTTCTATGAAGTGGCTATATCTTTGCCCCAGTATAATTCATATATAACCATTCAATTAGGAAGTGCTAAGCGTATCAGTATTTATTAATTAACAGGCGATATTAACTCGTAATTACCCATATATCCAGATATTACATAGAAGTGAAACCCTAGTGATATCTGATGTTCGCCCACTGATTTGCGTTCTATGTGTTTCTGATACAAGAATATAAAACTTAGATCAGTACCCCCCTGAGGTTACTAGAATTCCCGTGCTCTAAAATACGCGTGTCTAATCTAGTCTGTGAACTACTACTTGTGCACCAGAGCTACCAGTGATAAATCTAACAGTGAATATGAATCTATAAGTAACATTTATGGTCTCCAGTATATAAACTTGTGAATAAAGCCAGTGATCAGAAGATTAATACCTGAACGTTGGAAGTGGGAGACTAGGCTCCATCCAGATCCACTTAACCCTTAACTGGCGGCGCGCATCATATGTCGAGTGAAAGAAATTTGGACTATGTGGCAGCTCACACCATAAGTCGTGTGGCAATTTCAGCACGTAATGTTGCTGAGAGAGAGAGACAAGTGGTGGCAGGAGAGTAGCGAGCGTATGACTGCTCCAGACCACCGCGGCGGACCAAATGACATGAATCCCACCCTCCTCCACCCTCTCACACTCGCTACATAGTGAAATGTATGGGGAAAGTACCGAATTACATGGTTTTTGCACTCGTGTTGCGCGGTTGTTGCAAGAAAACTAGCGGTCATACAAGGATCGTTGTGGTGTCATTGGAAAGCTCTGTTTATGCCCTTTCAGGGATAGATACTTGTTTTACGCTCTGGGTCTTATTTAGACCCAGCTGCTGCAACGTAGTTGCAGCAGTTGACGAAGTATCAAAGCTGGCCCCTGCAAATACAATGTACGTCATCCACGTTGGATCCAACGATATACAGCGAACCCGGTCGGAAGATTTGCTTTTAAAGTACCAGCAGCTGATCAAGTCGTTTAAGGAGAAGTCATCAAGGATCATCGTCTCAGGAATCGTCCCCCGGCTCGGTGTAGAGAGCCGATTTTACAACATAGCCACCAGCACAAATCGTTGTCTAGCAAACCTCTGCAGGAAGGAGAACGTGGGATTCGTAGACACCTGGGACAATTTCTACTACGATGACTATTTGTTTTCGGATGATGGAGTTCATCTGAACCAGGTGGGAGCAGCGCGTTTTGGGCGTCTTCTCAACGATGCGGTGAAGGATTTTCGGAGAAGAAATCGACTCAGCACAGGACAACCAGGAAGGAGGACCGAAGACAGCGAGGACGGCAATCTACAAAGGAATTAAATACTAATCCGTCAAGAACCGCGAATTTGGATAAAGCTCCACCAACACGACCCAAATTCAAAACCGTCAGGGATAACGACCGAGGACCGAGGACAGCCATGAATGTAAATGTAGATCCGACCAGAACCAAAAATTCGATGAAAGAACGATCTGCGAGTTCTAAAACCGCAACTTTAAAGGTTTTCTATGCAAACGCTCGTAGCATACGCAATAAATTTTCAGATTTAGAGGAACTAGTGTTTACAGAAAATTATGATGTGATTGGCATAACAGAATCTTGGCTCAATACACAAGATAGAGACTTTTTAGCAGAGTATTCACTTCCCGGTTATGTAATGTTTGAGAACAGCCGAATAAATAAAAATGGAGGTGGCGTTTTATTTTATATCAAAGAAAGTCTTAACCCGACCCTCGTGTCAAAACCTCAAATTGTGAACGTCGACACATCTTTTGTGCTAATAAAGAATAATAAAGGTACAAAAATAATACTTGCGTTAATATACAGACCTCCAGCTCAATCAGTGCAAAACTGACCGAGAAATTTACGAACAAATTGCAGATGTAAGTAACTCACAAGATACCGTAATTTTTGGTGACTTTAATTTACCTGTGACCAAGTGGGGCGATACTCTTACTTCACACTCCGGACATGACTTGTATACGAACTTGCAAGAGAGTTCGCTTTATCAATTTGTTCGAATGCCGACCCGTGGTAATAACGTTCTTGACATTGTACTTGCAACAAAAGAAGAATTGATAGAGAATTTGAATGTTGGTGATGAATTCAGTAACAGCGACCATCGTACGATAACTTTCACTTTAAAGTTTACTAGTAACGAACCAAATAGTAGCATCGAAAAAGTCCCTAATTTCAAGAAAGCAAACTTCCATAAACTTAGAGCTATGTTTAAAGAAACTGACTGGAGCTTTTTAATTAACAATAACGACATAAATACATCTTGGAAGTTATTCGAAACCACTTACCTAAAAGCAGTGCAAGACTGCATACCATCGAAAATACGGCGTCCAGGCCATAATAATAAGCCCAAATGGTGGAATAAAGATATTTCAAACTGCCTGCTTGCTAAAAAATGTGCTAATGATAGATTAAAATCCTCACAAAATGACGAAGAACGGGTGAAATTTGTAGAGCTACGACGCAAAGCCAAAAAGTTAATTAAGCAAAGTAAAAAGACCTTAGAGTTACATATTGCGAATCAAAGTAAAACAAACCCGAAAGAATTCTATAGTTATATCAGAAAGAAAAAAGTAGTTACTTCAACTGTTGGACCGTTAGTCGATGAAAAAGGAGAATACACCAAAGACGAAGTACAAATGAGTAATGCCCTCAATACCTTCTTTGCATCAGTTTTTACAACAGAAGACCTCAGTGATATCCCTACACCATCGCCGATTCAGATTGATAATTCAGATGTTCTAAGCAATATCACCGTTACAGAGAGAGAAGTATTGAATTGTTTAGATAAACTCAAGGTAAATAAAACGCCAGGACCTGATACAATCTCGCCTAGAGTTCTAAAGGAAGCTAAGAATGAGCTCTCCAAACCACTGACATTACTATTCAATAAATCCTTGCAGTCTGGAACTATGCCTGATCAGTGGAAGCTAGCCAACGTAACACCGATATTCAAAAAAGGCAGCAAATCCCTACCCAGTAACTATCGTCCAATTAGCTTAACCTCAGTTGTATGTAAAATGCTAGAAACGGTCATACGAGACAGACTCGTAAATCACTTGGAGGAAAATAACATACTTAAAGATACTCAACACGGCTTTCGTAAAAAACGTTCCTGTTTAACAAACCTCTTAGACTTCTTCCACGATATCCTCAACCTCTACGATGAGAGTAAAGCTGTAGATATTATATACCTTGATTTTCAAAAGGCCTTTGACAAAGTTCCCCACAAACGTTTACTGCTAAAACTAAAAGCGCATGGAATACAAGACGGTGTGTTGAAATGGATAGAAAATTGGCTCAGCAACAGAAAGCAAAGGGTAGTCATAAACGGTAAGGCATCTAAATGGACCAATGTAAGTAGCGGGGTACCCCAGGGATCGGTACTAGGACCAATTCTCTTTCTAATTTACATCAACGACATAGATGAGGGTCTCACCTGCACAATCTCAAAATTTGCTGACGATACAAAAATTGCAAATAGCGTACTCTCAAAAGAACAAGTTGACGATATGCAACACAATCTAGATAAATTGTCATGTTGGGCCCAAATTTGGCAAATGAGTTTCAATGCGGATAAATGTAAAGTACTACATGTCGGATACCTAAATGAGAAAGCAAACTATTCGATGAATGGCACTCAGCTTAAGAATGTAAACAGAGAAACTGATCTGGGAGTAACAATATCGAGTAACCTAAAACCGAGTCAACAATGTTCAGAAGTTGTTAAGAAGGCAAACAAAATAATTGGCTTTATAGGCAGGTCATTTGAGCATAAATCCAAAGAAGTTATCCTAACCCTTTACAATTCCTTAGTCCGCCCTCTTCTGGAATACTGCGTTCAATCCTGGTGCCCTTATTACCAAAAAGATATAAACAAGCTAGAACGAGTTCAACGTAGAGTTACCAAAATGATACCTAGCCTAAAGAACAAACCATACGAAGAGCGTCTTAGATAATTAAATCTATTTCCTTTAACCCAGCGCAGATTAAGAGGCGACTTAATTCAAGTGTTCAAAATCATCAAAGGCATCGACAATATGAACTGTAGTAAGTACTTCACTATCGACCAATCTAATTACACGCGGGGAAACGGTTGCAAAATTATTGGTAAATCTTTTAACTCGCACGAATCTAAGAATTTCTTCTTCAATCGAGTTGTCAACTTGTGGAATGGGCTTCCCCGAGACGTTATAGACTGCAGCACCGTTGATTCATTTAAATTCCGCCTAGACAAATATCTCGCATCAAACCCGCGACTGACTGCGTTTGTAAATGAATAACTTTATCCTCCCCTCAGTTACTAACCCATATGTCCCCTACTAACTTCCTAGTCCTGCCACGTTAGTGGCAGGGCAGTAGTTCCCTTTCCAATGTTCCCTTACCCACTCTAAACCACTGTTTGGACACTTGATCCTCAGTGTTTTGGAGGACAAGCAACCTAGAAGGGTCACTAGATCTGTTGTTGCTTGATTTCCTTTGTACTCCTTTGTACTCCTTTGTAGGCATGAAAATGATCACGTAAACAGCCCTATTTTGGGTAAAAACACCCTGCTGGTGGCTACATATTATTTACCGCCTAGGCCGCTCGTTAGGTGTTAATGCTAGTGTTGTTCCATTCTATCATTTGTCTTGTACAAGTATTCATATCTTCTTATGCTTCATATTAATCATCATCAAGAAAACTATAGAAGTGTGTACATCAATAAAAGTGATCGTGTGTCTTGTTACCGTGTGCTTATTTTGTGTGCTCTATTCCTCATACCTTGTTTTGTGCATGCAGTCAGTTAGAACTCACATTACCCAAGTTAATCCTGTAGAAAAACAGGGCATAACAAATAACATGCCACCTTACTCTCTCAGAAGTTGTAAATGGTTCTTCAGTAAAACAGTAATTGTAAATAGGTTAAAACAAACTATTGATTTTGACTGTACAGATATTAGCCTATACTCTAGTCAGCAAGCCCGAGCTCATGCTCGCGTTGCTTGAGTTGTCAAGAGAGAGAGAGAGAGAGAGAGAGAGAGAGAGAGAGAGAGAGAGAGTCGGGTATGTTCAGTGTATAGTGTCATGTGGTGTACCTTATCCCCCTTCATATTTTTACAAAGTTGATGCTTGACACCCATTTATAACATCACAATTTAGTTTCAAAAGACCGGGTCAAATTTGAATGCGGTACGATAAGTTGGGCATGCGTCGCGGGCGGCACTTGTTGTCAGTGCTCACTAGAGAGAGACCGGGGTGTAACCTTGGCCTTCCGCTCCGCACATTTTTCTGAATTATCACCTCATACATACATTTATCTGGATCTACATGTGTGGTGGGGGTAGCGTGATACAGTGTAGTGATGTGAGTGGAGAAATAATGTGTATTTAGGTTACGTTGAGTGAATAGTGAAGCTATGTTACTGGCGCCATGTGCTAAAGATCTGTGATTTTTGTTTGGTTGAGTGAGTGACCTGCAAGGAGGCTCAGCTCGATAACTACATGCAGGTAAGATGATTGTTTGCATTTCCATATTGTTTGAAGGGCGTTTAATGATATTGGATTATTATTATTAGCTTAAGCTATGCCTAGTTTGAGATACTGGTAACCTGTATTGATGATCTAAAATAAGCGTAGGTCTGGTTGTCCTCTGTTATAATTATAGGCTAGCCTAAGCATATATATATATATATATATATATATATATATATATATATATATATATATATATATATATATAATATAATATATAGGCTACTTCAAGGTTTATTGATTCAATTGGTTTGACACTGAATATTCCCGTCAGCTTGTTACCTAGCTTCGCTTAGCTTACCGTACCTAATTTATCCATCTTAGCTTACGTTGCGTATCCTAGCATACTTAAGCCTAACCGTTATGACAATTGGTCATTGGTACTTAGGCCTATTTACGATACGACCACGAATTTTTTCTCGACATTTGAAGGCTATTGTATTTGTAGAATAGGCTATGGGTGTTACAAAGATCGGTCAAGATTATCATGCATGCGTAATCACAGCCTTCACAGGTCAGGTGATTCGGTGAAGGTGAGAGATAAATAAGCCTTTATAACGGCACCTCATTTTAGGACCGGTACCTCGATAATTGTCATATATTCAATCTATGACCCATACATAATTCCAATATAGCCTATGATTAACATCGGAAATTAGGGTCAATATTAAGGAGACGCACCACAAATATTTTCAAGTTTGTTTTTTGTGTTTAAGGTTTAGGCCTAGCCTATCAGCGTTTAACAATAATAATGATTAGCCTAGGCTATTACAGAACATTAGTATTTACCCATTAGGCCTATCCAACAATCTAAAAAATACGGCCCCCACTACCACTGCTATTTCCAGGGTTGTTGGTTCAATGTTATTTTAATACCACGAATTTTGTTTATATATTTGAAGATTAAATATTGAATCTAGGCTATATGCTCTAAAGATCATACGAAAATTTGTTTTAACCCTCGGCAAAACCTAATAAAAAAGTATGGTAGGCTACTAGCCTAAAATGTCTTTCGTAACAAGGTTGTCAATACGGTACTTCCAGTTATCGATAGCTCTAAAGATCATATGAAAATGTGTTAAACCCTCGGAAAAACCTAATATAAAAGAATGGTATTAAAATTCAATTTTCGTAACAAGGTTGTCAATACGGTACTTTCCCGTTATCAATGTACAATCAAAGCTGAAATTACAGAGTAAAAACCGTGGACTTCATCGACTTTCTTTCACCTTCGTAGCCTATAATCGACAGCTTTTTTTTTTTTTTTTTTTTTTTTTACTAGCCTAGGGGATTAGTACTCAACCAGCGGGGGTGTGGGGGGCAGCAGCCCCCACCCATAATACTAGGTTAGGTTAGGCTAATGTCTTTCCAAATCACTATCGGGGTGTGTCTCAACATCGATCAATAGGCCTAATGGGGAAAATAGGTTTTCCCGAGATTTCTAATTAATTACAAACACTATATATTGATGCAAATGAACAATTTCTTTTATAAAAAACACTGAAAATTCGTGGTATTAAAATTAAAAAAAATCCGAAATTAGGGAAAATATTACCGAAACTAGCCTACCACTAATTTTCCCATGGTTTTTCTTTTTGGTTTTAGGTAGTTTTCTTCATTATACAGTAGGCTAGTTGAAATTAGGCTAGTTATAATGATTACAGGACGTTTCGACGGCGCTAATTGGACGGTTCGACGATACCGTCGAAATGTCTTATTATATTTGTAAAATGTTGCTTTTTTTACTATTTGTTGACTATATAATATTATTATGTTTAATATATATTAGCTAATAGTACCGGTAAAATGATGCTTTTTTTACTATTTGTTGACTATATAATATTATTATGTTTAATATATATTAGCTAATAGTACCGGTAGCCTAATTATATATTTACAGAAATTACAGATATATTGAAAAGGGGTTTCAATCGGGCTTTTCATTTCGTAGATAGGCCTACCGGTATATGTTTTCATATAAATGTCTGGTATCTGGACACTTCCAGCGAATTCATATTCGAGCGGAGGCACATTTAGGTTAGGTTAGATTGTGCATCCGCTCGATCAGGAATTTGCTCGAAGTGACTCGCATTCAAATTGTCTAAGGGGTTACAATCAGACTTTTCAATTCGTAGATAGGCATATATGTTTTCATATAAATTGTCTTATGTTTACAGTTCGTAGTTCATGTTTTTTTTATTAATTTAAGTTCTAAAACATGGATACATGTCAACTCGTACCCAAGACAATTCGTACTCGAGACATCTCGTACCTTCAAAAGACAACTCGTACTCACTTTTTAGATAACTCGTACCAAAGACAGATCGTACGGTACTCAATTACCACCCCTTTATCCAATTCCAAATAAATGTTAAACCTGTCTAGGACTTTCTAAGCTATTTTCTTTTATTTTTGTATGTATGTACATATTGCGTGGAGGTAATGCTTTTTCATTGGCACCTCTTTGCCTTTTTTTTTTTTTTTAAATCGCCGAACATATATAATTATATACGGTACCTACAGAGCTTCGTGATTCACGAGTTTCATATACTTTTTTTACAAATTCATAATGAATTATGGAAATATCATTATGCTACGGACAAAAAAATCGATCGATTATTTGTATACATTATTTATACAACTCGCCTACTAGCAGACTCTCGCACAAGGTAGGCTATAGGCTATTGACACAACATTTAAAGTTGTTACACAGCCATTTTATCAGCTGCTATCAGTCTATGTTTTTCTTCGCTCTGAGGACTGCATCAAGCAAGTTCCATTGGCTTTTGTATTAATGAGTCGACGACGTCAAGAGGACTACGAGAGGGTATAGGCCTAATCAGTGCTATTAAGTCCGCCCTCCCCAGCTCCCTAGATGTTGATAATATTGTGTGTGACTTTGAGGCAGCAATTTGTCAATTTATACGCTCGCTATTACCAGGTAATCATATTCACGGCTGTTCCTTTCATTGGTGCCAGACAGTTTACAGAAAGGTTGGAGTCCTCGGACTTCAGACTACATACCGGTACCTCTAAAAGGCACCAGTAGGCCTACATAAACTAATAAAACAATTACTGGCCCTGCATTATCTACCAAGATATCATATCCCCGATGCCTTTGAGTGCCTTAGGTCTCGGGCAAATAACTGCGAAAAACTTGTCTCCCCCTATTAAATAGGCCACCAGGGGACACCACCTTAAAAAAAAAGAAAAAAAAAGGCCACATTGCCTACCTCTATAGTTGGTCCGGAAATAGTAACCAGAAATGGAGTATCGTATTATATACAAGAAGATAATCAAACAAAATTTTATCAAAGCAATAACTAAAAAAATATATAAGACTAGTTTATATTATGATACATAAAAGAGGAGGGGCCGTTTTCAAGATTATTGGTACGAGTTGTCCAGCACCCCTAAAACATGAGGGTATGAATACGCAATGCATTTACGTAAATGTATCGGCTTGGATAAGTTATTAAACGGACAGGTCTTTCACACTTGCAGCAGTTGTTGTCCATTGTCGTTATGATAATAACTTTAAACAATATTCAGCTTTTATAGGCCTATACACATACAGTGACACACGCGTCATACGCACAATTTCGAAAGTTAGTCTTCAAATTGAAAAAAAAGTAATTTGTTCTAATCACACACACACTTTAGGCCTACATGCACACACACACTGTCACATACAGGTACACACAATTTCGAAACAGTTAAGTCTTCAACTCCCCGAAAAAGAAAAAAAATCTCCCATTATCCAACGATCTTAAAACACTCAGATGTTAGTCATTTTCAGCGTAAATATATATTTTTTTTTTGTTGCCTTTGGATACAGGATGAGGGGGGGGGGGGGAATGACTTATTGAAATCAGCATCTATTTTTACAGTAAGGGGCTTAACAAGAGTTTCACTGCCGTCAATAGGAAGAAGTATAGGGAGATTTTTTTTTTTTACAGTAGGCTACCGGTACTTTATAATATAGTGAACATACAATGTACCAGTATCTCCGAGACTCCGGAGGTTGAAACAAATTTTAATATGATCTTTGCAACATCCTTATTCTATTCTATAATAGCCTTCAAATATTGAGAAATAATTAGTGGTATATTCGGTAATAGGCTAAGTACCGAAATTACTATTTACCCATTATCCAACAATCTAAAAATACGGCCCCCCACTAGGCTTACTAGACACTTCGAACCCCGAGACATTTCGTCCCCCTCCAATTTAGACAGTTCGAACCCCAGACAAAACGTACGGTACCCACAAATGGCTAGATATATTTGAAGACTCTTGACGTAACAAATTAATGGATATCGGTGAATTCTTTGTAATTAATTGGATTAAAATATAACTACATCCTAATATTTTATTATATACTGTACATACCGGTACGTTATTATAATAGTGAATAATTATAATCATTATTCACACAAATGAATTGCTTCAAACTTCTGTTTTCTTATTAATAATTCATGAATACGTGATCGGTGAAATAGAATATGGTAGTAAATTTAAAACATATCGTTCATCTTATAGAAATATCTCGGAATACCATAAATACCAAAATGTATCAGAATATATCAGAATAAACGGTACCGAAGATGGCTCGAACCCCAGACAAAACGTACGGTAACACAAATGGCTAAATATATCGGAAAAACTAAATAAGATGGTCACCAATTTTCCCATGGATTTTTTTATTTTTCCCGGTTAGTTTTCATCAATATATAGTGTTTGGAAATAATTACAAACCTCGGCGAAACCGTTTTCCCCATTATACAACGATCTTAAGACACGCCGCCCGATAGTGGGGAGGGCTATGAAGTACAGGGAAAATGAGGGGTTAAATGCGTAAAACGGCAATTAAAACGTATTTTAGCAAAACTTGGCTCGGGTTTTAAGGTATTTCTAAGGCCTAAAACCCAATATTTCGAAAACCCGAGCCAAGTTTTGGCCAAAGCTGGCTCGGATTTTGAGAGTTTGTAGACAACAAAATGACAGTAACCTCATTTAGAAATTTGGCTCAGGTTTCCCGAAATTGCAAAGCCATAAAACCCGAATTTTGGAAAACCCGAGCCAAGTTTTGGCAAAACTTGGCTCGGATTTTGGTTATTTTAAGAGTAAACAAATTACAGTAACCTAATTTAGAATTTTGGCTCGTGTTTCCCTAAATTGCAAACCCCAAAAAGCATAATTTTGGAAAACCCGAGCCAATTTTTGGCAAAACTTGGATCGTATTTTGAGAATCTAAAAAGACTAACTAAATGTCGGAAATCGGCTCATGATTTCCCTAATTGCAAAGCCATATAACCAGATTTATCGAAAGCGTAGCACTTATTTAAATCATAAATATCCAGTAACATAGACCTAGTACATTGGATACAAGCCTAATCCACACAATGTGTCCGTAGTACCTAGTAGGCCTACGTGGGATACAACATGGCGGTTGGGCCGGCGCCCATTTAGTAGCCTACCGGTATTCAGCCGTATCTGTAAATACGAATGCGAGTCACTGATCAAGCGGATGCACAATCTAATCTAATCTAACCTAACCCAACCCAACCCATGGGCAGGTGGAGTTAGTTAGTGTTGACTAAAAAGCTGGTGGACAGACCTCGGGAGACAGGTGAAAATGGCGTGTGTACGAATCGGTGCCGTCTATAGGAAAGATTGACAACTACGACAAAATTCCATTTTAGTACCATATATTTTTATTAGATTTTGCCGAGGCTTAAAAAACATTTTCATATTATGTTTAGAGCATATAAAATCCATATTTGTTTTCAAATATTGCAAAATAATTGGTGACCAACTTATTTAGTTATACTAATATATTTGAAGACTTGATGTACCGGTACCGGTACCGGTAACAAATTAATGGAAAGGCCTATCGGAGAATTCTTTTTAATTAACCCGTACAGCCCCAGCGACGCGTCTGACGCGTCGGCAATGTATGTAATGCACAGCCCCAGCGACGCGTCTGACGAGTCACCCAGGTAATTGCTCCGACCGTAACCTCAGGTGTAGCCACTCGAGAGGGCTCAGATTTGTATGGGAACTGTGTACGTATCCCACGCAACCGTGCCGATGGTTGAAAACTCTCAAAGTCCACGTGCGTGCGCGTGAGCGCGCAATAACCTGTTTTTTGGGGTAATTGCCTTCAATTTTTTACTCTTGTAAAATACGTTTTCGGGGGCTCTGTAGGACCATTCTTTAAGCTTTTTGAGCGGTTTTTCCTTCATTCCTAACCCATTCGCTATTGTTTCTGGAATAAAACCATTTTTTGAAAACCGGCTGGGTTCTGGTGAACAAACAATACAAAACTAGCCGGGGCTCCTCCACGGGTTAATAGGGGAAGTCCTTACCCAGTGGATAGGTACGGTACCTTAGTTATTGATAACTGCACAATGTTCCCATGCCAGGAATAGCAATCAGAATATCTCACGTTTCTTGGAATCGTGGCATAACACATTCAGTTGAAACCTCATTTCTCAGAAAAAGAAGCAAGTAGTATATTTGACAACAGAATGTATTAAAACCAATTTTGCGTTAAACATTCTATACTTATAGGCTATAATATAATATTTTGAAAGTGGATATTATTATAAAACGTGAGTAAATTGGGTTTGTGATCGAACTGGCTGTGGACAAACTGGTTTGTGATCGAAATGACTTAAGCAATGATGTCAATAAACGCATGATCGAGTATTAGGCATGACAGACAATGAATTCATAATTATATCTTTGTTTTCTTCCACATTGTATTTTTAGTCTACTAATTATGACTGTTTAACGTTTTTTCTGTTGAAACAGCAAAAAATACATTTAATGTTTTGGGAGGTTCGAAGTGTCTCGATTGATGGGGGACGAAGGGGAGGGTCTGTACGCAGCCACATACCTTACCCCCTGCGCGGCCCCGCCCACTGCCCAAAATGTACAAATATATTAGATTAACCTAACCTACCCTAATCCTAATATAATAAAATAACACAACACAACACAAAACAAAATAAAAATATAAAAATACACTGAATCCAAGTGGGATCGAACACTGGTTTACTCGGTGTCGGGCGAGAGTTCTACTGACTGAGCTACAGAGAGACCTGGCAGTAACGGTTTGAAGCGGTATAACGGTATTTAAACTGATAATCCTGAAAAATACAAAAACCTACAAACCAACAATAGGGTCAGATAGGGAGAATATACATATATATTTTTTTTTTTTGGGCTGCTGGCCACATAGGCCCTATATGAGGATTTATATAAGTCCTGGGAGGTGAGGGGGGATCCCCCCCTCTACTTATTTTGTATCCCACGGCAAACAGTTATGGCAAAATAGAGCTATTTCTCTTCTTTAACCCCTAATTTTCCCTGATCTTCGTAGCCCTCCCCACTAGGCTAGTGGGAGCCATATTTTTAGATTGTTGGATTATGGGTAAATACCTGTACTAATTTCCGGTACCGGTACGGTAATAATCAATATTAATAATTAAACATTGATACACCTAAACAAATAACAACCCCCCCCCCCCTCCCCAAAAAAAATAAGGTAGGCTAGCTGTGGTGTGTCTCCTAGTAGGCTAATTATTGACCCTACACATTATCCAACAATGCAAAGATATGCCCTCCATAAACCATATTTTATCATTAACCCAACCTGGGGGCAGACCCCCGCTGATCTTACTATCTGACCTTTTCTATACCGGTACCTCTTGCTGAGAAATTCCTGTACAGTACCCTACTTATAAGAATAAATAACATCCCGTTCTTAACATTAATCATCAATTACAAACCCCAATGTACTTCAATAAACTAATGAAAGCATATGGTCCTCCCGGTATTCGAACTCCGGACACCACATCTAGAACATAAGCACCTAAGAACAGGAAAATGGGAGTCTGCAGAAAGCCGATTGGCCCACACAGACAGATCCCTCTCACATCCAACCCTATTATAACTTATACCACCTTTAACCCTGTTTTGACCGAGGGTGGTCTCTTTGGACCCCCTGGGGCTGTTTCGTCCATTAGTTTGGAGATTTTAAGAAGTTACATCTTACTATTTGTTGATTCACCCCATCCATGTGTCTTATTTTTGGGCGAGCGATAGCGAGCATATAACTTAAAAGAACTCGGCCTTCGGACATTTTTCTATCGAAAGAAGTACAAATTTAGCTTGAAGGGAGTTTGGGTGGGCCTGTTTAGCTTCAAGAAAGTCTGGGAAAGCGGTTTTGTTAGCCTAACCCTACGTTCCTTGTACCCATTTCTCTCCCTTCCCCAAACATTCTACCTTCCCCTCTGGCTGCCTATACAAACCAAGGCACCCATACGCACTTGGATACAGTCACTATACACATGCACACATAGTCAGTCACCCACAATCGTACATACACAGCCACTCACACACACATAAAATCAATCATATAAATAATCAATCAATCATAGATTCAAATAGCCACATAGAGTGCCTCCAAAGGGATCTAGATACCGGGTACCTTACACGAATGGTCAGTTAATTGACAAATGCAAGGTATTAAAGATAGGGAAGACGAATACTAATGCAAAATATAAACTAGCTAATACGGAATTAGAAAACTCAGACTGCGAGAAAGATTTGGGTGTGTTTGTTAGCAACTATTTGAAGCCTAGAAAACAGTGTATAAGCATTCGTAACAAAGCAAACAGGATTCTAGGGTTCATCTCAAGGAGTGTGAGTAACAGAACTGCCGATGTTATCTTGAAACTTTACTTGTCATTAGTGAGACCTCATATGGATTATGCTGTCCAATTTTGGTGTCCTTATTACAGAATGGACCTAGATTCGTTGGAGAGAGTACAACGAAGAATGACAAAAAATATTCATAATATTAGAAAGCTAGGTGGGGTCAGTACTCATGGTATTAGTGAGTTGGGCTTGTAATTAGAACATAAGAAAATGGGAGTCTGCAAAAAGTCGATCGGCCCATACAAGGCAGATCCCTGTCACACCCAACCCCAATTACAAGGCCCAATTCGGCGGGTGCCCAACCCCGAAAAGGGTTGAAATAGGGGAGCTATCCCCCCGCCAAAGGCGGCTTTCTAGGGCCTTTCCTAGCTGATGCTGAGAGGATTGGGTTCTAGTCATGTGGTGATGGGCTGGTCTATCAGAGTGAGAGCTGAGCAATCTCTGCCATACCCATAGCTTACTCTGACTGTTCCTTTTACTTATATATTTTCTAGATCTCAAGTGACGGCGTCTCTAACGTGGATTGACCTCCCAATCTACCAAGATTGGAAGCCAAAGCGTCACATTTTTCCTTTGCCCCTCAACTTTCTCTTCATAATTGCTGAGGGACACAGGGCTTTGGTTTCCCGGGCGTTTCCGCGCCCTCCTCAGCTCCCCGCCATGGAGTGGCTTCGGTCACCCAGGCTTTATTGTGGTTGGCGGGGAGGGTTCTGTGGGGGCACTCGGTTATGGCCTTGGCCTTGCTCGGGGCCTTGGGGCTGTTCGGCCAGGCAGCTTGGGGAACAACAACAACAAGGCCCAATTAGAAATCTTCCGTATGAAGAAATTAGGTTTACATTCGTTAGAGGGGATATGATAAGAGGTGTTCAAGTGGGTTAGTGGGATTAACAAAGGGGACATGACAAATGTACTAAAGCTCAGTGATAGCGAAAGAACTCGTACCAATGGTTTCAAATTAGATAAATTTCGTTTCAGAAAAGATATAGGCAAATATTGGTTTGGTAACAGAGTTGTAGATGGGTGGAATGGACTACCAAGTGCTATAGTGGGATCAAAAACTGTAGGGAGCTTTAAGATAAAATTGGATAAGCATATGGACGAGAAGGGTTGGGTGTGAAGGGGGATCAGCCGGGTTGGGCCAATCAGTGCTCTGCAGACCCCCATAATCCTGCGTTAATCTCTAACCGTTTTGGTAAGATGATCCTCAGGGTATTAGAGTGTTGAGCCTATAATTGGGCTTTGTAATTGATTTGGGGTTGTGTGGGACAGGGATCTGCCTTGCTTAGGCCAATCGGCTTTCTGCAGACTCCCATTTTCTTATGTTCTTAATTATAGACACATCTCACTAATACCTTGAGTACTGACCCCACCAAAACGGTCAGAGATTAACACAAGATTACGGGGGTCTGCTGAGCGCCGATTGGCCCACACCTGGTAGATCCCCCTCACACCCAACCCATCTCGTCCATATGCCTATCTAATTTTATCTTAAAGCTCCCTATCGTTCTTGACCCCACTATATCACTTGGTAGCCTATTCCACCCATCTACAACTCTGTTACCAAACCAATATTTGCCTATATCTTTTCTGAAACGAAATTTATCTAATTTGAAACCATTTGTACGAGTTATTTCGCTATCACTGAGCTTTAGTACATTTTTCATGTCTCCTTTATTAATTCCACTAACCCACTTGAATACCTCTATCATGTCACCTCTAACTCTGCGTCTCTCTAACGAATGTAAGCCTAATTTCTTCAACCTTTCTTCATACGGAAGATTTCTAATATTATGGATCATTTTTGTCATTCTACGTTGTACTCTCCAATGAATCTATGTCCATTCTGTAATAAGGACACCAAAATTGAACAGCATAATCCATATGGGGTCTCACTAATGACAAGTAAAGTTTTAAGATAACATCAGCAGTTCTGTTACTCACACTCCTAGATATGAACCCGAGAATCCTGTTTGCCTTGTTACGAACGCTTATACATTGTATTCTAGGCTTCAAATCATTGCTAACAAACACACCTAGATCTTTCTCACAGTCTGAGTTTTCTAATTCCACATTAGCTAGTTTATATTTAAAATTTGTATGCATCTTCCCTATCTTTAATACCTTGCATTTGTCAATGTTAAACTTCATCTGCCATTTTACTGACCACTCGTGTAAGGTATCTAGATCCCTTTGCAGACACTCTATATCTCTAACTGAATCAATTGTTCTCCCCATTTTGGTTCGTCTGCAAATTTACTTATCCTACTAGTTATACCCAAATCAAGGTCATTTATGTATATAATAAACAACAGAGGACCTAATACAGATCCCTGGGGGACACCACTCTTGACCGATACCCATTCTGACTTAGTACCATTTATGCTGACTCTCTGCTTCCTACCTATCAGCCATGACCTAATCCATCCTAACAACGCTCCACCTATTCCATGTGCCTCAACCTTTCTCATCAATCTCTCATGAGGGACTCTGTCGAAAGCTTTACTGAAATCTAAATATATAATATCGTATGCCTTGTCATTATCTACTGCTTCATATACCTCTGAGAAAAAACTAAGCAAATTAGTAAGGCAAGAACGTCCCTGAGTGAATCCATGCTGAGAAGAATTGATTAAGTTAAATGTTTCTAAGTGGTTTCTCATTTTCCTAGCAATAATTGACTCTAGTAGCTTTCCTATGATTGAAGTGAGACTAATGGGACGGTAATTGGATGCTATTGATTTATCACCTTTTTTGAAAATCGGAACTACATTTGCAAGCTTCCAAGCTTCTGGAACTATACCTGTTTCTAATGAATTGTTAAAAAGAAATGTTAATGGGTAACTTAACTCATCTCTGCATTCTTTTAATACTCTAGCATATACCTCATCGGGACCAGGCGATTTCTGAGGTTTCAGTCTGTCAATTTCCTTAAGCACATCATTTCTACTTATAGTAACCGTACTTAACCTATTTTCTATACTATCGGTATATACCTTACGGACTTCTGGAATCTGTGCCAAAGTTTCATTAGTGAAAACGGATAGAAACTGAATATTTAATGTACCGGTACCGGTACTGCACATTTCTAAATCATTTTCTGTCATTTCTCCTATCGAAGTTTTAAGGGGGCCTATTTTATCTCTAACTTTAGATTTATATAGCTGGTAAAAAGCCTTAGGGTTATTTTTTGAGTCATTGGCTATCCTGATTTCATAATTTCTTTTGTCTGTCCTTATACCTTTTTTAACCTCTCTTGATAGATTCTGATAGTAAGCAAGTACCGGTAGGTGAATTTCGCCTTTCTTAATTTTTCGATATATTCCTCTCTTTTTTCCTAGAAGATCTAATAGTCTATTATTCATCCATTTGGGTTGGTTCTGTGTTGATCTAAAATTTCTTTTGGGGATATATTTATTTTGCGCATTGTGGAGTGAAGAAATAAAATGATTATATGTAGCTGTCAAATTATCCTGAGTTAAGACAGGTATCTGAGAGAGAGTATGTTCATTAGCGCACCTGGGTCCACTTAATAGTTTAACCATAGGATCGACTCTTAAGGCTCTTCTTAATCCACCATAATTGGCATTTCTGAAATCTGGGATAAGTGTCGTATTCTCTTTAGCCTTTCCTGTCCATTGTATGTTAAAATAAATTGATTTATGATCACTATTTCCTAGTTGGTCTCCTATCTCTACATTATTTATCATTTGTTCATTATTACTGAGAACTAAATCGAGGATATTATTACCTCTAGTAGGCGAGTCTATGAATTGAAATAAAAACTATGAATTGAAATAAAAACTATCCTCTACCGCCTCAATAAACTCTTTTGAATCTGAGTCGCCGATTTGATGCTGCCAATCAATATTCGGAAAATTAAAATCCCCCATAATACACACATTGCTAAACTTTGATGCTATTTTCACTTCCTGCCATAAAGCTGTACCTTCGTTTCTACTCATATTTGGTGGTCTATAAATAACTCCAATAATTATGGTCTCACTACCTTCGCTAACCTCTACCCAAACAATTTCGTTATCAGTATTTAGTCTAATACCTGATTTAATACAGCTTTTTAAAGAACTCCTGACAAACACTGCTATTCCGCCGCCCCTCCTACTTGTTCGGTCGCGTTTAAACAAACTATATCCTGGTATATGGAATTCTGCTAAAAAATGTCTTGATTCTGTATTAATCCATGTTTCAGTCAGTGCTATAATGTCTATATTTTCGTTGCTAACAAGTGCTCTAAGTTCATCCATTTTGTTACATAAACTCCTACAGTTTGTATAATATAATCGCAATGAATTTATTTTACTGGTATCGGATTTACCTTTATTTCTAACTGAATTCCCATCTTCTGTTAGCCTACACCTTCAATATTTCTACTAGCAGTACAATTAAAATCCTGTGACTGATATTTTCTATTCCTATCTGATGAACCAGTACGGCAATTTACCCTATATATTGGGGTTGGGTGTGACAGGGATCTGCCTTGTGTGGGCCGATCGGCTTTTTGCAGACTCACATTTTCTTATGTTCTTATGATTCATAGGGACGCTACCAAGACCACTTGACATTACTCCCAAGACCAATAGTACTAACAGGTCATCCCACCCAGTGGTAGTGCGCAGATGGGTGACGTCACACTGAGTCTGTGAGCGAGTACTGCCAAGGCCACCTAGAGTACTCTAGGTGGCCTTGGTACTGCCCACCCCCCAGTTTTTCTGTCCACTCCCCCCACTCACCCCCCAGCCTATATCTCCCTACCACCTCTATCGGAGAGAAATAGCGAGCGACGGGCAGTCGGACACACTGTGACACTCTTCAAGCTAAAATAAATCTGTTCAGTACCATGACGGCTTTTATTATTTTGTTCTGGTTATCATTAAATGGATTGGACCAGATTACGAAGAAGTTGTGGGGGTCAAAGTGGTAGTTAGGTACCGGTACCTTTATTTGTTCTTAGAGACCATTCTCAAGCTAAATATCATCATCTAGAGTTAGCTAAAGTATGATGACACTGATGTTAATGGTAGTGCAGGAGTTAAGATAACTCTATATTAGGCCTACACCCTTACCATACCTTCATCTCCCTTCACTTCATTGAACAACCATAACTTCCGTTTTAATATGATTAGTCTATTAAGTGAAGCATGCAAATAGAAGTTAGGGTAACTAACATATACATTATTATGCAATGACAGAATACCTACAAAAGAAACATTTTTGTTTGCTATGTTTACATGCACCAAATAAAACATTACACAAGTGCATAATAGGCCCAGGTACTAGCTAGGCCTCTTGATTGCACATTTAATGGGCATACACAAATGTTTATCATTGAATTTTATATGTATTTACAAATTAAGTTTGCATAGCTCAATTATGTTAATACATTTTGTTCCTTCTCATTTGGTTGAGAGAGAGAGAGACAGAGACTTAATCAGAGTTGTCAAGGTTCGAGTTTTCACGCACATTCGGGATACTTTTGAGTATTATTTGTCGGAATATTTCGAAAGATTACATAATTTTAGGTTCCTTCTAAGACACAGTAATAACATAATACCCAAAAGAAGCCAAATAACTAACAATATCATGTCAGCATGCTGACAGAAGATGGAAAATAAGTAAAGATTGGGCTATTGTTGGGCTATTTTCTCAGGCATTTGGGCTGGATTTTAGCTGTTGACAACTCTGACCTCTGTCCCTTCTCGTTCACTCGGCCTCCGCGCCGAGAGAAATGGGGCAGAGGAGATAAAGGGGATTAACACCGTTTTAATGGTGTCTTGTCAAACACTTCCAAAGCACTGAACGTCCCCGATTAATTTAATGCTATTGTGTGCAAATACCTAATGCACTTCAGTTCCAACACTACAGGTGATAGCTTAGTTTATCAGTTAAGGTTGCCTTGACATGGGCATGAGATGAAAGACTAATTATTTTGGAGACATACGACATTTTATATTGCAACCCGGTACAATATTATTACCGGTACACCCAAACACTTCTATAGGCCTACTTACCTTTGGATGTGTTCGCCGCTCCTCTAGCGGCACCAAACTACTGTTAGGCATTTTTACACCCTTGGCACATTTTATTCAGAGGACTTGAGACAACAGATCAGATGAACTGTCTGACCTGTGACCCCACGATAACTGAGCCTATCAAATAAGTGTTTATCATTGTCTGGCAACCTCCTTTAAGGTCTATACTCGGTATGACGGTGTACGAGAGCGGGACACAAATATGCCCTTGTATGGGATGACCTGTTAGTCTTGGTCTTTCCTACCACAGTCTGTGTCTGAGAGAGAGAGAGATATATATATATTTACATAGATTTACATAGATACACTGGCCACACAGACCTTACGATCCAAACGAGGTGGTCAGGACTTAATTCTAGTAGAGTGGCATATCCGATAGAAAAGGAAAGTTGAAGGAAAGGATAGAAAAGAAGAAGGCTCTCTCCCCACCCTCCGCTTCCTCCGGCAATTGCCGTACATGAAAAAGTTGGAAGTGATTAACCTTGCTGGGCTTCGAAATCCCCAGAGAGAGAGAGAGAGTACAAATGAAACAAGGTCAATACGTATTTTAGGTCACGTAGGCTATGCGTTTTTTTTAGAACATGATCGCGGGAAACTGATTAAGGGCATGCGGCCCACACGAGGCAGCTCCCATTCACACTCAGCCCATATCACATATGGGAATCCAACTTACGCTTAAAGCTTTCAACTGTTCCTGAGCAAATCACTGCTCTGGGCAGTCTATTCCCAAACCAGTGATTTCCCATATCCTTCCTAAATCTAAACTCATCTAACTTGAAACCATTTGAGCGGGTTATGTTGCCGTTCTTTAGCTTTAATATCTCATCTATATCGCCCCTATTTATACCTTTTATCCATTTAGGCTAAATACCGGTACCTCTATCTTTTCTCCCCTACATCTTCGTATTTCTAGTGAGTGCAAGCCTAAGACTTTCAACCTCTCCTCATACGATAAGTATTAATAATATAATATTATGTATAATTTTCGTCATTCTTCTTTGGGTCGATAACCATTCTTTAATAAGGGCACCAAAATTGGACGGCATAGTCTAAATGGGGTAGGCCTATTACTAGTAAAAACATAAGAAAATGGGAGTCTGCAAAAAGGCCGATCCCTGTCACACCCAACACCAATTACAAGGCCCAATTATAGTCCCAACTCACTAATACCTTGAGCACTGACCCCACCAAAACGGTCAGGCATTAACACAAGATTACGGGGGTCTGCTGAGCGCCGATTTGCCAACACCCGGCAGATCCCCCTCACACCCAACCCATCTCGTCCATATGCCTATCTAATTTTATCTTAAAGCTCCCTATCGTTCTTGATCCCACTATATCACTTGGTAGCCTATTCCACCCTTCTACAACTCTGTTACCAAACCAATATTTGCCTAGGCCTATATCTTTTCTGAAACGAAATCTATCTAATTTGAAACCATTTGTTCGAGTTCTTTCGCTATCACTGAGCTTCAGTACATTTGTCATGTCTCCTTTATTTATCCCACTAACCCACTTGAACACTTCTATCATATCCCCTCTAACTCTGCGTCTTTCTAACGAATGTAAGCCTAATTTTTTCAACCTTTCTTCATATGGTAGATTTCTAATATTATGAATCATTTTGCCATTTTTCGCTGTAGCCTACTCTCTCCAACGAATCTATGTCCATTCTATAATAACTTAGCAGGGTGTTAAACCGGAGCAATTTTGTTTGAAGACTTGAATGAATATGAGAAGGAATACAAGGAAATTAACATGAACTAGCATTGTTTTGGCCATTTGAGCACTTCCAAAGACATACAATGAACTATAAACAATAATTTTATCCTTGCATCTAGAATAACAAAGACTAAAATATAGGTTTGATTCCCGAAGGGAAGTACGGTACCGGTAGTGAAAACCTAATATTTAGTAGGGCCCCGTAATCATTGACGACTTCGCCTATTAGTACAGTAATAATAGTCTCCGTTCAACATCCTGCGCCAGCATTTTGAATAGCCCGCGCGGAAGTATCATGGAGTACTCGTCATAAGTGCACGCTTAATTGCCTCATGGGATCGTCATTTTGATCGGGTACCCTACAGAAAAAAAACTCTGTAAAAAAGAAAAAAGAAAAGATAACTTAATGTCTGTTATCATATGACTTGCCATATTCGTGGGGACCTGGATTTCTCATGCTTTGCTTCCCCGACACCAGGCCCCCTAGCGGCCATCTTCGTCCTTCACTGATATACCAAGAATAAACTATAGAAATCAGCGAATGGGAAGTGGGATGGTCGGGAGGGCCCGAGTCGTCAATGATTACGGGGCCCTACTAAATATTAGGTTTTCACTACCGGTACTTCCCTTCGGGAATCAAACCTATAATTTAATAGGGCCCCTTCATCATTGACGACTTCGCCTGAATATCAAGACTGGAGGCGGGACATTCGTAAAATATCCTAACCTTAGGGAAGAAGAATCCGGAAAACATTTTCTTACGTTTTATTGTATGCAATACAAAAATAGAAAAAAGGTACCGTACGGTATAAAAGATTTGCTAGCAGTGCGTGGCATTAAGAAACTGCTTGCTTCATGGTCAGATCGTTGCAATCGATCGTATGCATGAAAGAAAGGTTGACACGCATGTGTCCTGTAGAACTATAACTGCAGTAGTTATTCGTTCTCTCCTTAAACTAATTGTACAGAAATATTTTTGTACACTTTGGTAAAACAGACATAGTTGCAACTAGGCTATGCGATATATCTTCTTAAAATTAAAACAAATAAAACTCATACTGGACTGTAGAACCCGTCCTATCACATCTCGTGATGCATCACAATCTCCAAGGGTACAGGGGGGATATGGACTATTCCGCACCCCCCCCCCCTTTTAAAACAACACAACATATAATATAACAATACCTACTGTAGGCGGGTGCCCAACCCCGAAAGGAGTTGAAATAGGGGAGCTATCCCCCCGCCAAAGGCGGCTTTCTAGGGCCTTTCCTAGCTGATGCTGAGAGGATTGGGTTCTAGTTATGTGGTGATGGGCTGGTCTATCAGAGAGAGCTGAGCGATCTCTGCCATACCCATAGCTTACTCTGACTGTTCCTTTTACTTATATATCTTCTAGAACTCAAGTGACGGCGTCTTTTCCGTGGATTGACCTCCCTACTGCCAACCTAGAAGTTGGCAGATTGGGAGCCAAAGCGTCACATTTTTCCCTTGCCCCTCAACTTTCCCTTCATAATTGCTGAGGGGCACAGGGCCTTGGGTGGGGCTTTGGTTTCCCGAGCGTTTCCGCACCCTCCTTAGCTCCCTGCCTTGGAGTGGCTTCGGTCACCCGGGCTTTGTTAGTGGTAAGCAGGGAGGGTTTTGTGGGGGCGCTCGTTTATGGCCTTGGCCTTGCTCGAGACCTTGGGGCTGTTTGGCCAGACAGCCTGGGGAACAACAACAACAACAATACCTACTGTACCCGTTGCCGTAAAGCTACTCAGGTACGCTTTGGTTTATCTAGAGCAACAGACAGGTAGAGTGTAAGGAAAGTATGATTGGAGGCCCAAAGTTGGGTTTTAGCAATATCATCAATAAAAAAAATAATCCTAATATCGTGAGCCCTGCCTATCACACCGGGATTGCTTTCCCTGATAACGTCGACAAGCAAGGACGCTAACTTCCGTTTTGTAACACGTTTACCTGTCTGGTTAACCCATAAAGCACCTGGTTGGCGAGGTTGCGCAGCCCTCATAAACTTTGTGAGTGCTTGCACAGGACATAAAATTTGATGAATGAGGCCTCTCTTCATGGCCGGGACGGAAAATTCAGAAAAAACGTGGTCCGAATGTTCGTTCTTAGCAATAAAGGAGGGAGACGGCGCGATTTGAACATGGTCGTGCAGTCTCCCAAACCTGAGACAGTTTGGTTCGTTGCTCATCGCCGACACCCGGTTTCCGGTGGCAAGTGCCACCAGAAAGACAGCCTTTTTTAAAAGTGAATCAAAATCCGGCGCATTAACCCTCGTGGCCCGGGCAGGTTCTCCTAAGGACGGAGGTCATATCCGGGCGATCTGGCCGAAAAAAGTCTAGGCCTAGGCTACCGTATTTTTTTTATTATAACTGCTAGAAATTTCCCACGCATCCCTAAACGTAGTGCGGTTTCCAATCTGTAGACTGGCATTGAGTAGAGCTCTCTAAGTCAACTGGTTCAGTTGTGATGACGATTTCCGTGGAGCGAATTTTTCCGCGATGTTGACAATATCGGAGCTTTTCAGACACTAATTTTATCTGACATCACAACAATAACATTGATCCGACGTCTCCTTATTGTTTTCGGAGGTGCGGTGACGCAACGATCGGCTTTGTTTACATGCGACGGACGCACGGCGTTCAGACCAAGCTGAATAGGCTTTCAAGCTTACTGACCAGGTAAGGACACCCGGGTTCCTGCCCATCTGCCGCGGTGTCCTTATAACATGCTGCCCGGGCAGGAAGGGTTAATATACTTGCGCGATTGAAGCAATTCTAAGGCTTTATCAAGGGACCAGGTGGGCATGAGCTGGCGGGGAGGTGGACGAAGCTTGAAACACGCCCTCATAAAACCTTTCTCCTCCGCCTGCGGTATGGAAAGGCCGGTGAGATCAAGGAAGGGGGTCCTAATAGCAGACAGATGATTTTTTAACATTGTGACCGAAAAATGCTTCTGCTCAAATAGATAGTCTAAGTACCGGTACCGGTACTTGAAAATTAAGGCTCCCGAGGCAGTCGTTTGCCCTGATTCAACAATCCAGGTTGTAAAAGTTTTCCAATGAGATTGATATTGTCTCCTGGTAGATGGTGTGTACTGATTCATTAGCTTCTTAGTGACACTTGGCCCAAATTGATTTAACCATTTGGCATAGTAAATATCCATAAGGCAAAACTGAGCGAGGTCCGAAGGTTGCCAATCGTTTCCAAGTGGAAAACGGAGACCGGGAGGAACACCGGAGTCCTGCACCACTGTTGCAATTGGTGGTACCAAACCTGGGCTGGCCAAAGCGGCGCGATCAAAGCTACCCGGCCCCGGTAATCCCTCAGTTTGTGAATGACCTTGCACATTAACACAGAGTCTGGCGGCGGAAACAGATAGATTGAGATCCACCTGTTCCAGTCCACCAGTAATGCATCGGGTCCCCCCGCCGGGGTTACCCCGTGATGTGTAAGAAAGAGTGGGAGTCTCTGGTTCTCTACTGACGCAAACAAGTCCACCTGTGGACGGGCCGGCTTTGCAATCATCTTGTTGAAGATAGCCTGTTTGATTGTCCATTCTACTAGAGTGCTCCGCCGGCGAGAGAGAGCGTCTGCCCAGACGTTCGCCACGCTGGGGAGGTAGGTGGCATGCAGGGAAATCCCTAGCGAGTCGGCTAGGGTAAAAATTTGTTCTGAAACGTTCAACAACTCTCGTGACCTCACTGAGCCTTGTTTCTGAATGCAAAAAACTGCGGTTTGATTGTCCATTCTGAACGCTATTGATTTGTTCTTCAATGTCCTGCCATGAGTTTGGAGAAAGAACAGGGGAACTAAGAGCTCTTGCTTGTTGATATGTGATTGGCTGTCTGCCACCCAGATGCCCTGACCCTGGTGGCCTAGGCTTGACTGATACCCCCAACCTAGGGTCCCCGAGGCGTCTGTGTCTACCCATACCGTAGGAGGGGGAGAAACCCATGTTACGACCGAGTACAGGACTTCGTGTTTGGTCCAGGCCGATAGTAAGTTGTGGATTAATGGAGGAATTGGCCATAATTTCTTCTCCGGCAAGAGAGGGAACACTTTGTTGCCTTCCAGGATTAATCTCTTGGCTTTCAATCGGCCCAACTTTACAGTTAATTGTACCCAGTTGAGAGAACCGATCAGGGAATCCCACGTTTTCCTGGTCGTATCCAGACTGGATGAACCGGAACAGTTTCCTGCGAAACCTGTCGCAGTTGTCCACACTCTGAGTAAGAGTCAGAGCGTAGGTGTCCCAGACCAGTCCTAACCACTGAATAGTCCTTAAAGGTGGGGGCTCATGGGTTGAGGTAAACATGGAAAAATAATCGCCAACCTGCATATAATTATCTTGTAAAATGCAATGTCACTGAAATAATTATTAACAATGGTATAAAGGATTTTGCGGATCGTCTATACCGGGCCTGTGACGTCATAGTGACGTCACACCAGTATCCTTAGCCTAGACTGGATGGTGGACTTACACTCTTGTGACGTCACAGGCCCGGTATAGACGATCCACAAAATCCTTTATACCATTGTTAATAATTATTTCAGTGCCATTGCATTTTGCAAGATAATTATGTACAGCTTGGCGATTATCATTCCATGTTTATCTCAACCAATGAGCCCCCACCTTTAAGGGGACAAGGTGCGACTTTGCCAAGTTCACCTTGAACCCTAGGGTTTGTACATGAGCTAACACTTGATTTATATGGTCTTGACATAATTCTAAAGAGTTTGCCACTACTAGCCAATCGTCCAGATACCAAAACACCTGTATGCCTCGAACAAACAGGAGTAAAAGAGCTTGCCGGACGAGTTTGGTAAATACTCTCGGTGCTAGGTTTAACCCGAACGGCATCCTTTGAAAGACATAAGTCTCGTGCCGGATTCTCAGAGCGAGAACATTTTGGAACCTCTTGTTTATAGGGACATGCCAATAGGCCTCTTTGAGATCGATCGAGCACATCCAACCTTGCGGCGGAAGTGCGAGTCTGAGTTGCTGTACAGTCAACATCCTGAAAGGTGAATTCTCTATAAAGGTGTTCAGGTGCGAGAGATCTAGAACTGGTCGCATCTGCACACTGTCCCTTTTTGGCACTAAGAAGAGTCTTGACGTGAATACTGGCTGATAGGCATTGACTTGAATAAGAACCTGTTTGGCAATCATTTCCTGTACAATGACCTCCTCCTCCTGAGACACCAGGGTATATTCCTGCGGCCGACGCAGTCGAGGCCGCCGGCGCCACCGCCAGGTGATTCCTTTGCTCACTACCTTACTGGCCCAAGTACGGTATGCTTGGGCCAGGCTGAGCGGAATGAACGGAACGAACCCAGGTGCAACCGGGGTTTGTCCTTCAAGGCAACTCTCCAATCCTGGTCCTTTAAGCTCGGCCCTGGGGTGTCGAGAGTCTGAGTGGCTAGTTTTTTGGAGGGGGAGGTGGGTTGGCATCGGACGCTTGACTAGTTTTGGCTGATGTAGTGCCCTGATGACCTTTATATGGGGCCTTACCCTTATACCCGTGCTGTTTACCTTGTTTGGGTTTGTGCTGATTACCTCCCTGCTGAGGAGGTAGTCTGGGGTCTCTTGGTGACTGCTTAGGTTGGGGTTGGGACGGTTTGTTACCGCCCTGTGATTTATGAAAGGGTTTCTTAGGTGGGTCCTTCCTAGCTTGGGAGGTAACCTGCTTCCACCCACTCACCATATTAAAACTAGACTCCAAGTCTCAGAGTTAAGCAGGGTGGCAGTAAGAACCGGGGAGAGAGTTACCCGGCGACCTATGTCCGCCGGCAACTTCCTCACCAGATGGACTCTCAGATCTTGGCGGGCTCGAACCGCTTCCAAAATTGCAATTCTAATGTCCCCTATTGACTGAATGGCATTTTGTAGCAATAGTCTACGAGACAGCTCAGTAGCTTTTCTAATTTGGGGTTCAGCTATGGCCGAGATAGTGCGTGCAAGAGAGGCGGCTATTCGATGACTCACTATGTACTGAGAGAACATCCGGTAGGCTTTATTGCGTAACTTAAAATCCCGCTCCAAGTAAGCAGCGGGGGGGGGGGGAAAGGTTCATCAAGGGCATCTAATGACACTTTAGGGGCCGCCAGAAATGTTAGTAATGCTGGTGACACCCCTTCTGCTTTGGATACCGGCAGGGAAAAGAAAGTATGGTTATCCGGAGGAATCTGGTGAGAAGATTTGGAGGTGATAGTAGTGGCAAAAACCTGAGCTTCCAACTCCCAATCTACCCAAGGGCCTACTCCCACCTGCCCCATCTGCAGTACCGGAGTCTGAGCTTGGTCCAGTTGTAGCCAACTCCGGCGTAAGAGCATTCAAGGCTTTGACATCATTGATGCCATCAGCCTTCGACCAGTCAGCAAATAGTCTTGCAAATGCGGCGGAAGGAACTGCCGGCGCAGATGAATAAACAAAGTACGCCGGGTTAAGTGAACTTGGTACACCCTTAATCAGTACATCCAAAACCCTCCCTGCCTCGTCTTTGGCCCTAAATTTACGGTTCTTATTGATCTCAATTGACCACTCGCCGGGAACTGGGGGGTCCCCTGACACCGAAGGTTGAGCCGAAAGGGAATTCTCTGGTACCACAGGTACCCAAGAGCAGTCAGTACCATTGAAGAGGGGCATGGGGCCCTTCCTCAAAGGCACCTTATCTAAAGGAGGAGGTTGGACATCAGTAACAACCCTGAGGGTGGACATAGCTAGCGTCGCTGGCACTGTAGGGCCTGGGGCAGCTGCTACCACCGGGGTCGGACAAGAAGGAGTGAATGCTGGGGGTTCTAGAGGTCTGATAACAGAGGTACTGGGGGGCGCAGCTAAGGGAGTAACCGGGGGATCCGACGAGGCAGGGACTTGATAATGCTGTATCACTTTATGTACCGGTAACAACTCATTTACCTGATCAGAAGTCATCCATTTCCTATGGGGATCTTTGGATGAATGTGAACTAGCCTCAGAATCAGTATTAGGGATAGACTGAGGAGCCGGGGAGAACACTCCGTCCGCCGGCTCCTCACTCTGCTCCAAGGTCTCTTGTGATTCTACCTCATTATCCGCCGAGGGCCAAGACAAATCTGGTTTATGTTACCGTCCTCAGACCGTTCTGGAATGACGTTTAGGAAAGAGAGAGATGGTTCTGATTGACGCCAATAGCCCCCTGCCATTAAGGGCTGGGAGTCACTTGTGAGCTTAAATGGGCCCCCGCCGGAAAACCTCTATATTGGTCGGCTAGCACCCTCTTCGGGCCTGTCGACCTAACACTACGGGGAACAACATTCAATTTTGGTATGGCAAAAATCACATTAGGAGGCACACGCAAGGATTGTTCATGACTAGGTGTGGATTCCAATATCTCAGATCCTACTTCCGACTCCCCTGAATCACGTATAGGCGTGTCAGAAGGAGGTGTGGGGGGGCGGTGGTTGAGGAGTGTCCTGCTGGCTGCTAGACGTGTCCTCATATTCATCTCTCCGGCGCTTGTGAGACCGGGAAGAGACCGAGGTAGAGTGGCGAGAGTATTTCCGGGGAGACTTTGACCTCGACTTCCGCCGCGGGGAGGGCGAGCGTCTCCTCTTGGAACGGTCAGAGGGGGGAACCTCGGTGACTTCGCTCTCACTGCTACTACTCACTGCCTCTTTGCTGAGGGCTTTTGGTTTGACTTTGGGTCGGACAGATGTGGAGGAGCCAGGTTTCACTAAGGGTGACTTAAAAATGAGATTTTCCAAAAGGATTTCGTCATCACACTGAAGCGCCTTATGGGCTGTGTCCTTTGCATAAGAATTAAACGCGGCTTTGATCTCATGTAAGGCTGCTAAACAAGATAAATCTTTCTTCGCCAGCAAGGCGGTTTTTAATTCAGAGCAGATGGCCCATCTTTTAGATAACCACACGCCTCGAGAGCGATCTAAACACTTGGCACACTTGATGCAAAGTTTGTGAGCAAAAATGGGTAAAAGGGAGCAAGTGGGCGTGACGCAAAGTTCAAACCTAGGCATGTTGCCGTAATGAGAGGATCCCCCCCTCCGCCGGAATAGGTGGCCAACTCCGCCGGAGAAGCAGTCTCTGGGGCCTGGAAAGACAAATTTCCAGGAATCAATGCTCATAAGGATAACCTGCGAGGTATTACACATCCTAACCCAAATCCGCCGGAACGTTAGCTATAGCGCACTACTACTCTAACCTTCCGCCGGATCTGTCTAGCTGACTTTCAATAACTTACCTGTGACAAGAGCCACAGGTCCCTTGACCCTTTTAGTGTCTGATCGTACTGAACAAGTTTGCAAAACTAATCTTATCATTTCGTGTACACTCGACTGGTGGCGCCGCAGGCGAGAAAGTCTTAACGTGGCACGGGGCCAGTCAGGGCGAATTAACCCGGCGGGCCGAGTTTGTAGCCCTGCTAGGAATGCAATTCCGCCGGGAGTGTGGTTCAGCTAAACCACGCCGGGATCTTTTGAATGTTCCTACCCGTTAGAGACGGATAACTTGGACCCACCGTACGGGGCCACCGGAACAGACAAAATCTGCCGGGAAACAGGGTTGGCACAGCCCTTTTCCCGCAGTGCCACACATATATATAAAAATACATAATGACATATAGGGACGTCTCCCTTACCCCAAAAGAACAAGCCCGCATGCATGAACCAAAAAGGGGGCATACATAGGCATAAAATAATGACAAAAAATTTAGAAACCTAAATTACCTGAAGCCTACGCCGGAGACCCCTAACTAGGTCGACCACGTGGTCCGAAGAACATCCCGGCAGGCGATGCTCCGGCACCCAGCAGCAGCACCATGAAGAGGGAGGCCCACCCAAGGGGCCCAAGCAAAACACGAACCCTGGAAGGTGGAGCTCCACGTGCAGACACCCTTAAACCAGAGCTTTTGTTGATATCTGAAGATAACGGCATGTACTTTCCTCAATATTGACAGTTTGTATCATGCCTCGTAGAGTAGTTGCCTTCTAGCTAAGTAAACACAACAGCTAAAGGCGTATCACAAAAACAACACATGCGGTACAACAATCCGGGACTCGTAGAGGCCTGTGACAATGGTACCCTAATTTAACACACACTTCCTGCGGACCTACCAATCTGACAGCCGTGCTAGCTAATCTAAACCCTGTTACTACAACACAGATGTATACAAATGAGTAAGGACTCACTAGAAGCTCTGCGAACGTCGAATGAAGCGGACATGGCGCGAGCCCTGTTGACAGGAGGGACGCGGAAGTAGGAAGGACGAAGATGGCCGCTATGGGGCCTGGTGTCGGGGAAGCACAGCATGAGAAATCCATGAATATGGCAAGTCATATGATAACAGACATTAAGTTATTTTTTTTTTTTTTTTTTACAGTTTTTTTCTGTAGGGTACCCGATCAAAATGATGATCCCACGAGGGAATTAAGCGTGCACTTATGACGAGTACTCCATGATACTTCCGCGCGGGCTATTCAAAATGCTGGCGCAGGATGTTGAATGGAGACTATTACAGTAAACTTCCGTTAATCCGAAGGGCAGCGGACCGGCCCTTGTTCGGATTAGTGGATTTTTCGGATTATCGGACTTTACCCCTATGAACCTGTGTATGACGAAAACATTGAGGCATTAGGCCACCCAAATGACACAATGGTGCACACACACATCTCATATGTTCATGAAATCACTTCAAAAGTTTACCATTGTCATTGTAGCCTATTACCTACTTCAAAACATTCAGATTAATGGTCAAAGGAATCTGCTGATATAAACGTCTTCTTCTTCTTCCGTCTACTAGCGAGTTTGTCTTGCTCTTGAAGATCAGATGTGGTTCGGGAAGTAATGCCTTAACAACGGCACTTCCCTGAGAGGTTCTTGTAATTTTAATTTTGTGATTTTCCTTTTGTGACATGCTCTGTTATATTATATTGTATTGAAAGCACCCTTGTCTTGTTGTCTTGAAAGCACCCTTGGGACGCTCCGATCACTGAACTATAAATAGTAGCGTATCGGAACGTCCAAAGGTGCGTTTTCAAGCTCAAGACTAATACGTCCAAAGGTGCGTTTTCAAGCTCAAGACTGAATGCGCTTGCAGAAAATGCGGTGCAAGCCAGTAGCGCATCGGAGCGTCCCAAGGATGCGTTCAAGAGCAAAACAAACTCTCTAGCAGACGATGTGGAAGAAGAAGAAGAAGAAGGTGTTTACGTTTATATCAGTAGCTTCCTTTGACCATTAATCTTAATGTTTTGAAGTAGGTAATAGGCTACAATGACAATGGTAAACTTTTAAAGTGAATTCATGAACATATGATATGTGTGTGCTCCATTATGTGTCATTTGAGTGGCCTAATGCCTCAAAAAGGGGACTTTGGGACTTCTTGAAATTCGGACCATCGGGTGAATTCGGATTTGGCCTCAAATTGAAAAATTCGGACTATTGGGAGATTCGAATCATCGGTCGTCGGATTAACAGACTTTTACTGTATTACTAATAGGCGAAGTCGTCAATGATGAAGGGGCCCTATTAAATATAATGGACTTGGCTTTCGTTTGACAACCTGATAAAAAGGACACTAAAATTGGACAGCATAATCCATATGAGGTCTCACTAATGACAATTAAAGTTTCAAGATAATATCGGCAGTTCTGTTACTTACACTCCTTGAGATGAACCCTAGAATCCTGTTTGCCTTGTTGCGAATGCTTATACACTGTTTTCTAGGCTTCAAATCGTTGCTAACAAACACACCCAAATCTTGCTCGCAGTCTGAGTTTTCTAATTCCGTATTAGCTAGTTAATATTTTGCATTAGTTTTCGTCTTCCCTAACCTTGCATTTGGCAATGTTAAAATTCATCTGCCAATTTACTGACCATTCGTGTAAGGTATCTAGATCCCTTTGGAGGCACTCTAGTGCTAAGTATAGCTTTAACCCATTGCCTGCGGGAGACGCTCCGGAACGCCATGGGAACTTACAGCAATTTACAGGCCTTTAAAGCCTCTTAAAGCCTGTAGAATCGAGTGCGAGGGAGCGGGAGCGTGACAGGCCACACTTCCTTCTTCCAGCCAGCCGGCCGCAGAACTGAGGACTCTGAGGCATACTTTCACGAGATATACAGTGCTGCCAAAGGTAAATGTGCAATACAGTATTAGCGATAATTGCTAATTTTAGCGAATGTCCTTGGTAGCGCTGCGGGTGAAGCCCGCGAGCTACGAAGCTCGTTTTGGTAGCGATTTTCTTTTAGTTTTTGGCTGAATACATTTAATTTCATTCAGACACTTGCCTAGGCTAATTAATCAGGAGTGCCTGAATAAGCCCTAATATGGCGGAAATAGGCAGAAATATGCCCGCAGCCAAAGTGTTAAGAAAACTTCAGCAGTGCTGTTGCTAACACTCCTAGATATGAATCCTAGAACTCTATTTGCCCTGTTCCTAACACTTACCGTATACCGGTACATTGTTTTCTGGGTTTCAAATCATTACTAACGAGCACCCCCAGATCCTTCTCACACTGAGTTATCCAATTCTACATTGTCTAGTTTGTATTTCGCTTCTAACTTACGATTTCCAATCCTTAATACCGGTACCTTACATTTATCTACATTGAAACTCATCTGCCTATTTATGGATCACATGTGCAAATGATCGAGATCCTTTTGAAGACATTCTCTGTCGCTAGCTGACTCTATTATCCTACCCATTTTAGTACGGTACGGTATCATCAGCAAATTTACTGATCCTACTCTTTATGCCTGAGTCAAGATAATTTATGTACAGTAGATAATGAACAGAAGGGACCCCAAACCCGACCCTTGGGGGACCCCGCTTTTAACTAGGCCTAATCCCCATTCCGATTTTACACCATCGATACTAACTCTCTTCTTCCTACCAATCAGCCATGACCTAATCCACTTGAGTAGCATCCTCCCAATACCATGTCCTTCTATCTTCCTTAACAGCCTTTCATGTGGAACTCTTATCAAAGGCCTTACTGAAGTCTAAGTAGGCCTAAACTATATGATATGACTTGTCGTTATCTACCGTACCGCTTCATATACCTCGGAGAAAAAACTGAGTAAATTTGTTAGGCAGGATCGTCCTGGAGTGAATCCGTGTTAAGATGGTTTAATTAACTTGTACATTTCCAAGTGATTTATAATTTTCCTGGCAATAATTGATTCTAGCAATTTCCCTATTACTGATGTGAGACTAATAGGACGGTAATTTGATGCTATGGATTTATTACCTTTTTTTAAATATTGGAATTAGGCTACATTTGCAAGCTTCCATGAATCAGAAATTAAGCCTAAATCTAGTGAATTTATTAAATAGGCGAGTTAATGAGTAACTTAATTCATCATTGTATTCTTGTATTACCCTACCTCATCTGGACCTGGAGATTTCTGAGGTTTTAGTCTATCTATTTCCTTAATTACTTCATCATTAGTGACCTGAACTGTGCTTAATGTGTTGTCTATACTACCGTTATAAACTTGGTTGACTACTGGAACTTGATCTAAATTTTGGTTTATAAAAACAGAAAGGAAATGACTATTTAGAGTAGGCCTACCGGTATTGCACATTTCTAATTCATCTGTAATCTCACCTATCACATTCTTAAGGGGCCCTACTGTGTCATTTACCGGTACCTTAGATTTATACAATTGATAAAATGCTGTAGGGTTGTTTTTGGGATTTATTTGCTACCTTGATTTCGTAGTTTCTTTTTTCCTTCCTAATTTCCTCTTTTACCTGCCTCGACAAGGTTATGGTGGTATCCTATTACAGTAGGTGGATTTCGCCTTCCTGTATTTTGTTGTACACACCTCGCTTTCTACCTACGGTATTAAGATCTAATAATTTATTTGTCACCCATTTTCGTTGGTTTGTATGTGATCTTAATTTTCTTTTTAGTATAGGCCTATTTATCTTGTTCGCTCTGTAAGGCAGAGATGAACTGATTAGGCCTATACTATTTAAATTTTCAGTTGGTTGTCTACCTATCTCAGCTGTGTGACCTACCTGGCCTTGACCTCTGGTCTGATGGATTAGGCTATTTGGCGTAACTGAACTAAATTTCCTGCCTCACCTTTAATTTTGAGCGACCTTTTTAATCCCCTAAAATTCGCCTTTCTAAAGTCAGGGATAAGAACCTTATTTTCCTTTGGTTTAAAATTTAATTATATAGAGAAGTACTGGTATATTGATTTATGGTCACTGTTCCCTAGCTGGTCGCCCATTTCTAAAAAAAATTATCCAATTTTCTTTGTTGCAAAAAAATAGGTCAAGAATTTTATATCCTCTAGTTGGCGAATTTACAAATTGAAAGATAAAGTTGTCTAGTACTACCGGTACTTCAAGAAAATCTTCGGATTCGTTATTGCTAGTTTAATTAAACCAATCTAGGCTATACCTGGAAGATTAAAGTCGCCCAAAATGCAAACATTATTATTCTGAGATGCCTTACTGATTTCTTCCCATAATAATTTGCCTAATTTTCGACAAAGACAGGGTGCCCTATAAGTGGTTCCCAAAATAATTGCCTCACCTTCCCCACTAATCTTTACCCACAAGCTTTCATTATCGCTAATTGTTTTAATATCTGATCTAAGGCAACATTTTAAACTATCCCCGACATAAATTGCAACTCCGCTTCCCTGTCTGTCTGTTCTGTCGTACTTAAATAAATTGTATCCTGGCATATGAAATTCTGCTAAAGATGCCTAGAGTCAGTATTACCGTAATCCAGGTTTCTGTAATTGCTAGGCTACAATGTCTATATTATCCTTGCTAACTATTGCCCTAAGCTGATCCATTTTGTTACATAAACTTCTACAGTTTGTATAATATACCGGTACCCTCAACCTGTTACTTTGATTTGCAACTAATTTTCTATTGTTTTTAACTAACTTATTATTTCCTGTTGAACTACTAGACTAGACCTAGACGGAAATTCTACTCTATCAGTATTCTCGTCATTAGCCTACTATCAGTTAGATGTGGCTGGGATTCTATTTGATTACTACATGAAGTACCAGTACCATATGCTGCTCCATCTGGAGACAGTATTTTACTTACACACCCATTTTTTTTTTTTTTTTTTTAACAAAACCCCACAAAAATCTTGTCAAGTGAGCTGGCTAAGGTCGAAACTCCTAGTCAAGAGAGATGTACGGTACTCCATCCTGGGAATACAGTTCATCTTTACCACAGAAGTGGGTCCAGTTATCCAGGAATGGAATAGTATTTTCCTTGCAATACTTTTCCAGTCGGCTATTTACACCAATAGCCCTGGAGGACCATTCCTTCCTTACCCCTCTTCTTGGTAGGATACTGTGTACCACAGGAACTCCACCCTTCTTCTTGATCCTCTCCAACATTTCCTGGTACCGTACTTGGTGAGCAACTCCTCAGTCCTGCATTTCCAAATGTCGTTGCTACCTGCATTGAGGAAGATGATGGGGTCCTCCCCCAACCAAAAATATTATTAAAGAGCGTTCCGTGAGTTCTAAAATAACAAATTTAAAGGTTTTCTATGCAAACGCTCGTAGCATACGCAATAAATTTTCAGATTTAGAGGAGCTAGTGTTTACAGAAAATTATGATGTGATTGGCATAACAGAATCTTGGCTCAATACAGAAGATAGAGACTTTTTAGCAGAATATTCACTTCCCGGTTATGTAATGTTTGAGAAAAGCCGAATAAATAGAAATGGAGGTGGCGTTTTACTTTATATCAAAGAAAGTCTTAACCCTACCCTCTTGTCAAAACCTCAAATTGTGAATGTCGACACATCTTTTGTGCTAATAAAGAATAATAAAGGTACAAAAATAATACTTGCGTTAATAGTCAGACCTCCAGCTCAATCAGTGCAAACTGAACTAGAAATTTACGAACAAATTGCAGATGTAAGTAACTCACAAGATACCGTAATTTTTGGCGACTTTAATTTACCTGTGACCAAGTGGGGCGATACTCTTACTTCACACTCCGGACATGACTTGTATACGAACTTGCAAGAGAGTTCGCTTTATCAATTTGTTCGAACGCCGACCCGTGGTAATAACGTTCTTGACATTGTACTTGCAACAAAAGAAGAATTAATAGAGAATTTGAATGTTGGTGATGAATTCAGTAACAGCGACCATCGTACGATAACTTTCACTTTAAAGTTTACTAGTACCGGTAACGAACCAAATAGTAGCATCGAAAAAGTCCCTAATTTCAAGAAAGCAAACTTTCATAAACTTAGAGCTATGTTTAAAGAAACTGACTGGAGCTTTTTAATTAACAATAACGACATAAATACATCTTGGAAGTTATTCAAAACCACTTACCTAAAAGCAGTGCAAGACTGCATACCATCGAAAATACGGCGTCCAGGCCATAATAATAAGCCAAATGGTGGAATAAAGATATTTCAAACTGTCGGCTTGCTAAAAAATTTGCTAATGATAGATTAAAATCCTCACAAAACGACGAAGAACGGGTGAAATTTATAGAGCTACGACGCAAAGCCAAAAAGTTAATTAAGCAAAGTAAAAAGACCCTAGAGTTACATATTGCGAATCAAAGTAAAACAAACCCGAAAGAATTCTATAGTTATATCAGAAAGAAAAAGGTAGTTACTTCAACTGTTGGACCGTTAGTCGATGAAAAGGGAGAATACTTGTACACCAAAGACGAAGTACAAATAAGTAATGCCCTCAATACCTTCTTTGCATCAGTTTTTACAACAGAAGACCTCAGTGATATCCCTACACCATCGCCGATTCAGATTGATAATTCAGATGTTCTAAGCAATATCACCGTAACAGAGAGAGATGTATTGAACTATTTAGATAAACTCAAGGTAAATAAAACGCCTGGACCTGATACAATCTCGCCTAGAGTTCTAAAGGAAGCTAAGGATGAGCTCTCCAAACCACTGACATTACTATTCAATAAATCCTTGCAGTCTGGAACTATGCCTGATCAGTGGAAGCTAGCCAACGTAACACCGATATTAAAAAAAGGCAGCAAATCCCTACCCAGTAACTATCGAACAATTAGCTTAACCTCAGTTGTATGTAAAATGCTAGAAACGGTCATAAGAGACAGGCTCGTAAATCACTTAGATGAAAATAACATACCGGTACTTAAAGATACTCAACACGGCTTTCGTAAAAAACGTTCCTGTTTAACAAACCTCTTAAGACTTCTTCCACGATATCCTCAACCTCTACGATGAGAGTAAAGCTGTAGATATTATATACCTTGATTTTCAAAAGGCCTTTGACAAAGTTTCCCACAAACGTTTACTGCTAAAACTAAATGTGCATGGAATACAAGACGGTGTGTTGAAATGGATAGAAAATTGGCTCAGCGACAGAAAGCAAAGAGTAGTCATAAACGGTAAGGCATCTAAATGGACCAATGTAAGGAGCGGGGTACCCCAGGGATCGGTACTAGGACCAATTCTCTTTCTAATTTACATCAACGACATAGATGAGGGTCTCACCTGTACAATCTCAAAATTTGCTGACGATACAAAAATTGCAAATAGCGTACTCTCAAAAGAACAGTTGACGATATGCAACACAATCAAGATAAATTGTCATGTTGGGCCCAAATTTGGCAAATGAGTTTCAATGCGGATAAATGTAAAGTACCGTACTACATATTGGATACCTAAATGAGAAAGCAAACTATTTGATGAATGGCACTCAGCTTAAGAATGTAAACAGAGAAACCGATCTGGGAGTAACAATATCGAGTAACCTAAAACCGAGTCAACAATGTTCAGAAGTTGTTAAGAAGGCAAACAAAATAAATGGCTTTATAGGCAGGTCATTTGAGCATAAATCCAAAGAAGTTATCCTAACCCTTTACAATTCCTTAGTCCGCCCTCTTCTGGAATACTGCGTTCAATCCTGGTGTCCTTATTACCAAAAAGATATAAACAAGCTAGAACGAGTTCAACGTAGAGTTACCAAAATGATACCTAGCTTAAAGAACAAACCATACGAAGAGCGTCTTAGAGAATTAAATCTATTTCCTTTAACCCAGTGCAGATTAAGAGGTGACTTAATTCAAGTGTTCAAAATCATCAAAGGCATCGACAATATGAACTGTAGTAAGTAACTTCGACGACGACGACGGTGAAGAATTCGACGACGACGACTTCACTATCGACCAATCTAATTACACGCGGGGAAACGGTTGCAAAATTATTGGTAAATCTTTTAACTCACACAAATCTAAGAATTTCTTCTTCAATCGAGTTGTCAACTTGTGGAATGGGCTTCCCCGAGACGTTATAGACTGCAGCACCGTTGATTCATTTAAACTCCGCCTAGACAAATATCTCGCATCAAACCCACGACTGACTGCGTTTGTAAATGAATAACTTTATTTTATCCTCCCCTCAGTTACTAACCCATCTGTCCCCTACTAACTTCCTAGTCCTGCCATGGACATTAGTTCCCTTTCCAATGTTCCCTTACCCACTCTAAACCACTGTTTGGACACTTGATTCTCAGTGTTTTGGAGGACAAGCAGCCTAGAAGGTGTTGCTTGATTTCCTTTGTACTTCCCACTCACTTCCAGGACACCATCTAGCTTCTCTGACACTCTCCCGACTCCGGCACCAGGCAGGCAGGCAGGCAACTTTAGTAACATGTGTGTTAGTAGCCCTGCCAAGGTATTTAACCATAGAATCACCGACAATAAAAACAGACTTAGCTTTTTTCTTTTGTCGGCCTGTAGCAGCAGCAGCCTTCATTGGAGACATCCTCACTGCCTCGCTGTATGACGGGTCATCTCCTTCCCCGACTCCGCCTTCATAGCCATCACACTCATCCTCCAGGGTGCTGTACTTGTTGTTTACAGTCACACACTGCTTCTTCAAGGTACCGTACACTAAGTTTCACTTGAAGCTACCACCTTCCAGGGAGAGACCGGTTTTCCTACACTAGTTTTATTTTTTCGTTTCCTCTAATGTCATCTTCATTGCTAAATTCTCGTTCTTGAGACTTATACGGTACCGGTATATACTTCCTTTTCTACTTTCTCCAGCCTTTCCTGAAGTGTAAGGCACAACTGGAGAACTTCAGAAGTAGGCTAGCACTCTCGTTAACACTAGCCAGAGTCTCTAGGGCACAATGGTCACCGTATATTTTTTTCTTTCATTTCCCAGGTTCGAATCCCAAGACTCCAGGAGGATCACATGCTTTCATATAGGCCTATTATTGGTACTAATTACCGAAACTACCACTAATTTTTTCTCAATATATGAAGGCTATTATAGAATAAGGATGTTGCAAGAATCATATACCGGGTATATTAAGGTTTATTTTAACCACCGAAAATTCATTTTATATGCACTACGGTATATAAAGCACTGTAAAAAAAAACGATAATTCTCCCTTTTGACGGCAGTAAAACTCTAATTAAGCCCTTTACTGGCAAAATAGATGCTGATTTCAATAAGTCATGGGGGGTGAGCCCCCCCTCAACTCATCCTGTATCCCAAAGCAAAAATTTGTTGTTGTTTATTTACTTTGAAAATTACATACATAGCCTACGGTACATCTGAGTGTTTTAAGATCGTTGGATAATGGGAAAAAAACACTTTTTCCGGGGATTGTGACTAATTTCAACTACCGGTACCGGTACCGTATCGTATCGTATATACAGTACTGTATAACAATATAATGATAAGAACTACTATGGGTTTCAGAGGCCGTCAGGCATCGTTTTTCGGGAATAACTTATCGTATTAACAAACAGTTGGATCAGTATGATGTTTTGCCAGAGCTTGTTTCACACCGTCCCCTAATTTTCGTCAATTTTGTGCATTACCAAAAGTAGAGAATTAAGCCACTTGTCCCTGTGTCATGAGGTTAAAGTCACACCTGAATGACTAGGAAACGGACAAGGCTACCGTGCCGTACCGGTACCTGTGAAACCACCAAACAATTATTGCTCTTCCATCAAACACGATCGTTATCAGCCACCACCCAACGCTACTATCGTCGTTACATTCAGGTTATATGTCACTATCAAATAAATATATACAAATATTATATGTTATTCTTGTATATGTTTATTTGATAGTGACATATACAGTAACCTGAAAATAACGACGATAGTAGGGTTGGGTGGTACTAGAGCAAGGGGTGCGTGTGGAAAGGGTGTGTGCAAACGGATGTGTTGGGAAGAGGTGTGTGGGGAAGGGTTGCGTGAAGAACAGATATGTGGGAAAGAGGTGTGTGGGGAAGGTGTGTATGTACAAAGGAGTACAAACAGACCTATTGGTCCTTACAGGGCAGTTTGGATATCTAAACTTCTAATCTACTGACTAAGAGGTAGAGAAAAAGGATAGCAAAGAAGAAGGCTCCGCCTCCTCCCCATCCACCACTCCCTACAGCTAATGCTTGCGTGGAAACAGTTGGAAAAATACCATGTACTGTAGTATGGAAAAACTGACACAGAATTTTGGATAGGACTTGGAGAATATGAAATTGATTTGTAATCTAAGCTAACTCAATTACTAATATTGTGAAAGGAAAGAGGTGTATGAATATCAATATACACGCATAGGCATGTGTTATCACTTCATTAGGCGTTATTCTGAAAGAAAATGTGTTAATTGGGGGTTATTTCTATCTATCTATCTATTGCCTGATGCCGTGATCCCCGAAGGGGTGGCCACAGGGGGTTATTTGCCTAGTGTTTATCCAGATGGTTCTTGAATGTTTCGACAGTGTACTGTATATTAAAGTTTACAACGTTCGAAGGTACCGGTAGGCCTAGTCTGTTCCAAATATTCACAACACTGTTGAAGAAGAAATGTTTTGTCTCGAGAATGAAAACGCTTGCCTATAATCTTATAACCATTGTTTCTCGTGTAGTTTGCTTGATTACCGGGTAATCGTGAAAAATTCGCTTACATTTACTATGGGTTTTAGAGGCCGTGTTGCATCGTTTTTCGGGAATAACTTATTAACAAACAGTTGGATCAGTATGATATTTTGCCATAGCTTGTTTCACACCGTCTCCTAATTTTTGTCAATATAGTGCATTACCAAAAGTGGAGAATTAAGCAACTTGTCCCTGTGTCATGAGGTTAAAGTCACACCTGAATTACTAGGAAACGTACAAGGCTACCACGACGTACCGGTGCTGTACCTGTGAAAACCACCAAACCATTATTGCTCTTCATCAAACACAGTCGTTATCACCCACCACCCAACCCTACTATCGCCTTTACATTCAGGTTATCTGTCACTATCAAATATAAATATACCTGTACTAAAATAACGCATAATTTTTGTATAATTTTAGTACGGTATATTTTTAGGTAGGCTACTCCATATCGGTGGCGCCCAACAGGTCTTCGATCGCCGGCGTAGTTAACTCGATCAAGGGGGCTGCATGGTCCAGTGTATGGGCCTGTGGTGGTGGTGGTGTAGTGGAGGAAGAGGTGTACCGTACCGGTAGTCCAGTGGTAGGCATGTTTCATTCTGCTCTCTTCTCGTTGTCCAGGTACGAGTGCGGGTCGATTTCTGATGGGTCCCTCCCCATCATCTTGAGGACCAATTTGGGGCGAAAGCTTTCTGAAAATTGAGATATACTGTAAAGTACCGGTATTATTATTATGTTCTCTCCACCAACCAATTTTACTCCTAAACTCGATTAATGAAATTAACAAACACATGTGGCAGTCCGGGGATTCGAACCTAGGATGCTCACATCGAAAATAAACACACTTATGCATTGCACCACGAAGACAGCTCTATCCTCATTAGCCTATATGATTTGCAAACTTCATTGAAGAAATAGAGTATGTTTGTTAAGCATGAACGTTCATTTCTTAAAACTAGCATATGCTGTGAATCTTTTAATATTTGATTTTCTTCCAAATATTTTACTGTTTTGTCCCTTATTATGGTTTCCATTAATTTGCAAATTACTGATGTTAAGCTAATTGGTCGATAATTGCCTGGAGACGACTTATTTCCATTTTTGATTATGGGCGTCACGTTCCCGGTTAGCTAATTTCCATTCGTTTGGAACTTCTCCAACATTCAATGATTTGTTGAACAGAGTTGAGAGTGGGTTTAATATTTTGTACTTTGCTTCTGTTAGGATTCTTGGGGATATTTTATCTGGGCCTGGGGTATTATTCAATTTAAAATTGTTGATTGAGAGCAGAATATTGGTTTCATAAATCGTAAAGTTTCCAAGCTCAGTGCCATTTGTGTGATTTGTAGGGGTAGGACGGTTACCGTACCGGTAGTATCCTCCGACGTGAAGACTGATGCAAAATAGTTATTTAGGATATTCGCCATTTGTACTTCGTTATCAGTACCGGTATGATCTCCATTTTCTGCAACAAGTGGGCTTATTGTTGAAGTTACCGTTTTTCTGTTTCTTATAAAGTTGTTGTTGTTGTTCCCCAAGCTGCCTGGCCGAACAGCCCCAAGGCCCCGAGCAATTCCAAGGCCACAACCGAGCGCCCCCACAGAAGTTATATGTAATAGTGGCCCCTCCATCATTGACGATGTTGCCTATTAATATAATAGTCTCCATTCAACATTCACGTCAGTTGTTTGAATCAACAGCCGCGAGGAAGAATAAGAGTCATCTTCATAAGTGCAACGCTATTTCTCTTATGGAATCGTCACAGATCGGGTACCCACTACGAAAAAACTTCGTAAAAAATAAGAGAACCAAAAAAGGGAAAAGAATTCCCATCTTAACACTGTTAATCACAAGCTTCCCACATTCGGTGGATTTTTTTGCGTTGTGGCTTCTTGCCGCCTCTCGCCAAGCGCAACGATTCGGCCTTCTCTTCCTCGCGGGCCTAACGTCAACACCAGTGCCCCCGCGCTCCGGTTTCATTCGACGCTTGCTCTCCTCTAGTGAGTCTTTGCTCATTTGTACTGTATATATTTGGGAGATAGTGAGCAGGGTTTAGACTAGCTAGCACGGGTTGTTATATATTTGGCCCGCAGGAAGTGTTAAAATTAGGGTACGATAGGCGCTCTCCTTGTTTTCAATTTTTGCCACCCCTCGTGGTGTTTTTTCATTGTTGCTAGGCGCCTTAGTTTTTGCTTTTTGACTTAGTTAGGAGGCTTTCCTTTAAGTTTCTTGCTGTTCCTAGGGACGGCTTGAGGGTCTACGGATCCTGTTTTTGTTGCAGACGCGCCAGGGTTGGTCGCTCCACGTGGGTGGGGCGTCCTCCGGCTTTCGAGCCTGAGGAGAGGCCCCTCGTGGGTTTTTTTTCTCTTCGCCTTGTGGCAAGGTTCTGTTTTCTTCGTATGGTCTGTGCTTTTTTCCCGGATAAGCCGATAGGTTATCTAGTTCTAGGGGTGTGTTATTATTACTATGATTGTTTTTTATCATTATCATGTCCCCTGTGAGTTGTTGGTCTCCCGGTGGTTAGTGTGCCACTTGCCGGGAGTCCGGCAACGCGTTCCTAGCGTGGGAGTGAATGCGTTCGGGTGTGTTTCCTCTCAGCAGTGCCTTGCTCGGGTTTCCCCCCCCCCCCCTTAACTTTGCTGGGCTCGCCGGCCTGCGGTTTTAACCGTAGTAGGTCGGCCCGGCGTGTTCACGAGCTCAGATCTTCCTCGCTGGGGCTTTGCGCCAGTGGGTGTGGCATCGCCACTAACCCCTGGTCCCTGGTTCCTCCGGAATCCGGCAGACATCGTTGTAGATCTGGTAGTGCTTTTCAACCCCTCGGACCTTGGCCCCGCCTCCCGGCGGTTACGAGAGCTACGAGTCCTCCGGCGGGTCATGTTTTTCGTTTACGATTACCCACCGTCTGGGGCCCCCTCCCCGGTCTTCGGCCTGGTCAGTTATTGAAGGGGGAATATTATGGTCGTTGACCCCGCCGTGCTGGCAGTATAGCGGGTATTAGACCCCGGCGGACACCACACGTGTGTCCATCGATTAGCACGCTTACCTTAAAAAAATGTTTATCTCGCCTTGCCGGCGGCTCAGTAGGTAAACTAATCAGGGACTGCTTGTGTTTTACAGAGCACACAGCGGCCCGCCGTTAAAGGGCTCCCTGCGCTACGGCATACGCCGTCGCAGGGGCCCTCAGTTGACAGTATCCCCTCCTCATGTTACCCAAGGGCATGGGAGGAGGATCTTCACGCCCTCTTAGGAGTGCTAAGAAAAGGGAGGCCGTGGCCTCCTAATCTTATTACGCCGGGAGGTTAGGATAAGTGAGACTCTCCCTTTTTGTCCTTATGAGCATTGATTCCTGGAAATTTTTCTTCCAGGTGGACACCCAGGACAGCCTGTTACCGCGCTGTTCCCGCCGGGGAGAGGAGCTTCTGCATCATGCCCTTATTTACAGTATGCTCGACCCCCTTGTGTCTTTTGCTTCCAATCCCGGCCCATAACAAATGTATCAGGTGTGTTCAGTGTTTAAACAAAACCTCTTTAGTATGGGCATCTCGTATGTGTCCAGTTTGTTCCGATTTGTTTGCAGAATGGCTGGCAGGCCAAGATTTGTTATGTTTACTCACGCTCATTGAAGTAAAGACTAAATTTAAAACCTATGCTTTTCAAGTAGCAAACAAAGAACTATCATGTGATAACCCGGAACTTTTAAGGGTTGTTCAGCTTTACTCTTTTGATGATCATATAGCTCACCAGTCACAGAACTCCCCCATACCCTTGTTGACCATTGGGTCCCCTACGTCCTCCATGACATCCGATCAGAGCTCCTCTCCCCCAACGAAGAGAAGCCGCTTGATATCACCGGACCGTCCCCACCTTACCCAACCGGCTCCCCCGGCGGGCAACCTGAGGCGCATGGACAGTACGGAATACCTGCCTGACAAGATCCGACGGCTCTCAAGCCCACCACGATGTGTGTTACTGGCTAATGAAACTCCCAGTTCTGTAAAAGTGAATCCCACGGGATCACCGGAAGTGGGTCCGGCGACCTCCTCAGAGACGCAGGGGGTTAGTCCCGGTCTCCCTGAGCCGGACGCCGACCCACCTCACCTTGCCACTAGGCTAAAACAATCTGTACACGTTAGGATTCAAGGTTCTCAGTTAATTTTGTCACATAACCAGGCTCACCAAGTCAGGGCTCATACCCCTACTCAGTCTCCGGGTGTACGTACATTAGACGCGGTTACGACCATCAGGTCTCACGCGACAACCCTGGCTCCTTCTAAGGACCAGCCCGGCTTAACAGCCGCCCTCAAAGATATAGGTTCGCAGAATGCGAACAACCCATTAACACCCCAGCCACGTGACCAGAAGTCACCGGCTTCGGTGCGCCCCACCCGGCTATGGCTAGTAGCAGTATGTCGCAGATGACCACTAATAAGACACAAGTGGCACCTATCACGCGGGCTGCCACTCTGATACAAGCAGATCATGTTACAAGCAGACCAACACGATAGGCCTCCGACACAATCCACTACTGCACAGTTGACATCTGTACAACTAAATGAATTGTCACGACAAGTTATAAACCAGTGTGCCATTAATCAGGGTTAAACCCCTCCTCCGGCACAGGGACCACTTCACAATGTAGCTAGGCCCCCCTCTCAGGTTAATGTCGGCATTCCCTCTCTAGCAGTCCCCTCCGCCGGGCCAGCAACGTCCCGTCCAATTGACTACCCGCAGCCCACGGGTCCACCATTAAACGAACCAATTCGTCCTCGACCTGCGGGGCAAGAGTTGCAACCGCAGGCCGTAACAGTTCCCCAAAGTTCGTTGTCAGACCCATTAGGCCGGCCCTCGACGCAACTCCTAGGCTTAGGAGACCTGGAGTTCATGGGTGGGTTCAAGTCCCACAATATAACTCCCCCTTCCGCCGGTCGTCCCGAACGGAACTTCCGGCGGAACCTTGGGTAATTGTGCCTCCTGGCCTTAGACAACCCTGGACTAGGCTGGACTCTGAGTCAAGTCATAGCCAAGAGCACCTAAGTTTGACTAGTTCTGATGATACCCAAGTTTTGCGTATCACCCCCAATAGACAGAAACCATATGGCAAGTAACTTGCCGGGTCCCTCTTCTGCCCCGGGGCCCCACTGGCCCAGCCGGGTGTCCCGTTAAAGTCTCAAATAGTTATAGCGCCAGGCAGGCTCTGGCTTCCGGTTATGGCAGTAACACAGGGCAAGGGGCATAAATCAATACAAAGGGAAGTCCCGGTGCCGGTGGAGTGGGCTATTGAAGTAAACCGTAAACAGGTCTTTAGGGCAAAAGACGCTAATGGTACAGTCTTAAAGGTTCCTATATATGCTAAACCTGACCCGGAAATTTTCAATATTTTGTGTATGACCCATGTCAGCTGGTTCCTCTTCCGGCGGATTCCCCGGTCCAGGATCCTTCTCACCCAGCCACTCCCATTTGCCCTGATTGTAATAAGCGATGTGGCCCTACTGGCTGTCGTCCTCTGCCTACTCGGCAGGAGCCTTCTCATAAGTTTCATAGATGTGGTTCTCATAGAGACCAAAGGGAGTTGAATCTGAGTGAGATGGGCCGTGGATGACGTGGGAGCAGGAACTGCAACAATTTGCTATAGATGTTACATCCAATGCCTTGTCACCAATTCCCCCTCCCCCCATTACCGAGTTTGACTGGCTAGCACAACGACCGGGCGGAGTTCCGTTCTCTGTTTTTAATTTTCTCATACCCCCTCAATTGACGGTGGCGGATTTTCCCCTGCCACTCATTACTCCTGAACCTATTGAACTTCAACACAAATTTTTGGTCAGAGATAAGGCCCACAGAGCCTTTATTAGCTTCCTGTTAACGAGAGACACGGCCCAAGCTATTGCTCAACCTTTGCCGAATCCCTCTCTACGAACCCAGGAATTAGTTAAAGTTTTCCAACAGTACCTACCCCCAGCCCCGGCTAGAAATCTCACGGAAATCCGAACAGCCCTGTTTGAGGCAGTCCGGTCACGTCAGCTCCTCAGACTCGGTATGGCTCAAACAATACCTATGAATGCTTACTACAGAATATTGTTCTCCCCTGTCTTAACTGCGAGAGTAATAGATGAGCCGACGGAACGTGATGTTAGGTTAATGTTGCGCTTGAAGAACAAGGAACACCGTTAGCTCTCCCTGGCGGCAGGCGAACGGATTCACCTCTGGCTCTGATGGTTAAAAATCACATAAACTATTATCCATGATACTCCAGTCCTCCCTGAGTCTTCCTCCCTCGGCCATGCTAGCGCAATAGGGTTTTTTGAGGTTCAACCAAGTGTTAAGTTCTCCTGGGAGGGGGCAGCGCCCCCCCCTAATAACTTCGGTCTGCCTGACCGGAACCGGTCCACACATAAGCACGCCCGGCCAAAAGTCAAGCGACTTTCCCTCACATGGCGTGCATAACAGACCGATAACCTCCCTCTGCATAAGGGATAAGGCGACTGACTTATTATACAGGGACGTGGACTACGGCCGCCATACGGGGTCGGTTCTGCAAACAATTAAACAACCCCGGCGGAACCGCATCTGGAGTATATATGTATATATATATATATACTGTATATCACTTTTCATTGAACAAATGATAGCCGGAGGCACCCGTTCCGCCAGCTTGCCTTCTTTTCAATGAATGTACTGACTCTGCATTATCGGGGTGAAAAGTTCTCACCCACGCTATGACATATCGGTCCCCTAACAGGTCCCCCTTGATACGATCACTAAGGTGTAACACATAATTTTTTCCTTAGCCATGCCAGTCCTAGGCTCACTGCCGGCGGTCACTTTACAAATCGCACCCCGCTGTTGGGGATAGGCGATCACCCCGGCGGGTCCTTTTTTCTATGTACCGGGGTCCGTCTCTCGATACTTAACCTAGCGGACGATGTTTCCTAGGGTCAGAGTCGGCTCAGCGGCAAGTCAAAATTTTCAAAACTACCGACCGGGGTCTATTATTTTCAACCTAGTTGGAGGTTCCAGCAAACGGAGCCCTTCAGGACACTGGTCTAGTTTATCTGTCATATAGAATCAAATCCGCACTCATTTGCTGTTAGCATTCCACACTGATCTTACGGACGCAGTGGTACCTGCAATCTCGGCGGCTGATGATCAGGACTCGCCAATCCTTTTTTCGGCCCGGTTAGTCACGAGACCATTTTAGTTCTCTATACCCCATCCTTTTTAACGTTCAAAACCCTCACGACACGCCGTCCAATACCCTGCAGTTAGCCAAATCATTACTCGCTTACGTGACTAGCCACGCTGTCCCTGAGATTTCTCTGGCCCCAGGTGTATATGATGTTTTAGGGTTAAGATCAACCTTCACCATAAGGTCTAGGTGCCGGTTGGGATATACGATTTAGTAGGTTTTCGAATTAAGTTCAACCTTCACCATAATGTCCAGATGCCGAGTAGGCTAAATTATGTTTTAGATATAAGTTCAACCTTCCACCAGGTCTATGTGCCGGTTAAGGCACTCAGATAAGGGCGGGGATCACGGCGGGAGCCTGTCAGGGCCTCCGGCTCCGGTTCCCCGAGTGTATGCCTAGTTACCCGCCTAATCGGGATTATAAAGGCTACACAGGACTATAGGTCCTAGTCGCCTAACTCAGTTACTCGCTGATCCTCGCCGAGAAAGCGGGGCTCGCTACTTAACGAAGGAAGGGCCATCAAGATAGCTTGTCATGGCAAAAGTTGACTTCCCCATGTGTTTTCTACAAATCATTTAAAATTATTATTTTTTTTTTCAAAGTATGCCCGCGGACACACTACTTTTGTTGTTATTGTATTCCTCGTGTTATGTACTGTGATAGTTACGCCCGGAAAGGCTTTAAAAGAAAAAGGGGGGGTGGGGAATATGTGGATCCCAGTACGAGAGTAGAACTCCCCCTGATACAGGATTACAAATAGGTTAGGGACAAGCCTGGATGCGATTTACGCCAGGCTGTGCCCAAAATGAGTTATGAGCTTAGTAGCTCAGGTTGCTTGATTGCTTAAATTAAACTCAAGATATTTAAGTTCAAGGGTCAAACCTGGATGCTGTTTACACCAGGCTATGCCCGAAATTAAGATAAAAACTCAGTTTGCTCGATTGAGAAACTGCTTAATTTAAACTTAGGTTTTATGATGATTAATAAAAGAAAGTTTTATGTTTTCAAAACCAGTTGCACTAGATTACAATAGGTCCGAAGGGACTGTAAATATTTCCATTCTAAACTACCCAACTTAGGTTGTTTTTATGAATAATAAAGAATTATTTGCCCTACAGTGTATATTATTTTCAGGTATGTTCCTGGCTAGCTACACTAGTTTCAGTAGGCTTGATAATTGTCAATATGACTACGCCGGGAACCGAGCTGAGCTCAGTATAAGGTTCCGGCCCAAGGGAATGAAGAGTTAAGCTGTGAACTCTCACCCAATACAACAAACGCCTCAAGAAGGAGGACTCTCTTGTTGGAGCAGGCTTCTTTGAAGCAACGCCCTGCTCTCTCTCTTTCAATAATTTTTAACTATGTTGTAAGCACAACTACATATACAAATAGCTTTTCATGTTATGAGGTTTCTTGACTTAACCATACGGTTATGAGGACTTTTTAATACTACGAATGTCCCCCTCCAGTCTTAGAATTCAGGCAACATCGTCAATGATGGAGGGACCACTATTAAATTATAGGTTTGATTCCCAAAGGGAAGTAGAGCAAACCTAATATTTAGTAGGGCCCCCGGAATCATTGACGAAGACGTCCCTCCCAGCCATCCCCTTCCTATTCGTTAATATTTTTTAGTTATCTTGATATATCATTGAAGGCCGAATCGTTGCGCTTGGCGAGAGGCGGCAAGAAGCCACAACGCAAGAAAATCCACCGAATGTGGGAAGCTTGTGATTAACAGTGTTAAGATGGGAATTCTTTTCCCTTTTTTGGTTCTCTTATTTTTTACGAAGTTTTTTCGTAGTGGGTAGGCTACCCGATCTGTGACGATTCCAGAAGAGAAATAGCGTTGCACTTATGAAGATGACTCTTATTCTTCCTCGCGGCGGTTGATTCAAACGACTGACGTGGATGTTGAATGGAGACTATTATATTAATAGGCAACATCGTCAATGATTCCGGGGCCCCTACTAAATATTAGGTTTTCTCTACTTCCCTTTGGGAATCAAACCTATAATAGCTGTAAAATTATTTTAGAACATAAGTAAACGGGAGTCTGCAAAGAGCCGATTGGCCCACACACGGCAGATCCCTTTCACACCCAACCCATCTTGTCCATATGCCGATCTAATTTTATCTTAATTTAAAGCTAATTTTTATCCCACTATCGCACTTGGTAGCCTATTCCACATATGTAGGCTACATCTCTGTTACCAAACCAATATTTGACTATCTTTTCTGAAGCAAAGTTTATCTAATTTGGAACCATTTGTTCGAGTTATTTCGCTATCACTGTAGTAGTAGTAATAGTAGTTGTAGTAGTAGTACGGTAGCTAGTAGTAGTCAATCAATCAATCAATCACATTTATTTCGTAATATAATATTACATAGGTACAGAAATTAGGACAGCGTCATAAATAATGTCATCACAGTCATGTGACTTAGGGTTAATCTACAAACGTAGCCTAGGTACCGTACCGGTATATACACAGTACGGTACCGGTACATCATCATATAGGCCTATACCGGTACATACTGTAATTATACACACGTAAATACAGTACGGTACAGTACCGGTAGTAGTAGTAGTAACAGCTATAGGCTAGTGTAAAATGTACCGTAGGCCTACTAGATTAAGAATATTTAATAAAGTACGGTACGGTAGTAGTAGTAGTAGTACATTAGTATTGCGGTTGTTGCTGTTATTACATTTTTCATTGGTATCGACAAATAGAATACACGTAAATTAACCCTTTCACGCATATGACGCGATTTTGAGCCTATTGGGGATACTTTAAAACCTTTGTTACCATCAGGGGTATTTAGAAACCTTTAGTTTAGTTACTTCAACCTCTGCAGTTGTCTTTGAGTTAGCTGTGGGCAGAAAACTAATTTTGGAGAGGTAATTATAAGGGGTGAAGTCACAAAGTGTGAGGTAAAGCTGAACGGTCAGGCTATGGAGATCGGCAACTCTTTTAAGTACCGGTATCTGGGCAGTGTGTTGATTAAAGATGGGACTATGGATGAAGAAGTGCGGGAGAGGGTACAACAGGGGAAGAGGGTTGTAGGAACGCTGAAAGCAGTAACAAGAAATAGGGTGGTCAGTATGGAAGTGAAGAAGTCCTTGCATGACAGTGTGGTAATCCCGACACTGACTTACGGAAGCGAAGCATGGACGTTGGTTGAGAGACTCAGACCAAGAGTGAGAGCAGTGGAAATGAATTACTTAAGAAGTGCGTGCGGAGTTACATGGAGGGATAGACAGACTAATGAGGAAGTAAGAAGGAGGTGTGGTGTGGAGGTACCGGTAGATGTGCTGGAAAGTGTGAAAAGGAACAACTTGAGATGGTTCGGCCATATGGAACGTATGGAAAGTGAGAGAATGACTAAGAGGGTGTACGAGAGCGAGGTGGAGGGACAGAAAGGGAGAGGTAGACCGAAAGAGAGGTGGAAGGATGGAGTGAGGAAGTATGTGAACGAAGGCGGTGCTGGTTGGGGGGAGGGGCGTCGACTGACTGGGGGCGGTTCGTTCGTGGCCATCCCTTCGGGGATCACTGCGTCGGGCAATAGATAGATAGATAGAATTATAAGAGTGAGAGAACTCTATTTCTTATTGCTAATCTGGCAACCTCTGCGTCATAAATGCGTGAAAGGATTAACAATATGTCTGAAATCACATGGAACTAGAATTGAGAAGCTGCCGAGAAAAGTTGTCGGAAACGTATCGCTCGTGTTATTAACCTTTCACAGACCAATGAGCCTTTTCCAGGGTTTGTCTTATAAACCGTGCTGCTTGGTAGAGGGACTTTATCTACACTTAGCTCGTCTGGATTGCATCATCTTTGGGCTGTGTGGGGTGGGTGGGAGAGCGAGTGTGTGTGTGGGGGGGGGGGGGGGGGGTACACAGGAGTTTTAAGGAAATCAAGCAACAATAGGTCTTGCGACACCTCGAAGTTACTTGCTCTCTAAGTTACTGTTGTTTTATTAAGCGCCCAACAGTTTCTCAGAGAGGATATGATAAAGGGGTACCGGTACGGTAGGTGGGAGAGGGTGTGTATGCATGTGCATGTGTGTGTATGTGTATATTTACCTATATGAGTTTCACTAGGTACCGGTACCGGTAGATGGGAGTGTGTGTGTAAGTGTGTAGGTGTCCCCACACTGGGGGGAGCGTATGTGTGTAATTACTTATATGAGCTTCACAGGATTGAGCTAAGCTCGCAGTTACTTGCCTTTACTAAAATAACATATTGTGACATAAAGGTCTGAAGTGTTTGTGTAATTCACTTACGATCTTGAGGATCCCTGAGGATCTCTCGCCAGCCATCATCCTCCCAGAAGAGAGCTTAGAGCTTGTATTGTCCGATCATTGGGCAAGGCCGATACCTTTTCACACGCCACACACCCGGGCAACAAGGTCACAACTCCTAGAATTACGTCCGGTATATACCGTACCTATTTAGGCTACTTCTAGGTGAACAGAGGCTATCACGTGAAAGGAGACAAACCCAAATTGTCTGCACCCGGCCGAGGATTCGAACCCCGGACCTCTAGATTGTGAGTCAAGCGAGCTACCGCTTACACCGCTTATGTGTGTGTGTGTGTGTGTGTTCCTTTTCCGCCCATTTCCACAGCTACCTCTTCCCCCTCTTATCCGGGTTTGTATGTTTGTCATGACGAGGCCTTAAATTACCGGTACGGTTTATTATATGATTTATGTTCACTATAATTACCGGTACGGTTTATTATATGATTTATGTTCACTATAATTACCGGTACGGTTTATTATATGATTTATGTTCACTATAATTACCGGTACGGTTTATTATATGATTTATGTTCATTATAATTACCGGTACGGTTTATTATATGATTTATGTTCACTATAATTACCGGTACGGTTTATTATATGATTTATGTTCACTATAATTACCGGTACGGTTTATTATATGATTTATGTTCACTATAATTACCGGTACGGTTTATTATATGATTTATGTTCACTATAATTTTTGGAAACTCTTAAGTAAACCGGCAAGGCTCGCTACAAATCATAGCTTGTAGCATTGTCCAAAAGTCACTAGGCCTACTAAAACACAGATTATGCTTAATTAACGCCTTCAGCATATGACTACCGGTACGTTATATATAGTGTTGGCTAACATTAGACGCTTTTAACCAGCTTAGGAAGGACGTATGGGGATCGAATGGGGTACAGACTCCAAAATTTATCCTCTTACTCCCACAGATCCTTCCTAAAATCGCATAATATTACCCAGAATATATTTGACATTGTGGATCCAGATTTTCAAAACTAGATAAATTCCGTTTTATAATAAAACATAAGCAAACATTGGTTTTCACTAGCCTACGGAAAATTTGGCACGGTTTCCAGAAGTCCGTAAGGTACATAGCGATAGTATAGAAAATATGTTAAGTAAGGTTACTATAAGTAGAAATTATGTGCTTAAGGAAATTAACAGGCTAAAACCTAAAAAATCGCCTGGTCCTGATGAGGTATAGGCTATGCTATAGTACCCGTATTAAAATAATGCAAAGATGAGTTAAGTTATCCATTAACATAAATTTCTATTTAACAAGTCATTAGAAACAAGCTTAGTTCCAGAAGCTTGGAAGCTTGCCAATATAGTTCCGATCTTCAAGAAAGGTGATAAATCAATAGCATCCAATTACCGTCCCATTAGTCTCACATCAATCAAAGGAAAGTTGCTAGAGCCAATTAGGCCTATTGCTAGGAAAATTATAAACCACTTGGAAACATTTAACTTAATAAATTCTTCTCAGCATGGATTCACTCAGGGACGTTCTTGCCTTACTAGGCCCTAATTTGCTTCGCTTTATCTCAGAGGTATATTAAGCAGTACGGTAGATAATGATAAGTCATATGATATTATATATTTATATTTCAGTAAAGATTTTGACAGAGTCCCTCATGCGAGATTGATGAGAAAGGTTGAGGCGCATGGAATAGGTGGGTCGTTGATGGGATGGATTAGGTCATGGCTAATTGGTAGGAAGCAGAGAGTCAGCATAAATGGTATTAAGTCAGAATGGGGAGCAGTCAAAAGTGGTGTCCCCAGGGATCTGTATTAGGTCCTCTGTTGTTTGTTATATACCGTACATAAATGACCTTGATTTAGGTATAACTAGTAGGATAGGCCCAAGTAAATTCGCAGACGATACCGGTACGGTACCAAAATGGGGAGAAAAATTGATTCAGATAGCGACATAGAGTGCCTCCAAAGGGATCTAGATACCTTAGGCTACATGAATGGTCAGTAAATTGGCAGATTAATTTTAACATTTACAAATGCAAGGTATTCAATATAGGGAAGATGAATACAAATGTAGACTATAAACTACCGTACGGTATTTAATATGGAATTAGAAAACTCAGACTGTGAGAAAGAGCTATGTGTGTTTGTTATCAATGATTTGAAACCTAGAAAACAGTGTATACACGTTCGTAACAAGGCAAACAGGATTCTCGGATTAATCTCTAGGAGTGTGAGTAACAGAACTGCTGATGTTATCTTAAAACTTTACTTGTCATTCGTGAGACCCCATATGGATTATGCTGTTCAGTTGTGGTGTCCTTATTACAGAATGGACATAGATTCATTGGAGAGAGTACAACGTAGAATGACAAAAATGATCCATAATATTAGAAATCTTCCATAGGAAGAGAAAGGTTGACCAAATTAGGCTTACATTCGTTAGAGAGACGCAGAGTTATGATAGAGGTGTTCAAGTGGGTTAATGGGATTAATAAAGGGGACATGAAAGATGTAGTAAAGCTCAGTGATAGCGAAATAACTCGAACAAATGGTTTCAAAATAGATAACGGTAAATTTAGTTTCAGAAAAGATAAAGGCATATATTGGTTTGGTAACAGAGCTGTAGATAGGTGGAACAGGCTACCGTACCAAGTGTTATAGCCTAGTGGGATCAAGAACGATAGAGACCTTTAAGATAAAATTAGATAGTCATATGGACGAGATGGGTTTGGTTTGAGGGGGATCTGCCGGGTTTGGGCCAATCGACACTCTGCAGACCCCATGTTTTCTAACCTCTGACCGTTTTGGTGAGGTCGGTCCTCATGGTGTTAGCGAGTTGGGCCTATAATTAGGGTTGGGTGTGAGAGGGATCTGTCCTGTGTGGGCCGATTCGGTTTTCTGCAGACTCCCATTTTCTTATGTTGTTAGGTACCGGTACCGTACTATAATTACCGGTATGGTAGGCTACATAATAACGATGGAAAGTTTCAAACGTAATTGAGATAATCATATGAATGATGTTGGTTGGATGTGGAAGGGATCTGCCTCGTATGCCCCACATTTCCGCTTTCTTATGTTATGTTATAGGAAAACATGAGGAATTAATCGAAAAATAAGAACACTGAGTCCGCAGAGAGCCGACCGGCCCACACATGGCAGATCCCTTTCACACCCAACCCCTTGTTATCTTCTAGCCTACACGCACTATTAAATACAGACCTTTCTTATCACTCTCCCAACAGTCTACAACACCCTTCCCAGCCAACCTACATATCGTAACTAACCTCTACTCTTCGCCGACACACACACACACACACACACACCCACACACCCACCTCCCCGTGGCGTAACTGATAGCGCGTCTGGCTCACAACCAGAAGGTCCCGGGGGAAGAGACATTTGGGCAAGTCTCCTAACGGTGTAGCCTCTGTTCACCTAGCAGTATAAATAGGAACCTGGTATAAGTGGACGAAGTTGTGACGTCCCATCTGGGGTTGGTGATCGGTTACAAGGCGAGATGGGTATCGTACTGGTCAACCTAAGCTACTGGTCAACCTAAGCCTTCGGGTGAGACTGGTACCGTAGTGAGAATGGCACCGTACAGATTAACCCTAAGCCTTCGTTTCCAGATGTCGCCAATTGGCTAAAATACAGACTACACACACAAACACAGCCATTCCAACGATACATAAACACTTAACATGCATTTCACGCAATACATTCCCAGTTAAGGAGGCGCGATAATAATGAGCTTAGCTCGCATTGCGTGGATTCCCCTTGACGAACAAGCAAGTGAATTACACACACACACACGCGCGCGCACAAAAAAACACACACACACACGCGCGCATAGATAATTGTTGTTGTTGTTTTGTAGCATGCCCAGATGGGCCTTTTTCTGGTCCACTTTCTCCCTCGTGTTTAGCCCCATTAGTTTTGAGATTTTAAGACATTCGGCCCATTAATTTGACGATTTTAACACCTTTCGCCCCATTTCGTTGTCAATTTAAGACCTTTCATGCCATTTAGGTGTCGATTGTTTTCCTGGCGAGCGATATCGAGGCTGAATTTTAAGAGGAAACGGCCTTGGGCCTGGACATTTTTCTACCGAAAAATGTAAACAAATTATCTTGAAGGTGGGTCTATTTTTTTTTTTTATTAAGCTTGATGGAGGTCTAGGGAGGAAACTAAAAATTACATGAATAACTGAATAAATATGTAAACAAGAAAACTGCCAATATCCCCTTAAGCTGCATTAAATCGTCTAGGTTAATAAAAGTCAGACAAAACTGTTAAAATGCGTCTCGATCTTCAAAGGGTTAAGCCCAGGGTGTCAACGGTAAGGCGAGTCCATTACTTTTAGTCTATATTAGTGTGTAGCGTACCGTATGCAACGACAAAGTTAGGGTTCATAGGGTTCAGATTACCGTATGTCTTCGGAAGTGACAAAATGACCTAAAACAATGCTACTTCATGTTAGTTTTCCTGTATTTTTAGTTTTTATTATTGTATAGACCTATTGTATTTTTAGTCTAAATTATTAGTGTATATGCCACGGCAAAATTAGGGTTCATAGTTCAGATTATGTCTTATGAAGTTATGAAGTGACAAAATGACCAAAACAATGCTACCGGTACTTCATGTTAGTTTTCCTCTATTTTCATTTTCATTTTCATTCAAGTCTTCAAACAAAATTTCTCCGGATTGCCACCCTGCAGTAGTAAAGCCGGAGTCACACGAGCCCTTTTTCGAGCATTCTTTACGGGCAAATATGGTCTGGAAGCTTCAAAAATTACACTTTATCAGACTTCAGCCGCCTAACATAATCTACCTTCAGTCTAATTACCGATACCAATGCGGAAATGTCCCGAAATAATACGAGAAAAAACTTGCTCATGGAAAATTGACGGAAAAAGGCTCGTGTGACAGAGGCTTTAGTGTGTCTAGGCTACCTGGGATAAAGTTACACCTGCTCTGTACACCCATACACACCGGTTCACTTTTTTGGTAGATTTTTTTTGTTTTTTTCATTTATTTATTTTTCTAGTTTCCTCCCTAGACCTCCATCAATCTTTAAAAAAAAACATCCCAAAGGCCGGTTCTTCCAAAATTACAGGATCACTATCGTTCGCCAGGAAAGAAATAGACACCTAAATAGCACGAAAGGTCTTAATATTGACAAGGAAATTGGGTGGAAGGTCTTAAAATTATCCCTTTCGCTGCGGGTGACGTTCTGGAACGTCCTGGCAAGTTACAGCAATTTCCAGGCTTTAAAAGCCTGTAAAAACCGTAAAAATCGAGTGTCAGTGGGCGGGAGTGTCAGGGGCCCACCTCTGACCCTCAGAGCACCAAGCGGCTCACTGAGGTTGACTGTGTCTCGCGCGGGTCTCTCTCTGTGTCTCCCAACAGTGTAGCCAAGCGAGCGAGTGTTACATAATAGCGGGTTTCCCGCGTTTCACTGGCACCACTGCGGGTGAACCAGACCACGTACGGGGCCCGTTCGGGTGTCATTTTGAAGCTATTCTCACCTAGTTTTCGGCAGAATACACTTCATTTAATGCAGATGCTTGATTTATCATTCAGGAGTGCCTGAATATGCCCTAAATAGCCCAAACATAGCTGCAGCCAAAGGGTTAACAAACTAATGGGCAAACATCTTAAAATCTGAAAACTAATGGGGCTAAACATGAGGGAGAAGGGGATCTAGAAAATTGACCTATTTCCTCTTAATGTTGATATAGGTATATGCTACATCGAGAGGCATTTACTGAGCTTTTGGATTGGACTTGCTGGAACTGGCAATATGGAGTTCCAGATTTGTCTGACTTCGTTTGAAGAGATTTTTGGTTGTTCGTTTCAGTCTATCGTGTTCTAATTTATCGCTGTTGTTCTGAGTTGCCTTTTATTTTTGGTACCGGTACTGTATTATTATGGTTTTTACACGCCTGATTTTTTACTAAGAGGCTGTTTTGTATTTCATTGTTCCACCATTTTGGCTTATATTTACCCGCTGGGCGCCGGTTTCGTAGAGGGACGTACCGTACAGTATGTATTTATGGCTATGTTTAGGTTATTTGATAATATATCTCTATAATCGATTTACATTATGAGTTTTGGTAATTTAATTCCAGTCAGTATTAGCAAGGTGCCTTCTAAGTTTGTTGAAGTCACCCTTCGATAATCTGCTACTTTTTCAGTGTTCTCGTTTTCTTTGTTGTTAGTTACTGTAATGTTAAGTTAAAAGACACAATCCTATTGTCACTGGAGCTAAATTCTGGTTCGATTTTGACGCTATTTACCAGTCTCATTTGTGGTTAGAATAATATCCAGAATGTTGTTTCCTCTCGTTGAGTGTTCTACATGTTGATAAAGGGCACTTTCCTGAAGATTAGCATATAAATCGTATCCCGTGTGAGCATTTAGTGGTTCACCCCATCTTGTGACTGGCAGATTGAAAGCGTCAAATATATCTGTATCTTCCTGACAACTTATTTCTGCTATTTGATCGTAGAGATTCTTATATGTATCAGATGATTGTGTTGGAGGTCGATCAATGAGGTCAATTATTACCTTGCTTACTTGATTATTAATTTGAACGTAACTAGCATTGATAACATTTATGTGTGTAAAACCAAGGTTTTACACAGTAGGTTTGGAGAGGTACAAACAAGTGGTGCATACCCATGCTTAGTACCGTACCATATGCAGCAAAGGAGTGGGCGCGATCCCAATGCAGTGTAGCATCTGCCGCTGCTGGGTACATCATGGGCAGAAGCGCTGCACTAGAATTAAGGTACCGGTACATATACCAAGGAAGAACTCTGAAATCAAGAAATTTGTATGCATAGTATGCAAAGGTGAGCTTGTGTTCAATGACCAGCTTGAGAGTGTTAACTTTGGTAATGAGGCACTGGAGATGCTGGACAAGTTTTGTTACTTGGGAAATACCATCTTTGCCGGTGCTGGGGCTGAGGCCGCCACTATCGCCAGAATAAGATGCGGCTGGGGAAAGTTAGAGAACTGTTGCCACTACTTGCCATGAGAAGACTCCCTCTCCCCTTGAAGGGAAAGGTGTATGCTTCATGCGTTAGAAGCGCAATTACATATGTTTCAAAAGCGTGGCCTGTTATAGCGGATGAATCAACAGAATGGAACACAACGGGATGCAAAAGGTCAGATGGATGTGTGGTGCCAAACTGTAAGATAGGATATCTAGTAGAGAGCTGAGGAGAAGGTTAGGTGTCAAGAGTATCAGTGATGAAATGCTTGGATGGTTTGGACATGTGGAGAGGATGGATAAACTAAGTTGGGTAAAAAGATGTAAGTCTATGAACGTGGAGGGAGCTGCACCAAGGGGCAGGCCAAGAAAAACATGAGATCAGGCCTTGCGATCTGATCTTGAATCAAAGAACCTGACAAGTGAGGCAGCTCTGAACAGGGCTGCCTGAAACACCGTCATTAGGACATGAGACCGGAACCACACTTCATGTGGAACACTTGGTCTATACATTTGTCTATGTACCGGTAGGCCTATGCATGTATGTATAGTTAAACTAAAGTGTCTAGGTTATCTTGTAATTGTTGGCAATGTGCGATTGAATATACTAGTAATTTTTGTGTCATTTACAAACTTAGATATTTTACATTTTATCCTTTCATCAATGTCATTAATGTACATTATAAATATAATAGGTCCCAGCACGGAACCTTGGGGAACGCCACTGTTTACATCACCGGTACACCAATCTGATTCTTTTCCATTAGGCTAATTACAACTCACTGTTTACGACCTGAGAGCCAGTCTTCGAGCCATTTGTATGTGCTTCCTGATTTACCATGAGTAATGATTTGTTAACTAGAGGGGCACTCGGGAGAGCCGCAGAGCACATACCTCCGCCTACGCTGACTTTGGATATGATCCTGATTGTCTCCTAAATTAAATAGCTTCTTCCTGGTGCATAGGCTATCCTCTCTGCCCACCAAATTTTGTGAAAATCTGGGGATCGCTTCCTAAATGAATCTCTATTTCCTTGGCGCATATCCTATCTGCCCATCAAATTGCGTGAAAATCGGTTAATAACTGTTAGATATCTTGTTTACAAACAAACATACATAGCCTACATACAGAGGCCACAAACATAACGTCCGTCCCACTTCGTTAGCGGAGGTAACCTATCGGCTTAAGGGGGGTGACCTGTTTTTGTTCTGTCCTTTTCTATCTTTCTCTGGCTTGTATCCATTTGGCCCCATTCAGCCTACTGTTTTAAGACGTTTATCCCCATCCAGGTGTCAATTTTTTACTGGTGAGCGGTAGCAAGCCAGCATATTTTTTATTTTTGTTTGACAGCAGGCTAAATTTGTAAATTTTTCGATAGAAAAATATCTCCGGCGAAGCCGTATTTCTTCATATACCGTAGCCTAATGCTGGCTCGCTATCGCTCGCCAGGAAGAAATCGACACCTAGATGGGGATAAACGTCTTAAAATAGTTGGCTGAATGGGGCCGAATGGATACAAGCCAGAGAAAGAGAGAAATGGACAGAAATAACAAAAAGCAGGTCACCCCCCTTAAGTCGCTTATGGGGCACTATATTGCATGCTTTTTGAAAGTCGAGATAAACTATATTGACTGCTCTGTATTCTCATCATACCGGTATATTATATACAGTATACTTCGTAGAAGAAATCAAGTACGGTACCGGTATATTTGTTAGGCATGAACGTCTGTTTCTAAATCTGTGTTTCGAGTATTGATAGCGTACCGGTACCGGTAATATATAAATGCGCAGAATTTCGGTGTGATTAACCTAGGTTCGAGTCCTTCGAGTGCCATATGTATTCGTTGATTTCATTAATTGAGTTTAGAAGTAAAGTTGGTTGGTGAAAAAATATGAATACCGGCATATTTCATTTTCCTCTAAAATGTTTACTGTTTTGTCTCTTATAATTGTTTCCATCAGTTTGGAAACTACTGAAGTCAAGGTAATTGGTCGATAATTGCATGGAAATTATTATTATTATTATTATGTGGGCGCCACGTTCATATGGGCGTCTCTTCTGGAGAAGGGATGCGTGGATAAGAGGTGAGAGGAATGTGTGGAGAAGGAATGTGTAAGAAAGGTGTGTGTGTGTGTGTGTGTGTGTGTGTGTGTGTGTGTGTGTGTGTGTGTGTGTGTTACTCAGTTACTTGTTCGTCAAGGGGAATCCACGCAATGCGAGCTAAGCTCATTATTATCGCGCCTCCTTAACTGGGAATGTATTGCGTGAAATGCATGTTAAGTGTTTTATGTACTGTTGGAATGGCTGTGGATGTGTGTGTAGTCTGTATTTTAGCCAATTGGCGACATCGGAAACGAAGGCTTAGGGTGGATCTGTATGGTACCATTCTCACTATAGACGGTACCGTCTCGCCCGAAGGCTTAGGTAGCCATCAGCTTAGGTGAACCATATGATACCCATCTCGCCTTGTACCATTTTTGCCAACCCCAGATGGGACGTCACAACGTCGTCCACTTATTCCAGGTACCTATTTACAGCTAGGTGAACTGAGGCTAACACATGAAAGGAGACAAGCCCAATTTGTCTCCGCCCGGCCGGGGATTGAACCCCCGACCCCTCGTGTGTGAGACGAGAGCTCTACCTACTAGGCTACGGGCTGTGTGTGTGTGTGTGTGTGTGTGTGTGTGTGTGTGTGTGTGTGTGTGTGTGTGTGTGTGTTTTAAGATTAAGGAGGGGATAAAAATCAAAGCTGCCTGTAACAAGTGGTCCCCCTAAATTGAAAGAGTGACAGAGCCAAAGTCGAGATACTGGTACCGTACCAGTACTTTACGTTAGAGTCAAAAGTCTGGACCTATGGAGTTTGAAGCAGTTAAGTCGTAGGATGAGGGAAAAATAGGTTGAGGGAGAGAGTTCTACAGTTCACCTGTCGAGTGAAAGAAAGACTGGGAAAATTAGATCACTCTTGGGTTAGAAAGTTTGACAGAATAGGGGTGGGAATGTGTTTAAGGGGAGATGGGCTGGTTTTTTGGTCTATTAATTAATTTATTAATATATTTTTAGTTTCCTCGCTAGACCTCCCTCAAACTTAGAAAAACAACCACTAGACACCCCTTCAAGATAAATTTGTACGTATTTCGGTAGAAAAAAATTCCTGGCCGAAGGTCGATCCCTCTTTTAATTATAGGCTCGCTATCGCTCGCCAGAAAAACAATCGACACCTAAATGGCACGATAGGTCTTAAAGTTGACAAAGAAATGGAGCTTAAGATATACAAATTGCCAAACTAATGGGCCGAACGTTTTAAAATCTCAAAACTAGTGAGGCTAAACATGAGGGAAAAAAAGGTCCAGAAAAACGGCCTATCTCCCCTTAACCCATAACTAGCAGCGCGCAACATAAGTCGAGTATAATAAATCTGGACTATCTGGCGGCGCTCGACATAGGTCGTGTGGCAATTTCAGCACGTAATGTTGCTGAGAGAGAGAGACAAGTGGTGGCAGGAGAGTAGCGAGCGTATGACTGCTCCAGACCACCGCGGAGAACCTACTGACACGAATCCCACCTCCTCCCTCCCTCTCTCACTCGCTATATACGGAATTGTATGGGGAAAGTGCCGAATTACATGCTTTTTGCACTCGCGTTGCGCGGTTGTTGCAAGAAAACTAGCCATCATAAAAGGATCGTTACAGTGTCATTGGAAAGCTCTGTTTATGCCCTTTCAGGGATAGATACTTGTTTTACGCTCTGGGTCTTATTTAGGCATGAAAATGATCACGTAAACAGCCCTATTTTGGCTAAAAACACCCCGCTGGGCGGTACGGTACATATAAATAAACCGCTAGCCCACTAATCTAGTGTTAAAGGCAGGTGCCATCTACTCTACGTAAGGGAGGAGGTATACACTAAGAATGCTCTGATTTATGTTTGTTTTTATATACAGGGTGATTCAGTAACCCTTTTCATAAATTTAATGGCAAATTCGGGAGACAAAAATAATACTAATTCACTCTATGACCCTTAGGGTGAGTCTTTGATATGATGGAGATATTACACCTTTAAAGTTATCCATAGATAGAAAAGAAAAAAATCTAAGGAGTGAGAATGAAAATGTCGTTGCTAACTGGCAGGGTAGCGTAACCAAGACTTGGTATCAAAATGGCTGCATACGGTAGCTGGATGCAGTTGGTTTCGCAATTTACGTTTTCATTAACCATAAATTTATTTATGATAAAATAATAACAAAAACCAACATAATGAGAAGCTTTAAAGCACCACATGAAAAAATTAATGTACAAACCATCAACAGCACCAATCAATAATAATAACAATAAATTTCACAATACTGTATAAATAATTAATGATAACATGCTAATGACATAACTTGACCTAATAATAATAATAATAATAATAATAATAATAATAATAATACAACTAAGACTATTACTACTACTACTACAGCTACGATGAAATAGAGTATTAATTATGATGATGGTGATAAAATGCTAATGTTCTTTTGAGCATTGAGCCAACTGCTACCATATGCAACCAGTTACATACGACGTGTAAGCAAAGAAACAATCTTTAGATTCATAAGAACATAACATAAGAACATAAGAACATAAGAAAATGGGAGTCTGCAGAAAGCCGATTGGCCTAAGCAAGGCAGATCCCTGTCCCACACAACCCCAAATCAATTACAAAGCCCAATTATAGGCTCAACACTCTAATACCCTGAGGATCATCTTACCAAAACGGTTAGAGATTAACGCAGGATTATGGGGGTCTGCAGAGCGCTGATTGGCCCAACCCGGCTGATCCCCCTTCACACCCAACCCTTCTCGTCCATATGCTTATCCAATTTTATCTTAAAGCTCCCTACAGTTTTAGATCCCACTATAGCACTTGGTAGTCCATTCCACCCATCTACAACTCTGTTACCAAACCAATATTTGCCTATATCTTTTCTGAAACGAAATTTATCTAATTTGAAACCATTGGTACGAGTTCTTTCGCTATCACTGAGCTTTAGTACATTTGTCATGTCCCCTTTGTTAATCCCACTAACCCACTTGAACACCTCTATCATATCCCCTCTAACTCTGCGTCTCTCTAACGAATGTAAACCTAATTTCTTCAACCTTTCTTCATACGGAAGATTTCTAATATTATGGATCATTTTTGTCATTCTACGCTGTACTCTCTCCAATGAATCTATGTCCATTCTGTAATAAGGACACCAAAATTGGACAGCATAATCCATATGGGGTCTCACTAATGACAAGTAAAGTTTTAAGATAACATCAGCAGTTCTGTTACTCACACTCCTAGAGATGAACCCGAGAATCCTGTTTGCCTTATTACGAACGCCTATACACTGTTTTCTAGGCTTCAAATCATTGCTAACAAACACACCTAGATCTTTCTCGCAGTCTGAATTTTCTAATTCTAAATTAGCTAGTTTATATTTAACATTTGTTTGCATCTTCCCTATCTTTAATACCTTGCATTTGTCAATGTTAAACTTCATCTGCCAATTTACTGACCATTCATGTAAGGTATCTAGATCCCTTTGGAGGCACTCTATATCGCTATCTGAATCAATTGATCTCCCCATTTTAGTATCGTCTGCGAATTTACTTATCCTACTAGTTATACCTAAATCTAGGTCATTTATGTATATAAGAAACAACAGGGGACCTAATACCGATCCCTGGGGGACACCACTTTTGACTGCTCCCCACTCTGACTTGGTACCATTTATGCTGACTCTCTGTTTCCTACCAATTAGCCATGACCTAATCCATCCCAACAACGCCCCACCTATTCCATGTGCCTCAACCTTTCTCATCAATCTCTCATGAGGGACTCTGTCGAAAGCTTTACTGAAATCTAAATATATAATATCGTATGCCTTGTCATTATCTACTGCTTCATATACCTCTGAGAAAAAACTAAGCAAATTAGTAAGGCAAGAACGTCCCTGAGTGAATCCATGCTGAGAAGAATTGATTAAGTTAAATGTTTCTAAGTGGTTTCTCATTTTTCTAGCAATAATTGACTCTAGTAGCTTTCCTATGATTGAAGTGAGACTAATGGGACGGTAATTGGATGCTATTGATTTATCACCTTTTTTGAAAATCGGAACTACATTTGCAAGTTTCCAAGCTTCTGGAACTATACCTGTTTCTAATGAATTGTTAAAAAGAAATGTTAATGGGTAACTTAACTCATCTCTGCATTCTTTTAATACTCTGGCATATACCTCATCGGGGCCAGGCGATTTCTGAGGTTTCAGTCTGTCAATTTCCTTAAGCACATCATTTCTACTTATAGTAGTTTCATGTACAGATTGATTCAAGATTCATTAAGACGAGCGGAGTATCAAAGCTCAAAGTCGGCAGGAAGATCCCTCTTCCTCTTACTTTTCCTCCGCCGCCTGCTTCTCCCCTTGCTACTACTAATGCAATGATTACTAATAATAATAATGATGATAATACAAATACAGTAGTAATGTACCTTTGTAAATTGCGAAACCAACTGCATCCAGTTACCGTATGCAGCCATTTTGATACCAAGTCTTGGTTACGCTACCCTGCCAGTTAGCAACGACATTTTCATTCTCACTCCTTAGATTTTTTTCTTTTCTATCTATCATAACTTTAAAGGTGTAATATCTCCATCATATCAAAGACTCACCCTAAGGGTCATAGAGTAAATTAGTCTTATTTTTGTCTCCCGAATTTGCCATTCAATTTATGAAAAGGGTTACTGAATCACCCTGTATACCTGAGTGAAGGAGACAAAAGGCAAAGCTGCCTTAACAAGTATGTCCATCAAAGTTGACAGTGTAACAGAGAGCTAAAATCAAGGTACCGTACGTTAGAGTCAAACTGTCTGGACACACGGAGCTTGAAGCAGTGTAAGTCATAGGATGAGGGAAAGACAGATTGAGGAAGAGAGTTCCAAAGCTTACTTGTTGAGTAAAAAACAGAAAATCAATTCATTCCTGGGTTAAAGAGTTGGACAGAATAGGGGTGTGACCGTGGGAGTGTCTTGAAAGGCGGGTGCCCCCACTTTCTGTGTTGAAGGAAATATACACAGAAAGTTCTGAAGAACACTGATTAAATTGTAACAGCGTAGAGAAGAGATGCAACATTGCGGCGTGTAGAGAGAGATTGTAGGGAATTAGTAAGAGGAATTGAGTTGATTAGACGAAATGCTTTTGACTATAGTCCACCAGATCTAAACAGGCAGTTTTACCAGCAGTTACTAATTTTACATTGGTGCCACATGTATAATCCCTAACAACGAAAATATATATATTATGTACAAAAAAGCTTTATTGTTTTTATAATTAATTCGCTTGTTATTAGTAAATGCAATGGACATTGTATAGGCTTGGCAGGATGGCTACCGCGACGTTGAAAAAAACTCATCCCAAATATCACGTGATGGCGCACTGCCAGGCGCACGAAATTTATACTCTCACTTCATTTAATTCCTGACTTTGACACCATCCACAATGGAAGCCGCTCCAAATCGCCCCACCCACTTGCATAGTCAGACAAAACAGATGGCATATAACGTTCACCAATACTTCAAGACAGAGAAGGAGATTGGACGCCCTTTTATTGCTGTAACAAACGCTACTTATCGGACAGCTGCAGCCACAAAACTGGGTGAAAGAACAATTGCAAGAATAACCAAAGAAGCAAGGATTAATGAAGGAGGAAGGGGGAGAGAAATGCAAGGAGGGAGGGGGAGGGAAAGGGAAGGAGGGAGGTGGAGAGAAAGGGAAGGAGGGAGGTGGAGAGAAAGGGAAGGAGGGAGGTGGAGAGAAAGGGAAGGAGGGAGGGGGAGAGAAAGGGAAGGAGGGAGGTGGAGAGAAAGTGAAGGAGAGAGGTGGAGAGAAAGGGAAAGAGGGAGGGGCAGAGAAAGGGAAGGAGGGAGGGGGAGAGAAAGGGAAGGAGGGAGGGGGAGAGAAAGGGAAGGAGGTGTGTAGGGTGAGTGAGAGAGAGAGATAAATAGTACTGTAATATAATTTATAATAGCAATAATAATCTATGCATTCATGTGGGCTACACAGTCTTACACACACATACAGTATATATATATAGAGAGAGCCGAGCTCCCTACATTGACCTTGAACGGGGGAGGTAGCGAGAGTAATTTGGAAAGGTTATCGTACGGAAAGGGTCAAGTGGACAGGTGTTAGGGATTATACATGTGGCACCAATGTAAAATTAGTAACTGCTGGTAAAACTGCCTGTTTAGATCGGCTAGACTATACCCTATCGAGAATTGCAAGTACAATACCGGTAGCGGTAGGAGAGAGAGAGAGTACAAAGGAGTACAAAGGAAATCAAGCAACAACAGTTCTAGTGACCCTTCTAGGTTGCTTGTCCTCCAAAACACTGAGGATCAAGTGTCCAAACAGTGGTTTAGAGTGGGTAAGGGAACATTGGAAAGGGAATTACTGCCCTGGAACTAATGTCCGTGGCAGGATTAGGAAGTTAGTAGGGGACAGATGGGTTAGTAACTGAGGGGGGATAAAATAAAGTTATTCATTTACAAACGCAGTCAGTCGCGGGTTTGATGCGAGATATTTGTCTAGGCGGAGTTTAAATGAATCAACGGTGATGCAGTCTATAACGTTTCGGGGAAGCCCATTCCACAAGTTGACAACTCGATTGAAGAAGAAATTCTTAGATTCGTGTGAGTTAAAAGATTTACCAATAATTTTGCAACCGTTTCCCCCCGTGTAATTAGATTGGTCGATAGTGAAGTACTTACTAGAGTTCATATTGTCGATGCCTTTGATGATTTTGAACACTTGAATTAAGTCACCTCTTAATCTGCGCTGGGTTAAAGGAAATAGGTTTAATTCTCTAAGACGCTCTTCGTATGGTTTGTTCTTTAGGCTAGGTATCATTTTGGTAACTCTACGTTGAACTCGTTCTAGCTTGTTTATATCTTTTTGGTAATAAGGGCACCAGGATTGAACGCAGTATTCCAGAAGAGGGCGGACTAAGGAATTGTAAAGGGTTAGGATAACTTCTTTGGATTTATGCTCAAATGACCTGCCTATAAAGCCAATTATTTTGTTTGCCTTCTTAACAACTTCTGAACATTGTTGACTCGGGTTTAGGTTACTCGATATTGTTACTCCCAGATCGGTTTCTCTGTTTACATTCTTAAGCTGAGAGAGAGAGAGAGAGAGAGAGAGAGAGAGAGAGAGAGAGAGAGAGAGAGAGAGAGAGAGAGAGAGATGCAACATTACGGCGAGTAGAGAGAGATTGTAGAAAATTAGTACGAGGAGGGGAGTTAATACTGGGACACACAGTACCCCTGTACAGAATAACAAGTGTGCACAGAACCCATGGAGACTGTTGAACACATCTGGAATGCTGTTTTAGCAAGAACAGTAATATGTTTTTTCCAAGTAAGGTCCACAAAAATAAAAAGACCCCAAGATTCTTGAGAGAAGGCGAAAGGTTGATTTGTGTGTCGTTGAAGAATGAATGATAGTCGTGTGGAAGATTGTGACGGGTAGATAGATAGAGCAATTAAGTTTAATTGAAAGGTATAAAGTTATCTCTTCCTCAGTTAGAAATAGTTCATAGCTCAGAAGATAGGTGTGCTATGGCCGCATCACGTGAGTTTTGAAGTGACTGCATGGAGAGTCGCTGTGGAAAGCTAGTTTAATATCGTAATGTAGGGTAGAGTCATCAGCATATGAGTGGATAGGACTAGAGGTACCGTATGCTTGAGATATTCATAAATAAATATTATAAAGGGAACTGGAAATAGGATAGAACCCTGAGGAACACCGGAGTTGATAAATTGAGGAAGTGAGCAATGGCCGTCCACAACTACAGCTATGGAACGGTCAGAAAGGAAATTGGAGATTAAGGCATTGATAGGGGGATAGAAGCCGAAGGATGGTAGTTTAGAAACGGGATTTTTGACAGACTATTGAAGGCTTTAGATATGTCTAGTGACTCTAGTGCAATAGAAAAGGTTTCGCCAAAGTCCTGATTGGAGGATGACCAAGAGTTAGTAATATAGGAAAGGAGATCACCAGTAAATCACCCCTTTTGTACCGGCGACGTTTTTATTTATTTTATCAAGCTATATTTAGACGATTTAATGCAGCTTAAGAAGGATAGGTGGTAGTAGCCTAAAGATGGTAAAGTGAGATAGTTCCAAGCCTGTTAATTGCTGGAGGCCATTTTTAAACTGAATAAAATCGTCTAATGGTAGCCAGAATAAAGTTTGAAAATTTCGTCGGCACAGAAGGGGTTAAGGAAATCATACTGGCGATCTGGGCCGGTATTTATAAAAGAATTTAAAAATTTCCCTAAAAGTAATTTTAACTAAAAGAAAGTCTTTTAAAGTTATTCGTAAATAATTTAAAAGTAGCTTTTAGTGGAAACGTTAAGAAAGCTGCCAAATGCTGGGGTCACACATTCACGTATATCGCTCCCGTATGCTCCCGTCAGGCGTGATCGCCAATTTTGTGTTATGACGGGCGTAGTCCGGCCGTGTACGCCCGTATAGACTACGACTATTGCACTTCCCGACATACGTACCGTAACGGGCCAGTGTTACGTCAGACGTAATGTAGTCGTATGGAGCTACGTACGTGCTTGCGACTTGCGTAAGCATGTCCCCGTTAGTCCGCCTGGGCTGCCCGATTTGCGAGAACACAGGCCACGCCCATGGCCACGCCCCCACAACACCTACGTAGCTGAGGCCGTACGTCTTGTGAGTTTGTAGGCATTACGTGGACCGTGTCCGGACAATCGTAAGCACACCCCGTCTGTCCAAACACAGACAAAGACAGTCTTTGTCAACCACGTAGGTCTGGGTTGGAATCTGGGAACTACAAAAGGGCAGGAATGGCCACACCATTCCCAGTCCTTCATCGGCACCATGAACAACATCGCGGAATTCATCCTGGAGGAGTTCAATTTTGTGAACTCCCTTTATAGAGGAAAGACCATTCATCCTTGTAACCTTTAACCTGCTGAGTGCCAGCCAATTTTGACGGTGTGCTTCTGCCAGTGCCAGAGTTTTTGTTTTGTTTTGGCTAAATCTATCAAGTTGGGAGAGAAAGGAAGGATAATGGTAAAAAAAAACACTCCCCTTGTCCATTTTCGCCAGAAATCAGGTCCCCGGTGGTCCCTAAAGTAGCTGAAAAGACACTATAGACTACAGAGACTTTTATGGTACCGTATCGGAATGTGTGGTGGGAGGGTGGTTTTCGGGTTGGTTGGGGGAAGGTAGAAGGGTAATTGACTTGTGTTACACATATGAAGCCGATTGGTGAGGTAGTTTCGCCACCACGGATTTTCCTTTTTTTCATAAGAACATAAGAACATAAGAAAATGGGAGTCTGCAGAAAGCCGATTGGCCTAAGCAAGGCAGATCCCTGTCCCACACAACCCCAATTACAAAGCCCAATTATAGGCTCAACACTCTAATACCCTCAGGATCATCTTACCAAACCGGTTAGAGATTAACGCAGGATTACGGGGGTCTGCAGAGCGCTGATTGGCCCAACCCGGCTGATCCCCCTTCACACCCAACCCTTCTCGTCCATATGCTTATCCAATTTTTTCTTAAAGCTCCCTATCGTTCTTGATCCCACTATATCACTTGGTAGCCTATTCCACCCATCTACAACTCTGTTACTAAACCAATATTTGCCTATATCTTTTCTGAAACGAAATTTATCTAATTTGAAACCATTGGTACGAGTTCTTTCGCTATCACTGAGCTTTAGTACATTTGTCATGTCCCCTTTGTTAATCCCACTAACCCACTTGAACACCTCTATCATATCCCCTCTAACTCTGCGTCTCTCTAACGAATGTAAACCTAATTTCTTCAACCTTTCTTCATACGGAAAATTTCTAATATTATGGATCATTTTTGTCATTCTACGCTGAATTCTCTCCAATGAATCTATGTCCATTCTGTAATAAGGACACCAAAATTGGACAGCATAATCCATATGGGGTCTCACTAATGACAAGTAAAGTTTTAAGATAACATCAGCAGTTCTGTTACTCACACTCCTAGAGATGAACCCGAGAATCCTGTTTGCCTTATTACGAACGCTTATACACTGTTTTCTAGGCTTCAAATCATTGCTAACAAACACACCTAGATCTTTCTCGCAGTCTGAATTTTCTAATTCTAAATTAGCTAGTTTATATTTAACATTTGTTTGCATCTTCCCTATCTTTAATACCTTGCATTTGTCAATGTTAAACTTCATCTGCCAATTTACTGACCATTCATGTAAGGTATCTAGATCCCTTTGGAGGCACTCTATATCGCTATCTGAATCAATTGATCTCCCCATTTTAGTATCGTCTGCGAATTTACTTATCCTACTAGTTATACCTAAATCTAGGTCATTTATGTATATAAGAAACAACAGGGGACCTAATACCGATCCCTGGGGGACACCACTTTTGACTGCTCCCCACTCTGATTTGGTACCATTTATGCTGACTCTCTGTTTCCTACCAATTAGCCATGACCTAATCCATCCCAACAACGACCCTCCTATTCCATGTGCCTCAACCTTTCTCATCAATCTCTCATGAGGGACTCTGTCGAAAGCTTTACTGAAATCTAAATATATAATATCATATGACTTGTCACTATCTACTGCTTCATATACCTCTGAGAAAAAGCTAAGCAAATTAGTAAGGCACGAACGTCCCTGAGTGAATCCATGCTGAGAAGAATTTATTAAGTTAAATTTTACTAAGTGGCTTCTAATTTTCCTAGCAATAATAGACTCTAGCAACTTTCCTATGATTGATGTGAGACTAATGGGACGGTAATTGGATGCTATCGATTTATCACCTTTTTTGAAGATCGGAACTACATTTGCAAGCTTCCAAGCTTCTGGAACTAAACCTGTTTCTAATGACTTGTTAAATATAAATGCTAATGGACTACTTAACTCATCTCTGCATTCTTTTAATACTCTAGCATATACCTCGTCAGGACCAGGCGATTTTTGAGGTTTCAGTCTGTCAATTTCCTTAAGCACATCATTTCTACTTATACTAACTGTACTTAACATATTTTCTATACTATCACTATATACCATATTGACTTCTGGAATCTGTGCCAAATTTTCATTAGTGAAAACGGAAAGAAACTGACTATTTAATGTACTGCACATTTCTAAATCATTTTCTGTTATTTCTCCTATTGAAGTTTTTAGGGGGCCTATTACATCTCTAACTTTAGATTTATATAGTTGGTAAAAAGCTTTAGGGTTATTTTTTGAGTCGCTGGCTATCCTTATTTCATAATTTCTTTTTGCTTTCCTGATTTCCTTTTTGACCTGTCTTGATAGAGTCTGATAGTATATATGTAAATGATTTTCACCTTTCTTTATTTTTCGATATATTCCTTTCTTTTTTCCTATAAGATCTATTAGCTTATTAGTCATCCATTTTGGTTGGTTCTGCGTCGATCTAAATCTTCTTTTAGGGATATATTTATTTTGAGCATTGTGGAGTGAAGCAATAAACTGGTTATATGTAGGTGGCAAGTTTAACTCTGGCATATCCTGACTTAATCGCTTAACAATAGGGTCCACCCTTAAGTCTCTTCTTAGCCCACCATAATCGGCTTTTCTGAAATCTGGGATAAGTGTCGTATTCTCTTTAGCATTCCCTGTCCATTGTATATTAAAATAAATAGATTTATGATCGCTATTTCCTAGGTGGTCACCAATCTCTTCTTATTTATCATATGTTCATTGTTACTGAAAACTAAATCAAGAATATGGTTACCTCTAGTCGGCGTATCTATGAATTGAAATAAATAACTATCTTGTACTACCTCTATAAACTCTACTGAATCGGAGTCGCCTATTTGGTGCTGCCAATCAATGTTCGGAAAATTAAAATCCCCCATAATGCACACATTGCTAAACCTTGATGCTATTTTAATTTCCTCCCATAACGATTTTCCGCCATTTCTACTCATATTAGGCGGTCTATATATAACTCCAATAACTATGGTCTCACTACCTTCGTTAACCTCTACCCAAACACTTTCATTATCATTATTTAGTCTAATACCTGATTTAATACAGCTTTTTAATGTACTCCTGACAAACACTGCTATACCCCCGCCCCTCCTACTTGTTCGGTCATATTTAAACAAACTATATCCTGGAATATCAAATTCTGCTAAAAAATGCCTAGATTCTGTATTAATCCACGTTTCAGTTAGCGCTATTATGTCTATATTTTCTGTGCTAACGAGTGCTCTAAGTTCGTTCATTTTGTTACATAAACTCCTACAATTTGTATAATATACCCTCAACCTATTACTTTTATTTGCAACTAATTTTCTATTGTGTTTAGCTAACTTATTATTTCCTGTTGAACTACTAGCTCTAGACGGAAATTCTACTCTATCAGTATTCTCATCTTTACTATCAGTTACATGTGTAGTGTTATCGATACTACTATTACACATCACTATATCCGCACTATCTTGACTGATTATTTCTATTTTACTCACTGGTTTGTCACATGAAGTACCTGCTCCATATGGAGACAGTATTTTACTTACACACCCAGGTTTTTTTAACGAAACCCCGCAACAATCTTGTCGAGTGAGCTGGCCAAGGTCGAAACTCCTAGTCGAGAGAGATGTACTCCATCCTGGGCATACAGTTCATCCTTACCATAAAAGAGGGACCAGTTATCCAGGAATGGAATAGTATTTGCCTTACAATACTTCTCCAGCCGGCTATTTACACCAATAGCCCTGGAGGACCATTCCTTCCTTACCCCTCTTCTAGGCAGGATACTGTTTACCACAGGAACTCCACCTTTTTCCTTGATCCTCTCCAACATTTCCTGATACTTGGAGAGCAACTCCTCAGTCCTGCATCTCCATATGTCGTTGCTCCCTACGTTGAGGAAGATGATGGGGTCCTCCCCACTCACTTCCATGACAGCATCTATCTTCTCAGCCACCCTCCCGACTCCGGCACCAGGCACGCAGACAACTTTACCAACCTGAGTGTTTGTTGCCCTGCCAAGGTATCTAACCAATGAATCACCGACAATGAAAACAGACTTAGCTTTTTCCTTTTGTCGGCGTGTAGCAGCAGTTGTTGCAGCAACAGCAGCAGACTTCCCCCCCTCCCCTCTCACTGCCTCGATGATCGCCACTTCATCGCCATCACTCTCATCAGCCAAGGTGCTGAAGTTGTTGTGGGTCTTGACTGGCTGCCTTTTCAGCTTGCAGGCCGTTGCACTAGTTGACACCACTTTCCAAGGGGCTTCACGATCCCTGGGAACACTTCCGGTAGCCTCACACTTCTTCTCCGCCATAGCTAGTCTCAAGGCCAAATTTTCATCTTTGAGACACTGAATCTCCTGCTCCACACTCTCCAGTCTCTCTTGCAAAGCAAGACAAAGCTGGAGAGTATGGGAGGAGACAGCAGACTCATCAACAACAGCCATCACTATGAAAGTTCACTAGGACCTCACTAAGGGTAAACAGGTTCACTAGCGGTCACTGGGGACGTCCGCACAGGTCAGGGGTCAGAGAGCAACTGAATTCCTTATCTTCGTACGGATACGCTGGAAGTGGGTGGTGGGAGGCGGTTGGGGGTGTGGTGGGGGGAAGGCAGAAGGGTAAGGGACTTGTCACACAAATATGGAACCGATTGGTGAGGTAGTTTCGCCGCCACAGATTTTCCTTTTTTTCCTTATCTTCGTACGGATACGCTGGAAGTGGGTGGTTGGAGGTGGTTGGGGGTGTGGTGGGGGGAAGGCAGAAGGGTAAGGGACTTGTCACACAAATATGGACCCGATTGGGGCAGTCGTTTCGCCGCCACAGATTTTCCTTTTTTTCCTTCTGACGGGACCGACAGTCAACGAGTGGGTGGGAGGAGGGATTTGGGATTTTTGTGGTGGGTAGCCTAAAGGGTAAGGTACATATGGTAAAAATATGAAAGCCATAGGTTCAGTCGTTTCGCTGCTACGATTTGTTTTCGGCAGGGTGCAGAGGGTGGCAGGGTTGGCTTGTTGGTTGCTGCTCCGGTGTGGTGAGAGGTGTGGCGGGAGTGTCCCCCGCTGGTCCCATTGTCCCCCGTGACCCCACCGTACAACGGTGCCGCGTCTTCCCGCCAACCCGCAGTGCGTCGGTTCTGCCAGATGCGCCCGGACTTACTTTCACTTTCCCGTTTTATGTGAACATTGTACGATTGGCGGGAGAAACTTACGTTTTACCTGTCTAGCTGCTACGTTTTACGGGGCTGCACCCGTAAGACGTAGCAGCTAGCCAGGTAAAACGTATGCTTTCCCGACTTTTGACATACGTGAGCGCGAGCCCCGTATCTGATTCGAAATCCAAAACATACCGGGCGACCTTGGCCGCACCAACCACCTCCAAGACCAGCGTGGCTACGCCCGCCATGCGTACCAACCCCCACGACTAGACACAATTTCATTTACGTTTTGCGTACTAAGCCCTTACGTTTTACGTATTCGGTTACCAACTACCAATAAACCTTCGTACGGGAGCATATACGTGAATGTGTGACCCCAGCAAAAGCCGCTATTTCGCTACATCTAGCAAGATTACAATTGATGAATAACGTTTAATAGGTAAATATATTATAGGCTTCTAGTTACATATACTAATTACTATAAAACAGGGTAATTATGCAAAACAAATTTATTGTGAAATCGATTATATATAGCTAAATTGAAAGGGTAATATACAGTATTTACCATACCAAAACAATTCCTTACAGTACTCCAGGTTGGCAGCATCAGATATAGTTGTCAAATTCGCAAGTTTTGACAATTGGGTGACTTCAAGCTAATTTGTGAATACATAGGGTGCAAGTACTTGTTCTCGGACGTTATGAAATAGACCTATCTTGTGATAATCGAATATTCTATCTAAGTCCTTCTGCACTCCTTTAATTTGGTCTATTTGTTAGTGTCCTTCCAACAAGTATAGGATTTTGTCAATGAGGATCGACGCTGGAACTGTGGTTGTGGGCGGAGGAGGACGGCGATTAAGAACGATTTGCACCCTCTAAAAATAGAGAGACCGCGGTAAAAAAATTTAGTCGGACATATACAGTATGAATCGAAATGTTTAAAGTAGGTTGATATATATGGTGGTAGGTTTCTTTCTAATATAGCTTATTTGTTGGAGAACACACAGTGGATCACCTTTAAGTAGTATGATTAAGTAGTAGTATGATGGTATATGGATAGAATCAAGAGTTACCTATCATACTGCATTTGATAATATAGTTAACCTACAATCATGAGTTACTCATACAGTTACATTTTGACCGTTGCCAAATAATGTAGGGTAATACACACTTTTATCTCGTGGTTAGGAGCTTTGTTCCTCTAAGTTTCATTCGTGGTTTATATGGTATCTTTTGATTAACTCAGAGTCGCTATAGGCCTATTAATCCAATTAGTCTTTTTAACATGAACATTCCTTGGCAGGGGGTGGCGGATTTGTTATTCAACCATCTTCATCGTCCTCTAAAAGTAACTTTTAAGCGCTAAAAGTCCTCGGGAGGGCTTTTAGTTTTCGCTGGGTTTAAAAGCTACTTTTAGCCGCTAAAAGTTTTTTTACCCAACTTTTATCTTTTAAAAGTGGCTGCCATCTTTAAAAGCTATTTTTAAACCTAAAAGTACCTTATAAATATCTCCCCAGAAATATAATAGGAAGACAATTGCTTAAGAATATTTGAATTACGAATATATACGGTACCATATTAAAAACATAGATATGTATGATATGAGAGTACATTTTGGACCATGTTTGTAGGGTAGAGATAAATCACCTTTTTGGAACGGGTTGAATGCGAGCAAACTTCCACCAAGAATATATTCCATAATATATTAGTGGAGAGACAGATGGAAAAGTCTTCCTTGGCAGGGACTCAGCACGGAAGAACAGTTTATGAGTACAATAGGAGGAACATCATCTGGTCCATATTGTACCGGTACGCATTTTTAGTACGGTATATATATATTGCCCAGAGAGGGCATCCTTTGTAAAAAATAGGATATTAGACATACCAGTAAGTACCGGCAAGATTCGTGCTGTGTCCCTGCCAAGGCAAACTTTTCTAGGGAGGAATACCGGTAGCTCTAGATCATCCAAAGTAGATTTTTTTTTTTAATTTTTTTTTTTTTCTAACAATAGTGTGATCGGAAAGTTCAGCTTTTTCAGAGGAATAGGTGATGTTGATTTTGTTGGAGTGGAAAAGACTAGGAAGTAAAATTGTTAGAGTGGTTTTTGGCTAGATGTCAGAAAGACTGAGAAGAGTTAGAGTTAGAAATTAAATGCATTTGTTATTAATGAAAGAGTTTTATGTCAACACTATGAATAGATTTAGCTTGATTCTGGGCAGAAACATAAAGAGTAAGATCATCTTGAGTTTGAAGGCGACAGTACAGTTTGAATGCTTGATCCTTATTGCAGACAACAGTAGAACAGGCGTGAGTAAACCAATTATTTTGTTTGCACTATATCGGGAAAGAAAATGGAATGTATGCCTAAGTATCCATGCCTGACGTGATTACCGGTACCGGTACCTCGGTAATGTGTTTGGCACACTGAGTGTCCCCGGCCACGGAAGCAAACATTATTCCAAGGGACATCAAAGAGGTAGGGTACTGTACTGCTGAAGAACCTCCCAGTTGGCAGCGCCAAGTTACCACAATCGCCACTGGCAGGGAGAATCAGATGGCCGCACTTGATAGATATGACAGGTACGGTAACAGAAATAAGGATATGATTGGAGGAGCCCAACGGAGAGGAAAGGTTTACAATGTAGGACTAAGCAGAAGGGTACCTGTACCGGTAAAGCCCGGTTCACACAAGCCGTTTTTTGCAGATCCGTTTTTGGGCCTGTGACGTCACATACGAAAAACGGACGCGGAAAAGTAAAGTTGAAAGGAAATGCGGACCGCATTCCAGAGCGCGGGCCAGACTCTGGGGAGCGGAACGTACTTCTCTGGCGTAAGGTAAACACCTACTAGACGATCGTCAACATGGACTGAGAAACGATCTTTCTTGGATAATCTTTGTGTTTATTTCTTTATTTTGAACGAAGATGAACCACCACCGTAATTCAATGCATATTAACTAGGAACTTAAACTGCGTTTTCCTTTACCACCACTATCTCCGATAGACTGGAAAAGGTGTATTTCACCCTTACCCTCTGAAGTGCGCATGGGGGTAATTAGACACCTCTCCCTGTGCGCATGTATTTGAGGTGTTTCCGTCACTAAAATATTCATTGTACCATTAATAGCATTAATACTTATCCATATGCACCTATTATGGGTTGATTATAAAGGTATTAACCTGAAACAACAATAAAACGAGTGAAAACAGCGTTTGGATGGTCAAAATCGGAGATATAGCCCGCGAGTTGTATAATGTATGGGTGAGGCAAGCTGCTTTCCCGCCAATTTCCCCCAAGGCCACTGAGACACAGTCGATCGATACTCTCTCTCTCTCTCTTGCATTCGCTTGCTATCAGTGATGACCACACCCTCCAACCGGATTTCTAATGTTAGCACGAAAATATACCTCAGAATAAGGGAATAACAGGGAAAATAGGTGATAACTGAAGGAGAGGAGGAAAGTGGGGAAGGAGGGGAGGTAGAGGACTGAGATTTTGTATGGCCCAGGGGCCAAAAAAAAATAAAAAACTAAAAAAATAAAAATAAAACAAATATTTTTTTTTCGATGTCAAAAGTTGATTTTTTTTTTCACTCACTCTTAAGAGTCTCGCCGCAGTCCGCCGGGGGAACTCTTAAGAGTCTCCCCGCAGTTCCCGGGTTAAGGGTATCGAATATCAATCCAACTCAAACCTGCTCTTCCACAGGTTTGAGGAAGTGAAGAACTGGTTTGAAGTCAATCCGATTCGGGCTTTAAGTATATATCTGTTGAGTGTTGAGTGTGAGAGAGGAGGGTCACGTCCGTTGCGGTCCAGGATTTTTCGACTATCCCGCGGGATACTGGTGATTAAACTTTCAAAAAATCACACACAAAAACAAACGTAGTGTCGCGGTCCTGTGAAGTGCAAAATCGAACCGATTGATAAAATATCTGGAGAGATATACGCGTTTTGGAGAAAAAATCCGTTAACTCCTACAGCAGTGCCACGGCGCTGGTCTAGGACAGGCCTAGGGCAGGCCCATAAGGTGGCTGGAAAGAAGAAGAGAAAGAAAAAAAACATTACGTCCCAAAGCAAAGTGTTAGCTATATAGTCCTATGAAATCAAACAGGGCTATGGGAAAATAGGAAGCCTAAGTTAAAAGTGATAGTGAACATCGTATATCACGTAAATAAACTAGAAAAGTATAATACAGAGAACTAAAGTCAGGGGAATTTTTAACTTTTAGCTTGGGAACAGGACGTATGCTGTAAACAAAATACCCTCGGTGACCGCAAAGACCATAAACACATATATCCCCTCGCTCTCCTGGACACGTCCCCTCCCCCTATACGATTTTACCAAAAGCGAAACTTAACCTCGACAGGAAAGGGTACCGACAAAACAAATATCGTAAATAATAGCAAACAGAGAAAAACAAATTGTAAACAAATTAAATCAGTGCAGATTATTTCTCGACCATATCGTAGGTTAGTAGTGACGTTATTGGAGAGAAAGATCTCCCACGCAACCAAATGTGGTGAAAATTCGAACCTGAGCAGTGTTGAATCAAGGTGATAGGTAAGACATGAAAATTAAAATAGATAATATATATAGGTAGCCTGGAAAGTTCGTTATTTTCCTAGAGTGCCGTATATTCCGCTAAACAGCCGACAAAAAACGGGAAAAGTGGTTAGGGCAGTGAGAATTCTGTTTCATAAGATAATTATTGAAAGTGTTACTTAAAGTTATTTAAAGTTTAAACATAACGAGTGTAAACGAGTGGCACTCCCCCCCCCCCCCCACACTCACCACAAACCGCGTAACAAACACCTCCTTGTCCTCCACGCCCCCCCACCCCCTCTCTCTCTCTCTCTCTCTCCCCCATGTAAGGGCGGGTGGGGGAAAAAAAAAAAAAAATGTCTAACAGAGACACCTGTACGAGGTGTAACATGAATATACACGTCGATAAAGGCACAGCATGTCAGATATGCAAGCAACCATACCACTGGGTTTGCATAGGACTGACACCAATAAATGAGGCGTACAATACAAGAGGGAAGAACCTCCATTTCTGCGATATTTGTTTCGATATCACATGGCAAGTCATACAGACTGTAGAAAATACTGAAGTACAAGATAGACTGAAATATAGCCAAGACATAGCTACTTTTCACAGAAACTGGGGAACTATTGGGGCCTCAGGGCCCATACTAATATCACAACCCACACACGCACACCTTCCCATGAAAATGCCCGCATTGCCTCCTGCACATCAACACACATCGCCTGCCGAACAACAACCTTTCGCACCCTACAAATCCACAAACCCTGCCACACATCTTCCCACACCTCCCCAGACCCAGAAAACACCCACATTAATCCCATCTATGGCCATTGACCACCCTACTGCTGTTGATCAAATACATTTGCAGGATGAACGTAGGATGCAACAAGCCCCCATATCAGGCTCCCCTTCCACATCGCCTCCCCCCTCACCACTACCACCTGCCCACCTACAACCGACCCGTAACTCCAGCCCCCTGCAGGCCCGTAACTCCACCCCCCTGCAGGCCTCACCCACCCATACACCAAGCCCACTATCACCCACAATCACACTTAGCTCACCACATAACCCCTTGCAGCCCCAGCCACACCTACTGGGGTTGTCTACACCGGTGTGCAGATATTATCTGGAAAGAAGGTGCTACTTTGGTCAAAAGGGCGAATATAATGGGAATTCATGTAGATTTGCTCATCCCAAAATTTGCAACAACATAACCAGACATGGAAAATGTAGATTTGGTGAAACCTGCAAATACCACCACCCATCCCTTTGCAAGACATCACTTGAGAACAAGACCTGCTACAATATGAAATGCCCAGCTTTTCATATTAAAGGGACTTGGAGATATGCTAGACCTAACACGAATGGTAGCCCAAAAAACTCTCTAGCTATGCGAGGACGAGACAGAGGAAAAAGGCAAGGAGGGAAAGGGCAGATGAAGATGAAGAGACTGAGGGAGATGGAAGAGCATATAGAACACCTCGAGCACCTGGCCTCCCAAGAGTGGCCAATACATCCCGAAGATTATTAGGTACACATGGTACTCCAAACAATCCCTCCCCAATCTTGTTTGCAAATATCCAAGGCCTAAAAAATAGAACCACGAACAAAGTACCATTTATTAGGGGCCTGCTAGAAGAAGGAAACGCTATATTTGCGGCTCTCACAGAAACTCACATTAAAGATCAGGAAGATAGTGAGGTATGGATTCCTGGTTACAACCTACATAGGGCGGACAGAACGCATAGATCACATGGAGGTGTAGCCTTGTACATACATGACTCACTGATATGTACTGAATTCCTAAATAACAGTAATGAAGTGGTGGAAATACTTGGAGTTAAAATAGAATCCCTAAATTTAGCAGTTATTGTTACATACAGGCCTCCAGACTCATCCCGAGAAGAATTCAAAACCCAGCTCAACAAAATAAAATCAGAAGTGGAAACCCTGGGGAACCCAACACCAAATATTATATGGCTAGGAGACTTTAACCTACCAAACATTAAATGGAGACAACTAGAAAACCAGTTAGTGGCAAATAACACCGGAGAAGCAAATACTAATACGAGAGAGCTTTTTGAACTTTGTGATTTTTTTAGTCTTACCCAACATATTGCTGAACCCACACGGGAAAACAATATCTTAGACCTGGTCTTCACTAACAACGACTCTCTAGTACACAGCATTAACATATCGGACACAACATACTCAGATCATAAATTAATTGAGATCAAAACAACCTAGTGTACAGACAACCTCAGAATCGAGAAAAAAACCCGGCCCCTTCAGTAAATTTAACTTCAATAACAAAAACATTAGGTGGGAAGAGGTAAATCAAGAAATGGAAGAAATAGACAGAAGATTTAATGGATAACCTGACACCAGCAGAATGTCTAGTCTTAATAACAGAAACCATGACCCAAATCTGTAGCCACCATATACCTGCAAGACAAACAAAACGAAGAAGCAAACAAGATCGGGAAAGGAGGAGGCTGTACAGAAGAAGAAAATTACTCACACAAAGACGCACACATCAAAATCTACAGGATAGGCAAAAGGTCGAAATAGATAGAGAAATTGTGGAAATTGAACAAAGGCTAAGAATATCATATGAACTACAACATATGGAAGAGGAGAGGAAAGCTATTGCAGGTATAAAGGAAAATTCCAAATACTTCTTTTCATACGCCAAACAAAAGGCTAAAACAACATCAAACATCGGCCCACTGAGCAAAGGGGACGGCTCTTTCACAGGGGACAAAAAGGAAATGAGCGAACTCTTAAGCAGGCAGTATGAATTGGCATTCAGTGAGCCTGATGAAACAAAAGTCATCAGAGACCAAAATATATTTTTCATGGAAACCTCCCCCACGGAAACCCCTCAGATGCTGGATATTGATTTCGGTCCAAAAGACATAGAAGAGGCCATTTCCAACATGCCATCCCACTCGGCACCAGGCCCGGACTCATGGAATTCGATCCTAATGAAGAAATGTAAGGAAAACCTCTCAAAACCTCTGGCTATAATGTGGAGAAGGAGTCTAGACACTGGTGACATACCAGATAGCTTGAAAAACGCAATAATTGCCCCACTGCATAAAGGAGGGTGTAAAGCACTACCAAAAAACTACCGCCCGGTAGCTCTAACCTCTCACATCATTAAAGTTTTCGAGCGAGTCCTGCGAAGCAAAATTTCAACATTCATGGAGACAAATGAACTACACAACACCGGTCAACATGGGTTCAGAGCGGGAAGATCATGTCTCTCACAACTTTTGGAACATTATGACAAAATTCTTAAAGCGCTAGAAGAAAAGAAAAACGTGGATATCATTTACACCGATTTTGCTAAGGCATTTGATAAATGTGACCATGGAATAATAACCCACAAACTGAAAGCAAAAGGTATAACTGGGAAAATCGGACGGTGGATATACAATTTCCTCGTAAACCGAAAACAATCAGTAGCAGTAAACCAAGTCACATCTGAGCCTTCGGATGTCAAAAGCTCAGTGCCCCAAGGAACAGTGCTAGCGCCCCTTCTGTTCCTCATACTAATTTGCGACATAGATACCAACACCAGACACAGTACCGTGTCGTCTTTTGATGATGACACAAAATTAAGCAAGATAGTAAACACACAAGAGGACACGGGCCGACTGCAGGAAGACATGAATGTAGTGTTCCAGTGGACCAGGGAAAACAACATGCAATTCAATGAGGAAAAATTCCAATTAATACGGTACGGAGATAATAATGGTGTTAAAGAAATTACAAATTACTTAACAGAATCTAACCACATAATAGAACGGAAAGACAGTGTGAAAGACCTTGGGGTATTAATGTCTGAAAATATGGGTTTCAAAGTACATAACCAGGTCAAAGTGGCGGCTGCGAAACGTCTAACGGGTTGGATTCTGCGTACTTTTAAAACACGCGGGGAATTGCCTATGATAACGCTCTTCAAATCTCTAGTGCTACCGCGGCTTGAATACTGTAGCGTATTAACATCCCCATACAAAGCAGGTGAAATAAATGACGTAGAGAGTGTACAAAGAAATTTCACTTCGCATATAAGTTCGATAAAACATCTACACTATTGGGAGCGTTTAAGAGCACTGAATCTGTACTCACTGGAACGTAGAAGAGAACGTTACCTATAATATACACGTGGAAAATCGCAGAGGGTTTAGTACCAAACCTACATACTCCGATAGTCATGAAATTCAGTGATAGGAGAGGCTGGGAATGCGAAATCCCCCGGATGAATAACAGGGGTGCTATGGGCTCTCTGCGAGAGGGCTGGTTATCACACAGAGGCCCACGTCTCTTCAACAAACTCCCACGGCGAGTAAGAGACATGAGGGACATCTCGTTAGACAACTTCAAGAGAGCCCTAGATGTCGAACTGCAAAAAGTGCCAGACGAGCCCATCCTCGCAAGGGAGCGAGCTGTCCCTTCAAACAGTCTACTGCACCAGATCACCACCCATAACGAGGGGCGTCGCGCTCCTTGGTGCCGCTAGAAGAGCGGCGAACACATCAAAAGGTATCAAAAGGTATCAAGGCATCATATTTCATTGGCGAGTGTTCAAAAAATCTATCTATCTAAATGTAGAAAATTAAACCAAACATACGCCAAAGTAAAGTTATTCACGATCATTCGAAATTGGGCTTTTGTGTATTTCCTCTTTAACAAGTAAGTGTTTATACTTATAAGAGTGTGCAAAATATAAATATGTTCTAATATATAACTAGAAACCCCAAAAGGTTTACCAAACCCAAATATATGAAACGTTTGTTGACGTTCTTTAAAAAAAAAGAACAACAGCTTGCGTTCCCTTGTACGATGCCGGGGAAAGGAATGCTTCTTTATTAACCCTTAATTAGCGGCGAGCAACATAAGTCGAGTTAAATAAAGCTGGACTATGTGGCGGCGCTCGACATAGGTCGAGTGGCAATTTCAGCACGTAATGTTGCTGAGAGAGAGAGACAAGTGGTGGCAGGAGAGTAGCGAGCGTATGACTGCTCCAGACCACCGCGGCGAACATACTGACACGAATCCCAGCTCCCCCCTCCCTCTCTCACTCTAATGTAACTCCCTTGTATGTAAAATGCTAGAAACGGTCATACGAGACAGACTCGTAAATCACTTAGAGGAAAATAACATACTTAAAGATACTCAACACGGCTTTCGTAAAAAACGTTCCTGTTTAACAAACCTCTTAGACTTCTTCCACGATATCCTCAACCTCTACGATGAGAGTAAAGCTGTAGATATTATATACCTTGATTTTCAAAAGGCCTTTGACAAAGTTCCCCACAAACGTTTACTGCTAAAACTAAAAGCGCATGGAATACAAGACGGTGTGTTGAAATGGATTGAAAATTGGCTCAGCGACAGAAAGCAAAGAGTAGTCATAAACGGTAAGGCATCAAAATGGACCAATGTAAGTAGCGGGGTACCCCAGGGATCGGTACTAGGACCAATTCTCTTTCTAATTTACATCAACGACATAGATGAGGGTCTCACCTGTACAATCTCAAAATTTGCTGACGATACAAAAATTGCAAATAGCGTACTCTCAAAAGAAAAAGTTGACGATATGCAACACAATCTAGATAAATTGTCATGTTGGGCCCAAATTTGGCAAATGAGTTTCAATGCGGATAAATGTGAAGTACTACATATCGGATACCTAAATGAGAAAGCAAACTATTCGATGAATGGCACTCAGCTTAAGAATGTAAACAGAGAAACCGATCTGGGAGTAACAATATCGAGTAACCTAAAACCGAGTCAACAATGTTCAGAAGTTGTTAAGAAGGCAAACAAAATAATTGGCTTGATAGGCAGGTCATTTGAGCATAAATCCAAAGAAGTTATCCTAACCCTTTACAATTCCTTAGTCCGCCCTCTTCTGGAATACTGCGTTCAATCCTGGTGCCCTTATTACCAAAAAGATATAAACAAGCTAGAACGAGTTCAACGTAGAGTTACCAAAATGATACCTAGCCTAAAGAACAAACCATACGAAGAGCGTCTTAGAGAATTAAATCTATTTCCTTTAACCCAGCGCAGATTAAGAGGCGACTTAATTCAAGTGTTCAAAATCATCAAAGGCATCGACAATATGAACTGTAGTAAGTACTTCACTATCGACCAATCTAATTACACGCGGGGAAACGTTGCAAAATTATTGGTAAATCTTTTAACTCGCACGAATCTAAGAATTTCTTCTTCAATCGAGTTGTCAACTTGTGGAATGGGCTTCCCCAAAACGTTATAGACTGCATCACCGTTGATTCATTTAAACTCCGCCTAGACAAATATCTCGCATCAAACCCGCGACTGACTGCGTTTGTAAATGAATAACTTTATTTTATCCCCCCCTCAGTTACTAACCCATCTGTCCCCTACTAACTTCCTAATCCTGCCACGGACATTAGTTCCAGGGCAGTAATTCCCTTTCCAATGTTCCCTTACCCACTCTAAACCACTGTTTGGACACTTGATCCTCAGTGTTTTGGAGGACAAGCAACCTAGAAGGGTCACTGGATCTGTTGTTGCTTGATTTCCTTTGTACTCCTTTGTACTTTGTACTCCTTTGTGCTATATAAGGAATTGTATCGGGAAAGTGGCTAATTACATGCTTTTTGCACTCGCGTTGCACGGTTATTGCAAGAAAACTAGCCATCATAAAAGGATCGTTATGGTGTCATTCGAAAGCCCTGTTTATGCCCTTTCAGGGATAGATACTTGTTTTACGTTCTGGGTCTTATTTAGGCATGAAAATGATAACGTAAACAGCCCTATTTTGGCTAAAAACACCCCGCTGGGCGGTACATATAAATAAACCGCATAGGCCGCTCTTAAGGTGTTAAACCCTCTAAGTAGCATATTAGGTGAATGTTTTTTAAACTAATGGAACTGAAATTGTGTACATCGACTTCCAAACCAATCTGATGATCTCTGAACTTTGAAATAATTGTAATAGCTTCGAAATCTGACCTTGTTCATTATAACGGAATTAATGGTCTTGGTACGATGTTGCCAATGTACCGGCTACCGCTAGATCCAGCGAATCACTTCCATCACTTCCATCTAGCGACATCAAGATGTGATGAATTCTAGCGATATTCAACTTATTTTCCCTATTTTAAGGAATTTTAGAGAATTTTCATTTGTTAAAGATTATTCTAGATACTTCAACATATGTTTTCTAGTGACATTCAAGTTTTTAGTGTCTGGTGACTATCTAGCGATTTGTCAATGCTATTCTAGCATACATTTGTGCTTTAGTTTATCATGCATAGTTTTCTAAATTTGCCCTATTTCTCCAGAAGACTTCCTACATGGTATAGTGTATTGTTCTAGTGATAATTAAATATTATATAGGGCTATTTTAAGTTGGCTGATGATTATGAAGCAGTAATATGCTGGAGGATGAGAATACTGTACGGTAATAATAATAATAATAATAATAATAATAATAATATTTATTCAGTCAGCAGTTTACAAAGTTGGTACCACATAGTTTGTTACAAATATGACATGTACCAGCCTTGCATAATTCCAACTAAGGATAGCCCAATAAGGCCGTTAGGCGTATTTCCATTGGGGTCCTTGTGGGATTAGGTTAGCTGGGGAAAAGGGGAGGATAAAGAAATAGATACTTTAGAAAAAGTATTTCTAGGGGGTTATTTTAAGATACCTTACATCCTATAGTAAATATCAGTAATCCGTAATCAGTAATCATTTCAGTTTGGTTTGTCTATCTCTTATGTTGTATTTAGTAGTAGACATAAGCTTGGTGCTCCCTTCTCGCAGCTGTCCGGTTCAGGTGTTCCTTCAGGCTACGTCTGAAGGAATACAGTGTTCTCTTTTCACGGACTGACTGGGGTAGGTCGTTCCAGTCTTTGATGGCAGTGAAGAAGAATGTTTGCTTACCCTGTCCTTGGATTCTCGGGACCTTAAAATTAAACATCATGTTTCTTGTATTATGTCCACTCCTCTCATTTGCTTTAACAAAATCATTCTTTAGATACTCTGGAGCTCTGTCATAGAAAATTTTGAAGGCATTAGTTATCCTGATTTGTTTGGCACTGTCAGAAACATTGAGCATACCTAGTGACTGAAGTTGTTGATGGCCAACATGTGATCTGGGTCCTAGGTTCAGCATGAACCTAACCATTTTATTTTGAGTGACCTGAAGTTTGTGCTGTGCTGATTTAGATGATGCAGAGTACCAGGATGACACAGAATAGTCGAAATGACATTGAACAAGCACTTGGCAGAGGGTCTTTTTGGTCGCCGCGGGCAAGCATCCCACCTGTCTATACAGGTATTTTATACGTGCTCTACACTTACTCAGGATAGATTCCAAAATTGTTTCACCTGACAAACTCGCGTCCAGTTTCAGTCCGAGATATTTAACTTGTGACACTGTTGTTATAGGAATATCATTACAGTTGACCGAGAAGCCCACAATGTCTTTCAGTTTGCGTTTTGTTCCACATAAGATGGCTTCCGTCTTGCCCAGGTGAAGAGATAGTCTATTGTCCACTAGCCATTCACTACATGATGCTAGTTCTTTGGAAAGTGAAGCGGCAATACTTATTGGGTCTTTTCCTGAAACCAGAAGCACGCTGTCGTCTGCATACAGTAATAATTTACATGAGACGCTCAGTTCCATGTCGTTCACATAACAGAGAAAGAGTAAGGGACCAAGGATGCTTCCCTGCGGGACCCCACAGTTAATTGGCATAGGATCAGATATATTATCATAAATTTTGACTCTTTGAGTTCTACCACTAAGATAAGATTTAAACCAGTTCACAGACTTGTTCATAGCTTGTAGTTTATTACATAGGATATCATGGTCTACTGTGTCAAACGCTTTTTGTAGATCAAGAAGAACCATACCGGTGTAGTTACCTTTAGACATTTCTTTACGAATGTGATCCGTTAAGTGGATGAGACAGGAGTCTGTCGAGTACATGCATCTGAAACCTGATTGAAACTTATAGAATAGATCATTTTGTTTGAGGTAGTGTTCAATTTGGGTGTATACCGCTCTTTCAAGGATTTTAGATACAATACATAATATGCTAACTGGTCTGTAGTTGCCAACTTCTAGTTTATTTCCTTTCTTGAATAGAGGGGTTACAATAGCTTCCTTCAGTTCAGCAGGTACTGTGTTGGTGTTAATTGACAAGTTGATGATGTGGGTTAGGGGGCCTGCTATACCAATGGCTCCATCTCGTAGAAATTTGGCAGGAATTTTGTCTGGTCCTGTGCTCTTATGTACATTTAGGTTAGACAGCTCGTCAAAAGTGTATTTTGGTGTAACATTTTGCAATCTAAATGTGTTCGGGTGTATGTCTTTATCTCTGTAGAAATTACGAAAGGTGGCCGTTGTTGTCGTGTATTTATTGAGAGGTTGAGGTAGGTTCTGTGCAAGTGTGTTTGCTATGGAAGTGAAGAAGGAGTTGAAGTAGGTTGAAATTTGTCGTTTATCGTGGCAAACCTGATCATTAATGGTGAGAGCAATATTAGTGTTAGACGAATCCCTTGTCTTGTTGCTGTAGCCTGTTGTTTTTAGGTGCCTCCAGAGTTTCTTTGGGTTATTCTGATATTCCTCTGCCTTATTGTGAAAATAATTATTTTTCGCTGATTTCATTTTCCTACTTAGTTTATTCCTGGCCCTGTTGAACTCATGTTTCAGACCTTGATCCTGTCTATGTTTCGCTAGCCTTTTTAACAGATTGTCTCTGTGTTCCAGATGGTGTAGTATGTCATTGTTGATCCATGGGTCTGACCTTGCTTTAATTCGTATGTCTTTCATAGGAGCTATTTCGTCTAGGATGTTTGTGATGATGGTTCTGAAGCCAACCCATGCGTCATTAACGTTTGTACTTCCAAACACTGGAGACCAGTCTGTATTCCATAAAATGTCCAGAAATGTTTCCTTATTGTAGTTTCTGAGTGACCTTGTTTTGATAATCTTGTGATTCTCTAGGGTAATTTTTGTGGTTTTCCGTGTGCAATATGTGACGAAGTGATCACTTATCCCAGTCTGTATAACCCCTGATTGGGATATTTTGTCCTCTCTGTTACAGTTTATGTGGTCTAATATTGTGGCAGTGTTCTCAGAGATACGTGTGGGGGTTGTGATGAGTTGTTTGTGATTGTGCATTGTCAGTATATGCCTATATTCTCGTACAAGCCTATCATTTCGTTGTTTGTAACACAGGTTAAAATCCCCTAGTATGATGGATTCATTCCGAGGGTCTAGCGATGACAAAGTTCGTTCAAATTTGGTCAAGAATTGTGTGTCGGCTGGTGGCCTATAGCATACCCCAATTGTGATGGGTCTTGTCCTCGGCAGGTGTAGGTCGATCCACAGAGCTTCGTGATTTTCTACATGGAGGTCGGTCCTAGTTGTGTGTGTGAGGTTGTTTTTTACATACAGACATACTCCTCCCCCATGCCTATTGCGATCATTCCTAACCATGTTGAAACCTTGAATGTTTATTTCACTATCGTTTATACTTGAATCCAGCCAGGTTTCTGTGATTGCAATTATTGAAGCTTTGGCCTTATTAGCTAACAAGTTTATTTCTGACAATTTATGGTACATTGATCTGGCGTTAATGTGGATAAGATGGAGCCCTTTGTTGGTGAACACTCTGTATTCATCTTTGATTTTGAATGTGTCCTGGCTGGATTCTGAGTTGTTAATACTTGGATCATTTACATTAATATTCAGTAATGAATGCAAGGCACACTTATTGCAAAGGAATTCCCGTTCTTCACTGTTGGTCTTCTTAGAGATGCACTTCATGTGAGCTACCTGTTTACACTTTACACAGTTTTGGATCTTCTGACGTCGTGTTATGAGTGATTCACAAATAAAACAAATAGATTCGCGATGTTGTACAGCTGAGTTCCTACATTTAACACATTCAAGTTTGTTTCTACTGTTAACGTAAGTACATCGGTTATGAACAATTTCATTACAACTGTTGCATTGTAAAAGTGAACTCCTATTGTTGAAACCAATATTACAGACTATACATAGTTTTTTCTTACTGTTTATCATACGACTGGAGAGAGTAGGGGATACTCGCGGTCGGGTTGTGGATGTTTGCTGTTGTTGTTTTCATTGTCCGTTGATGCTGCTTCCCTGTAGATGTATTTGCGAGTGCTACCTGTTTTTATTGTTGTTCTTGTTGCATGTTGTGCTACTTGGGTCGCCGATATCTGTGGTATTAATGGTAATGCTGTGGGTAATGTAGAGTTGGTGGAGTGGGTAATTGCTAGTTCCCTGCATTTATCGCATTCCATTTCTTTTCTGCTGTTAACATAAGAACATCGATCGTGTGCTGTTTCATTACAAATACTACATTGTGATGTTGGACTCCTTTTGTTGAATCTAATATCGCACACTGTACATAGATTCTTTGTATTGTTCGTCGTACGTCTGGCGGTGTGATGATCAGCTGTGCTGCTAGGGTGGGGACTGTCTGTGGCTATGTCTCCCCCTGTGACCCCTCCCTGCCCCACCTGTATTTGCTGTTTGATGATGTTGTCCTTATTCCTGGCTGCTAATGCTGCTCCATTGTTGATGTTGTTGCGACTGATGCCTTTCTTCCTAGCTGCTCCAGTTACATGTTGAGCCACCGATAGTGTTGGATTGTGTTGTGGGTTGAATTGGAGCGTGACGGCCGGAGGCTGGGGTACCTGCTGGCCCAGTTTGTTATAACGAATTTTACTGCTAGGAACTGTTGAAATGTCGGTGTCTGCCTTACTTGTTTGGTAGTGAGGTTTCTTCAACGTTGAACAAGGGCTGGGGTTGGTCTCTACATCTCCGCAGCTAATTAGAGTGTAGCACAATAGGTGTTGTAGCGAGGTTGTGCCAGAGAATTTGCCCAGTCGCGGCGCCTTCCCGATATATGAAATAGACCAGGCAGGAATGGTGACAGAAATTTCACTCGTGTGTGATTTCTGTGTGACGAGGTCCCTCAATACTTGTTTAGGGTTGACCTGGTACACTACCGGACCCCTCTGCACCTGTATATCAGCATAGCCCCTCTGGATGTTGAGAAGGATGATACATAGAGAGAGGGCTACGCCCGCACCCTTCATCCCTCCCGCCATCTCTAGGGTAAACATGTAAACATGTCTCGGATATCACTGATAATTTTTGGCATTTTCTGCCAAAAGCCCAATGGCTAATCAGTGGTGGTAAAGAAAAACGCAGCTATACATCAAAACCAAGCCATCACGTAGCCTACAGTTGCCCACATATGTATATAAGTTCTATTCCTCTCCGTGACCATGTTAATGGAAATATATTGCGCATCATTGAATTACGAGTGTATAGTGGTTAATTCATATAATTAGTAAACTGATAATTAAAAGAAACCGCACAGCAATTCATTCATATAGGCCTACTATATCATTTACATTCATACATCAGATCACGATTAGAAACAACTTATGTGGGACTAACTATATGCACTGTAGAAGGGAATCTACATTTTATTGGAGAAACATGTTGTTGTTGTTCTGTAGTTATAATCTAGGATTCTAGGTGTTTATTGTCTATCTGGAGGCGCGCGAAGCAGTACAACGTGTTAACTTTGGTAAGTTTGGTGGTGCCGCGTCGGCTGCCAGGTACACTCGGCCGCAATTCCGCGTGGGCCACCTAGTCGTAGGGTTTGGGTAAATCCGTTGTGTAGTTTGTTCGCTCTGAATAGAGTAAGATCTCACACTCCCCTCCCTGAATCAATCGAAGATTTTGCCCCATAGATGGCGCAGCTTGATGGGAAGGGAGGGAGCTTGTCGTAGTTTTAAAAGGGTAGGACACAATGGGAGGAGGTGACGTTCTATAACATACAGTGACGAATGTTAAACTTATTTACTTCTACTTGTTCATACAATAATGTTCCCGAAACTAATTCGTAATGAACAGTAGATTCCCTCTTTCAGTAACTGAAACGTCACTCTCTCTCTCTCTCCACCTACTTTATTGGTATGAATAAAATAATAGTACAGGTCATACTATATAATATATAACATACACCTTTTGTTAGCAAACTACAAACTAGCGACAAATTAGATTAACAGAAGTAGTAAACTATTATTATTTAGATGAGTTACCTTTGTAGTGTCAAAATATGTCGATCTGTGGATGATTTACCTCAAGCATGAGAGTCACAGTTAATACTGAGTCGGTGGGATATTGATTACATTGATCAGGATTCATTAAGATTGGTAATATCATTATCAAGATTCTAAATTACCTGTGGCCAGAAAGAAAACATTGCATATGATCACATTGATACATTATGCCAAATGGTAGAGGTATGGCATGTCTGATTTATATATTTAACAATTAATTTACATCGAGGCATATTTGTTGATAAAGCATTTCCCTCAGGAATATCAGTATATTTAGAGTAGCTGGCAACAGTGTTTAAACTTAGATACAAAATTCCTCTCTGTTTATGGCGATTTAAAGTCGATTTTCCTGTGCATCAGGGTAAACTACCCCTTCCCTCCCCTAAATGGATAGTTTGAGTCTCGTTTCACTTTTATTGCTCTCTGACATTAGGTTGAAATTAGTATGGATCTTCATAAAGAGCTCCTTACCAAAACTTCTGCTGAAAATACACACTTCCTACTCGACAGTCTTATCAACATTTATCAGGGTAAATTCTATGACCTTAACTATGCAGAGCCTATAGTATACCTATCTAATTCTTTCTGATTAACTTGCTCTATAGACGAATGCTGATAATTGATGTGTGCTAACCTAGAAACAATAAATAAAATAATTACTAAAGTATATGAAAAATCTGTTGGTATCACGGAAGAGCCAAGTCTGGTTTCTCAGAGAGAGAGAGAGAGAGAGAGAGAGAGAAGTTGCACTGTGTTAATCGATTGATGTAGTAAATATGGTATTGATAACTAATTTGTGCATTACCTTGGTAACAGTGAGACTATGAGTAACTACATGTAAACTCAGGTTATTAGATATCACAAATAGACCAGGGTATACACAGATAATATTATTCTACACATATAGTTATTTATACTGATATGTTATACTCTTTGCATGTGGTTTGTTACATATTGCCAAGTCTGATAATATAAGATAATGTGATACAGGGGGAAATATTTACCTAGAGTAAATTACCCTCGAGAATTGCAATCCATTTTTTCCCTAACACATTATTTCCTTGATCTATTTACTTTACTATGACTGTCTAATAAATATCAATTAAATAAATATAATTACTGAAGTTAATTGAGTATACCTTTATCAATTGTTCATATTACCGCAAACATAATGTTTATCAACAGGACAATTAATATTTGGCATTGTTATATTGCATTGCGCAATAATCTTGTATGATCAAGCTACACATTGATTTTGAAATTGATTGAAAAAAAGCTAGATAATCGAATGAGTTACCTCGGTATATAGAAGCTTATGAAGGTGATACTTTCACGTCCACCTCCTCTCGGGAGATAAGGTTTTCTGGCAATAGATGGATATATAGATAGATAGATAGATAGATAAATCAGATTAGCGAGTTCACGAAATATGATATGACATCAAGATTTGTGTGCAATGATTAATCGAAGTTGTAAGAGGAAGCATAAACAAGCGAACAGGGGATCGTCCAAAGGGATCCTAATGCATCATTCATATAAACATAACTATATTTAAGCCAATTAGTGAAATATGCTGAAAATGTGTGCAAAACTAATACAAAGCAAAAAGTAAGTAAGGCCATGCCAGTAAAAAAAGAGATACAATATAATTATAAATTTAGCTTTATAATTTTCCACCCATCCACGAACACAAAACCTCTATGCATTCGTGTCCCGATCGCCCTTTAAGCACACACACACACACACACACACACACACACACACACACACACACACACACACACTGAAATATCCTAAATTTAGTTATTATACATTCATCCACCAGTCTAAACAATCCCACCACAACTCCTCCACCTCCACCCACCTTGTTAGTCACCTCGCCACCCTTACGTCCCTCCATCCCTTAGTGACAACTATGCTCTATTGTTTACCAGCTGATCGTAAATTGAATCTCTTATTAGCTGATTTCTCGATACTTAATGGAAATATATGAAATTACTATGGCTGTGTGTCATATTAATGCCAAGATTTCAGAATAAACATCATCTTTCGCTACAAAATCTACCTTATAGCCGAGTAACAAAGATAGAAACATGACAATTTACCCTCAGCTGGGAAAAATAGACTAGAGGATAGGAAAAAGTCCGAGCTCGGAGAGGGAGAGGAAGGTGGATAATTATACATGGCCGCGTCAGTATAATGTTACTTCGTGGTGCTACTTCAAAATATATTCTTCTCAAGTTCTCATCATATTGCTGAATAAATTTCATAATGTGATTCATTAAAGGTGTAAATGGATATATATAATAGTGTTACTTTCAACATTCTGTATACCTCTTATAACCTAGAGAGAGAGAGAGAGAGAGATACGTTTCAGTTACCGGGTACTGAAAGAGGGAATCTACTGTTCATTACGATTTAGTTTCGGGAACATTATTGTATGAACAAGTAGAAGTAAATAAGTTTAACATTCGTCACTGTATGTTATAGAACGTCACCTCCTCCCATTGTGTCCTACCCTTTTAAAACTACGACAAGCTCCCTCCCTTCCCATCAAGCTGCGCTATCTATGGGGCAAAATCTTCGATTGATTCAGGGAGGGGAGTGTGAGATCTTACTATATTTAGAGCGAACAAACTACACAACGGATTTACCCAAATCCTACGACTATTTTTTTATAGGTGGCCCACGCGGAATTGCGGCCGAGTGTACACGATCAATAGGTTGACGTATTAAACTGCCTTAATATTTGCCTTGTCATTAAAATTATACACATAGCGTATATTGTTATGCGATATTAACTATAATGTAATGGAAATTGGCACAAACATTTTACACACATTTCACTTCAATGTTCAAAGTACGGAAAGTACTTCCTGTCAGTACACGAAAAAGATGAATCGAAACCATCTTTTTGAGCGGTCTGCATTTTGGTAGACGGCTCCCCGGTTCAAACAAAATTGCTCTGGATTGACACCCTGGTTGGGTCGAACTCCAAGGCGGTCAAGGATACCGTATGAGTAGGATGCTGAATGAACTGTCCCAGGTCATATAAAATTGAAAAGATGTAGACTTGTTCACTAGATTGGTCAGTGAATGAGAGGAGAATCGTTGGTGGTGGTGAGCAGTTAATTTCCTTATGATAAATATTTCTGAGAAAGGAGGGGTTGATAGAATGTGTTCTAAAGCATTTGGGAAAGTCAGTAGAGCTGAGAAACGAGGGGCGTCGCGCTCCTTGGTGCCGCTAGAAGAGTGGCGAACACATCATAAGGTATCATAAGGTAAGGTAGGGGAGATAGACAACACGGAAATATTTAGTTTGCGGGTGACAGGAAAGTTTGAGCCAGAGAGTTGAGAATTCAGAGGAGTCCAAGTCGGGAACACGAGAACGAGTTTGTTGTGGGAAAGAGGAGAGAGATGACTCAAGGGAAATAGGGGTAGGAGGCGGGGGGGGGGGGAGTGGTAGGATGAATTATGTGGTGACATTGCTAATCTTTATAGGCCAGGCTTAATTGGTAAGGTTTGAGTTAGTATTTGCTGGGTTGGAGATAATCCCTTTGTTTCTCGAGTATTTTTAGCACGCCTGAATTATCAATACGGTACCGGTACTTAGGCTACTATTATTTTTTTGTTTCTGCATAGGTCTACCACAATCACGGATTCTTCGTATGAAATATTATAAAGGTGTGGTAACATCATTCATCTGTGTTCTCTTTCCTATGTTTCATGTTGCTCCTCCTTAAGGGAGCTTTGGCTACTGACTGACTGACACCATTCATACAAATTTAGTGTTTTCCTTCAAATATGGCACCGGTACATCAGAAAAAGGGCCGTAGGAGAAAAGAAAACTAAGGTGAGAAGGATAACAAATATATGAGAGAAACTAGAGAGTTGTGGAGATGACAGAAAAGAGAAGTGTCCAGAGTGACACAAGAGATGTGTGGGGTGACACAAGAGAGGTGTGGGGGTGACACAAGAGAGGTGTGTGGGTGACACAAGAGAGGTGTGTGGGAGACAAGAGAGGTGTGTGGGTGACACAAGAGAGGTGTGTGGGTGACACAAGAGAGGTGTGTGGGAGACAAGAGAGGTGTGTGGGTGACACAAGAGAGGTGTGTGGGTGACACAAGAGAGGTGTGTGGGTGACACAAGAGAGGTGTGTGGGTGACACAAGAGAGGTGTGTGGGTGACACAAGAGAGGTGTGTGGGAGACAAGAGAGGTGTGTGGGTGATACAAGAGAGGTGTGTGGGTGACACAAGAGAGGTGTGTGGGTGACACAAGAGAGGTGTGTGGGTGACACAAGAGAGGTGTGTGGGAGACACAAGAGAGGTGTGTGGGTAACACAAGAGAGGTGTGTGGGTGACACAAGAGAGGTGTGTGGGAGACACAAGAGAGGTGTGTGGGTGACACAAGAGAGGTGTGTGGGAGACACAAGAGAGGTGTGTGGGTGACACAAGAGAGGTGTGTGGGTGACACAAGAGAGGTGTGTGGGAGACACAAGAGAGGTGTGTGGGTGACACAAAAGAGGTGTGTGGGTGACAGAAAAGAGATGTGTGTGATTATTTACCGTGTGAGAGTGACATAAGAGAGAGGTGTGTAGGTAACAGAAAAGAGAGTTGTGGAGAAAGAGAGAGAGACGGGAGGGGGGGGGGGGGGAGGGGACCCTTAACCACTGGTCAAGGGTGTGAGGGGAAAGGTGCTTGTAAAATCATTTGTGCTACCGCGGCTAGTAGAGTAGGCTACTCTAACGTAGTAACATCCCCAGACAAAGTAGGTGAAATAAATTATTCTAGAGAGTGTACCAAGGAACTTCACCTCGCATATAAACTCAATAAATCATGTACACTATTGGTTAACTTTTTGAGCAATTTATTTCATGTATTCATTAAAGTGGTCCAGAAAATCGGCCCATGTCCCCTTAAAATAACTGAAGCTGTACTCGTTGAAGCGTATACGGGAACGATACTAAATATACATGTTGCAAATCGTGGAGGGTTTTGTACCAAGTCTACACCTACCTAAGTCACCTAAGTAGGGTTCGCCACTCTGCTACTGGCACCGAGGAGCGCACCGCCCTTCGTTGTGGTTTGAAAAGGGGTGCAGAAGATTCTTCGATGACCCGGAGCGTTTCCCTGTGCAGATGGGCTCGTCTGGCACTTTTTGTAGTTCGACATCTAGGGCTCTCTTGAAGCTGTCTAACAAGACGCCCCCTCATGTCTCTTTACTCGCCGTGTGGGTTTGTTGAAGAGACGTGGTCCTCTCATGTGATATCCAACCTTCTGACAGTGCTCCCATAGCATCCCCGATTTTTCATCCTGGGGATATCACATTTCCAGCCTCTCCTATCACTGAACTTCATTACTATCGGGGTATGTAGATTTGGTACTAAACCCTCCGCGATTTTCCACGTGTACCGTGTATTATTTACCCCTACTGTACCGGCGACGTCATATTCATTATATTCTGACAACTGCTAGACGATTTTATTCAATTTAGGAAGAACATCTTCAAATTAAATGGCTACAGACTATCTCAATCTATCATTTTAGCTACGGTACCATATATCCTCCTTAAGCTTCATAAAATCGTCCAAATATAGCTAAATATATTAAAAAACAATTACGTCTCCGGTACAGGAGGGGTTAAGTAACGTTCCCTTCTACGCTCCAACGAATACAGTTTTAGTGATCTTAAAGCGCCCAATTGTAGGCTATAGCCTATTTGTTTTAACACACCCCGATAGTCACGCAGTTCAGTGATAGGAGAGGACAGCACGGTACCGGTAACATGACGTAACTTGGACGGGGAGATAACTTCGGACACTAGACAAAATATACGATGAACCAAAGTTATGTGATAAATACATGATGTTATGGAAAAACAAGTATGTCTGCGGTGTTCTTCCATAATGCAGTAATTTTTCCATAACTGTAGCTTACATACTTCTATCCAGAAATGTCCGAAGTATAGCCCCCGTCCGAAGCTAGGTCATTTCACGGGTACTTGTGATCTCAGAAATGCAATTCGGTCTATATTGACATACTGAGTAATTTATAGTAAACACTGATATTAAAACGTGAATCAAATTAGAGTAGGTTAGCTTAGGAGTTATCATAGCTTTACATTAACCCCTTCTGTACCGGTGACGTCTTGTGTATTTTATTTCAGCTACATTTAGACGATTTTACGTACCTTAGGAAGGATAAATGGTAGCTAAAAGGATACATTGAGATAGTTTGTAGTTTTAATAGGTAGACGTCCTTCCAAAGCTGAATACAATCGTCTTAACAGTACCTAGCATAAAGTGAAAGAGATGTAGTCGGTAAAGAAGGGGTACGGTAGAGCTGTAGTTGTTGTTGTTCCCTAAGCTGCCTGGCCGAACAGCCCCGAGTCCCTGAGGAAGGCCATGGCCACGATCGGGCTTTCCCACAGAGCTCTCATTGAGTGTAGATTGTGTTGTTGGCGTAAGTGGTTGTGTGAAATGCAGTCTTCTATGATGTGTTTAATGGTATGGGGTGCTGTGTTACATCCCGGGCAGGCGTCGACAACGGAGTCATCCAGTCTCTTCTGTTAGCTCAGGAGAGCTGGATGGTGTCCGCATCTCAGCCTGGCCAGGTGGACTCTGTCCTCGCGAGGAAGGGATGATTCGGAAGGATGTATTTCGGGAGGTCGTGCATGCAGCTGCGTGTTGTCTGTAAGTGAGTGAATGGATCGGCGAGATATATGAGTATGGATGTGCTTCTGGAAGTTGGTTCGGGGTGGGCAGGGAGGGAGAGAGGACAATAATTGTGTGTGATACCGTGTGCTGGGTGTTGTTTTGATATTTCTTGGTGTCTGTGGGTGTGTTGCCATGTAGTTTAGTGGGTGGTCTTGGTTCGTGGAGGCTGCTGCCAGGAATTTAGTGCCTCTCATGTCCAGATGGTCTTTGACTTTGAGGATTTTGGTTTCTTGATGTAGATGATCTGTGGGTGCAGTAGCTGTGCAGCCTGTAATGATCTTCAGGGCTTTGTTTTGAATAGTCTGTAAGGTCTTATGATGTGTTTCAGCTAGGTTAGAAGCCCAGGCTGGGCTTGCGTATTGAGCTGTAGTTAATGTTTAATATTGATCCTGTTGTAGCTATGTCGAATGTCTTTATGGTGTCTTAAGTACTTTCAACTATTCCTTCTGGTACCGGTAACTTATACCATTGAATGATCTCAGAATACGTGTAGACTGTAAATGTTGTAACAATTTGCCCATATATATAATTAATCCAATAGCCTATGACGCATAGTAATTGTAGTAATTGTAATTGTAGTAATTTTACTTCATTGACCCATGTCATTTGCTCTGGTTGCTTCCTTGGTATAGAAAATATGCAAGAACAAATATGTAAGTTTTTGGTTAATAACGACGATTGCAGGTGATTAATGGGTCATTTACAGGAGGTCAGTTCCAGATTATAAACGATTATTAGATGTCGAAAGATAGCCTATTTTCCAATCTGTCATCTGGTACGGCAGTCCTACCGGTGTAGCGTATCATTCTGTCTGGTAGCTTACTAAACATAAAAAGATACCGGTATTGAACTGTGTTGGTGGTGTAATGGTTTAGATGCTTATGTTCTGGGTGTGGTGTCCCGAGTTCGAATCCCGGGAGGACCATATGTTTTCATTAGTTTATTAAAGTACATTGGGGTTTGTAATGGATGATTAATGTTAAGAACGGGGTGTTACTTATTGAACGAAAATCGTATATTTTGAGCGTGAAAGCAAAGATTACAGATGCTTAGGGAATTTAGGGAACAGTTATAACATGTCCAATCCAGATAAAGAACAACTGCTGGTCAGCTTATTTTTTCATCTATTATCTGTTATATATTCTTTATTCTGGTAGTTTATAAGGTACGGTACGGTACCGGTATAGACATTATAGAAAACATCATATTATACCATAGTTTATTTCTATGTTTATCGTGAAAACATGGATCCCAGGTGTTCATGAGTCATTTACTATAGACCTACGGTAATCTACCGGAATATCCTAATTAGGGTCAATTATTTAGGTGTCAGTGGAAAAACTCGCAGTCCATTCGTTATTATTTATTATGTTCTCTCCACCAACCAACTTTACTCCTAAACTCGATTAATGAAATTAACAAACACATGTGGCAGTCCGGGGATTCGAACCCAGGACGCTCACACCGAAAATCAACACACTTATGCATTGCGCCACGAATACAGTTATGAAATAGGCCTAGGAATAATTGTGGCTGATTTTGCGATATACAGGGTGTTCCAGTAATGCTTTTCATAAATTATATGGTGGACTCATCAGACAAAAATAAGAATAAATTACTCTATTAACATGAGGTTGAGTATTTATAATAACGGAATTATTACACGATTTAAGTTAACGATAGATACAATGCCATTCAGTCCAAGGGGTAATGTTGCCATTTTAGTGGATTATATCCATTTGGCCTTCGCTATCGCTTGTATCCAATCGGCGTTCTCTCTTCAGGCTAGCGAGCGGTAGCGAGCTGATTTTTTCGGTAGAAAAATCAAATCCGGCGAAGCCGGACATATTTTTCTACCGAAAAGTCAGATCGCTACTGCTCACTATCTTGAGGCTAGCAAGCGATAGCGAAGGCCAAATGGATATAATCCACTAAAATGGCAACATTACCCCTTGGACTGAATGGCATTGTATCTATCGTTAACTTAAATCGTGTAATAACTCCGTTATTATAAATACTCAACCTCATGTTCATAGAGTAATTTATTCTTATTTTTGTCTGATGAGTCCACCATGTAATTTATGAAAAGCATTACTGGAACACCCTGTATACATTATAGAATATAATTAGTAGGTATTATTTATCATGAAGGAGAACCAATGTAATTACGGTACCGTACTGTTCATTCATTGTAATGTACGTCACATCTGATAAGGTTAAATGGGCGTCTTCACAGTTACAGGTTGTGTGTTCGAGTCATGTAATAAGTGCAATTGTTCCGAGGAACTTGCTTCAATTGTGCCGCCTCTCCACATCTTTCCCCGTAGAACTAGGGCAGCTGAGAGCGCCCATGAATTTACACTTTCTCCTCCACAATGCAGAACTTCTGCTTATCAGAATTCATTTATCCCCAGAGCTACTACTCTTTGGAATTCACTTCCCTCGAATTGCTTTCCACAAACTTACAATCTACAAATGTTTAAATCCAGTTGTTACAAACATTTTATGAATGGAGGATGCCTTTAGGCACATGGACCTTTTTGTTTTATCTGTGTTTTTCCTTCCTCCGTTCATTGTCTCTTAAAAAAAAAAAGAAAAAAAAAAGAAAGGGGCTTACAATGAGGCACAGATGTTTGAGCTGATTCAAAAGCTTATGGATGCTTAACGAAGCCATCCAAGATTAACAGTTAAAAGCAATACGGATGTTAAATTACATTGACGGAACCAGGATTTATTTATATTTATTTATGTATTATTAGGGGTTCGACCCCTATGGGGAACCCCTATTGTAATCATTAAACCCACTTATTCATCCAAACTATTTTTACACGCCGTTTTTTACGCAATAACTCCAGAACCGCTTTTTGGATCGGGATCAAACTTTCACAAGAGGCGCGTTTTTGTATTGGGCAACTTTTGATATGCTAAACATCCGGCATGGTGGCCAAACAGGTCCGTGGCAGGGCAGCCGATTTCCCGAAAAATTTGTCTCCTAAATACCGTCTCTCCCACTCATAAGAAATGATTGGGCTTTGGCATATGGACTCCACTACTAATGCTCCGCAAATGTTATAGAGAAGGTTTTGCTTTTGCACGTGGGTTTTTTTCCGGCAATCTTTAAAAAAACTTGAATTCCACTTAAAATTCCACATCTTGAAAACTACGCCGATGATCAAAGCCATGTTTGCGTAGTTGGGTGAGGCTCGCGATTCCGAACGTTTTGATACCAAAAGAATATAAATGGGTGGAATAGTTTGGCCGCAGCATTGAAAACTGTCTATTCTTAAATGACTTTAAAACCGTATTCGCTACCCACACAAAGTTTACCGTCTACAGTCTTCCACGCATCCCCTAGTTTTGCTTAATAACATACCGTAGTCGATTTATTATTCAGATCTATTTTTTTTAATTTTATTTTACTCTCTCAAAACAGTTCGAGTCCCTACGAATTCCACCAATTATTTAGCCAACCTACCTATACATACCTACCCTACCAAATAATGATAATTCAAATTTATTTTTGGTGAATAGCAGAGTATTGGCTAAAGTTTTTAACAATTCCTCCCTTTGCCAAAAGTTCTAGACCTTCAAAGTTTTGACAATTTTTGGTGTGGTGTGACTTACCTTTCCTCCTCTCTCAAACAGCAAGCAACGTTATCAGGGGTTCAAGAAGTATTGCATGCTTCCATAAAAATATATATAGTCCGGTTTTTACGCAATAACTCCGGAACTGCTTGTCGGATCGGGACCAAACTTTGACACAAGGTGCATTTTTGTATTGGGCAACTTTTGATATGATATCCAAAATGGTGGCCAGACATGCCCGTGGCAGCCTTTCACACCCAACCCATCTCGTCCTATCTAATTTTATGTTGAACTCTATTGTTCTTGATCCCACTATAGGACTCGGTAGCCTATTCCACATATCTACAACTCTGTTACTAAACGAATAGAGACAGATCCCTTACACACCCAGTCTCTCTGTCGCTCGTTTGTTTGCACACCGGTACAAATGAGGCAGATCCCTTACACATGCAACTAAGATGAACATGGGAATCTGCAGAGAGACAAGTGGCCCACAAAAGGCAGATCCCTTTCACATCCAACCCATTTCGTCCATATGACGATCTGATTTTATCTTTAAATTCTCTATTGTTCTTGATCCCACTATAGCACTAGGTACCGGTAGCCTATTTCACATATCTGCGACTGTTACGAGAGAGGCAGATCCCTTACACAGCCAATCTCTCTCTCTCTCTTATTTGCACACTTGTACAAATGAGGCAGATCCCTTACATATGCTACCAAGATAAAAATGGGAGTCTTCAGAGAGCCGATTGGCCCACACACGGCAGATCCCTTTCACACCCAACTCATCTCGTTCTATCAAATTTTATGTTGAAGCTCTATTGTTATTGATCCTACTATAGCACTCGGTAGCCTATTCCACATATCTACAACTCTTTTACCAAGCGAATAGAGACAGATCCCTTACACAGCCAATCTCTTTCTCTCTCGCTCTTGTTTGTTTGCACACTGGTGCAAATGAGGCAGATCTCTTACACATGCAACCAAGATGAAAATGAGAGTCTGCAGAGCCAAGTGGCCCACATAAGGCAGATCCCTTTCACACCCAACCCATCTCATAAACGTTACCTGTTATTTACACTACTTACTATACAGCCATGTTATATACCTGCAACCAAAACACAATTGTAAGAAATAGGAACATAAGAAAATGGGAGTCTGTAGAGAGCCAATTGGCTCACACAAGACAGATCCTTTTCACACCCAACCCATCTCATAAAAACTCATTTATCTCTGTCTTCCTTACATTTATGACATCCTAGTCTGTCTCTCTCACAAATGAGAACATAAGAAAACCGGAGTTTGCAGAGAGCCGATTGGCCCACACATGTCAGATCCCTTTGACACCCAACCCATCCCGCGCTCTCTCTCTCTCTCATATTTATCGCTACCGGTATCTTCCTTACGTTTACGACATCCTATTCTCTCTTGCCATACTCTCTCTCCCTCACAAATGAGAACATAAACAAAATAAGGACACGGGAGTCTGCAGAGAGCCAATTGACCTACACATGGCAGATCCCTTTCACACCCAACCCATCTCGTTCAATCTAATTTCAAGTTGAAGCTCTATCGTTCTTGATCCCATTATAGCACTCGGTAGCCTATTCCACACATCTACAACTCTTTTACTAAACAAATAGAGGCAGATCCCTTATACAGCCAATCTCTCCCTCTCTCGCTCATGTTTGTTTGCACAATCTGTTCCTCCTGTAGTTTCAACATGCCCGATAAGTTAAATTATCTTTTTGTATCAGCTTTTGTATCCAACACAATACCCTGCTTGCAAAACCGCTCGAACCCCGGACAACGTTGCTTGCAACTTTAATTAGCGGTTCGACCCCTATTGTAATCATTAAACCCGGTTTTTCATCCAAATTCTTCTTACACGCCGGATTCGACGCAATAACTCCAGAACCCCTTTTTGGATCGGGATCAAACTTTCACAGGAGGTGCGTTTTTGTATTGGGCAACTTTTGATATGCTAAACATCCGGCATGGCGGTCAAACAGGTCCGTGGCAGCCGATTTCCCGAAAAACTTTACCCCTAAATACCGTCTCTCCCACTCATAGGAAACGACTGGGCTTTGGCATACGGACTCCACTACTAATGCTCCGCAAATGTTATAGAGAAGTTTTGCTTTTACACGTGGGTTTTTTTCCAGCAATCTTGAAAACAACTCTAATTCCACTTAAAATTCCACATCTTAAAAACTGCGCCGATGATCAAAGCCATGCCTGCGTAGTTGGGTGAGGCTCGCGATTCCGAACGTTTTGATACCAAAAGAATATAAATGGGTGGAATAGTTTGGCCGCAGCATTGAAAACTGTCTATTCTTAAATTACTTTAAAACCGCATTCGCTACCCACACAAAGTTTACCGTCTACAGTCTTCCACGCATCCCCCAGTTTTGCTTAATAACATAATCACTTTATTATTCAGATATAAATATAAAATTTATCTATAAATTTTTGTTTATTTAACTCTCTCAAAACAGTTCGAGTCCCTACGAATTCCACCAATTATTTAGCCAACCTACCCTACCAAATAATAATGATAATTCAAATTTATTTTTGGTGAATAACAGAGTATTGGCTAAGGTTTCTAACAATTCCTCCCTTTGCCAAATGCTTAGTTTAATAACAATGATATGGACCTTTAAAGTTTTGGCAATTGCCCGTGTGACTCGTATTTTAACCCTCCTAAGTGTTACCACAAAATACCGCTAGATCCTTTCTCAAAAGTCGCTAGCATGTTGCTACATAATCAAACAATTTAGAATAATGCTGCAATTTCTATAGAGTTTTGGTTTGTTTGTTTTGCAAATTTTACAATGTAGTATGACTAGAATGTCTGAAATTTTCAAATTATCCCTAGTAAATGTCTCTAGATATAAAAGAAATGGCTGCTAGATTGAAGTAAATAGCTCTACATTTAGCGGTAATATGTAGCTTTACAACTGGCAACACTGCAACCACCACCTCCCTCCCAGCATGTCTCCACAAAATACCGCTAGATCCTTTCTCAAAAGTCGCTAGCATGTTGCTACAGAGTCAAACAATGTTAGAATAATGCTGCAATTTCTAAAGAGTTTTGGTTTGTTTGTTTTGCAAATTTTACAATGTAATATGACTAGAATGTCTGAAATTTTCAAATTATCCCTAGTAAATCTCTCTTAGATATGAATTTTTTTTTGCTAAATTGAAGTAAATAGCTCTACATCTAGCGGTAATATGTAGCGATATAACTGGCAATACTGCCTAAGTGTTACCCCAAAATACCGCTAGATCCTTACTCAAAAGTCGCTAGCATGTTGCTACATAGTCAAACAATGGTAGAATATTGCTGCAATTCCTAAAGAGTTTTGATTTGTTTGTTTTGCAAATTTTACAATGTAATATAACTAGAATGTCTGAAATTTTCAAATTATCCCGAGTAAATGTCTCTAGATATGAAAAAAATGGCTGCTAAACTGAAGTAAATATAGCTTTACATCTAGCGGTAATATGTAGCGGTACAACTGGCAACACTGCCTACAACCACCCTCTGATCGCCAATGATTATGCTCTGAGGTTTGTATTTGCTTATCTTATCCTGTGTATAAATGTAACCCTTACACATGTTTCTATTAAATAATGACATTAAACAGGATTCATGATTTAAATACAAGCCTAGATATTTATCGGAAGTACGTATTTACCTTCGGAAAGCTAAAATATAATGTTTACACATATGGGATAGGGAGGAGGGAGGGAGGTATAAGAGGTGGACCGATGGAAGGGAAGAGAACCCCGATATACGAGATACATAGCTTCATATGCGCGTATTGATCACTTTCATGCTATTATGTATGCATACAGAAGTAGCAGGACACATATGTCAAGAGTGAACACCAATAACTTAATCCATACACAGTAAAAAAGACGGAAAAAATATCGTACATACGAAGTGATGGAATGGGTATGGGGGGAGTGTGTATGATATGTAAACAGGACAGTTCGTCGCTAGATAGGTGTGTGTGTGCTTGTGTGATGGTCTTGTGTAGCTATGTGTGTGCTTGTTTGAGTGTTGCTATTGGCTACGCATTAGTTATCTCTCTCTCTCTCTCTTATTTATCGCTGTCTTCCTTACGATTACCACATACTGTACTAGTGCATGAGAACAGGAAATGGGAGCCTCGCTCTCTCTCTCACAAATGAGAACATAAGTAAACAGGAGTCTGCAGAGAGCCGATTGGCTATAGGACTCGGTAGCCTATTCCACATATCTACAACTCTGTTACTAAACGAATAGAGGCAGATCCCTTACACACCCAGTCTCTCTCTGTCGCTCGTTTGTTTGCACACCGATACAAATGAGGCAGATCCCTTACAAGATGAACATGGGAATCTGCAGAGAGACAAGTGGCCCACAAAAAGCAGATCCCTTTCACATCCAACCCATTTCGTCCATATGACTATCTGATTTTATCTTGAAATTCTCTATTGTTCTTGATTCCACTATAGCACTAGGTACCAGTAGCCTATTTCACAGATCTACGACTCTGTTACGAGAGAGGCAGATCCCTTACACAGCCAATCTCTCTCTTATTTGCACACTGGTACAAAGGAGGCAGATCCTTACACATGCTACCAAGATGAAAATGGGAGTCTGCAGAGAGCCGATTGGCCCACACACGGCAGATCCCTTTCACACCCAATTTATCTCGTCTTATCAAATTTTATGTTGAAGCTCTATTTTTATTGATCCCACTATAGCACTTGGTAGCCTATTCCACATATCTACAACTCTTTTACCAAGCGAATAGAGGCAGATCCCTTACACAGCCAATCTCTCTCTCTCGCTCTTGTTTGTTTGCACACCGGTACAAATGAGGCAGATCCCTTACACATGCAACCAAGATGAAAATGGGAGTCTGCAGAGAGCCAAGTGGCCCACATAAGGCAGGTCTCTTTCACACTCAACCCATCTCATAAACGTTACCTGTTATTTACACTACTTACTATACACCCATGTTATCATATACCTGCAACCAAAACACAATTGTAAGAAATAGGAACATAAGAAAATGGGAGTCTGTAGAGAGCCAATTGGCCCACACAAGACAGATCCTTTTCACACCCAACCCATCTCATAAAAACTCATTTATCTCTGTCTTCCTTACATTTAGGACATCCTAGTCTCTCTCTCTCTCTCTCACAAATGAGAACATAAGAAAACCGGAGTCTGCAGAGAGCCGATTGGCCCACACATGTCAGATCCCTTTCACACCCAACCCATCCCACGCTCTCTCTCTCTCTCATATTTATCGCTATCTTCCTTACGTTTACGACATTCTATTCTCTCGCCAAACTCCCTCTCTCTCCTTCACAAATGAGAAAATAAAAAAATAAGAAAACGGGAGTCTCCAGAGCCGATTGACCTACACATGGCAGATCCCTTTCACACCCAACCCATCTCATTCTATCTAATTTCAAGTTGAAGCTCTATTGTTCTTGATCCCATTATAGCACTCGGTAGCCTATTCCACATATCTACAACTCTGTTACTTAACGGATAGAGGCAGATCCCTTTTACAGCCAATCTCTCCCTCTCTCGCTCTTGTTTGTTTGCACAATCTGCTCCTTCTGTAGTTTCTCCATGTCCAATAAGTTAAATGATCTTTTGATATCTGTGACACAGCATTTGTATCCAATACAATACCCTGCTTGCAAAACCGTTGAACCCCGGACAACGTTGCTTGCAACTTTAATTATTATTATTATTATTAAAGTAGAATAGCCCTCCACCAATCTCTGCGCTCCCTTCTACTTGCTCGCCTCGCCAGCTGATTTTGACAGTTCCAAACGTCAACACTACACACCTTCCCTGCCAGCCAATCAGCGGCCTCCATTTTCGGAGCACACAGCTGAACTTCCAGCCTCACCTCTAAATTCGCTCTCGTTCTCTTCCCGGACATTTTCCTCTGGTTGCAATAGATCCAATACGTCGGTGCCAGCCCTATACTCCCGTAAGCCACTGAAAAACATTTGTAACCAGCTTCCAGGAACTTATTATGAAGAGAAGAGAGTGGAGGTGGAGAAAGCGAGAAATCAAAGCGAGCGGGCGGCCGCCCGAGCCGCTCAGCCAATCACAGCGCGGGAGGCGGGACTCTAAAGGAAGGGGAGGAAGGGTTACTGGGGTCATTCACCCCTCGGAAGTCACTGGGCTAACTTCTTGCAACCCACTTACTCTCTCTCGCTCGGGCACTAAAGGGAACTCGGAGCCAACCATTCCAGCTACCCTGCCCCCACCTAATGTTCCAGCACAGACCACTCCTGAACTAGACTCGCTGTCGCCCACTAGGCGGATACACCTTAATTATCCGGCCGCCTGTCGTCACATCGCTAGCTTACACACTCACAGCCAAGCGATTCAAGAGGGACGACAATTAGTGGACGGGAGCGAGAACTTTCAGAAGAGCTATTGGCCAGCTCTGTGGTGGTAAAACAGTTCCAGTACATACACTTGACCACAGACAATATATATATTTTTTAAGGATCCATATTGGGCCCGAACCAGACTTAAAGAAAAAGAGAGAAAGAAAAAGAGAGAAAGTGCTTGACTAACCTAGTGGTTCCTTAAATAATTGATGTGTCCTTATAGGCCAGACTAAAGAGAAAAGATCCTAGACTTATATGTACATAAAATTATGAATTGATGATGTGTTAAAAAAGGAAATAGTTATTCTTGTTAGCAAAGGCGTAATGCCGATAGTTGTAATTAGATAGGATCTGATAGGAAAGATTTAGGTAGCCTATAAAGTAAAGGGGGGGAAGAACAATTCTTAACCCTTCTTTGGCAGCGCGCAACTTATGTTGTTTGAAATAAATATGGACTAAGTGGCGGTTCACAACTTATGTCGTGTGCCATTTTCACCACGTAATGTTGCTGAGAGAGAGAGATGAGTGGTGGGAGGAGCGTAGCAAGCGTATGACTGCTCCAGACCACCGCGGCGGACCTACTGACATGAATCCCACCCTTCCCTCCCCTCTCACACTCGCTACACAGGGAATTATGTAGGGAAATTACCTAATTACAGGGTTTTTGCACTCGTGTTGCACGATCCTTGCAAGAGAACCTGCGGTCGTACAAGGATGGTTCGGGTGTCATTGGAAAGCTCTGTTTACGCCCTTTCAGGGATAGATACTTGTTTTACGCTCTGGGTCTTATTTAGGCATGAAAATGATCACGTAAACAACCCTATTTAGGGTAAAAAAAAACTGCTGGGCGCTACGGTCCCCTAGACCGCCTAGCCCACCAATAAGGTGTTAAAGGTTGATGGGCAACCAGTAGGCTCAGGGGAAACATTTAATAGTTGCCCGATAGATCAATTATAGATAGGAAGGACACTAGTCCATATAAATAACAACTCTTTTGTTAAAAGAAAGAAACAATATCCATTATCATTAGAGAGGACATTTGGTCAGTTTTGGTGGAGCGTTAAGGGCGTTACGTTCAGTTTTTTTTTTTTTTTTTTTTTTTTTTCTATGTGATTGAGGGAGGCAAAAGGCATAACTGCCTATAGCGAGTGCCTCCCCCATAGTTGAAAGAGTGACAGGGCAGTATAGTAATGTAATCATAAGAATTTATATAAAGGATTATAACCGAGAATCTTTTCCGTGTAGAGGTTTTGAGGTACAGTTTACCCATTTAAGAAATATTATTAATTAAGTGTTTTATGTGAATATAGCTTATTTGTAATAGGATTATGTGAGCGCATAATCGGAGGGTGTTATCAACCAGATTGATCAAGGTAAATAGTGGAAACACCCTGTTCTTTTGAGTAACTCTGTGATAAAACCCAAGATTGTATTTGAGAGGGAAATCTGGATAACTTGTAATCCCGACCGGTTCATTTGGAGGAATTTATTGTATATTCAGAGAGTGTTGAGGTAGGCTACCCTTGTTGTAACGACGTCTTTGTAATATGAGTCAATGTAATGTATAGGAAATATTAGTAAAGAGATTATATTTAGTAACGCCTTGGTCTCAGGAGTAGACGAAATAGGTCCAGTGGACGTGTTTAATTCTTAAGGTTAGATAAAGAATATAACTTGTTTAAATGGGTAAATAACGGTTGATTTATTAGGCCCTGGTCTCTACAGTAGACACAGCAGAGCTTGGCATAAACTATATTAATTTAGAAACTAATAACGTGCCTTTGGATCGAAGTCGACTTGAGTAATTACCTGAATAACGGGAATTCAACTAGGGAGTAACGGGGCTCGAGGGTTCCAAAGTACAACCTATTGTGGATCGACGTAATATTCAATCCGTGTCTTGAACTCATCTCGGCCCGAACAGAGAAACAGTTATTAGAGTAGTTAGGAAGTTTGTTAAATAAAGTATACGAACTTCTAAATGACTGTCGATTTATCCCCCACTTAACCCCCTGCGACTCATATGACGCGATCGCGTCATATGGAACTTATGTCAAAAACTCTTACCGGTACTTATCTTCATAGCTCTATAATAAGTTTATGACGCGATTGAGCGTCATATGAGCTCAGTAAGTTAGGTAAGTTAGATGAAAATCAGTCGATTGGTGGCAACCCCAATTTTCTCCGACTTCTAACGGTCCCGCAGTGAGGTTTTGACAGTTGTGGGGTAGGCTACAGTGGCAATAATACCGTGTCTCCCGCCTCCTCGCCAGTAAGTTAACTATTTATGTCTGAAGGTGTTAAGTAGTATAGTCGAGAAAAGATAATAAGTACCGGTACTACAATTATTATTAGCCTATTATTATTATTATTATTATTATATTTGTTTTGTTTAGATTGTCCGTAATGGCCCATATCTAGCCATCAGTTAAACGAATCACAATTTTTTTTTTTAGATACCAGTACTTAAAATAAAATATATATACACATAGAAGGTCCCAACCCTTTCCCATTCTTAATTTAAGTAAGCCATTTTAGATTCTGATATAGGGTGGATGTGACACCCATTAGGCCTATTAGGTGTCAATGAAACTCCTCTTTTCTACATTTGTTCATCTGATATATGATTCGTTCTGACACTGACGATATTAAAATTATAGAAGAAAAATAATAATATACTTGGTACGGTACGTTTTTTTGTTCTTCATGAAAATTGGAATCTTATGTGATTACTGGCCATTTGCATATTTTGGCATATTTAGATTACCGTACTGATTATTTTCTGCAAAGTACGTACCAGTACTGTTACTATATACCGCGTAATTGTTCAATACTATTAGGCTTCATTAAGTTCATTGTAAATTACCAGTATTACTAAATTAGGTTGGGGAACTGTAAATTCCATACCGGTATTTGTAATTAATATGGTAATCAGTATTATCAGTACCAATATAGCTAATCTTTGTTGGTTAACCCAGCATATACGAGAAGGGCACAAGTGTCCGTCCAGTACCAGTACTGTTCACCCCTTAGTTAAAAGCGTAAAAGAGATCCAAATTCAAGGTACGGTTAGAGTCAAAATGTCTGGACACACGGAGCTTGAAACAGTTTAAGTACCGTACCGTAATAGGATGAGGGAAAGACAGATAGAGGGAGAGAACTCCAGAGCTTAAATTTTGAGAAGAATGACTGGGAAAATTGGTTCTCTCTTGGGTTAGACAGTTGGACAGAATAGATGTGGGAATGTGTTGAAAGGCGGGTGCCCCCCACTCTTCGTAAGGGAGGAGGTACCGGTATATACCAAGAAAGTTCAGAAGAACATTGATTATTGTAATAGTGGTAAAATAGTGAGAGAGATGCACAATTGCGGCATATAGAGAGAGATTGTAGGGAATTATTAAGAGGTGTAATGATGAGACAAAATACTTTTAACTCTACCCTTTCAAGAAGTGCAGTTTGGGTTGAACCTCCCCACCCATGAGAACAATACTCGATACATGAGCGCACAGTAGCGTACCCCTGTACAGAGCACGAAGCTGTGCATTGGGGGGGGGGGGGGGGGGGGGGGACCCACGGAGCTGGTTGAATACACCTAACTATTGAGAAGCTGTTTTTAGCAAAAGTGGTAATGTGATCTTTCCAAAAAAGGTCAGAAGAAAAAGATACACCAAGAATATTGAGAGAAGATGAAGGGTTTATTTGTGTAGCCTATTGTTGAAGAATGAGAACAAAAAAATCGTTTTCCTTCACCACCATTATCTCCGATAGACTGGAAAAGGTGTCGTATTTCACCCTCAAGGGTGTCCAATGTCAATCAAAGTCAAACCTGCTCTTCCACTGGTTTGAGGAAGTGAAGAACTGGTTTGAAGTCAATCCGATCCAGGCTTTAAATATATATCTGTAAGCAAGTCATCATATTTCAATGGCGAGTGTAACAAAATCTATCTATCTAAATATAGTCTTAAATTAGCCCAAACATACGCCAAAGTAAAATAATTCACGATCATTCGAAATTGGGCTTTTGTGTATTTCCTCTTTAACAAGTTAGTGTTTATACTTATAAGAGTGTGCACAATATAAATATTGTTCTAATATATAACTAGGAACCCCGAAAGGTACAAAAACAAAAAACAACAGCTTGCGTACGCTTGTACGATGCTCGGGAAAGGAATGCTTCCTTTATTAAACCCTCTAAGTAGCGTATTATGTGACTCTTGTTGAAACTAATGGAACTAAAATTGTATACATCGACTTCTAAACCATTCTGATGATCTCTGAACTTTGAAATAATTGTTTTAGTTTCGAAATCTGGCCTTGTTCATAATAACGGAATAAATAGTCTTGGTACGATGTTGCCAATGTAGCGGCTACCGCTCTAGATCCAGCGAATCACTTCTGTCACTTCCATCTAGCGACATCCAGATGTGATGAATTTTAGCGATATTCAAGTTAATTTCACCATTTTAAGGAATTGTAGAGATGTTTCGATTGCTAAAGATTAATCTAGATACTTCAACATATTTTGTTCTAGTGACATACAAGTTTTTAATGTCTGGGGACTATCTAGCGACTTTTCAATTCTATTCTAGCATACATTTGTGCTTTAGTTTATGTTGTATTGTTTTCTGATGTTGCCCTCTTTCTCCACAAGACTTCCTACATGGTATAGTGTATTGTTCTATTGATAATTGAATATTATATAGGGCTATTTTAAGTTAGCTGATAATTAGGAAGCAGTAATGCTGGATGATGAGAATACTGTATGTAAATATGTCTCGGATTTCACAGATAATTTGTGTCATTTTCTGCCAAAAGCCCAATGGCTAATCAGTGGTGGTAACGAAAAACGCAGTTATAGTCATGTGGAAGATTGCGACATGTAGATAGAAGGAGAAATTGGGTCTTGGAGACATTGAAAGTAACAATATTTTCTCTGCTTCAATTGGAAATAGTTGATAAATCAGAAGATAGGCGAGCTATGGCCTCATCACGAGCTTTGGAGTTATTGCGTGGTGTGAATAGTACATCAATAAATATGCTGTAGCTAGAAAATATGAGCGATAATAGGGAAAATAATGGTAAGAGGGAGGGAGTACATTTTTGCGGGAAAGAGCAGGTGTCGCATTACAGGTGCCCGAGGGTAGTAAGAATCACAGGATTATCACCCATATAGCCATCACTGTACTGCGTGTTATTGATGTACCTCGGGTGGATGGTAGGAGGAGGAGGGAGTGGGAGTGGGAGTGAGGGGGAGTCATAAGAAAGATTGCTTTATATCGCGCATATTGATAACTTTCTTGCTTGTAATTGTGCATGAAGTTGTAATAACAGACTCATGTGATGAGTTTATACCAATAAATAGGCCATGAATAGTAAATACAGGAGATAAATAGGGGACCCCATATTGGTGAGTAGGAGGGAAGAATGTTTTTTTTACCAACATAATACAAATAAATTGTATTATAGAGGTGCAGTACATGTAGTTTTGAATGCAGTATGGTGTAGTGACTAGCGTCTCGGACTTCCACCCAGAAGGCCCGGGATCGCGCCCACGCTCGGCGCATTAAAGATTTTTCACAAGCACTGAGTCGTTTCCATCCCTCATGAGCAAGGGGATGGGGTAGTAGTACAGGACCCCAATGGAAATACGCCTAATCGGCCTTATTGGGCTATCCTTAGCTGGCTTAGCATGCGCTAGCTTTAAGAACTATTATTTTTATTATTATGACGTGTAAAGATTTCACGATGTGTACTGTATATTTGCGTAATATTTGAGTTTGTAGTGCTCTGGTTATGAAATACATTCGTATTGTGTGTCTGCAGGTGTTAAGTATAGGCCTAATGAAAAACAATAGTTGAGTCATAAAAGCACGATGCTAGCATTTTCTTCATTATTGCTTTGCGCATAAATAAACAAATATGAGGGTTCCCTTGCAGGCGCTCTCTGTCGTCTATGACCGCTGACACCGCCAGTGGAAGGGCTGGTCGAGTCATCGGGCTGCACAGGAGAGGGACGTAAAGGGTCAATGGTGAATGAATGTGTTCTAAGTGTGTGGGTATGAACGGAGCGTTTTGGGGTGGTGGTATCGAGAGATGCCATGTAGGTCTATTTCTCTACGGTACCAACTTGTAGCCGTCTGGACCTAAGCGTGCGGTTTTGATACGAGTTTGAAATCTCAGATACGGGAAGGAACGTCACAGCGCGCCGTAAGAACATTTGGGAAGAAAGGTCACATTTTACAGGTTAAATAGTTAGTATTTAGTCAGTAACAGTAACCTACCATAAAATGCAGTATGGTAACTGGCAGGGGCAGGGTAGCGTGGAAAATAGTCTTGCTTTTAGTTTCTTTTTTAAATGTATGGATGGCGGGTAAATCTATGTTTTGCAATCTAGGGGATATGCTTGGTGTCGCACTAACCTTCCTGACTTACACTTACCGAGAATATGACTACCGTACTAGCTTGACCGTTTCGCTCACCAGAAGATGCACTAGCGTCTTCCCTTATCACGATTTATTTGGAAGTTGAACCCCCTGTTTAGTTCAATCTTAATCAATATTTGTATATTTTATGACTCCCTAACCCTTAACTCTCGTAGAGCGGGGTGTCGTGTGTATATCACTGTAGTGCCGGCGGCTATAGTTGCTGAAAATTACCATCATTTTTACCTCTTTTTCATGCATAAGCCAGAGCCAGAGCGTAATACAATTATATATCCGTGAAAGGACGATGATAGAGCGTTCCAATGACACCTGAATCATCCTTGTGCAACATCTGGTTATCTTGCAACGATCGTGCAACCGAAGGGCAAAATAGGTAAAATTGTGGCAATTTGTCTGTTTTTGGTGTGTGAAAGAGAGCACATGAGTGAGAGAGCCGTGTGTGGGACTTCAGTGTACGCCGCACGGCCGTGGCGAGCGGTTCTAGCCCGCCTATGGTCCTTCCAACGCCCGATCTCTCTCGGAGCGCTCATTATAGCCTCAAAATGGTGCCCGTCATATGACGGGTGCCGCAGGATAGGCCAATTTTCTTTCTCCCGTCATATGACCGTCACCGCAAATTGAGGGTTAATATACATATGCATCTATGATATAGCATACAGCTAAGGCATTTGATAAATGTGACCATGGTATAATAGCCCACAAACTAAAAGCAAAAGGTATAACGGGGAAAATCGGACGGTGGATATACAATTTCCTCGTAAACCGGAAACAATCAGTAGCAGTAAACCAAGTCACATCTGAGCCTTCGGATGTCAAAAGCTCAGTGCCCCAAGGAACAGTGCTAGCGCCCCTTCTGTTCCTCATTCTAATTTGCGACATACAGTAGATACCAACACAAGACACAGTACGGTGTCGTCTTTTGCGGATGACGCAAAACTAAGCAAGATAGTAAACACACAAGAGGACACGGGCAAGCTGCAGAAAAACATAAATGTAGTGTTACAGTGGACCAGGGAAAACAACATGCAATTCAATGAAGAAAAATTCCAATTAATAAGGTATGGAGATAATAATGTCGTTAAAGAGAACACAAACTACCTAACAGAATCTAACCACATAATAGAACGGAAAGACAGTGTGAAAGACCTTGGGGTGTTAATGTCTGAAAATATGGGTTTCAAAGAACATAACCAGGTCAAAGTTGCGGCTGCGAAACGTTTAACGGGTTGGATTCTGCGTACATTTAAAATATGCGATGAATTAACGATGATAACGCTCTTCAAATCTCTAGTGCTACCGCGGCTTGAATACTGTAGCGTATTAACATCCCCTTATAAAGCATGTGAAATATATGACTTAGAGAGTGTACAAAGAAATTTCACTTCGCATATAAGTTCGGTAAAACAGCTACACTATTGGGAGAATTCAAGAGCACTGAAACTGTACTCGCTGGAACGTAGAAGAGAACGTTACCGGGTACCTAATAATATACACGTGGAAAATCGCAGAGGGTTTAGTACCAAACCTACATACGGTACTCCGATAGTCATGAAATTCAGTGATAGGAGAGGCTGGGAATGCAATATCCCCTGTATGAATAACAGGGGTGCTATGGGCTCTCTGCGAGAGGGCTGGTTATCACACAGAGGGCCACGTCTCTTCAACAAACTCCCACGGCGAGTAAGAGACATAAGGGGCGTCATTTTAGACAACTTCAAGAGAGCCCTCGATGTCGAACTGCAAAAAGTGCCAGACGAGCCCATCTTCGCAAGGGAGCGTGCTGTCTCTTCAAACAGTCTGCTGCACCAAAACACAACCCACAACGAGGGGCGACGCGCTCCTCGGTACTGCTAGGAGAGTGGTGAACACAACCTTAGGTGACCTTAGGTAGGTGGCCAGTAAAGCCCATAACGCATATTTAATTAAGCAATGAATTCCAGTCTTGTTATTCCTGCACTCAATATGGCACTCACGTGTTGTTTTGTGTCCTTCCTGTTTGACTCGCAGATAACTACCAACTTCAAACTTGAATACAAATATTTTCTTTGGCCATTACCGGAACTATTATTATAGTACTGGTACCCGGTATCATAAATGACAACTTCCTCATAAACATATTAATTTGTATATAAAACATGGTTAAGTTAGATATTTTAACTGTACATTTTATTACGTAGGACCTATGCTAATCAAAAGCCGGTGCTGAACTTTTCTGCCCGCTTGTGCCCGTCCGCATATAGCCCAACTGTATTATGGTTCTGCACCACTGGTGAGAACGGTTCCGCGGGGCCTATTTAATGGCTAACTCAGCTAAACTCGCGCATATTTTACCGTACCGTATGGCGCGGCAAAGAGAAGACAGAATGAGACCACAGTTTTTAATCTTATATATTTTATTAGTTAAAAATAACATTTACAATAGTATACATATCGTTATATATATATATACCGGTATATATATATATATATATATATATATATATATATATATATATATATATATATATATATATACATATTTCAATCTATCTAAACAGGATGTATACCATTTAACCCTTTGAGTATCCATGACGCACTTCTTTTTTGTTTTCTGGCTATTATTAAACGATTTTATTAAGATTAGGAAGGGTTTATGGAAATCAGAGGCTTGATTGAGATAGTCTTAACCCTTTTAATACCCACATATCCTTCCTGAGCTGTATAAAATCGTCTAATGATAGCCAAAAATATACCTTTAAAACGCGTCAGAGCTTCAAGGGGTTAATAGGTTTTCCATTGGATATCATAAGGCAGTCAAGAAGATAATTAATATGAAGTAGGCTACTGGGAGAGCAACCACAGCTAGTGTTTGTAGAAAAATTGAGTTTATGATAATTAGACATTTAGTTAACCCGTCCAGCCCCGGCTAATTTTGTAATGTTTGTTCACCAGAACCCGGCCGGTTTTCAAAAAATGGTTTTATTCCAGAAACAATAGCGAATGGGTTAGGAATGAAGGAAAAACCACGAAAAACCGCTCAAAAAGCTTAAAGAATGGTCCTACAGAGCCCCCGAAAACGTATTTTACAAGAGTAAAAAATTGAAGGCAATTACCCCAAAAAACCAGGTTATTGTGCGCTCACGCGCACGCACGTGGACTTTGAGAGTTTTCAACCATCGGCACGGTTGCGTGGGATACGTACACAATTCCCATACAAATCTGAGCCCTCTTGAGTGGCTACACCTGAGGTTACGGTCGGCGCAATTAAGGTGACGCGCCAGGCGCGTCTCTGGGGCTGTGCGTTACATACATCGCCGACGCGTCAGGTGCGTCGCTGGGGCTGTACGGGTTAACTGGATAAATATAAGATTTTTATCTAAAAATCTCATGTATATTATTGAGAAGAACAATTATATTGTATGTTGCCTAGATATATTATTGTACAAGATGTAAAAGAGATCATCCGAATGTTTTGTGTTTAATAACTTGTTGATAATGATATAATTGTATGCTATCATATCAGAATAATAGGAATACACACAGAATGAAACCATAGTTTTAAATCTTATATATTTTATTAGTTAAAAATAACATATTTACAATAATATACCGTACACACACATATATATATATATATATATATATATATATATATATATATATATATATATATATATATATATACCGGTATATATATATATATATATATATGTGTATTTTCCTCATAAGAGCAGTCATTTGTTCATTCTCACACATAATCTCATATAGCCTACTATATATATATATATATATATATATATATATATATATATATATATATATATATATATATATGTGTGTGTACGGTATATTATTGTAAATATGTTATTTTTAACTAATAAAATATATAAGATTTAAAACTGTGGTTTCATTCTGTGTGTATTCCTATTATTCTGATATGATAGCATACAATTATCTCATTATCAACAAGTTATTAAACACAAAACATTCGGATGATCTCTTTTACATCTTGTACAATAATATATCTAGGCAACATACAATATAATTATGTTCTTCTCAATAATATACATGAGATTTTTAGATAAAAATCTTATATTTATCCAGTTAACTAAATGTCTAATTATCATAAACTCAATGTTTCTACAAACACTAGCTGTGGTTGCTCTCCCAGTAGCCTACTTCATATTAATTATCTTCTTGACTGCCTTATGATATCCAATGGAAAACCTATTAACCCCTTGAAGCTCTGACGCGTTTTAAAGGTATATTTTTGTCTATCATTAGACGATTTTATACATCTCAGGAAGGATATGTGGGTATTAAAAGGGTTAAGACTATCTCAATCAACCCTCTGATTTCCATAAACCCTTCCTAATCTTAATAAAATCGTTTAATAATAGCCAGAAAACAAAAAAGAAGTGCGTCATGGATACTCAAAGGGTTAAATGGTATACATCCTGTTTAGATAGATTGAAATATATATATATATATATATATATATATATATACTGTATATATATATATACACAGTATATACCTGTATATAATTATATATATATATATATATATATGTATATATATATATATATTCCGGTATATATATATATATATATATATATATATATATATATGTTAGTAAAGCCAGGTAATACATTTTCTTAAATACATACGAGGTTGAAAGAAATGGCAATTTCTGCGTTGGAAATTTGATTATTCAAAGTTTCCAGGTCTCTGATGAGTTTTCGCTGGGTGGCAGGAAGTAGATGAAGGAGATGAGCAAAATGGTGGTACAGGGTTACATTAATGTACATGATGATACAGGATATACGACGCGTTTCACTGGACAACCAGCATTATCAAGTAAGGCTAGAATGATATAAAAGGTAAACCGGAAGGGTATATATATATATATATATATATGTTCCTCCACCCTCTATATATACCCTTCCTGTTTACCTTTTATATCATTCTATCCTTACTTGATAATGCTGGTTGTCCAGTGACACGCGTCGTATATCCTGTATCATCATGTACATTAATGTAACCCTGTACCACCATGAATTTTGCTCATCTCCTTCATCTACTTCCTGCCACCCAGCGAAAACTCATCAGAGACCTGGAAACTTTGAATAATAAAATTTCGAACGCAGAAATTGCCATTTCTTTCAACCTCGTATGTATTAAAGAATATATATATATATATATATATATATATATATATATATATATATATATATATATACTATTGTAAATATGTTATTTTTAACTAATAAAATATATAAGATTTAAAACTGTGGTCTCATTCTGTCTTATCTTTGCCGCGCCATACGGTACGGTAAAATATTCGCGAGTGTAGCTGAGTTAGCCATAGGCCGCGCGGAACCGTTCTCACCAGTGGTGCCCAACCATAATACAGTTGGGCTATATGCTACCCGTCCACCTGAATCGCTCCGCCCTAACAGACAACAGTCCTTTCTTATGGGCTACCACGCTCGCAGTTGGACGCACCCATGAATCTGGGATCGAGTTTTACGGAAGTGCACAATATATGGTTGTAGCCTTGTTATTCGTGATTGTATCTAACCTTGTGTGTATGCTATGGGTAAAGATTGGTTAGCCTAGCCTAGCCTGTTACTACATATCTGTTATTACGGTACGTAATAATTGTAATCGAAAGCGTTAGGTTAGCCTAACCTAACTGCCATTTCGCCTACAGTGCATTTCGCCGACGACGATCGATAGTACAGTACCGGTACAGTCTGTCAAGGATTCAGCTGGCCCACCCTCGCTCTGGGACTCGGTTATATCTGGCAATACTTGGTTTAGTAAGGAGGTGTGTGTTACAGGGTTTGTGATTGATCGATCTGATTTCGGCTATATCAGTGTCAGAACATATATTAAACAAGGCAGAGGAAACATATAGCCTAATGCAAATGTATTCATCGCATTATACGATCATGAAACGTCACTAAAAGTTCATATATACCGGTAGCCTATGCTTAAATAATTAAGCACATTCTATTGATTGGTGGTTAGCAACGCATTTATAACTTGCTGTCTGCCACAAGTTTCAAGAATATATATATTCATGTTTTAATGTTGGCTGCATCATAAAGGAGGTATTTGTCTTCAGTGTGAACATTGCATACCGGTAATATCATTTGCTGTTGAGTATCCTGCCCTCTCACTAAACCATCGGCTATTCATAAGTGCAGTACCGTAGTAGTACATGATTAAATTAATGTCCAGTATTCGATAAATGGATATTAATCGTAGGCATGGGCTATACCGGTACTTATAACTGCCTTGATGGTGTAATGGTTAGAGTGTTTAAAATCTATGTGGTAACCCAGGTTCAAATCCTGGTGGATCACATGCTTGTTTTCATTAATTTCTTTGGGAGATGTTTGGTGTTGGAGTGAAATGTATAACAATAGATATACAGAACAGACCCAGTGACCCAGAATGGCTATACAGAGCATTAGGCTAAGCTGGTTGGGATTATGGGGCCTATGCAATGTAATGCGGTGATTTGGTTTACGATTTTTTAATTTCCTTCTAATCGCTGGTAATTAATCGTCACACCATGTAGTAAATTGCCATTTGCAGTAATATTGAAATTATATATTAATTAGTCTAGATATAAATTAGCATAATTCTCTCTTTCACACACACACACACACACTCTCTCTCTCTCTCTCTCTCTCTCTCTCTCTCTCATGAAAATAGGAGAGGTAGTACGATTACGTGGATGGGTAAAGGATAGGTGGTACCGTAGGTGGATGGGTATTGAATATATGGGTCGGTGGTAGTAGTGGTAGGGTAATAAAGGCCCTAAATAAATAGTGTGGAGAGAAGAGAGGGCTGTAAGTGAAGATGGGGGTGGGGTAGGGAGGACCAGGGTGTCAAACCGGAGCAATTTTGTTTGAAGACTTGAATGAATATGAGGAATACAAAAACATAAACATGAAATACCATTGTTTTGGCCATTTCATCATTTTGAAGATATAATTCGAATTGTAAACCATAATCTTGTCATTTATTTATACAATAATGAAGACTAAAACATGTAAAAATAATGGACTTGGCTTTCGTTTGACACCCTGGGATACTACTAGGGAGGGCAGGTATTGTACCGTATGGGGTATCGGGCAGGGTATGGTGTTCATTTGGATGGTGGTCAGTGGTCAGGGAGGGAGAATGGAGGGGAAACACTGGCTGGCACTCTCACACATTCACTACAATCCCACTACTCACCTGGGATACACAGTTGCAGTTTTATCATCACACTTCACAGATCTTGAAGTTTAGACGATTGTGTTGCACTGATATTTCACACTGTCTATGGTACACTATTATACCTGAGTGTGTAGGACCTGATGTAATAAACTGCTTTACACATACCGTACCGTACGTCTCTCCCTCTCTCTCTCTCTCTCTCTCTCTCTCTCTCTCTCTCTCTCTCTCTCTCTCTCTCTCCTCTCCTCTCCTCTCCTCTCCTCTCCTCTCCTCTCCTCTCTCTCTCTCTCTCTCTCTCTCTCTCTCTCTCTCTCTCTCTCTCTCTCTCTCTTGCTAAAAAATGTGCTAATGATAGATTAAAATCCTCACAAAATGACGAAGAACGGGTGAAATTTGTAGAGCTACGACGCAAAGCCAAAAAGTTAATTAAGCAAAGTAAAAAGACCTTAGAGTTACATATTGCGAATCAAAGTAAAACAAACCCGAAAGAATTCTATAGTTATATCAGAAAGAAAAAAGTAGTTACTTCAACTGTTGGACCGTTAGTCGATGAAAAAGGAGAATACACCAAAGACGAAGTACAAATGAGTAATGCCCTCAATACCTTCTTTGCATCAGTTTTTACAACAGAAGACCTCAGTGATATCCCTACACCATCGCCGATTCAGATTGATAATTCAGATGTTCTAAGCAATATCACCGTTACAGAGAGAGAAGTATTGAATTGTTTAGATAAACTCAAGGTAAATAAAACGCCAGGACCTGATACAATCTCGCCTAGAGTTCTAAAGGAAGCTAAGAATGAGCTCTCCAAACCACTGACATTACTATTCAATAAATCCTTGCAGTCTGGAACTATGCCTGATCAGTGGAAGCTAGCCAACGTAACACCGATATTAAAAAAAGGCAGCAAATCCCTACCCAGTAACTATCGTCCAATTAGCTTAACCTCAGTTGTATGTAAAATGCTAGAAACGGTCATACGAGACAGACTCGTAAATCACTTGGAGGAAAATAACATACTTAAAGATACTCAACACGGCTTTCGTAAAAAACGTTCCTGTTTAACAAACCTCTTAGACTTCTTCCACGATATCCTCAACCTCTACGATGAGAGTAAACTTGTAGATATTATATACCTTGATTTTCAAAAGGCCTTTGACAAAGTTCCCCACAAACGTTTACTGCTAAAACTAAAAGCGCATGGAATACAAGACGGTGTGTTGAAATGGATAGAAAATTGGCTCAGCAACAGAAAGCAAAGGGTAGTCATAAACGGTAAGGCATCTAAATGGACCAATGTAAGTAGCGGGGTACCCCAGGGATCGGTACTAGGACCAATTCTCTTTCTAATTTACATCAACGACATAGATGAGGGTCTCACCTGCACAATCTCAAAATTTGCTGACGATACAAAAATTGCAAATAGCGTACTCTCAAAAGAACAAGTTGACGATATGCAACACAATCTAGATAAATTGTCATGTTGGGCCCAAATTTGGCAAATGAGTTTCAATGCGGATAAATGTAAAGTACTACATGTCGGATACCTAAATGAGAAAGCAAACTATTCGATGAATGGCACTCAGCTTAAGAATGTAAACAGAGAAACTGATCTGGGAGTAACAATATCGAGTAACCTAAAACCGAGTCAACAATGTTCAGAAGTTGTTAAGAAGGCAAACAAAATAATTGGCTTTATAGGCAGGTCATTTGAGCATAAATCCAAAGAAGTTATCCTAACCCTTTACAATTCCTTAGTCCGCCCTCTTCTGGAATACTGCGTTCAATCCTGGTGCCCTTATTACCAAAAAGATATAAACACGCTAGAACGAGTTCAACGTAGAGTTACCAAAATGATACCTAGCCTAAAGAACAAACCATACGAAGAGCGTCTTAGAGAATTAAATCTATTTCCTTTAACCCAGCGCAGATTAAGAGGCGACTTAATTCAAGTGTTCAAAATCATCAAAGGCATCGACAATATGAACTGTAGTAAGTACTTCACTATCGACCAATCTAATTACACGCGGGGAAACGGTTGCAAAATTATTGGTAAATCTTTTAACTCGCACGAATCTAAGAATTTCTTCTTCAATCGAGTTGTCAACTTGTGGAATGGGCTTCCCCGAGACGTTATAGACTGCAGCACCGTTGATTCATTTAAATTCCGCCTAGACAAATATCTCGCATCAAACCCGCGACTGACTGCGTTTGTAAATGAATAACTTTATCCTCCCTCAGTTACTAACCCATATGTCCCCTACTAACTTCCTAGTCCTGCCACGTTAGTGGCAGGGCAGTAGTTCCCTTTCCATTGTTCCCTTACCCACTCTAAACCACTGTTTGGACACTTGATCCTCAGTGTTTTGGAGGACAAGCAACCTAGAAGGGTCACTAGATCTGTTGTTGCTTGATTTCCTTTGTACTCCTTTGTACTCTCTCTCTCTCTCTTCTCTCTTCTCTCTCTCTCTCTCCTCTCTCTCTCTCTCTCTCTCTCTCTCTCTCTCTCTCTCTCTCTCTCTCTCTCTCTCTCTCTCTCTCTCTCTCTCTCTCTCTCTCTCTCTCTCTCTCTCTCTCTCTCTCTCTCTCTCTCTCTCTCTCTCTCTCTCTCTCTCTCTCTCTCTCTCTCTCTCCTCTCTCTCTCTCTCTCTCTCTCTCTCTCCACTGTGTCACTGACCCTTGTGTGTGATGGTTGATACCTGACCAGCTCCTCCAGCCGCCCTGCTCAACTCCCCAAGGACCCCGACCCCACAGCTGCTACCTACCTACTCACTACAGTAACACGCTAAGTTACCCAGTCCAGTGTTTATTTATTGATTTTATATTATTTATTGTTCACCACAGAGAACATTATGCCACCAAAGAGATACAAAACTCTATGTTTGTGGGGAGACATTTTATGCGGAATGGATATTCCGGCATGGTTTCCCAGAAGAAAAATGCTTTAAGTGTCTAACTGGTGAGAAATTCCAGTTCCTTGAGCTTACACTAGAGGCATACAAAGGAGAAGTGAGCGAACTAAAACATGAAATATGTTTACTCAAAGAGCAACGTAACAGCCCCAACCTTAACAAACAAAACATCCCCATTTCGCACCCGCAGGCTGATTCTAGAGCTGCCTTCCAGGTAGTCAGAGGAAATAAAACAAAACAGACTGCCCCAAAGATAGTCACAATCCCCCTTGCTAACAGATATGATGTACTAGGTAACAGTACAGATGAGGCCGCAGGTGCAGACAATGCACACAAAAGTAAAGTAACGAAAAGAAAACCGTATCAAGAGTCCAAGGCTACACTGGTTAGCAAAAATGAAATAAAGTCACAAATAGTTAGTGACTCGCTCTCACGTGGACAGGGGGCCCAATGGGCTACATTAGCACCAGGTAAAAGATCCGTCAAAGTCATACCAGGTGCTAAAATTACCCACATCACCAACGACATCAAGAACTCCCAAATCAAACAAAGTACTTGCCTAGTTCTCAGTGTAGGGAGTAACGATGCCTACGACGGGGGTAACACAAGTAGCAAACAAATAATGACCAAATATGAAACACTCATCCAAGAAGCAAAAAATAAAACTAAAAATTGTATCATACTAGGAATCCCTCCCCGCATGAAAGAAAGCAGTTACAGTAATCTCAGGGCCAATGACATCAACGAGTCCCTAAATCAACTCTGCATCCAACAGCAAGTCGCATTCATTAACCCATTTAATGAAGTAAAAGGGAAAATGGAATTTTTCAAGCGAGATGGAATTCATCTCTCCCACACTGGTTCCACGTGGCTAGCTGCGAAATTAAATGCAGCTGTGTACAACGCCCACGAGAAAACTAGGGATAATCACCAGTCTTCTCACAAATCCCCTTCAAACTCTGACAGGACAAAGAAAAGCCTGATAAGCCACCCTACTCTCTCAGAGAAACCTATTTTTCCTAAAACTTCCCCAAGGTCTTACCCCATACCTTTCCCAAACTCCCTTCTCCTCGCCTCCAAACCCCGCCCTATCTCGCACCACCCTCTCCTCCCCTTTATTTCATGAGGCCTTCACTCCCTACCCTCAATCACAGCTCTCCCGCTGCTCCACCCGTACCATCACCTAGATTTTCCGTACGACTCAATCACTCTTTACCCGAACAAAAAAACTATTAAACTCTCTCCAACCACCGAACGTGTCACTGCTGTCGGATTCCCCCACTTACAAAAGATCGAGAGAGAATAAACAAGCAATCAAATTAATGTATTTTAATGCCAGAAGTCTACGAAATAAGATTGACGAACTAAGAATTATGTTACTAAATGAAGAAATAGATATAATTGCGATAACAGAAACGTATATAGACACCAACAATATCGATTTCACACACGAATATCAGATCAATTCCTATAAACTATATCACAAGGACAGAGTATGTAAGAGAGGAGGAGGTGTATTACTGTATATAAAAGAAAATATATGCTCACTTGAGGTTCAAATTCCTTCTAATAACTCAGAACTTGTTATGTGTTAAAATTAATAACAAGGCTATAGACATTAATGTGGTTGTCGTATATCGTCGTCCAACTCATACCTATCAAGAGGATATAGACTTATACAATAATTTAGAAAAAACTCTATCAACAAAAGAAACCCTTATCATAGGCGATTTTAATCTTCCTAATATTCATTGGGGAGATGTAAAAGGGTCTGGCCATGCATCAGAAAAAAATACCGAATTTATTAAAGATAACTTCTTATATCAATTAGCCCAGAAACCCACGAGGGGAGATAATATTTTAGACCTAGTAATAACGACCCACGAAAATTTAATTTCTGACTTAGAAGTTGGGGAATTAATATCTAATTGTGATCATAATATCGTCAGGCTCCAAATTAATATGTCGCACACAAACAGCACTATTGAAACTTTTATTCCCAACTATAATATGGCAGACTTCAATAGCCTAAGAAATGACCTAAAAGATATTAATCTGCATCTCGAAGGTCTCACCAACATTGACGATACATGGGAAAGATTTAAAGAAATATTCATGAGTGCTCAAAAGAAACATATCCCAATGCGTAAAAGACACAGTAAGAAATAAACAAACCCCTTTGGTACGATTATATATATCAGTAGAGCAATTAGGGAAAGAAATCGTTTATACAACTTAAAGAGAGAAACAAAGAATAATACCATATGTAAGCAATACCTGACCGCCAAGAAGAAAAGTAAAATCACTAATAAAAACAGCTAAGAGGAATTATGAAATAAGCATAGCTAAAGATAGTAAAACTAATCCAAAGCAATTTTACAGATACATTAACAGTAGCAAACAAATCAAAAGCGGGATAGGACCCATACTTAACACTCAAGGTGTTCTAGAAACAGATAGCAAAGACATAGCCTCTACACTTAACAATTATTTCAGCTCCGTTTTTACCCACTGCTGTCCAACACGAACACTCCACAAGCTACTAATCAAACATGCAAAATTGTACTCCCTGACTTCAAAATCAGCCAATCAACCGTCACTAGAAAGATTGAATTACTGAAAATAAATAAATCTCTGGGCCCAGACCTATTCATCCCTAAAATCCTAAAAATTATCAAAGATGAAGTTGCCGAACCCCTAACCAAAACTTTTAACATGTCACTCCAATATGGACAATTACCCACTGACTATCAGACAGCGAATATTACACCAATATTTAAAAAGGGAAATAAAAAAAAACTACCAGGTAATTACAGACCCATTAGCTTAACTTTGCTTGTTGTAAAACTATTAGAATCAATTATAAGAGACGAACTTGTACTTTTCATAGAGAATAACAATCTTATCAATAATAGTCAACACGGCTTCAGAGCAAAAAAATCATGCCTAACGAACCTTATCGAATTTTATGACAACCTATTTAAGATTAATGATTTTACCAAAAGTCTTGATATAGTGTACTTGGACTTCCAGAAGGCCTTCGACAAGGTCCCTCATAATAAATTACTTTCAGAAGGTCGAGAATCTAGGAATACAAGGCAACACACTTAATTGGATAAGGAATTGGTTAAGCGAAAGAAAACAAAGAGTAATTATTAGTGGAGTGGAATCAGAATGGTGTCCGGTGACTAAGTGGAGTCCCACAGGGTTCAGTTTCTGGGCCCATTATTATTCATAATATATATTAATGATTTAGACAACGGCATTAATAACATAATTTCCAAATTCGCCGATGACACTAAAATAGGAAAATGCAATAATATCAGAAAGCGATAGAAGTAGCCTGCAATCAGATTTAAACAAGATATCAGAGTGGTCAGAAAATTGGCAGATGCCCTTTAACGTAAACAAATGCCTGATACTACAAATAGGCTCCCGAAACAACAAATACGAATACCATATGAATGGAGAAAAGATAAAGAGCGTATCACAGATAAAAGACCTAGGAGTGCTTATCAATGAAAATCTAAAATCTACAAGCCAATGCACCGCAGCATCTAACAAAGCAAATAGAGCGCTAGGTTTCATTAAAAGAAATTTTCATTGTCCCATAGTAAAGACATAGTTGTACCACTATATAAAAGTATTGTGGAGGCCACATCTGGAGTATGCTGTGCAGTTTTGGTCTCCCTACTTAAAAAAAGACATAGAGAAACTAGAATCCCGTTCAGCGTAGAGCAACAAAGTTAATCCCTTCCCTTAGAAATAAGCCATACAATGAGAGATTAAGCGAACTCGACCTGTTTTTCGCTTAAGAAACGGAGAATAAGGGGACAGCTGATAGAGTGTTTTAAGATACTACTGTAAAAGGCTTTAGTAACGTAAATTCTAATAATCTATTTAAGATAGCCAAAGAAGGTTCCACAAGAGGAAACAAATTAAAAACTAACAGGCAGGAAAGCGAACCTAGACATAACTAAAAATGTCTTCACCCACAGTATTATTAATGAGTGGAATAAGCTCCCTAATGAAGTTATTGACAGTGACTCGATATACACATTTAAAAAAAAGGTTAGACACATATCACAGAAAAGTTGGTCTGCAGTAGAAGCTGATCACTGATAAGAGAACCTGGCGGAAATGAAAACATTTTCAGTTGGAAAAGGGAAAAAAAAAAAAAAAAAAAAAAAAAAAAAAGTGTGCATGCCTTTTTCTTTCCATTTCTAACTATACTATAAATTCCTTCAGGCGATTTCCAAGCCCTGCAAGGTTATTCACTTCTAACTATTTTCATGTACGGCATATTGCCGGAGGGAGCGGAGGGTGGGGAGAGAGCCTTCATCTTTGCTATCCTTTCCTTCCACTTTCTCTTAGGGTTGCTATCTCTATTAGGATTAAGTCCTGGTCACCTCGTAGGGATCGTAAGATCTGTGTGGCCAGTGTATATATGTAAATCTATGTAAAATCTCTCTCTCTCTCTCTCTCTCTCTCGTAATGTACCGTAATCTACAACCCCTATCGAATAACCTTGTTCAACATAATGACACTTGATAAAACAAGCTACAGGGGCCTCTCAATATCCTCCCAAGTTTTAACCAGATATATTGTTTTTTCTTTACCCAACTTTATATACCCTAGAGTACCTTCTCTTGGGTCTCCTTTTCTTCCTAAATTACAGGCTGGGTATCACTCGCCACGATAAAATCGACACCTAAATGGCACGAACAAATTATAAATTTAACAGAGATTGGGCGAAATGTCTGAAAAACGCCAAACTAACTGGGTTTTTTTTTTTTTTTTTTTTTTTTAACGTCATATCATCTCAAAACTAATGGGGCTAAGCATGAGGGAGAAGGAGGTTCGAAAATTAAAATCCTTGAGTGAAAATCTGCCCTTAAGGTAAATATTTATGTAGTAGCTAGTGTGTGTACCAGGCTGGATAATAATTCACCAGCCCCGATGTAAAGGGCAGGATAGTGTAAAGCCTCTTAACATTAACTGTATGTAATCCCTTAACCCCTTCTGTACTGGCGACGTCTTTGTTACTTTATTCTAGCTTCTATTAGACGATTTGATTCCGTTAAAAGGGGCCTCCAACAATTAGGCCTATAATGTAAAACTTGCAAAATAAACAAACCAAAACTGGGACGAAACAAGATAAATGCACAAGAACTAATCAACAGTCTTCGAACTATCTCACTTAACCCTTTTTACTACCACAGATCCTTTTTAAGCTACACAGAATTATCTAAATATAATAAGTCTAAATATAATTGTCTAAATACAATTGTCTAAATACAATTGTCTAAATATAATTGTCTAAATATAATTGTCTAAATATAATTGTCTAAATATAATTGTCTAAATATAATTGTCTAAATATAATTGTCTAAATATAATTGTCTAAATATAATTGTCTAAATATAATTGTCTAAATATAGCTAGAATAACATCAGAAAGACATCGCCGGTACAGAAGGGTTTAACCTTTTCACTCGACCACTTCCATAACATGAAATATTCCACTTAATCTCGAAGTTAGATCATGAAATACAATTTGTAGACTATATAATTTCATGTGCCGGTGACTGAGATAATTTGAGAGAGAGAGAGAGAGAGACAGAGACAGAGAGAGACAGAGAGAGACAGAGAGAGAGAGAGAGAGAGAGAGAGAGAGAGAGAGAGAGAGAGAGAACAAATGAAGGTAAGGAACAATAAAAACATGACGAACAGTGAAGCAGAAACAGAGACAACTGTTTAATAAAGAGAGAGAGAGAGAGAGAGAGAGAGAGAGAGAGAGAGAGAGAGAGAGAGAGAGAGAGTGAAGCAGAAACACAGAGACAAGTGTTCAATAAAGACTGGGGAGAGTGATGGAAAGGTCATTAACACCAGAGACGGGCTTTTCCTGGACCCCCTTCTCCCTCATGTTTAGCATATTAGCTATCAGGATTTAAAACGTTCGTTCCGTTAGTTTGGCGATTTTGAGACCTTTCGCCTCATTTTGTTGTCAATGTTAAGACCTTTCGTGCCCTTTGGGTGTCGATTTTTCCTGGCGAGCGAAAGCGAGCCTCTAATTTTAGAAGGAACCCGCATTCGGCCTGACATTTTTCTACCGAAAAATGTTCTAGGGGATGTTTTTCTAAGGTTGATAGAGGTCTAGCGAGGAAACTCAATAAGGGGGGTATTTTTCCAAGGTTGATGGAGGTCTAGCGAGGATACTCAAAAATATATTAATAAATAAATATACATAGACCAAAATATACATAGACCAAAATATACATAGACCAAGATATACATAGACCAAAAACCAAGCACTACCCCCTTAATAAAGAGTGGTGAGAGTGATGGAAAGGTCACTAATACCAGAGACGGGCTTCTTTGTCTTGTGTATCATCAAGTATACAGAGATGGGAAGGACGATTCCTATAGGTGAATTACTGCAACTATAATTTACAGTGATGGTAACACAATAGAAGGATAGAACACAGAAATAATAAACTAGAAAGCAAGATAAAGAAATAATTAAAGAGATAAGAGACGAACGTTTAACAAAGAGTGGTTAGAAAGCGAAACATAGAATGATAGAAAAGAGACCGAATAAACAGAAAGCCAGATAAAGGAATAAACAGAAAGCCAGATAAAGGAATAATGAAGAGACAGAGACGAATGTTTAAGGGGAGGTTTTTAGTTGATTCCCTAGACTTCCATCAAGCTTAAAATTACTACCCCTTGACCCCCTTTCAAGATAAATTTGTACATTTTTCGGTAGAAAAATGTCCCGGCCGAAGGCCGGTTCCCCTTAAATTACAGGTTCGCTATCGCTCGCCAGGAAAAAATAGACACCTAAATGGCACGAATGGTCCTAAAATTGACAGAAATGGGGCGAGGGTTCTTAAAATCGCCAAACTAATGGGGCAAGCGTCTTTAAATCTCACAAACAATGGGGCTAAACATGAGGGAGAAAGAGGTTCAGAAAAAAATCCTCCAGGTGGAAATCTCCCCTTAACAAAGACGTGCTGGTGTGGGAGTGATGGAAAGGTCATTAATACCAGAGACGGGCTTCTTTGTCTTGTTAGGAGGAGCTTTATATGTAGCGTTCCAGTCCTCTTATTACAGTAGTCGTCATCTTGTACAATCGCTCTTTAAAATACATTAAGGGGAGATCTCCACTTGAGGGATTTTTTTTTCTTGACCCCCCTTTCTCCCTCATGTTTAGCCCCATTGCTTTTGAGATTTTAAGACTTTTGCCCCATTAGTTTAGCGATTTTAAGACTTTTGCCCCATTAGTTTAGCGATTTTAAGAACTTTCACCCCATATTAAGACCTTTCGTGCCATTCAGGTGTCGATATTATCCTGGCGAGCGATAGCGAGCCTGTAATTTAAGAGGAACCGGCCTTCGGCCAGGACATTTTTCTACCGAAAAATGTACAAATTTATCTTGAAAGGGACTCGAGGGGGTGTAATTTTAAGCTTGATGGAGGTCTAGGGAACAAACTAAATACCTCCCCTTAACTTTAATTAATGTCCCTATATACATTAACGTCATCCGCTTCGATTCATTAAATAACGTGCGTGATAATATTGGTTAGATCTGGATTTAGTATTACCGTAATTCATAACCTAAAAATACGATATCTATAAACCCACTGCATTCAGATCCTACTTGAACTGCATCACATCGTTTCATGTTAGCCAGAATCAAAGGTCAAAATGGGTCATGGTGCTAAAGGGGCTAACAGTGAGGGCCATCATTCATACCCCAATTGACCACTTGCGAGTTTCAGGCTATAAGGAAGTTGGAGTTTTTTTACATTGATATTTAGCAGAATGACCGGCTAAAATGCGGTTGTAGTACATTTATAAATACATACAACTAAATTCAACATACGTTTATAAATACATACAACTAAATTCAACATACGTTTATAAATACATACAACTAAATTCAACATACGTTTATAAATACATACAACTAAATTCAACATACGATTATAAATACAAACAACTAAATTCAACATACGTTTATAAATACATACAACTAAATTCAACATACGTTTATAAATACATACAACTAAATTCAACATACGTTTTATCCACTAGACATCTACTGTATTATTGTATTTCTGTTTAATACCGATGTTTACGGCACCAACTTCCTTATAGCCTGAAACTCGCAAGCGGTCAATTACAATAACACAATGCCTGGTGGTAATTAATTGACCACTTGCGAGTTCCAGGCTATAGGGAAGTTGTAGTCGTAAGCATCCATATTTAACAGAAAGGCAATAATAATGTAGGTTTCTGACGGATAAAGAGTATATGCTGAATTGGGTGGTGTGTTTATAAATGTACTATAACCGTATTTTAGCTGGTAATTCGGCTAGATATTAATGTCTACAGCTCCAACTTCCTTATAGAACAAAACTCGCAAGTGGCTAATTATGGCGCTTGTACCAGCTTCATCTGCCCGGAATTGAACAATCGGGGGTATTAAGGGGGGGGGGGGGGGGTGACCTGCTTTTTACGGTCGAGGTTAATAAGTGTTGTCAGATATTTCACAAAGTTTCGGACACTGACTAATACTCTGAGGGATAAGCACTTTTCCCAGTAACTATAAAGATTCCAATAACACTTTTTGAGCGAAAACCACTGGAATCTATGACAACACTTAAGGGGGTTGACCTGTTTTTGTTCTGTCCTTTTCTCTCTTTCTCTGGCTTGTATCCATTCGGCCCCATTCAGCCTACTATTTTAAGACGTTTATCCCCATCTAGGTGTCGATTTCTTCCTGGCGAGCGATAGCGATCCGGCATTATATGAAGAAATCCGGCTTCGCCGGAGAAATTTTTCTATCGAAAAATGTACAAATTTAGCCTACTGTCAAACAAAAATAAAAAATATGCTGGCTCGCTACCGCTCACCAGTAAAAAATTGACACCTGGATGGGGATAAACGTCTTAAAACAGTAGGCTGAATGGGGCCAAATGGATACAAGCCAAGATGTTTTTCTGGATCCCCTTCTCCCTCATGTTTTCTGGATCCCCTTCTCCCTGATGTTTTTCTGGATCCCCTTCTCCCTGATGTTTTTCTGGATCCCCTTCTCCCTGATGTTTTTCTGGATCCCCTTCTCCCTGATGTTTTTCTGGATCCCCTTCTCCCTCATGTTTTTCTGGATCCCCTTCTCCCTGATGTTTTTCTGGATCCCCTTCTCCCTGATGTTTTTTCTGGATCCCCTTCTCCCTCATGTTTTTCGCTATCACTCGCCAGGAAGAAATCGACACATTAAGGACACGAAAAGTCTCAACATTGGCAAAGAAACGGGGCGAAAGGTCTTAAAATCGCCAAACTAATCAGAAAACTAATGGGGCATGAGGAAGAAGAGCAACCAGAAAAACGACCCATCTCCCCTTAACCCTTCTTTACTATCACAGATCCTTATTAAACTGCATAAAATCGTTTAAATAAAATTAGAATAAAACCACAAAGAGGTCACCGGTACAGAAGGGGTTAACCAACTTACCCCTCTAGAATTCGGAAAAGTAAAACAATCCGGATAAGGGCCCAAATTGCCGACGGACGCAATTGTACCCTCCTGGCGAATCGACCACTTGCGAGTTTCAGGCTATAAGGAAGTTAGAGCCGTAAACATCGATATTAAACGGAAAGGCAATACAAATGTGGGTTTCTGATGGAGAAAAAGTGTGATCAATTTGTTTTTATGTATTATGACCGTATTTTGGCTGGTAATTCTGCTTAATAGTGATGGCCACAGCTCTAACTTCCTTATAGACGCAATACCCTCCCGGCGAATTGACTGGAGTTCAATTCTCCCCCCTAGAGCCCTGGTGGACCCGCTCTTCCCTCAAGCTAAGGGTGCCCGCAGTCTGACGCTAACGGGCCAGGATACTGTTGCTACCACACCTGTAGAGTGTGTGTGTGTGTGTGTGTGTGTGTGTGTGTGTGTGTGTGTGTGTGTGTGTGTGTGTGTGTGTGTGTGTGGGGAGGTGGGGGGGGGGAGAGAATGAGTGAGTGAGAGAGTGAGAGAGAGAGAGAGAAAGAGAGAGAGAGAGAGAGAGAGAGAGGAGAGAGAGAGAGAGAAAGAGAAAGAGAGAGAGAGAGAGAGAGAGAGAGAGAGAGAGAGAGAGAGAGAGAGAGAGAGAGAGGGGGGGGGGGGAAGGACATAGAGTCAGGAAGACCCAAAGAAACCCTTCAGATTAATTATAACTTTTGTCCTTAATTAATCGATTTAGAAACAGATAGAATGGACAAAGGTAAATATGAATAACGTTTTACAAAGAATGGAAAAGACAGAGTTACAAGGAATTACAAGGAGAGGGAATAGTATATCAATGACCTTGCGATCCTTTCCGAAAAGACACTCTTGATACAAAAACAATGATTATGTAATGTAATACACGCATTCCAAGTGTGCAAAATACAACACACTATTTGTTTAATGACTGTACTGATTAAGTATATCAAATTTCCGAGCTAAGTTTGTTCCAGATATGTATGTATGTATGCGTGTATATATATGCTCAGGCACATACCCTATTGCTGGGGTTGGCCGACTCGAGACAGAGCCCGAATAGAAACAACATTTAAAGTTCTAATTCTTAGGGTCCGGGGCCACTTTTGCGTTCCCTCGCCCAATTCGCCGTCTCGTTAAGCAGGAGAATTTTACAAGGGGAGAGGAGGATTCCTAGCCTCTTGTTCCAAGTAATATAAACAATATATTATATTATATCTTATATGGTGTTAACATTATAGCATTCGGTTGTGTTAACTTTCTTCATCTTTAAGCAAAAGTTGCATGTTGTATTCAAATTGATGAATAGCTTCATTATCCGACCGATTTATTACTCTCAATTCTTCTAAGATTTGGCCAACCTGTCTGCGAATTTCCAACAAAAAGAGACCAACGCTTTTCATTCGGTCCTTATAGTTCAGCCGCCTAATCAATCGAATAATTTGGTACCGGGAGTCCTCGCTTGGACTTTTCGTAATCACTCTATATCTTTCATGCTGAAGTGATAGATATAGTAAGAGGATGGTAAGTAAAGGAATAAACACTTATATTCCGTGGATTGACCTCCCAATCTACCAAGATTGGAAGCCAAAGCGTCACATTTTTCCCTTGCCCCTCAACTTTCTCTTCATAATTGTTGAGGGGCACAGGGCCCTGGGTGGGGCTTTGGTTTCCCGGGTGTTTCCGCACCCTCCTCAGCTCCCCGCCATGGAGTGGCTTCGGTCACCCAGGCTTTATTGTAGTCGGCGGGTAGGGTTCTGTGGGGGCGCTCGGTTATGGCCTTGGCCTTGCTCAGGGCCTTGGGGCTGTTCGGCCAGGCAGCATGGGGAACAACAACAACAACAACATAAACACTTATTATATACGTGTGTGTGTGTGTGTGTGTGTGTGTGTGTGTGTGTGTGTGTGTGTGTGTGTGTGTGTGTGTGTGTGTGTGTGTGTCAAAAGAAATATGAACCCATCAATTAAAATCTAACTTTGTCCTTAATTGAATTGGCAAACATTCTGATTGTTAAAGTAAACACTAGAAACGTATCACAAAGGGAGAGAGAGAGAGAGAGAGAGAGAGAGAGAGAGAGAGAGAGAGAGAGAGAGAGAGAGAGAGAGAGAGAGAGAGAGAGAGAGAGAGAGAGAGAGAGAGAGAGAGAGAGAGAGAGGTGGGCTCCCTTAAATTGATTACTACTCACAATATATCAGGAGTGACTAGATAAAATGTATATAGAGTTCTAAACTTACATGTACTGTAGAATTGGCAGACTAAATTAAATTATTTAAATTTATGTCAATCGATGCACCTATCAGAATGTATTGACACTTACATATATATATATATATATATATATATATATATATATATATATACATATATATATATACAGTATATACTAGAGAGGAAAGCCTTTCGTATCATTAACTCCCGTCCACTCATCGACTGTCTGCAATCTCTCCCTCTTCGCCGCAATGTTGCATCTCTCTAGCTATTCTATCGCTAATACAATAAGCAGTATTCCTCAGAGTTCTCTCAGTGTATACCACCTCCTCTACGTAGGGTACGTAGTACCCGTCTTGCAACACAATCCCACCCCTATTCTGTGCAACTCTCCAACTCACGAGTGAAACGAAACTCCCAATCTTTCTTCTATTCAACAGCTGAGCTCTGTAACTCTCTCCCTGAATCCATCTTTCCTTCAGCCTATAACTTAAATTGCTTCAAACTCCGTGTGTCCAGGCATTTTGGCTCGACTGTTCCTTAATTTTGGCCCTTGCACTCTTTCAACTCTGGAGGAGGCGCTCGTCACAGGCAGTTTTGCATTTGTCTCCCTCATCCACATAAAAAAAAAAAATATATATATATATATATGAGAGAGAGAGAGAGAGAGAGAGAGAGAGAGAGAGAGAGAGAGAGAGAGAGAGAGAGAGAGAGAGAGAGAGAGAGAGAGAGAGAGAGAGAGAGAGAGAGAGAGAGAGAGAGAGAGAGAGAGAGAGAGAGGAGGAAATATATATACCGGTATGTGGAAGCAAAATGTGAGATGAATTGTAGAAAGAATGAGTGCAAAACCCACAAAACCCACAAAACCCACAAAACACATACACACACACACACACACACACGTACAGTATAATGTCTATGGTAATATCACAAACCCAGAAAATAGCGCTTGTGCAGCTTCACGAGTCCACCATTAGTTCAAAAAAAATACTAAGAGCAAAGCACAGACCACAGACCACAGACCACAAGCCTTTGCCACTAACCCACTGAGGAGTTATTAACCACTTTTTATCTTTTATTTTTATGTTTCTCTCCTTTTCTCTCTTTCTCTTGGTTGTATCCATTCGGCTCCATGCAGCCAACTGTTTTAAGACGTTTATCCCCATCCAGGTGTCGATTTCTTCCTGGCGAGCGATAGCGAGCCATCAATGTATGGAGAAATCCGGCTTCGCCGGAGAATTGTTTTATCGAAAAATGTACAAATTTAGTTTGCTGTAAACAAAAAATATATATGCTGGCTCAGTACCGCTCGCCAGGAAAACATTGACACCTGGAAGGGGGTAAACGTCTTAAAACAGTAGGCTGAATGGGGCCGAATGGATACAAGCCAAAGAGAGAGGGAGAGAAGGATATGTGTTAGTAAAAAGGGTTAATTAAGATAGTTCGAAGCCTATTAATTTTGGGAGGCCCTTCTATAATTGAATATAGTGGTCCAATAGTTACCAGAATATTACCAAAAGACATCACCGGTACTGGAAGGATTAAACACTGGCCTAATCTGTGTAAAGCACGTTCCATGCTAGACTGGCCCATACCGCAGGCCCTTCCTCCTTTTACAGGTCCTTTTACACTGACATTGATGCTTTCAGATATAACTGAAAAAGTTGCCACTATCCACTAGCACACTTCCAGACCAGCTGATGGACTTCCCAATCAAGCCAGACCAGCACAGCACCAGTCAGCAATGGGCCTCAGCACTTCATTGCCGACTAGTGATCTCAAACCTGTGTTTGCAAATGGTATTAAAACAGTTTCATCTGGGATTTGCATACTAATGGAAATATTGTATCTGGCTGTTTACAGTCATTCATTAGTGACTGGGACATCTACTAAGATAACTTCGCCTGAAGCTGGTGTTTGTGCCTGGGGTACACCAACTCGATTGATCTCTCTTGGATCCTCCTTGCTAAGCTTCAATCACTCACAGGCCACAAACTCAACTTGGAGCCATCCTGGACTCATTCCTCGAATTACTTCAACCAGATAAAATACTATCATTCTCTTTCTGTGTGTCTCTGTGTGTGTGTATATATATATATATATATATATATATATATATATATATATATATATATATATATATATATATACTGTATATATATATATATATATTATATATATATATATATATATATATATATATATATACAGTATATATCGGTCTACATATAAGAGAGTGAGTGAGTGAGTGTGTGAGTGTGTGAGAGTGTGTGTGTGTGTAATAATAATAATAATAATAATTAACGGTTTATTCACAAAAGCAGCCCGAAGGCTGAAAATATACAAGGAAGTTGATACATAGTTAAAATTAAAATTAAAATTAAAATTGACACAAGAGCTAACAGGCTAATTTACAATGAAAAATATGTATATAATTTATTGATTGTTTAAGACCTTAATTATTGAAGGAATGGCGCTGTTCTTGTAGCGGTCAGTCCGTGGTGCTCTTACGGGGACAATACGGTTGAAGTGGCGAACAGCGCGTAGAGGAGGAGGGGCGTCGGGCGGTAGTAGGTGCCGGTGTCTGTGGTTGTTTAGTAGTTTGCTGGAGAACTGCTGAAGGTGTTGTTCGTAGAGGTTAGATATGGCGAGTACGTTAATTAGGTTACATGCATCTTGGTAAGTGATGTAGTTGGCCCCTAACATTATTCTGAGTGCTCTCTTCTGAATTTTTTCTAATTTATTTCTTTGGGTTAAGTTGAGAGAGGATGACCAAACGGGTGAAGCATAGCAGAGTTTGGGTAATATAAAAGATTTGTATAAAAGTAGCATGTCATCTCTGGGAACCCCTAGTTGTTTCAGGGTGCGTAACATGTGTAGCCGATAAGAAGAAGCACTAGCTATGGTGTTAACATGTTTATCCCAGAGTAGTTTTTGCTGAAGGAAAACACCAAGTAATTTAGTGGACTGAACTATCTCGAGGGTGTGATTGCCAAGCTTGAGGGTGGGTGAGGGATGGGCTTAGAAGCAACATTGAAGTTCATGACAAGTGTTTTGTTTAGGTTAATAGTGACATCATTATCTTGTGTCCAGGTCAGTAGGGCATCTAGGTTGGCTTGGAGAATGCTGTAGTCTGGAGAAGCGTTGCTGATGGAAGAGGCTAGTGTGGAATCGTCAACATATTTCCATTTGAGTTCTGCGTCTTGAAGGGCGTTATTGCTGAGTATTAAATAACCGAGGGGCCCCATTCGTGTCCCTTGAGGCAAACCGCAAGTAAGTGTTTGTGAACTGGAGATACTGCCTAGAAAGCGGACGGATTGTTGACGGTCGTTGAGGAAATCCGCCAACCAGGAGGTAAGACATTCCCTGAGGCCAAGGTGTAGTGCTTTCTTAATTATAATGGTGTGGTTCACTAGATCGAAGGCTTTTTTGAAATCTATGAATACTGCTGTTACTGACGTGTTTCGGCGGTCTAAATTTTTATGAATGAAGTCAAGAAAACTGATGAGGTAGTGTGAGGTGGATGAGGATTTAATATTTCCATATTGGCACGAGTCTAATTTATTGTATATATCTTTGTAAGCCAATTCAGCTACAAAACTTTCACAAATAAGGCTAGGAATAGGTGTAATAGCTATGGGCCGTAGTTCATTAAGAGATTGAGGGTTTGAAGATTTAGGGATTGGAGTGACATAGGAATGCTTCCAATCTTTAGGACATTTGGATTGTTGTAAGGAAGCATTAATAATGGATGTGAGAGGTAAGGAAAGTTCAGGAGCAAATTCTTTGTATAAGCGGATAGGAAGATCGAGTGGAGTGGAGGAGCGTTTAGGTTTGAGAATCTGTAAACGACGGCAAACTTCGTACTCTAATACAATAGGTGGGGGGGAGGGGGCAGGGAGGTATGCTGGGAGCTGGTCATGAGAGAGCTTGGGAAGTTGTTGACATATAGAGGCAAAATGATTATTTATTGTCTCGGCTGCTTCATTACTGGTGAGATGGTTGACACACGGGAAGGTAGAGGGTCGGTTCTTAAGGCCACAAAATTCCTGAATTCGGCTAAACCATTCACTAATGTTTGTGTGTTTCAAGTGTTGTATTTTGTTGGGATAGAAAGTCTTTTTTGCCATTTTAATTTCTCTAATAACTTTGTTTCGAAGTGATTTGAAAAGGGTGGTGTTGTTGGCTTTAAAGGCATTGTCACGTTGTTGCATAAGGCGTTTAATACGGCAATTAATCCAAGGGAGGTCAGACTGGTGAGTAACTACAGTTTTTTCAGGGAAGAAATGTAGGTAGGCTATATTAATAGTATTGAGATAATTTTCCCATTTGCGATAAACATCTTCAACAGTTAACACCTCAACCCATGGGTATCGAACAATCCAATCACCGAAGAGTCGAATTGCCGAGTCGGTTATAGGTCTGTACGTGTGTGTTTTGTTCTTATTTGTGTGAGCGAAAGTAGGTTTGGGAGTCCAGAAAACAGAGGTGTGATTGCTTCGTCCAAATGGCGACATTGGAATCGGGGTTTCATAAAGGTTTGACATATCTGTTAGGATTATATCTAAAATATTATTATGGTGTGTAGGGAAATTTACTACTTGGGTTAGCTGAAGGTGTGTTTGAAGGTCAGACGTGTCTATTTCATTAAAATCACCACATATAATAAATTTAGATGATGAGTACTGTAATTTTAAAAGGTCAGACGTATCAGAAATATGTTGTAGGAGTAAATCACGTGTATGGTGTCTTGGGGGGTGATAAACAACACAACAAATAATATATGCAACATGTCTGGGTGTAAGGAGGGAGTGATTCGGATCCATAATGCTTCCACTTCGTTCGGTACATTAATGGGTAGGGGAAATGGGCAAAGTTCACTGCGGCAGAATAGGGCCACACCACCACCACGTTTTTCAGTTCGCAGGTGACAGAAAAGGCGGTAGTTTTCAATATGGATAGTTTCTGGTATTATTTGCCAGGCTTCAGTTATGGCCACGATGCCGGGTGAGCAATTATGTATCACTGTTGTAAGTTCATCAATTTTATTTGTTAGTGAAGTAACATTGGATAGCAGGAGGGAAGGAAGACTATACCAAATCCTGGGTATTTCAAAATGTCTGTACGGTTTTATAGTCACTGGTTTATTCATTTTTTTTTTGGTCTTCACAACACTTATATTACGAGGAAAATTTCGCCCCCTTTGTGTGTGTGTGTGTGTGTGTGTGTGTGTGTGTGTGTGTGTGTGTGTGTGTGTGTGTGTGACTGACTGACTGACTGACTGACTGACTGACTGACTGACTGACTGTGTGCAATTATAATATGTAATAATAATCCCCTATGAAAGCAACCGGCACCCCGTAATAAGTAAGCCAGTTACCGGACACAAACAAACTCTCCCCAGGCCTCCACAACACTCCTGCCAGCCACAGACAGACAGACAGACAAACAAGCGTGACAGGTGTAGGACTTGACAGGTAGGCAGTAATTAATTTAAGGTGTGGCGTAGGTCACGGGGAGGAGTAAGCAGAACAACAGGTGTGGAACGGTAGCAGGTCAACTATTTAAGGGGAGGTTTCTAGTGTCTTCCCTAGACTTCCATCAAGCTTAAAATTACTCCCCCTTGAGCCCCTTTCAAGATAAATTTGTACATTTTTCGGTAGAAAAATGTCCCGGCCGAAGGCAAATCATAGGCTCGCTATCGCTCGCCAGGAAAAAATCGACACCTAAATGGCACGAATGGTCTTAAAATTGACAGAAATGGGGCGAGGGTTCTTAAAATCGCCAAACTAATGGGGCAAGCGTCTTTAAATCTCACAAACAATGGGCTAAACATGAGGGAGAAAGAGGTTCAGAAAAAAAATCTCCAGGTGGAAATCTGCCCTTAATGTATTCCTAAATTACTACTTTTGAACACCCTTTGACTTCCACATATACAGTATACCCTTCCACATATACAGTATACCCTTCCACATATACAGTATACCCTTCCACATATACAGTATACCCTTCCACATATACAGTATACCCTTCCACATATACAGTATACCCTTCCACATATACAGTATACCCTTCCACATATACAGTATACCCTTCCACATATACAGTATACTTCCATAATTATACAGTATACTTCCATAATTATACAGTATACTTCCATAATTATACAGTATACTTCCATAATTATACAGTATACTTCCATAATTATACAGTATACCCTTCCACATATACAGTATACCCTTCCACATATACAGTATACCCTTCCACATATACAGTATACCCTTCCACATATACAGTATACCCTTCCACATACAGTATACCCTCCACATACAGTCTACCCTTCCATATACAGTATGCCCTTCCACATATACAGTATACCCTTCCACATACAGTATACTTCCACATATACAGTATACCCTTCCACATATACAGTATACCCTTCCACATATACAGTATACCCTTCCACATATACAGTATACCCTTCCACATATACAGTATACCCTTCATATACAGTATACCCTTCCACCTACAGTATACCCTTCACATATACAGTCTACCCTTCACATATACAGTATACCCTTCCACATATACAGTATACCCTTCCACATATACAGTATACCCTTCCACATATACAGTATACCCTTCTTAATGTTGAGTGGAATCGTCTAATAATAGCCAGAGCACAGAAAGAATGCGTCATCGTTTCTTGGAATATTTAATGGTTAGGTATGTACTGTATATTTAATGGTTAGGTATGTATATTACTATTATATGTCCTGAGGTTGGAAATATGTGTGGGCATCGTTTTAATAGCAGTGTGTGTGTGTGTGTGTGTGTGTGTGTGTGTGTGTGGAGGGGGGGCAGGGGATTTGGGGGCAGATGTGGAATATGACAGATGTGTAATGAATGTGTGATGTGGCGTGTAAGTCGTGGTGGAGAGAGAGAGAGAGAGAGAGAGAGGGAGAGGGAGAGAGAGAGAGAAATGAACGTGTGGGAGTAAATTAGTATGCTGCTCGGGGTTGGGTTACTATGTGTGTGTGTGTGTGTGTGTGTTTTTTTTTTTTGTGTGTGGGTGGGTTAGGTAAGAACTGTTTGTATTGGAAGCTGTCAGTACTGTAGGTGGAACGGGTGATGGATAGGATGGTGTGATTGTAAGTAGGTCTGTTAGTATTTAGGGTAGGTAGGTAGCTTGGTATGGTGCGGGTGTGTAGGGGGGATGGTATTATCTAGGTTAAGTAGGCAGGTGGGCTGGTAGGGTGATTTTTTTTTTTTTTTTTTTTTTTTAAAAGAGACAATGCACGGAGGAAGGAAAAACACAGATAAAACAAAAAGGTCCATATGCCTAAAGGCATCCTCCATTCATAAAATGTTTGTAACAACTGGATTTAAACATTTGTAGATTGTAAGTTTGTGGAAAGCAATTCGAGGGAAGTGAATTCCAAAGAGTAGTAGCTCTGGGGATAAATGAATTCTGATAAGCAGAAGTTCTGCATTGTGGAGGAGAAAGTGTAAATTCATGGGCGCTCTCAGCTGCCCTAGTTCTACGGGGAAAGATGTGGAGAGGCGGCACAATTGAAGCAAGTTCCTCGGAACAATTGCTGTGAAAATATCTGTAGAATAATGCAAGGGATGCAACGTTTCTTCGTATGGATAATGTAGGAAGGTCCTGTGCGATTGCAGGGTTATTGATTAATCTAATAGCTTTATTTTGAATTTTGTCCAACTGCCTCAACTCCACTTCCACCCCACAGAGGTGAACAGTAATCCATCTGAGAACGCACATGACTTTTATATATTACGGCCAACTGCTCGTCAGTGAAGAATTCTCGAACTCTGTACAGGAGTCCCAGTTTTTTAGAGGCATTCTTAGCAATGCTTCTAACATAATGTGTCCAGCTCAAATTAGTAGTTAATGTTACACCGAGAATGTCAATACTAGGGGAAGTGGGAATATTTACATCATTAAAAAATATATGGGAGTCAGTGAGATTCTGTCGGTTAGAAAATTGAATGTACTTGGTTTTCTGTGCATTAAAGGAAACTAGATTCTTTTGTCCCCATTCATTAATTCTAGAAAGGTCCTGGTTCAGAGAAATTGCAGTGTTTATTTTTGAATTTATAAGATCGGGTTGGGTGAAAGAATTGGTAAATGTGAAGGAACTGTGGAGTGTCGAGTCATCTGCGTAGGAATGTATTGGATTATGAGTGGTAGATATGAGATCATTGATATGAATGAGGAACAGAGTTGGGGCCAAAACTGATCCCTGGGGAACACCAGCATTTATTGAGTGAAATTGAGAATAAAGGCCATCTACCATTACACGTATTTTTCTGTTATGAAGATAAGAAGAAATTAGTGGAACTAATGATGCAAGGCCGTAGTGTGACATCTTCGACAATAAGGATTGATGCCAGACTCTATCAAATGCCTTTGATATATCCAGTGCTATTGTATGTGTTTCACCATGTTGGTCTGTAGCTTGGTTGATTTGATGCGTAAGAAGGCAAAGAATGTCTGCAGTTGATCGACATCGTCTAAAACCATATTGCCTATCACTGATTAATTTATTATTCTCAAGATGCTTAATTATGTGATTATTTAATATAATTTCAAAGACTTTACCAAGAGTGGAAGTTATAGCTATTGGTCTGTAGTTTGATGGATCTGAAGAGGCACCTTTTAGGAACTGGATGGATGTTTGCTTCTTTCCAGGGTACTGGGAAGCATGAGGTATGAGTACACAGACGGCAAAATTTTGCCAATACAGGAGCGAGCACCAAGGAGCAATTCTTAAGTACTATTGGAGGAATTTCATCTGGACCAGGAGCCTTATCTACTGAGAGATTCTGCAAAATAGTTTTGACATGTCTGGTGTGGATCTTAAGTGAGGGAATTTCAGGCGAATTAAAATTAAGTACAGGGACATATTGATTTATTTCATCTAAGGTTGAGTTGGTGGAGAAAATATCCGCAAGAAGGTTAGCTTTACCTCGTGGGTCACTTACAAGATTGCCAGTCGGAGATTTTAATGGTGGAATGGATGAAGCAGTAGTGAAGTTGGATTTGAATGAGTTAAGAGTAGACCAAAATATTTTGTTATCATTTGAATTATTTAGAAGTTTATTTGCCTGCTTGTGGAGAAAGTTTGATTTAGTTAGGTTTAATACAGTTTTGGCATGATTTCTGATGTTTCTAAAGTAATTAAAGGCTTCATGTGTTTTTGATCTTGTGTATGCATTGTAGGCTATTGCTTTTTGTTCAGTTACTCTAGCACAATTATGGTCAAACCATTTAGGTGAATTAGATCTTTTACTGTACTTTTGATGAGGAATAAAAGTTTCCATTCCAATTTTTATAGAATCTTGTATGTGGCTCAAGGTGGAGTGTGCATCATTAGAAAAGAAAGAGGTCCAGGGAATATCAATAAAGAAACCTTGAAGACCCTCCCAGTCTGCCCTATCGTAATGCCATTTAGTCACCAAAACAGGTTCAGAGTGGGAAGGTGTGGTAGGTGATAGACAGGTGGCCTGTATCAGACAGTGATCAGAAGATCCAAGCGGGGACCTCACTGTAACATCATAATTTTCTGAATTGGTTGTTAAAAATAAGTCCAGTAGGTGGGAATTATGATTAGGATTATCTGGTACACGGGTGGGTTGGTTGACTAGTTGAGTGAGATTAAATGAGTCTGCAAATAGCTCACATTCAAGACCAGCATCATCAGTCCTGGCTGAATGAGTGAGCCATTCAACATTATGGACATTAAAATCACCCAACACAGTGATTTCAGAAGAAGCATTTAAGTTGAGGACACTGAGTTGTGAGGACAGAGAATCAAAAAAACTTTGCTCTGGAGGAGTATTTGGGGAACGGTAGATGCAACATATGTATTTAAATTTACCAGCAGAAATTAATTTGTATATAGAATAATCAAAATAAGGACAATTGAAACTAGTAACCTCCTCCAGGGCAATTTCAGATTTTGCGAAGCAACATACACCTCCTTTAGGTCTGAAATTTTGGAGCAGTTGATAACCTGGAAAATTAAATCTAGATGTGTCAGATGTGGATGTTACTTGAGTCTCTGTCAAAAAAAGGAGAGTAGGGGATTCTGCTTGAAGAAATTGGTGTACAGAATTGATGTTAGAGTGAAGTCCCCTTATATTACTAAAGAAAAAGCTGCACCGACGAGCAGCTTTGGGACGTTGCAATGCTCTTGACACAGTCGCATGATGACGACCGGGAGGGCCCTGTGTCAATGACCCAACCCTGCCGGGGGTGGATATCCGAGGGACCACCAGGTTTGCTCTTAACAATTGTACTGCCATATTTGTAAGGTAAGTGTATGGTGTTACATGTATGATATGTAGTGGGAAGAGTAGTGTTTTATGGATAGAGGATAGCGATGTAGGGCAATGTCGTGAAGTTGGATGTGCATGTTATATAAAGAGGGTTTTCCTGATACCCCTGATGTGTGAGGCAGAAAGATATGTTGTTGCTACAAGGTTGATTAAGGCAGACCGTTTTTCTGGACCCCCTTCTCCCTAATGTTTAGCCCCACTAGTTTTGAGATTAAAAGACATTCGGCCCATTACTTTGGCGATTTTAACACCTTTCGCCCCATTTCGTTGTCAATTTTAAGACCTTTCGTGCCATTTAGGTGTCGATTATTTCCTGGCGAGCGAAAGCGAGCCTGCAATTTTAAGATGAATCGGCCTTCGGCCGGGAAATTTTTCTACCGAAAAATTTACAAATTTATCTTGAAGGGGGGGTCTAGGGGGTGTTTTCTAAGCTTGATGGAGGTCTAGGGAGGAAACTAAAAAAAATATATGAATCAATGAATTAATAGACCAAACAAACGGTCTGCCTCCCCTTAATAGGTAAGGTGGGGTATTTATGCTGGTAGGTAGGTTAGTAAGTAAGTACTATATTGTGAACCATGATGCAAATAGTATATAGGAGGTCGGAAGTACCGGTAGGTAGGATGTTTGGCAATGATCTAAAACAAAGTATATTCTTGGTACCGGTACTTTAAGGTATTCATTGCATTTTTCCGGACATAGTCACTCAGAAAGATGAAGTCAGGTGATACTCCAGATTGCGAGTTAAGCATCGAGACAGGTGAGTGTTGCGACCGGCTCATTCGTTGTCTTACCTTCCTAGATCTACGGCATCTGGTTGTCTCTCATTGGCCCGTCATAGCTTCGACATATTGAAGCCATATCGCCACAGTCTCGGTGTCTCGTCTCGTGTCCTCGGACAACTCCCTCTCCTCTCAGACGCCACTTATTGAGTCATTAGGCACTGACCCCCATCGAACATTTTTAATATCAGAATATTCATAGAATGCTAATGTATATTGTAAATAACGAGGGAATATTTATGGTGTGTCGATGGGCTTTGTATGTAAACCAAGTATAGGACTCATTCAATCCTAATACTATCTGAACACTGACACATCGGGATTTGAACCCAGGACGTTAAAATTACCAGTCCAGTAGCAAGACTACTCCCCAACACCTATCCTAATTTACTTTCATCTTTTGGCTCCGAATGGTAATTTATAAGCTGATTGGAATGCAAAAGAACGTAGTCACCTATGCAACTCGGTGACTCTTCTGTGTTTAATTAAATCAGTAAGTTTGATTTCAAAAGCTGTCAGACGCGAATAAAAAATAAAAAAATAGATAAAAACGGTAGGGGGGGGGAATCGGGAGGTGAGGTCGGTAGTAAAATTAGGTTGAGGGATGGAGAGAGTGAGAAGGGTAATGAGGTGCGTGAAGGGGGGGGGGGGTGCATGGGGAGGATGGAAGCAGGGGTGCGATTAACCGAAATGTTGGGGGAGGGGGTTGACGAAGGCGGTAGAAGGGGTGCTGGGGGGGTAGATTGGAGTAGCGGGGGGGGGGGGGCCAGGAGATTGGAAAGAAGGGTTGCAGGGAATGTAGGTTGATGTGGAGGGACGGAGGGTAGCTTGAGGAGGAGGGGGGTAGGTAGATTGAGGAGGAGGGGGAGGGAGGTAGATTGAGGAGGGGGTGAGGCAGGGGAAAGAGGAGAAGGAGGTAGATTTACGAGGGTGAGGGTGGAGGGGGAGGTAGATTGAGGAGGGGAGTGTGAAGGGGAAGGTAGATTTAGGAGGGTGAGGAGCAGGTGGGAGGTAGATTGAGAAGATGAGGGGAAGTTGATCGTGGCGGGTTCGGTAGGTTGAGGAGTGGGGAGGCGGCAGGAGGGGAAGGAGGGAGGGTAGGTAGATAGGAGTGGTAGGAAGAGGAGGGGGAGGGGAGAGACGGGGTACAGTATATTAAGAGGAAGGGGGAGGGGGGGGGGGGGCGGTGCGGTGCAAGAGGTGTGGTTGTTGAATGCCAGTGTAAGTGCCATTCAGAGAGAGAGAGAGAGAGAGAGAGAGAGAGATCTGAAGAGGATGGTGGTAATTGTTATTTTACTGATGATGATAATACTGCTTTCGATAAATTAAGATGACTATATTAATGCTAATTATTTGTTATTACTAAGAGGATAGCACAACATTACCCATAACTTCCCCTACATTATTAACTATGCGAACACACACCCACCCACACACTCTCTCTCTATTTTAGTTTTTTATGTTTCGTGTCCTCAAATGGCTTTGTAAATATTCAGTCTTCTTCCTTCGCATGTGTTCGCTTCTTATTAGGCCTATGTTGCTTGATTATTTACATTTCTGTTTTCATAGCCTCTCTTCGTTCTTTCTCTCTCTCCACCCCCACCGTTCTTTCTCTGTACGTCAGCCCTGCACATTGGCACTCATACACGATGTCTTTTGAAACCCAGACTAAACACATCGAAAACAGCTAGACATAATATTTTTTTAACTCTTCCCCTCCCCCCCCCCCCATTTACCTCCTCGCCTTGTCACCTTCCTTACTCCCCCTACTTCTCTCTCTATCTCTCTCCCTATATATATATATATATATATATATATATATATATATATATATATATATATATATATATATATATATATATATATACTGTATATACATCTATATACATATAGTATAATGCAATTGTTTCGACCTTATTAAGTCTATTCACGTTTCATTATCTTTTTATCCTATCTCTGGTTTCTTTCTCTTCAATTTTAATTATTCATAAACCTACCTCAATCTAGGCTCCTCATGTTCTCCCTTTCACTACCCATCATAATGATTTTCCGCAGCTCTCTCTCCCCCCCCCCCTCTCTTTCCCTCGGTGATTTTCCGCTCCTCCCCCGCTTCCCCTCCGCCCCTCCCAGTTCACCTCTCCTCTTGTCGCCCCCCACCCCTCTTCCCCCTCCCCCCCCCCCCCCCCCTCCACCTTCTCTCCATTCGCCCACTTTGAGGAAGACCCTGCCGGGTATATAAGAGAGGGGGCAGGGCACTGGGGCGACCATTCTTTCCTGTGGGGGCATATCGTTCAGGTGGTGTGAGAGACATAATCGACTGGAAGCCAAAGAAACCCTTTGTGTGATCTTATCTGTGCCTATTAGCCCCGTCGAATGGAAGAGAATAGAAGCTTGGTGTTCACCTACGTGATCCTCATAGGGTTCTTAGTAGTGTTATATTTGGTGCTTGAGGGCATTATAATCTAGGGCGGTGGAGAATATAACCTAAGCCATGCTATAGACCCATAGCAACCCTGATACCCTTACCCTAACCCCCTGAGAGAGAGAAAACCCTGATCCACTATCACACCCTGAATTGAGTTAGTCCAGCTCCAGCGTATTCCGTCCCTGAGTTAGTTTTGAACCCAACCCTGAAAACCCGAGGTGACGGGCTACTGTTCCTTGCCTTTTAAGTGGGACTTCAGGACAGATCCCATTCATAAAGCCCCAAAGACCCTTATCATTTATCCCGGATATCCAAGACCGACGCTGAATTATCCATCACTGTTATTTATATTTTATAAATACCCTGAGTTATTATATACCCGAACCTGATTATATATACTACATTCGGATTGTTGAACTTATATGGAGAATAGTTCACTTGCCAGCACCTATTTTATCCTCCTGTCCTTCCTGGCCTTTTTGTACATCGCTCTGTATTTGTTCTGAAGATCAAAGCTTCACTATTTTTTAGCTGAGCAGTTCAATCTCGTCAACGTAAGATATCCAAGAAGTTTAAAAATATTAGAAACGTAATCCATTTAAGAAAGAAGACCCTGTTATTTGATCAAGAGCTCATCAGCTAGAACTGTTGAAGGATACCACCAAGCTTTGAAGTGCAAAAGACAACCCCAAGTTTCTGCTCCACCAAGCCCAGTTCCTAATTATTGTTCTTGAGCTGGTATGTGAATATATCAAGATGTTGGGCAATGAGAACACCAGTCTTGTTTTCACCTACGGCATCCTCCTCGCCTTTCTCATTGTCCTGTACATCTTCCTGGAGGGTGCCTTCTGAGGTGGTCCTTGAGAATTGCCCGAGTAGTGCCTCGTTGAGGGATTCTTCACACGTCACTTCGATTCTCACTTGATATCGACCTACCAAGATGGCGGTTAGCGAGCATCAAAACCTTGCCTACACCTACGGCATATTGCTACTTTTCCTCATCATCTTGTACCTTGTGCTGGACACCGCCTTCTTCTGACTATGTCTACAGCGACGTGTTGGACTTGTCGGCATCGGAGGCCATCTCGATAAGACAAAATGGCAGTCCAGCAGGAAAGTATGGGACAAGGCAGCCATTGTGATGTGCCTAAGCCGGTTGTGATATCAGAAATAAAATCAAGCCCAACGTAAATTATTCTAGCCAACCGTCAACATCTCGATCATCAACTTACGGTACTACTAAACTTTGAGCCTTGTGACCGGCTTACTTTCCAAATGGCACTCACTCGTCTAAAAGAGTTCTTCCTTCTTCCAGTTGCACCTGCAGTAATAAGGAATGGAAGGCATTGAGAGTCAGACGGTGATACTAACCTGTATCGTCATGACTGCTCTCTTTACCTATGTTGTCTTCAAACTCTCCCCTTTTCTTGGTGGGGGTGGTGATGGCATTTAGAGGGAAGAAAAGATAGGGTATCATCAAAAATGTATATGCGCATAGGCAAGAAGAAGAGTACCCTAAAAGGATAACATCTAGAATAAAATAAAATTGTGAAGACTTGTAGTGAAGGTCTTAAAAATCATATCTGGAGTTAAGAGATGAAATTTCGAGCAAGACGCTTCAGAATACAATGAAACCAGCCGGAGATGAATTTTTAACTGAAGTACAAATTAAGATAGAAGCCATGGCAGCCTGCACAATAAATCTCCAAGAGAACACATCATAGTAGAAGACAAATATGAGAAACGAAGGAGAAAACCCAAGATCAAAGAGCAGAGAAGCTTGATCCAGGAGCCCTCAGAATCTTATCCCTGGAATACGCTGGAGACCCTTACCTTCCCTCCACATTGTGAACCTCCATCCCTCTACTTTAGCCCTTTATCCACCTCTCTCTCTCTCACTTTCCATCCCTCCACCTGTTGTAATCCTCCAACCCTCACATCCAACGAGTGCACCTCCCTCTTCAGTTTTTCTCTCTCTCGCTCCTCAATAAATCCTTGGTACGAGTTTTTCCTCCCCTTCAAGTCTTCAGATCACTCAGTATTTACCGACTTCTCCTAGACTCCCAGAAGACTCCCCAATTTACCCAAAAGCCTCGACATAATTTCCTCAATCCCTCCCTTTCAATTATTAGGCAGCCAACCTCCTCCACACCCTCATTTTTAAATATTTATATATATAATGTGTGGAAGACTAGAATGAAAGAGAGAACAAAAGTCACATACACCAATCTGTTACTCACACTGCCTCGTCGCCACCTACCCTAGGCAAAGAAAGAGGTGAGTCATATTATTGTATATGGACATATATAACGACTGATAGATAAATTGATAAATGTATATAAATTTGTATAATGTTGGAGAACTTGTATACAAATGAAAACATATTTAATACTGTGAAGTGTGAACAAAATCTACTTGTTATAAACCTTATATATATATATATATATATATATATATATATATATATATATATATAATATATATATAAATATGGTGTCCCAAAATAGACATGCCAAACTTCAGGATTAGGTTAGGAAAAATATTCTAAGCATAACATTTTCTATAACCAAAATTCAAAATTTTACTCGTTACAGAGATATTGCCTGTTGAATATAACATTTTCTTAAGTATTTCCCCATAAGGCTGGCCTAGTTGTCGTATGGCTTACTACACCCCTATCTAACTAACATAATTTTACCATGTTATTATCAAGATATAATTCTGTAAGTTGCAAAAAGGTTATAGACATATTAGCTCATTTTTGACTTGCTGGAAACTATTTGACATGGAAGAGTCCATTACAGCAATGCGGTGGAGGACACTATATAACCCCTTCAATACCTCTTTAACGGTTTAGATTTAGAATGCTTGTTACAGAACATTTTATGCGTAGAATCATATAATCTATATAATCATATCCTGAAGTGTGGCAGTTTATTTCGGGGTACCGTGTATACAATTTGTGTTATTTTCACTACAGCCTCAACACAAAGAGCAGATCTCCACCACAGAAAAAAGAGAAGAGGAGGAACCATTTGGGGAACCAAGAATGAAAAATAACCTAGAAGAGAATCAACGAAAGACAAGGAGAAAGCAAACAAGAAAACTCGCGGAGGAATGAAGAAGTTGGAGAAACAGAAGAGAAAAAGAAACAGTGAAATAAAAGCACGAAAGGAAATAATAACAAGGGGGAGAATAGAAACCAATAAATAATAGTGATACACACAGAATATTTTATCAGAACATTTTTGATATGCACAACCAACCTTCCCCTACAGACCCATGCAAACTATAGAACCTCACAACTCTGAAGTTTTAAGTTTATTGAAATGGCAAAGCTTATTTTTGATGGAACAATTTTTGAGCCTTTTTGTACCCGTGCTCTGGTTTTTGGTTTAGATAGATGAAGTGATGCCATTTTTCAACACAGACTGGATTTTGAAACAGTGCATGCCATATTAACATTTTGAATACCTAGAACACATACCGGTAGTACTAGACATCCGTACCTCAAGTTCATTTCAAAGAAGGAACGATCTCTGGTTCATTTGTATTTTATCACCTTCAACTCTGCAGTAGAATCTATTTTAACTTTCACTCGGTCTTTGTTTTTTTTATCACTTCCAATGCAGTAGTATGGGACTATTTTAACTTTCGCCCAGGTTAAACAATATAATTATTATCACCTACAAGTTCCCATAGCAACGGTCTTCTTTTATTTATTTGTTATTTTAATTTTTACCACCTTTTAGTCCGCAGTATGGATCTATATTTAATTTCACCTGGGTTCCTAAAGTTGATGATGCCACAACGCCACTCACTTATTGGCACATCACGGGACCTCCCTGCTGAGTTCACACCCCATCAGCAGGAGGAACAGGAGCAGATGGAGCAGCAGAAACAACATATAGAGCAGAAAAAGTTATTAATACTGTGGAAGGAAGGGCCTCGGCGCTCCAGTTTCGAGCAGTTGCTGAAACGACAAGCCTACATTATTATATGCGTCGCCTGTCATGCCATGGCTGCTGCTTCTTCCTGGCAATAATATTGAGCTGATTGGAGGTTAGAGTAGTATGGGCACCATTTTGCACAGTATATATTGTTTTCATCTGTGCTCTGTCAATATTTAGGATTTCCTAGAATTTTGTACTTTTCATATATATTTTTTTTTTCAGAACTAACTTTCACAAATATAGACAAAAAACACAGATACACATATAAGCAACATGTACAAACGACATGCATATTCAGCTATTATTATGCTGTATATTTACACATGAACTGTTGCACATTTACATTGCACACATGTGAAATACTGTACTCCAAGTAAAACACACTCATGTACCAGTAGTCATATTGTATTATAACTTTTTATTGACACACACACACACACACACAAACACCAATGCAGAAGCACACTCAATGAAAACAGACAGATACTCACACAATTCCGTCCTTCCGTCCCTTATTCCTCCTTAAAACACTTCTTCATACAATCAAGCAATTCCTTCCTTCCCTTATTACCCTTAAACACACTTTCTGACACACACACACAGATCCTTCGTTCCCTTCCCCTACTCCCCCTACACACACTTGCTCACAGAACCACATAAATTATCCACACGGACACAGCCGCCCCTCTCCACCCACTTTATTGCTCCATGCTCACACAAAGCGTCACTTTAACTGTCATCTTAACTACTCCAAGTCCCCCATACATTTACAGAAAACGGTTTAATGTCCTGGAGTGACTAATTTATCACTTTGAGGAAAAATTGTTAATGTTTTGTTGAACTGTAAGCGTTACAAGGAGTTTTAAGCCCCTAAAGAAAATTGTAGCATTGAAGAAAGAACATTATCTGATTTTAACACCATGTTGATACTTAGGCTTTTGAGAATGTTGATTAGTTGCAGAAGCACACTTAACTAATAATGTATATAGCTGTAGAATTATATATACCAGCATTTAGCATTTTGTATATATAGGCTTCATATCAGTTGCAGTATACTCGTTGTCTTCACCATAGATAAGATAGTTATATGTGCTATAGTCTGTTAATTCTAGGTTGGGCAGAAATCGTAATCCCTAACCTCTCATAACTTAGAAAGGACTAGAGTAATCGAGCTAATATTTCTACCACATAGAAAGACTTAGCTAGGGAATAGGTGTGGGAATTGACAGCCCACATGCTCTAGCCCTTTTTGGGTTACAGAGGTTAGAGGTTACGATTTCTGCCCAACCTAGAATGAACTGACTATAGTCACTGAATAGGTATAGCAAGAACAGAAAACAATTACAGATCATAGTGCGTTGCTTACAAATTTATTGATATTAAAATTGGTTTCATATATATATATATATATATATATAAAAGTGAACCCTGTCCAATATGTAGTAACATTGACTATGTAATTGTAAATATAGCGACAAAATGTATTGTAAAACTGAAAGAAAAGAGATGTGAAGCCGAAATTGGTGACTCTTTTGAACAACACCTATCGCTCAGTGTTGGTATTCCCTTCACAGTCTCATATTATTATTTACTATCCTGGTTTTCCATATTATTATTTATTCTCCTGTGGTTTTCCTACTGCCAGATCCATATATACCACTGTTTATTATTTACTAGGGTTTTATTTAGTATTGAAACATAGATTCTTGTTATTTATAATTCTCATTATGAAATGCAAATTATCAGCACCGCAACTTACACACAGTAAATTGCCAATGTCATATGGGGTAAAATGTTAAAAGAAAAGAAGATAATGTTAACAAATGTTCAAGTTAATACCTGATGTTCAATTCCTTGCTATTAAATGTAGAATCTCGTTAAACATTGGCTATATTAATTTCATTTTATAATCTCGTTAAACATTGGATATATTCATTTAATTGTATGTATTAGCTGACATTTTTAATATGCAATGTTATTTATATGTTTGTATTTTATTAGTTTATTTATTTACCCTATCCACTTCTTAAGACGACCCAGATGAGTAATGGAAGACGTGTGTAAGATACCCAAGAAACCTTTTTTATATATATCTTGAGTTATCAATATACAATGCAATAAACTGTATATTTTCTTGACTTTTCACTGTGACCTTTGTGTTTAGAGTCTGTATACATTTACTTGGATGTTTTATATGGTTAATGTTGGAATATTGGTGAATAAATAATGTTGTGATTGAGGGGTGACAACGTGACAAGCGCCACCATGGCCAAAATAAGGGGAAATGGAGTAGGTTAAGGGGACAGTGGTTATTTTTGTGGGTCTTTATTTATATATTCATTTAGTTTTTAGTTTCCTCCCTAGACCTTCATCAAACTTTAAACAAATCCATTAGATCCCCCTACTAGATCAATTTGTACATTTTTCGGTAGAAAAATATCACGGCCGAAGGCCGGTTCCTCCACAATTACAGGCTCGCTTTCGCTCGCCAAGAAAAAAATTGTCATCTAAAGGGCACGAAAGGTCTTATTATTGACAAATAAATGTGGCAAAAGGTCTTAAAATCGACAAGCTAATGGGGCAAACGTCTTAAAATCTCAACACTAATGAGGAAGAAAGGGGACCAAAAAAAAACAACCCATATCCCCGTAACTGGTTACCCCGACCAGAGAACGAACACAAGCAAACAAACAAGATCCCATGTTTGAGTGTTTCCAGGTATAGACGTACAGTAGGTTTCCAACATTTTCAGTGTTTAATTTGTCAGTGTTTTCATCGTTTGTCACTTTTAAAATGCTGTATGTATGTATGTATGTACATACTCTGGCACTTACCCCAATGTTCCTATATATATATATATATATATATATATATATATATATATATATATATATGGGGGTGGCCGACTTGAGACAGAGCCCGAGCAGGGACATCACAACATATCAGAAAAACAAAACACAAACTCACACACAAATTATGATTTTGCTAATATTACATAGGATAAAAGGACAAAAATTACAAGCGCACGAGTACACGTCTAGGCATGATGTTCACATTAAACTGCTTTGTTTAACCAACATAATACACAAGCAAATATAAAGGTTCCATCAGTTATGTGCGTCCACACACACACTGGGGTGAATGACATTGATACATATAGTTTTCCAAAGAATGCATCTTTACCATAACATAAACCAGAGATTGATATCTTTATTAGTTTCGTAAGAACAGCGCTTCTGACGTTTGACAACTATAGGCCTCCATTCCAATATGATATATTATAGCAAATACACATCCTGGGCATATATTGGTAAGGCTAGATACCATAGGTTGTGTGTTATATACAGTATATACAGTATACTGTGTATATATATATATATATATATATATATATATATATATATATATATATAGAGAGAGAGAGAGGGAGAGCAACTGAAGTCATATTACAGTAGGCACTTGCTATATGCAAAGATAAGTAATAATAAATGTGAAACTCTATGGCCATAAACCACCTTGATTGACAATAGATCTTGGTGGGGGTAAGCCAAGGTCAGGAGCTGGGCCCCCTCACACGCACACATTATTAGTGATAATATTGGCAGCCATCTTATACCTCCAACTGAGTATTGCCAATGATCATGCACATTTTCAGCTCTCTAGATTGAAAACTTTGGATTTTTATATCAGACATTGACTTATATATTATTCGTAGCATCGTTCCTAATACCATCAATCCCCCAAATTATATTAATGAAAGCATGCTATCCTCCAGGTATTCGAACCCAGGATATCACTTACAGAACTAACACGCTCAAACCATTGTACCATCACGGCAGTTAATCGTGTGTAATTATTTGTGTACCCAAAACATAATAATCGTATAATTATTTATATATCTATAGCTTAATAATCGTAATAGTATTGTATATGGTAATAATAGTAATAATATTTTTATTATGTCAAACATACATAATTATAGTATACACACAATTCATAAACACAATATATATAAAAATAATTGCCTTGCAATAGTTATTTATATTTAACTAATATAACAAATTATCTAGTTATGTTTTATGTAAGTTATTATATTTTATTTTGGTGATTCTACACCCCCCCCCCCCCCCCCAGCTGCTAGTTACTTATAGTTGCATATTTAATATAAATGCAATTAATATAACAATGGCTGCAATTATTATCCTATTGCATTTTGATTAAGAGAGCCATATGTACATACATTCAGAAGCTCAGACAGAAAGACAACAGGTGTAAGGTATGCTCGAGAGTGTTATATGCTAGAGGTATTTAATGGATCACTATATTAGGAGAGAGAGACCAAGATAGATAGATACATAGATAAGGAGAAGTAAACAGTGTACAGTTGGTGGCATGTTCCTAGATAGAAGACAGGTAGAGAACAGTGGATTGTGTACAGTAGGAGGAATGTTGATAATATGAGACCAGTACGGAACCTGTACAGAAGATAAACATTTACCTTTACTCTGCAGGTAACTTGTCCACCCCAAGAAACCCTTTCTAAGACCAAGTTTACACTATCTAGGGTGACGTGATGGAGGTTATTATGATATTTGGTTTAATTGTTATTGAGGGTTTTAAGTTTTAACCCTCTCAGGCTCACGGCTGCCAGTTACTATTTAGCAAAATTACCTATACAAATATGTAAAGCAATAGCTATGTCAGCCTTCTAAAATAATTTTCTTTCAATGCAAAGTCCATAGAAAACCTCAGGAGTTTAAGGCTAATTAAAGAAAACTTTCCAAACTTTCCTGTGGGTACCAGTAATTTCAGTTTTAAAATATGCCAGGCAATACGCGATTCGATTCGCTTCATACGCACGAGAAGGTTAATGACCTATGCCATTTTGTAGCAATGTATTATTATCCCCCTAAACTTAAAGGTGAACTACAGAGATGAACGAAAAAACGAAGATTAATGCAGAGTCATAACTTGGCATGAATATACTGTAATATGTATATGGGCAATATCGATATAATTCCATTAAACTCCAGAAAAAATTCTAGTATATAATGTCGTTGGCAACTCGGCGATCAGCTGGACCAGTTCAACAGCTCGGGATTGACGCCATTGTATGGAGAGCCTAGTTTGTAAACAAGATATGCAGTCCTGGACTGTCCGGTCTGTTTTTCGTAATTAATATCTTTCAATTCAATACTCAAGCTCTGCAAACGATCGAACAACGTCCTGAAGATGTGTTGCACATCAAGAAATAATCCCATCTCGCCAACAATAAACATATAGCCAGTGTTTGTGAGTGTTTTAGCCTGGTCCAAAGTTGAGGCAGGTCGGTTCTAAGGCCTATTTCGTAATGATAATATAGTTTTCTGTTCAATTTATATATCGCGGTCCCTTGACCAGACAGTGGCGAAGCCAAATGTTGAGCTGTAAACATGCATACAAATTATTAGAGTTTCTCACATAAAAAAACACACAGATTCACCCATTTCCCATGTCAAGAGTTCCCGCCATTGCACAAAATGACATCATGGTAAATACGCCAGTTCGCGCCACATAAAATAACTTAGATAAGCTATATTTCTATGTTGTTAAAAAACAATTATGAAAGTTCTTCAGTATCATGTGCCTAAAACCAAGCAGATCCCAATGGACATTGTAGTTTGAATAGGTTTCATCCCTGGAATTCACCTTTAAACAAAAATAGCTTGCGTCCCAAGTCTCTCATACCCCCATAAAGCTAAATATGTATTTTTTTTTTTTGGTAGAAAAATTTCCCGGCCAAATGCTGGTTTTCCTTATATTGTAGGCTCACAATCACTCGCCCAGAACAAAATCGACACCTGAATGGGGTGAAGCATATTATAAAAGCCAAACAAATGTGATCATCTTAAAATTCTCCAAAATATTGCAAGCAAATCAGAGTGAGCCAAAGAGATGCTCCTCGGGCCAGATAGTGTTAATCGCTGGCGGTAGATGGAAGACTAAAAGTAAGGGAAGGCCATGGTTAAAGGCACAGTTATGGGGAAAATAGTTGCCTTTTATGGACCCTCTTCTCCCTTGTGTTTAGCCTCATAAATTTTGAGATTTTAAGACGTTCGCTCCATTAATTTTGCTATTTTAAGACCTTTGGTGCCATTTAGATATCAATTTTTTCTGGCGAGCGATAGTGAACCTGTAATTTTAGGTGGAAACGGCCTTTGGCCGGGAAATTTTTAACATTTATCTTGAAAAGGGATCTAGGGAGTCTAGTTTGATGGAGGTCTAGCGAGGAAACTAAAAAATATATAGATGGATAGATAGACCACAAAATAACCACTAACCCCTTAATACTTTCGCCGATGACGTCTTTCTGGAATATATTGTGGATATTATTTACGATTGTATTCAGCTTAGGAAACATCTGTGGGAGTTAAAGGAAAAATTTACTTCGCCAACGAAGTTGGACCGAGGTAATGATTTTGTTATGAATCTATTTTCAGGAAAATTTGATGGGCAGGTAGGAAATGCGCCAAAGAATTTATTTAATTTAGGAGGCGATCATGAGATTTTCACGAAATTTGGTGGGCAGATAGAATTAGTTATGAACCGATTTCTACGAAATTTGGTGGGCAGATAGGATATGCTCTAAGGAAGAAATAGTTTTAATTTAGGAGGCGATCCGAAAATGTTGACGAACAATTTTAGGCTGATAGAGTATGCGGCAAGGAAGAAGTTATCCTGGAATCCAGATCCAGAGGAAAATTTAGGCCTATTATATTTATGGTAAAGAACCAACCAGCGTAGGCAGAGGTATGCGCTCTTCATATAAGAAAACAAAAACACTCATTAAAAAACCTGTTAATGTGAGTAATTCTTTAATTGTGATCATATGTAATTCTGGAGGCAGGACACGACTTTTAACCGTGACTGAACCCGTCTTCGGCAATATCTTCACTTGGGGACGAATCATTTCTCAGTTGAATATATAACGACTTGAATGCTGACCAATCGTTATCTCCACCAACGAATTGGGGACATATATTATTTTCATCCTAGACCTCTCTTATTCTATGATATTTTTGGAAATCAAATAATATGAATAATTTTACCGGAAATGAATGACTAATCCTCTGGTAGTCTGCTCAAAGTATTATTTATTTATATATTTATATATTTATATATTTATATATTTATTGTTAATTTTAATAGGATACGTTGGGTGGCTATTTAGTGAATACACAACCTGTGTTTGGAAAATAGCCTATGTTCTTACGATTCATATTTCTGTTAAAACATCAAATGGTTTGTGTTTTGATAGTATAATATATCTGTTGTTATACCTCCCCCCCCCCCCACACACACATAATGATATATATATATATATATAAAAATAATATATATATATATATATATATACTGTATATATAATTATACACATAATTATTTTTCCATTGAAACATTCCCTCCCCCCCCCCCCCCTCCTTCTCTCACGCACACTCACTCGCTCTCAGAAACGCACAAACACACATACTCTCTCTCTCTCTCGTGTGTGTGTGAAGGAGTGGAGTTGCATGCAGTAAATCACCCATACATTATACAGTACTTGAAGTTCTTTGAATATTCCCATTAGTTCATGGTCGTTTTAAGGAAGTTGTTCAGTAACGAGATGTCAATAAATAGGAACATACATATTATTATTTTGAAGGCAGTAACACACCTTTACACACACACACACACACACACACACACACACACACACACACACACACACACACACACACACTTGCATACTTTCACACACAATTGGCAGGAAGAGGAAGAATGTGCGCCTGCATTAAAAATATAAAATACATCCCAGGCCGGAAACTGAGAGAGAAGGGAGAAAACCAAAAGAAAGAGCGAGAGGGAGAGAGAGAGAGAGATAGCGAGTGAAAGAGGAAGTTGCTCCCCAGGGAGACTTTTGGGGAGAAGAGAAGGTGTGAGATTAATGAGGGGGAGAGGGTGGGGGTGTGGGGGGAGGGAGGAAGATAAGATGGATGGGTGGAATGAGAGAGAGAGAGAGAGAGAGAGAGAGAGAGAGAGAGAGAGAGAGAGAAGTGGGGTGGGGGTGAAACTAAATTAACTGTTGTCCATAAAAATACTGGAGATAAAAACAAATGGAGAGTGAGTGAGTGGGCTGGGGGCTCTCAAATGGGAACAACATAAATAGCATCAATATGAAGAAAACAGTGAACACACAGAGAGAGAGAGAGAGAGAGAGAGAGAGAGAGAGAGAGAGAGAGAATACAGAAGGAGGAAGTATAATTGAAGAGAGGTGGAAGTAAGGTGATGTAGAGAGGGAGAGAGAGGGAGGGAGGGAGAGAGAGAGAGAGAGGGGGGGGGGTTGCAGGATGCTGAGTGGATGGTGAGGCAGAACCTAATTTTCGGGAGAGGCAGATGAGCTGGTGAAATTGCGTGTCTTTATGAATGTTTGTTCTTCATTTAAAATACAGTGAAGGTATGCTTGCTATTTTGCTTCCATTTTTATGGACGCCTTCTAACATTACAGGCTCACTATCTCTCGCCAGTATTAAATTGACACCTAAATGGTACGAAAAGTCTTAATATTGACAAAGAAATGAGGCAAAAGGTCTCAAAATTGGCAATCTACCGGAAATAACGTCTTAATATCTCAAAACTAACATGAGGGAGAAGGGGAAACAAGCGAATACCTTCCCCTCCTTCAGGATTGTTTATCTACGCATCCTTCAAGGTCATTATTTCACACATTGTTTAGCAATATGTCGATGGGAGTTAAGGGGAGGTTTCTAGTGTGTTGCTTAGACCTCCATCAAGCTTAAAATTACATCCCCTAGACCCCCTTTCAAGATATATATATACATTTTTCGGTAGAAAAATGTCCCGGCCAAAGGCCGATTCCTCTTAAGTTACAAGCTCGCTATCGCTCGCCAGGAAAACATCGACACCTAAATGGCACGAAAGGTCTTAAAATTGACAGAAATGGGGCGAAAGTTATTCAAATCGCCAAACTAATGGGGCAAACGTCTTAAAAAAAATCTCAAAAGCAATGGGGCTAAACATAAGGGAGAAGGAAGTTCGAAAAAAAATCCCTCAAGTGGAAACCTCCCTTAATGATAAAGAAAGAGCCTTCTTCTTTGCTATTCTCTTCCACTTTCCTTTGAAGGTTAATCTGAAGAGGTTTATCATTACAGACACAAAACAATTCACCTACAACATAATAGCTCTACTTTGAACAAACCTCTATTGGGTTTTGAGTTGTTCTTCAGTATAGCCTAACAGTTAACCCTTTCTGTCCCGGCGGAGTCATTTTTACTTGATTTCCGGTACTGTTAGACGATTGTATTCAGTTTAAAAAGGGCCTCCAGCAATTAACAGGCTTGGAACTATCTCACTTAACCCTTTTACCCATGACCCAAAAAGAGCAACAGATCTCCTTCAACCCTATCTCAACACACTACATGGCTGGTGCACTACAAACAGACTTAATCTAGCCCCAGCCAAATCCACCGCAACCCTGCTCACAAGTTGGACAGGAGAACACGAATACATCCCTCAACTCACCATAAACAACACACCCCTAACACATACACACACACCCAAAATCCTAGGAGTAACATATGATACTCATATGACATTTAAACAGCACACCACAAACATTAAAAAGAAACTGACACCCAGACTTAACGCCCTCAGGTCACTTGCTCACACAAAATTTGGACACAACAAAGAAACTACCAGCACAGTATATAAACAATACATAAGATCAGTGCTGGAATACGCAAGCCCAGCCTGGGCTTCTAACCTAGCTGAAACACATCATAAGACCTTACAGACTATTCAAAACAAAGCCCTGAAGATCATTACAGGCTGCACAGCTACTGCACCCACAGATCACCTACATCAAGAAACCAAAATCCTCAAAGTCAAAGACCATCTGGACATGAGAGGCACTCAATTCCTGGCAGCAGCCTCCACGAACCAAGACAACCCACTAAACTACATGGCAACACACCCACAGACACCAAGAAATATCAAAACAACACCCAGCACACGGTATCACACACAATTATTGTCCTCTCTCCCTCCCTGCCCACCCCGAACCAACTTCCAGAAGCACATCCATACTCATATCTCTCACCGATCCATCCACTCACTCACAGACAACACGCAGCTGCATGCACGACCTCCCGAAATCCATCCTTCCGAATCCTCCCTTCCTCGCGAGGGCAGAGTCCACCTGGCCAGGCTGAGATGCGGACACCATCCAGCTCTCCTGAGCTATCAGAAGAGACTGGATGACTCCGTCTTCGACACCTGCCCGGGTTGTAACACAGCACCCCATACCATTAAACACATCATAGAAGACTGCATTTCACACAACCACTTACGCCAACAACACAATCTACACTCAATGAGAGCTCTGTGGGAAAGCCCGATCGTGGCCATGGCCTTTCTCAGGGACTCGGGGCTGTTCGGCCAGGCAGCTTAGGGAACAACAACAACAACAACCCTTTTTACTACCACAGATCCTTCGTAAAACTGCACAAACTCGTCTAAATATAGCTAGAATAAACTGCACAAACTCGTCTAAATATAGCTAGAATAAACTGCACAAACTCGTCTAAATATAGCTAGAATAAACTGCACAAACTCGTCTAAATATAGCTAGAATAAACTGCACAAACTCGTCTAAATATAGCTAGAATAAACTGCACAAACTCGTCTAAATATAGCTAGAATAAACTGCACAAACTCGTCTAAATATAGCTAGAATAAACTGCACAAACTCGTCTAAATATAGCTAGAATAAACTGACAACCCATCGCCGGTACAGAAGGGGTTAAAGAAGAGCACTGATATTATACAACCTTTATTTATTATCTATGTTATCTCCCTGGATTGGATCGCAAGGTGTTTGAGATAATAATATAGGTAAATCATTTCCGGTCTTGGTTACATAATAAATCTGCCTACCTTAAGGGGAGATTTCCACTTGAGGGATATTTTTCTTGACTCCTTTCTCCCTCATGTTTAGCCCCATTACTTTTCTAATTTTAAGACGTTCGCCCCATTATTTTGACGATAAGAATCTTCGACCCATTTCTGTCAATTTTAAGAATTTTCGTGCCATTTAGGTGTCTATTTTATCCTGGCGAGCGATAGCGAGCCTGTAATTTAAGAGGAACCGGCTTTCAGCCGGGAAATTTTTCTACCTAAAAATTTACAAATTTATCTTGAAAGGGGCTGAAGGGGGTGTAATCTAAAGCTTGATGGATATCCAGAGACCAAACTAAACACCTCCCCTTAATATATATCAGAATCTTCGTCGTTCCCAGAATATTCTCTCTCTTTCTCTCTCTCATTCGTGATTACCCTTTTGTTGCATATCTTTTCTTTCCTCCCCTTTAATGTTATCTCCTATTCTCTTTCTTATCATCTATCTGTATGCTTCCTCTCATTACTTCTCTTTTCTCCCCTTTATTACTTTGTGAATATCCACTTGATGGGTCTAGTCTTCCTTTCATTATCCACTTGATGGGTCTAGTCTTCCTTTCAATATCCACTTGATGGGTCTAGTCTTCCTTTCATTAGTTTAATATCCACTTGATGGGTCTAGTCTTCCTTTCAATATCCACTTGATGGGTCTAGTCTTCCTTTCATTAGTTTAATATCCACTTGATGGGTCTAGTCTTCCTTTCATTAGTTTAATATCCACTTGATGGGTCTAGTCTTCCTTTCATTATCCATTTGATGGGTCTAGTCTTCCTTTCATTATCCACTTGATGGGTCTAGTCTTCCTTTCAATATCCACTTGATGGGTCTAGTCTTCCTTTCATTATCCACTTGATGGGTCTAGTCTTCCTTTCAATATCCACTTGATGGGTCTAGTCTTCCTTTCAATATCCACTTGATGGGTCTAGTCTTCCTTTCATTAGTTTAATATCCACTTGATGGGTCTAGTCTTCCTTTCATTAGTTTAATATCCACTTGATGGGTCTAGTCTTCCTTTCATTCGTTTATTCTGGTGCATTGGGGTTTGTAATGGAGGATTACTGTTAAGAACGGGGTGTTCCTTAAGGGGGGTCTCCTTGTTTTTGTTGTCCTTTTCTATCTTTCTCTGGCTTGTATCCATTTGGCCCCATTCAGCCTACTGTTTTAAGACGTTTATCCCCATCCTGGTGTCAATTTTTTACTGGTGAGCGATAGCGAGCCAGCATATTTTTATTTTTGTTTGACAGCAGGCTAAATTTGTACATTTTTCGATAGAAAAATGTCTCCGGCGAAGCCGGATTTCTTCATATAATGCTGGCTCGCTATCGCTCGCCAGGAAGAAATCGACACCTAGATGGGGATAAACGTCTTAAAATAGTTGGCTGAATGGGGCCGAATGGATACAATCCAGAGAAAGAGAGAAAAAGGACAGAAATAACAAAAAAGCATGTCAGCCCCCTTAATGTCTTATCTTGAATATCATATGTTGTCTGCTTTAGGATTTTTTTCTTCTATGCTTTCATTTCTTTCCTTTTTAATCCTTTACTAACCCTTTTATTCCCGTGATCTGCCTTTTTTTTTTTGTGAGTTTTTTTCTGAATGTTTTGGTTTTACTCAATTACAGTCGCTGTCATTAAGGGGGGTGACCTGATTTTTGTTATTTCTGTCCTTTTTTCTCTTTCTCTGGCTTGTATCCATTTGGCCCCATTCAGCCAACTATTTTAAGACGTTTAGCCCCATCTAGGTGTCGATTTCTTCCTGGCGAGCGATAGCGAGCCAGCATTATATGAAGAAATCCGGCTTCGCCGGAGAAATTTTTCTATCGAAAAAAGTACAAATTTAGCCTGCTGTCAAACAACAATAAAACATATGCTGGCTCGCTACCGCTCACCAGTAAAAAAATGACACCTGGATGGGGATAAACGTCTTAAAACAGTAGGCTGAATGGGGCCGAATGGATACAAGCCAGAGAAAGATAGAAAAGGACAGAACAAACACTGGTCACCCCCCTTAAACCTTTCTTTACCGGCGACGTCTTTTTAATATTTGACTCTAGCTATATTTAGACGATGTTGTGCAGTTTAAGAAGGATCTGTGGTAGTCAAAACTGGTGAAGTGAGATAGGTCGAAGCCTGTTAATTGCTTGTGAAGTGAGATAGTTCGAAGCCTGTTAATTGCTTGTGAAGTGAGATAGTTCGAAGCCTGTTAATTGCTGGTGAAGTGAGATAGTTCGAAGCCTGTTAATTGCTGGTGAAGTGAGATAGTTCGAAGCCTGTTAATTGCTGGTGAAGTGAGATAGTTCGAAGCCTGTTAATTGCTGGTGAAGTGAGATAGTTCGAAGCCTGTTAATTGCTTGTGAAGTGAGATAGTTCGAAGCCTGTTAATTGCTTGTGAAGTGAGATAGTTCGAAGCCTGGTAATTGCTTGTGAAGTGAGATAGTTCGAAGCCTGTTAATTGCTTGTGAAGTGAGATAGTTCGAAGCCTGTTAATTGCTTGTGAAGTGAGATAGTTCGAAGCCTGTTAATTGCTTGTGAAGTGAGATAGTTCGAAGCCTGTTAATTGCTTGTGAAGTGAGATAGTTCGAAGCCTGTTAATTGCTTGTGAAGTGAGATAGGTCGAAGCCTGTTAATTGCTTGTGAAGTGAGATAGTTCGAAGCCTGTTAATTGCTTGTGAAGTGAGATAGTTCGAAGCCTGTTAATTGCTTGTGAAGTGAGATAGTTCGAAGCCTGTTAATTGCTTGTGAAGTGAGATAGTTCGAAGCCTGTTAATTGCTTGTGAAGTGAGATAGTTCGAAGCCTGTTAATTGCTTGTGAAGTGAGATAGTTCGAAGCCTGTTAATTGCTTGTGAAGTGAGATAGTTCGAAGCCTGTTAATTGCTTGTGAAGTGAGATAGTTCGAAGCCTGTTAATTGTTGAAGTGAGATAGTTCGAAGCCTGTTAATTGCTTGTGAGGTGAGATAGTTCGAAACCTGTTAATTGCTTGTGAAGTGAGATAGTTCGAAGCCTGTTAATTGCTTGTGAAGTGAGATAGTTCGAAGCCTGTTAATTGCTGGTGAAGTGAGATAGTTCGAAGCCTGTTAATTGCTGGTGGCCTTTTTTAAGCTGAATACAATCGTCTAATAGTAGCCACATTAAAATATAAAGCCTGTCACCGGCACTGAACGGGTTAAGGGGAGGTTTTTAGTGTGTTTCCTAGACTTCCATCAAGCTTGAAATTACACCCCCTTGACCCCCTTTCAAGATAAATTTGTACATTTTTCGGTAGAAAAATGTCCCGGCCGAAGGCCGATTCCTCTTAAATTACAGGCTCGCTATCGCTCGCCAGGAAAAAATCGACACCTAAATGGGACGAAAGGTCTTAAAAGTTACATAAATGGGGTGAAACTTCTTAAAATCGCCAAACTAATGGGCCGAACGTCTTAAAACTTAAAAAGCAATGGGGCTAAACATAAGGGAGAAAGGGGTAAAGAAAAAAATCCCTCAAGTGGAAATCTCCCCTTAATGCTGATGCACATATACTTTCGAAGTTGTCTCGGGGTGCATTGTAACTTCCTGATAATTCTTGACCTGATATTGGCAGTTTAGTGGATTCTTTATTAATTAGAGGCTTCAACAATGTTTCGGAAGTATTGACTGCGACTGTACATATGTTGTATTTGTTTGTTCTTGTTACATTCTCCTCAGTATCGTATTTGTTCTTGTTACATTCTCCTCAGTATCGTATTTGTTCTTGTTACATTCTCCTCAGTATCGTATTTGTTCTTGTTTCATTCTCCTCAGTATCGTATTTGTTCGAGTTGCTATATTTGCGTTTCTTTCTGCTCTCATATTTTCTCTCTTGCCAATGGTCTGAAATATATATATATGTATGTATTTATTTATTTATAAGATTTTCACTGCTCCATATTTTGTATTCTTCTCTTCCATTTGCTATTTTATTCATTTTTAGTATTTAGTTTATATATATATATTTCTTTCGTATCCACCTCCGAATCATATTCCAATTTATCTTCCATAAGTTGCTATATACTTGCTTCCTTCCATCCTCCCTCCCTTCCTCCCTCCCTCCCTCCCTCCCTCCCTCCCTTCCTTCCTTCCTCCTCTGTGATTGTATTATATTTTTTAACATTTCTACTAATCTCTTAATATGCTTTCTTTCCTTCCTACCATCCTTCCTCTTCTCCTTCCACCCTCCCTCCCTTCCTTCCTGCTATTCTGTCTATCCTTCCTTCCTTCCATCCTTCCTCCCTCCCTCCCTCCCTCCCTCCCCTTCTTCTTACCACCTTTCCTCCTCCTCCTCCTCCTCCTCTCTCTCGCACAATTTGTTTCATTACTTCCTTTATTGTCTCATTTCTCCGCTTCCCCCTCCTCTTTACTTTTATCCCCTCTCTCCTCTGCACCTCCTTTATCGGATTATCTTCATTACTCCTTTATTCGTCTTTGGCTTCTCTTAATTGCCTCCTCCTTTGTCCACTCATTCGTTCCTTTTAGCTTCTTGATCCTTCAGCTGTTAGTCACACACAATATTTATTCTAGCAATATTTTGTCAGCAATTCTAGCCTCTTAGAGTCAATATTTAGTGGGGTCGGGCCTATGTTTTGTCATAATTTATGTATCTTCTTTTTTATTCTTTTTATTTTTAGTTTTAGTTTCCTCCATAGACCTCCATCAACCTCCCCCCCCCCCCCCAACACCCTCCTTCAAAATAAAATTGTACATTTTTCAATAGGAAAATTTCCCCCGGTTCCCCTTAAATTACAAGCTTGCTATCGCTTGCCAGGAAAAAATCGACACCTAAATGACACAAAGTCTTAATATTGACAAAAAAATGGGGCGAAAGGTCTTAAAATCGACAAACTAATTGAACGAACGTCTTAATATCTGAAAACTAATATGCTAAACATGAGGGAGAAGGGGGTCCAGAATAAATCCCCCCCCCCCTTTTAAAGCTTTACTGGATTTCTGCCACCCATCATAGTCTAATTTCAGGTTAGTGTTCAATACCAATATAAAATAAATAGTCTTCACAGGTTACGCGAAATAATTGCTCTTCCACAATTGCCGTAAATGAACTAAAGCCGTAGTCACACGAGCCCTTTTTCGAGCAATTTTTACGGGCAATTATGGTCTGGAAGCTTACAAAATTACACTATTTCAGAATTCTGCCGCCTAACATGATCTACCTTCAGTCTAGTTACCGATACAAGTGCGAAAATATCCCGAAATGATACGAGAAAAAACTTGCTCATGGAAAATTGACGGAAAAGCGCTCGTGTGGCAGCGGCTTAAGGGGAGGTTTTTAGTGTGTTTCCTAGACTTCCATCAAGCTTGAAATTACACCCCCATGACCCCCTTTCAAGATAAATTTGTACATTTTTCGATAGAAAAATTTCCCGGCCGAAGGCCGGTTCCTCTTAAATTACAGGCTCGCTATCGCTCGCCAGGAAAAATTGACACCTAAATGGGACGAAAGGTCTTAAAAGTGACATAAATGGGGTGAAAGTTCTTAAAATCGCCAAACTAATGGGGCGAACGTCTTAAAATCTCATAAGCAATGGGGCTAAACACGAGGGAGAAAGGGGCAAATCAAAAAATCCCTCAAGTGGAAGTCTCCCCTTAAGATCCGTCGTCAGATTCTAATTCTAACCCATAGAGTACCGGTGACGTCCTTCTCGGCATATTCTGGTTACTGTTAGACGATATATATATTTCCAGCTTGGGCAGGCAGGATCTCTCTAACAAGGGGAGATTTCCACTTGAGGGAATGTTTGTCTTTACCCCCTTCTCCCTCATGTTTAGCCCCATTGCTTTTGAGATTTTAAGACGTTCGCCCCATTAGTTTCGAGATTTTAAGAATTTTCGTCCCATTTCTGTCAATTTTTAGACATTTCGTGCCATTTAGGTGTCGATTTTTTCCTGGCGAGCGATAGCGAGCCTGTAATGTAAGAGGACCCGGCCTTCGGCCGGGAAATTTTTCTACCGAAAAATGTAAAAAATTATCTTGAAGAGGGTCAAGGGAGTGTAATTTTTAAGCTTGATAGAGATCTAGGGTACAAACTAAATACCTCCCCTTAACAAGTAAAGGGCTACAGACTATCTCATTTAATCCTTTGAGATACAACAGATCCTTCCTAAGCTGAATAAAATTGTCTAATAGTGTCCAGAAAATGATGAATGGGCTAAACATTAGAAAGATAAGAGTGTCCATTCCCTTGGTGTACTCAATTGAACACTTGTAAGATTTAGGCGAAAAGGAAGTTTAAGGGGAGATATGGCGCTTTTCTAGACCACCTTCTCCCTCATCTTTAGCCCCATTATTTTGGCGATTTTATGAACTTTCGCCCCATTTCTGTCAATTTTAAGACCTTCCCTGCCATTTAGGTGTCGATTTTTTCCTGGCGAGCGAAAGCGAGCATATAATTTAAGAGGAACCGGCCTTCGGCCGGGAAATTTACAAATTCGTCTTGAAAGATGTCTTTATAAGCTTGATGGAGGTCTAGCTAGGAAACTAGAAAAATAATAAATAAATGAAAAACTCGACCAAAAAGTGAAGGATCTGCCCTTAAGAGGAAGTTTTTTTTTCTAGATCCCCTTCTCCCTCATGCTTAGCCATATTAGTTTGGCGATTTTAAGACCTCTCGTGCCATTTAGGTGTCATTTGTTTTCCTGGCGAGCGATAAGGAGCCTGTTACTTAGGAGGAACCGGCCTTCGGTTGGTACATTGTACAAAATTATCTCGAATAAATATATACAAACACATACAAATCTCCCATTAAGGAGAGAGAGAGAGAGAGAGAGAGAGAGAGAGAGAGAGAGAGAGAGAGAGAGAGAGATGCGATAAAATGATGCCGGGGGAGAAGGATGAGGCGGAACATGAGGAGGAATATGAGAAGATGAAGGGGGGGGGGGGGGAAGGAGGAGGAGGAGGAGCAGAGATAGAAGGGAGGGGGTAGAGGGAGGGGAGGGAGAAGATAGAGAGGGGGACGACATAAGAGAGAGAAGGATGAGGTGGGAGAAAAGAGAGGAGGCAGGGAGGGAGAAAAGAGAGGAGGGAGGGAGAAGAAAGGAGGGATAAGAGGGAGAAGAAAGAGAAAGGAGAAGAAAGGCAGAACAGAGAGGGAAGAGCGAGAAGAAAGAGGAGGGACAAAGGAAGGAAAAGAAATAGTATATGTGTAAAATATTGATAACAGCTTAAGGGGGTAGTGCTTGGTTTTTGGTCTATATATTTATTTATTCATTATTTTCTTAATATCCTCGCTAGACCTCCATCAAGCTTAGAGAAACAACCCATAGACTCCCTTTCAAGATAAATCTGTATATTGTTCGGTAGAAAAATATAAATTACAGGCTCGCTATCGCTCGCCAGGAAAACATTGACACCTAAATGGCACGAGCAGTCCTAATATTGACAGAGATATGGGGTGAAAGGTCTTAAAATCGACAAACTAATGAGGCGAGCGTCATATAATCAGTACAAATAATGGAACTAACCATGAGGGAGAAGAGGGGCCAGAAAAACCAACGATCTCCCCTTAAAGCCAAGTTCTGAAGCATCTGGCTATGATAAAGCATTATAGTGTCTCGTTTGCGTTCGAAACTGATTCAATGGAGTGCGTTTCATTACATGTTCTTGCCTGGTTCTTGAATATATTATATTTTATATATTAATCATTCAATGCGTAGGGACAGTCCTTGCTTTTGATTCCTGGCATGTAAGACAAATATTGATTAATGTATTCTTGCAACTTCCCCGCCCCTTCCTCCCTCCACTTATCTTCTACTCCTTCTTCCCCTCATTGTCCTACCCCCTCCTCCTTCATCTCTTCCTCCTCCTCCTCCCCTTCCTCCCTCCACTCCTCATTTACTTCTCTACTTTTCCTCCCCTCCTAGTTCTACCCCGTCCTCCTTCCTCCTTCTCCCCTTCCTCCCTCTACTCCTCCCCTTCCTCCCTCTACTCCTCTTCTACTTTTTCTCCTCCCCTTCTTCCCTCTTCCTCCTCCTCCTCCTCCTCCTCCTCCTCCTGACTGTTCATGTCGCTCCTCCTTTCTTGCTTGCCCTCCTTCACGTCTCTCATGTCACTTTTATCGTTCTTTATGCTGTCGATTTTCTCTCCCTCCTTCTATCTTCCCTCCTTCCTTCTTTCCTTCCTTCCTGCCTAGTATCTTCCTTCCTCCCTTCCCTCCCTCTATCTACCTTCCTTCCTTCCCTCCCTCCTTCTATCTTCCTTCCTTCCTTCCCTCCTTTTATCTTCCTTCCTTCCTTCCCTCCTTCTATCTTCCTTCCTTCCTTCCCTCCTTCTATCTTCCTTCCTTCCTTCCCTCCTTCTATCTTCCTTCCTTCCTTCCCTCCTTCATATCTTCCTTCCTTCCTTCCCTCCTATCTTCCTTCCTCCCTCCTTCCTTCTTTATTTCCATGTCTTCTCCCTTCCTTCCTCCCCCCTTCCTTCCCTCCTATCTTCCTTCCTCCCTCCTTCATATCTTCCTTCCTCCCTCCTTCATATCTTCCTTCCTCCCTCCTTCATATCTTCCTTCCTCCCTCCCTCCTTCATATCTTCCTTCCTCCCTCCTTCCTTCCTTTCCTCCTTCTATCTTCCTTCATTCCTCCTTCCTTCCCTCCTATCTTCCTTCCTCCCCCTTCCCTCCTCCCTCCTTCCTTCCCTCCTATCTTCCTTCCTTCCCTCCTATCTTCCTTCCCCCTTCCTTCCTTCCCTCCTATCTTTCCTTCCTCCCTCCTTCCTTCTTTATTGCCATATCTTCTCCCTTCCTTCTATCCTTCCTCCTTATCATTCCCTCCTCCCTCCTGTCCCCCCTTCTACCTTCCTCTCCTACTCTCTCTCTCTCTCTCTCTCTCTCTCTCTCTCTCTTGACTTTTCCTGCTTGGGTACCGAAGTTTTCTCACTTTCACTTTCCTGTCAGTTGTGTGGTTGGGAGATTCATTAAAAGGGGGGGGGGTATTTTTTTGGTCTATTGATTTATATATTAATTTTATTTTATTGTATTTATATATTATTATTATTATTGTTATTATATATATATATATATATATATCTCTCTCTCTCTCTCTCTCTCTCTCTCTCTCTCTCTCTCTCTCTCTCTCTCTCTCTCTCTCTCTCTCTCTCTCTCCCTCTCTTGTTATCATATACTAATTTCCGTGGTTTCGTTACAGGTCAGTGCCCAATGTGTGGTCAGCAGAGTCGGGTCAGGTCAAGAAGGTCGTTGGAGGTGAGTACTGCGGCGGGATTCTCGACCTTATGTCCGGGGATTCCTTTGGGGTGGGGAAGCAGATTGTCGGGTTTTCGGTTTTATGTTTGGAATGTTTTTCTGTTGACCTGGGAGTTTCTGTTGACCTGGGAGTTTTTCTGTTGACCTGGGAGTTTTGTATTGTTCAAGTAGATTGGATTTTTTGCTTGGTTTATTCATATTTATATTTTGACCAATTTATGCGTTATTCAGATTAGCATATGCCGTATATCTGTCTAACTATATCTATGTACTGTATCTACCTATTTGCATATAATTCAGTTTAATTCCTCCTAAATTAAAGGCTCGCTGAATGGCACGAAAGGTCTAAATATTGACAAAGAAATCGGCGATAAGTCTTAAAATCGCCAAACTAATGGGCCTAACGTCTTAAGATCTGAATACTAATGGGGTTAAACATGAGGGAAAAGGGGGGCCAGAACAAAAAAACTATCCCCCGTTGAACCATTGTACTTAGCTTCGGAAGGCCCTCTTGGAATCAAATGGGTAAAATCTATATCAAAATCCCTCTGACACCTACTGACTTAGTTCTGGAAAGCCCCCTAGGAATTATGGTGGAGGTAGTCGCTTTTTCTGGACCCCCTTCTCCCTCATGTTTAGTCCCATTAGTTTTGAGATTTTAAGACGTTCGTTCACTAGTTTGGCGATTTTGAGACCATTCGCCTCATTTCTTTGTCAATATTCAGACCTTTCGTGCCATTTAGGTGTTGATTTATTCCTGGCGAGCGAGCCTGTAATTTTAGGAGGAACCGGTAAATTTTTCTACCGAATTTGTTTACAAATTTATCTTGAAAGTGGGTCTAAGGGGTATTTATTTAAAGCTTGATGGAGGTCTAGCGAGTAAATTCAAAATTAAATAAATAAATATATAAGCAGGCCAAGCAAACAAGCACTACCCCCTTAAGTGGATAAAATCTATCTCAAATAACATTCTGACACCAACAATTACTTCCTGAACTGCATACAATCGTCTGCTAATAGCCAATATCAAAGGATAGAACGCGTGCTTGTATCTTGAAGGGGTTAACAGAGCTTGAGCACACACACACACACACACACACACACACACACACACACACACACACACACACACACACACACACACACACACACACATATATTATATATACGTACATATATACGGTATATATAATTACACTCACACACACTCTCTCTCTTTAACAAAGGAACAGTGAAAGGTGAAATACACTAGGAGGAACCACAGAAAATGTGTGAGAGAGAGAGAGAGAGAGAGAGAGAGAGAGAGAGAGAGAGAGAGAGAGAGAGAGAGAGAGAGAGAGAGAGAGAGTAAAAGTAATGTTAAGGAGATGGTTAAGGGGGGAGGGTTTATTTATTGGTCTATTTATATATTTATTTATTATGATTTTAGCTCCCTCCCTAGACCTCCATCAAGCTTACGAAAACAAACCCAAGATCCCCCTTCTAGACAGCTGTATTCTTGGACCTCACCTATTTCTAATTATGGAAGTATACCTCCGTAAACAAATATATTAATATATTTTTCTATATATCAAATACAAAACTAGATATACTACTTATTGAAAAACAAGTTCCATCCAAAAAATAAATCCATGTAGTTATAATTTGATAAAGAAAAACATAGGGTGTCCAGGAATTCTTATGAGTGTGCTAGAGACTATGGCATCGGAGTGTACCTGCATATAAAACAAAATAGCGATACATAATACCCCCGTCCTGTTCATTATATTCTGGCAATTATAAGAGGATTGTATTCAGCTTAGGAAGGACCATTTAACAATTAAAAGGCCAAACACTATATCAATTAATCCTTTTATCCTACCACAGATCTTTCCTAAGCTAAGGGGATTGTATTCAGCTTAGGAAGGACCATTTAGCAATTAAAAGGCCAAACACTATATCAATTAATCCTTTTAGCTACCACAGATCTTTCCTAAGCTGAATAAAATCGTCCAATAGTTGCCATAATAGGATAGTGAATGGGATATAGCAATGAGGACTTTATACCCGCTGCGGACTTGATATCCTAATCAGCGATACATATACAGTATATTAGAGGAAAATTGGTTTGGTTGTATTCATTTTTCTTAGTGTATTTGGAGAGTCGATACAGTCTCAAACACTCTCACAATATATGATATCGTATTAAGGGGTGAAGGTTGTTTTGTCTGGCCCCGCTTCACCCTCATGCTTAGCCCCGTTATTACAGAATTTACGACGTTCGGCCCATTAATTTGGCAATTTTACGACTTTAAGCCTCACTTCTTTGTCAATATTAAGATCTTTCGTGCCATTTAGGTGTCGATATGTTCCTAGCGAGCCATAGCGAGCCTGTGATATTAAAGGAATCGGCCATCGGCCAGGAAAATTTTCTATCGAAATATGTACAAATTTATCTAGGAGGATCTTTGGGATGTTTTTTTTTTAAGCTTGATGAAGGTCTACGGATGAAACTAAAGAAATAATTAAACGTTAAATTAAGAAGCAAATAAATACGCCAATCTCCCCTTAAGATTATATTAATGTAAACGTTGACGATGGGGTTGGAAAAGATCCGCTTTCCTTGGTCTGAGTTGACTAATTTTCCAGCCATCTTGACACCATTTCCGCCCTTGTAATTATTAGACTGGTCAACTGTAAGGATCATATCCAAGTAATTAGTTTTATATATCCATGTATACAAGTGTTTATGGGGTGGGTGGTATATGTATTTTGTTATCATTATATTTTATTGTTTATTATTTTGTTTTGTTTAGTCATGTATTTATTTAATATTTCTCCCTAGACCTCTATCAAGCTTGACAAAGTAGAAGTAGTGAGCGCTAGTACATATGCAATTTTTTTCCACTTCCTTAAGGGGAGGTTTCTAGTTTGTTTCCTACTCCTCCAGCAATCTTAAAATTTCACCCCCTTGACCCCCTTTCAAGATAAATGTGTACATTTTTCGGTAGAAAAATGTCCCGGCCGAAGGCCGATTACCCTTAAATTACAGGCTCGCTATCGCTCGCCAGGATAAAATCGACACTGCCCTAAATGGCACGGAAAGGTCTTAACATTCAAGAGAATGGGGCGGAAATTCTTAAAGAATAATATTACCAAAAAAGGGGGCAAACGTCTTAAAATCTCAAAAGCAATGGGGCTAGACATGAGGGGAGAAAGGGGTCAAGAAAAAAGTCCCTCAAGTGGAAATCTCCCCTTAAGCTGTTCTGTTTAGAAGTAACACTAGTAATATGATAAATGTTTACTTTACGCTCTTTGGAGTGATGGTACGACACTACGATATTTTTCCTTTTCACTTCTAAAAATATCTCCCTGAAATGAACAGCAAGGTGTTTCAGATGCTATATTTCCCTTGTAACTTTGCATGTATCCTTTCGTGTTCCTCATATTTCTCTGTTTCCCTCTTCTATTATCTTCTATTATCTTTATCCACCTCCTCTAATCCCATACCCTCCTTCTCTCTCCCTCCCTCCCTCCCTCTCTCTCTCTTCACTTTTCATATATCCTTCCCTTTTTTCCTCATCATCCTCTATTTTCCTCCTTTATACTCTTTTGTCCACCTCCTCTAATCCCATAACCTCACCCCCCCCCCTCTCTCTCTCTCTCTCTCTCTCTCTCTCTCTCTCTCACACACTTTTTGCGGGGTCCTGGGAAGACTTTAGTACTCGGGTCGTCGGTAATGACCGGGCGTAAATTTTCCTCGCTTCGGCACCTTCGGCAGCGAGCGAGAGAAAGAGAGAGAGAGAGAGAGAGAGGGGGGGAGAGGAGAGATTGGGATGGAGACGAGAGAGAGAGAGAGAGAGAGAGAGAGAGAGAGAGAGAGAGGAAGAAGAAGGGGGGGGGGGTAATAAAGTGTAAGGACGACCAATTTAAGAAGGGATGAAGAAAGGGATTGAATTGTCTTTTAGGAAATGGGGCAAAAGGTGTTAAAATCACCAAACTTATGAACCGAACGTCTTAAAATCTCAAAAAAGTAATGGGGCTAAACACGTGGGAGAAGGGGGTCCAGAAAAACCCCCAAAACAACCATCCTCCCTTAAAGTTATTTCTTGCTTTACTGTATTTTTTGTTTATCACCTTGGCTAGTTTAGTTTAATAAGTTACACACAGCCTCATACGGGTCAATATGGTTGTTGTTACTTGCTTTCCGTTATACTGTTTAGCATCCTTGTACTTATCTACCGACAGTACGGTACCCATATATTAAATTATGTCACCGATTACTTATTTTTATCAGTATTTATCAGTCTATCCATCAGTTTGTAAGCATCATGTGTGTATGAATGTAGGTTTATGTGTACTGTATGTATGTATGTAGGTGTGTATGTATGTAATATATATGTATGTATGTATATATGTACAGTATGTATGTATGTATGTAGGTGTGTATGTATGTAATATATATGTATGTATGTATATATGTACAGTATATATATATGTACAGTATGTATGTATGTATGTATGTATGACTCAATAATTCAAGATGCCTTTTCCTCAATTTAAACCCCATAGGATATATACGTAGACAATGGTACAAAGACCCTCCCAGAAAGCAACGTTGGAGGAGAGTAATGCGTTCTGGTGATATATAAGAGCGGTGATAACACAGCAGTGAGAGAAAAAACAACACACACACACAAACAAATGCACACGAACACACACAACCACACATACACACCCACTCAAACACACTCACACACACACTTAACACACACACACACACCTAAAGTTAGGTTACATTAGGCTACGGTAGATCACATTATATAATATAGATTAGGTTGTCAGCGTATGAACTCTCTCCCTCAATCTATCTTTCCCTCATCCTATGCCTGAAACTGCTTAAAACTCCGTGTGTCCAGACATTTTGACTCTAACGTACCTTGATTTGACTCCTTATCACTCTTTCAACTTTGATGGAGACACTCGTTATAGGCATATTTGCCTTTTTGTCTCTTTCATACACAGAAAATAGAAATCTTGATAAATCGCGGACTTACTGCGAAACCAATATATATAATGTAAGCATATGTATAATCCAGTTATGATATCATGTCTAGCCTAATCTATAATTTAAACTTTTGATAACTTTCCACAAAATAATAAATGGATTTGTATTATTAAAGCACTGTTCAGATTTGATGGAGATTATTATATTCGTATATCAAAAGAAAGAATTAATGTCAAAGTTGTGTGTGATGCGACTTTTGAGCATCACTATACAGTAGACTGAAAACTGAATATTTCATTTCAACTTAACGGCGTAAATATTATAGGCTAGATACCCACTAAACCACTAAAAAGAAAATGGTGA